>JAEOAD010000020.1:34550000-35750000 GCA_036365145.1 Orientallactaga sibirica | reverse complement strand
GAAGAACATCAAAAGAGGCTCATTGCCCAATTAGTATGTCGAGTAGACTTCTCAAAGTCAGTCATGAGTGACAGAACCTGGTTACTATATATGAATGTTTCAGTAGGTTTTCTGTTGTTGTAACACAATACATGATGTTAGATGCTTTATAAAGAGAAGAGCTTGGGCTAGGGAGTTGGCTCAACAGTTAAGGCATTTGCCTGGAAAGCCTAACAGCTCTGGTTTGATTCCCCAATACCCACGTAAAACCAGATACACAAAGTGGCACATGCATCTGGAGTTCATTTGCAGTGGCTGGAGGCCTTGGTGTGCCCATTCTCTCTGCTTGCAAATAAATAAATAAAATTTTTTTTTTAAAAAAGATCAGGTTTACTTACTTCAAAATTTTGAAGTTCCAAGAACATGGTGCCAGCAATGTCTCCTGGTAAGACATTTAGTGAGAGCTCCAGGGTGCATCACAGCACAGCAGATAGAATTGTGTGTTGGGAACACATGTGAAAGGGAGATACCATGTGAAGAGGCAGAAAGCAAGAGACTGTAGAAACACCAGGCTTTAAAAAATTTTTTTATTATTTTTTTTTTTTATTTTTAGAGAGCAAGACAGAGAGGGATAGACAGAGAGGGAGAGAGAAGACAGAAATGGGCGCACCAGCAGTCTCTTAGCTGCTGAGAACGAAATCTAGATGCGTGCGCCCCCTTGTGGGCAAGTGCAGCATTGCGCCCTTGCCTCACTTTGCATCTGGCTAAACGTGGGACCTGGAGATTGGAACCGCTGGACATTGGAACCAGCGTTCTTAGGCTTAGCAGGCAGGCGCCTTAGCCGCTAAGCCATCTCTCCAGCCCAACAACAGGCTTTTTAAAAAACAACACACAAGAGAAGCAGCTTTGTAAAAAAAAAAAAAAAAAAACAACACACACACACACACAAACAAACAACAAAAAAACAGTTTCAATATGTAGCCCAGGCTGGTCTTGAACTTCTTATGTAGCTCAGGCTGTTCATCCTCAGGCTTTGGGTTTTTCTGCCCTAGGGTTGGTGATGATTAATTTCTCATTGTCAATTTGATAGTACTGAGAATCACCATGGAGGCAATCCCCTGGAATTTCTATTAGAGATTTTCTAGTTAGACTAATTGAGGTGGAAAAACCCTAAACTGTGAGTGATACCATTCCATAAACTGGGGATCCTGGACTGAATAAAGAGGAGGAAAGTCTCTGAGCACCAGAATTCATCGCTCTTCCTCCCTGCAGGTATGTTCCTGGCTCCCTGCTCTTGCCATGCTTTCCCCACTCCAAGGGAAGCTGTAAACCCTGTCCTTCCTGCCTTCTCATGGGGTAATGGGTCTCAGCCATGAGACAGTAACTGATACAGCCTCCACAGGCTGGATTACAGGTGTCACCAACAGCTGTGCTTATTCTCTCACAGCAACCCACTTGCAGCAACTAACCGAGTTCAATGAAACCTCCATTAATCCTCGACAAAAGTGGGGCCCTAATGACCCACTCACTTTCCATCAGGTCTCAAGTCTAAAAGATCCATCATCTTTCATTACTGTTACACTGGGGACAAACCATCCCCCTTATCCAGATCATAACAAGGAGGGAAAATGTGCTTCAAAGCCAGACAAAGATTGTTAAGTAAATCTACTTACCTCGATGCAGGAAGTGTGTTGATAGATTTTTTTTTTCCAATGCAATTAATTCATCAGAATGTCGACTTGTGTTGTCCCCTCCCCTTTCTGCTCTTCCTCAATTTCTGTGAGACTTCCACTTAAGAGAAAGTTTGCAACTTTGGTAAATTTGCTGTGGAAAGTTAAATAAGGATAAAAAGAGACAGAAGCCATAGAAGGCATGGCTGGGCGAGATGAGAGCTGCAGGGAGTTGTCACTGACAGGGGCAGATGTGATGCCTGCATTCCAGGGCTCACCAAAGCCCAGACGCCCCAGCCAGCCAGCCTCAGCCCTCAGAAGGGGAAGCATGCATACCCACTACCCCGTGTTTACAGGAGACCCAGGAACATGGCAGACTTCTATCTCTGGCTCAGTTTCAAGGTGTTTGAAGGACAATTTGAAGTATAAATAAAAGTCTCTAATGGAAAACACACACACACATACACACACAAACTGACTATTAGTAGGCAAAAAAACTACGTGGCATAATTAAATACTGTGCTTTAGTTTGGATCTTTTAAAATCAAAATTGTTTCCAGTATTTCATTGTAACTGCATTAAAATGGTTGTTTTCTAAGCATTTCAAAAGTAGCTTTAAAGTCAGTTCTCATTTTAATGTAATAAATGCTTGGCTTAGGAAGCATAGAGAATAATGTCCCACATATAAATTCAGAGGAAATGGAGCTAAGGAGCTGGGTCTGCTTCATCTCCACTGCCAGCACTAGCAAGCCAAGCAGAAGGCAGTATGAGCTTTGAAAGCTGCCTCCCTCCTGCCTTGGCAGACTGGGGTACTACGGCCTCTTCATGCAGCACTTTCTGCCTTGCTGCTAAGATGTTTTAATAAAGAGGACTGATGCCCACAACAACAAGCCCCACACTGTCCTGGGCACTTTTCTTATATATGTTGCTTTACCTCCTGTCACAGGAAGACTCTTTCTTCCCAGTGTTCTAAAGCTCACACACTGTTAAGGCTGGAACCAAACTCAGGACTTAGTCCTTACAGCTCCTGAAAACCTAGAAGGGAATTCCCTCCACTGTGTGTGCTGCCATGGACCCTCCACCCCTCATGCCACTCCACAGCATTCCTTCCTTTCAGTGCTCATGAACTTGGCCATCAATGTTTGCCTTGTAAAACCAGGCTCTCGCTTTTCAACTTTTTCACACATCATTTCTCCTTTGTTACAGGACATATAAGCTGGGTGATTTTACAACACTGAAAGGTTTGGGTGTCTTAGAAATTTGAGAGTGAGTATCAACTTTCATTGAAAACCAAGTTATTTAGTAAGCAATTAGAATGGCCATGAGGTGTGCAAAGCTTTAGATGTATTCTTTTACCAGTGACTTTCACATAATTGAAAAAGTCATTTTATGTCTATGTAACTACTACATGCCATCTGTATTTCACACTCTCCAGGAATACAGCTTCCCTGACAGCCTGGGTATCAAGGTGCTAAAAATAAAATAAACTCAAAATATAGTCAATTTAAGACCATGTGAACATAATTGTTTTCTATCGTGTGTGTGTGTGTGTGTGTGTGTGTGTGTGTGTGTGTGCACATGCATGTGCATGCACTGGGGAGCCCAGGGTCTCATGTGTGCTAGGCAAACACTTTGCTGTTGAGCCAAACTTTCAGTCCCAGACCCCATTTTTTTTAAGTTAAATAAAGGAAAGTACTCTGTAAGCCTAAAATAAACACTTTCCTTCCATGAACTGCTTGTGGTTGGGTGTGTCCCAGCCATGAAAAGGTAACTGCAGTGAACAGTGGTACTAAGAAGTGGGGTAGTTGCTGAGATGAATCTGACCGTGTGGGCTTTTAAGATTTTTTTTTTTTTTTTTGAGGCAAGCCCAACAGACTGCCTTTTTTTTTTTTCCTTTTGGTTTTTTGAGGTAGGGTCTCACTCTAGCCCAGGCTGACCTGTAATACACTATGTTGTCTCAGGGTGGCCTTGAACTCCTGGTGATCCTCCTACCTCTGCCTCTGGAGTGCTGGGATTAAAGGCGTGAGCCACCACGCCAGGCTCAAGACTGCCTTTTTTTTTTTTTAATGCAAGAGTGAGACTGTGTGTGTGTGTGTGTGTGAGAGAGAGAGAGAGAGAGAGAGAGAGAACAGAGAATTGGTATGCCAAGGCTTCCAGCCACTGCAGTTGAACTCCAGATACGTGTGCCACCTTGTACACATGTACGACCTTGCACGCTTGCATCACTGTGCATATGGCTTATGTGGGTGGGACCTGGAGAGTCAAACAGGAATCCTTGGGCTTCACAGCCAAGCATCTTAACCACTAAACCATCTCTGCAGCCCCGCAATGTGGTTTTTAATATTTTGAAATGTATTTGCAGGAGGACTATAGAAGGACTTGGTACTTTGGATTGGAGAAGGCCTGCAGTGCTGTAAGCAGAGGTTTATGAGCTATTGTGGTGAGAGCTTGAAAGAGCTAAATGCAGAGAGAAAGTTGTGGACTGGGAAGGCTTGGCTTAAAAAAGTTTCAAAGGGGAAGGAGAGAACTTTGTTGGAACTGGGCTACTGGAGGAAAGGCTGGCTGTGTTCTGCTCAAATCCTAAGAAGTTGGGCAAAGATGAGTTTTAAAAGTAACGGACTAGTATGCTTGGCAGTAGGTATAGAACAGAAAGATATAAAAGATGTACAGTTTAATCAAAGGAAAAATTCATGGGCCAATTGTTTTGTATTGGGACAATGATAAAGCTGCTCTGATGGTGAAAACTAATGTATGGAAGGCTCAAGGTAGTAAGAATGTAAATTCTTTCAAAAGGAGATGGATTGAAGGAAGACTGTCCAAAGAGTATCTTGGTCTTCAAGGTCCAGCGCCTGTATTTGCAAATTTGGCTATGCTGCTCGCCTGCTACTGGTTTTAGACACGTGAAAAAATGCAGGAAAGCATGTCATGAAGTGCACATGGTTCCAGGAGCTTCTGTGATATGGCAATGTGAAGCAAGATTAAAATCCCTGAGGAGGGCTGGAGAGATGGCTTAGTGGTTAAGGCACCCGCCTCCTAAGCCTAAGAACGCTAGTTCCAATCTCCAGATTCCAATCTCCAGATCTCACAAACGTGAGCCAGATGCAAAGTGACACAAGGGCGCAATGCCGCACTTAACCACAAGGGGGTGCACACATTTGGATTTCGTTTGCAGCAGCTGAGAGGCTGCTGCCACGCCCATCTCTGTCTTCCTCTCCCTCTCTCTCTGTCTCTCTCAAAAAAAAAAAAAAAAAAAAAAAAATCCCTGAATAAAGTCCCAGTAAGAACATTGTATGGAGTTATAACAATGAACTATAGGTTGCAATGAAAAACCAAGAAGTTTAGAGATGCCAGCACTGTGGAACAACTGCCAAGAAGAGCTTCCAGCTTGGGATATAATTTTTCCTGGTCTCTGAGGAGCCAAGCTGGAGGGGCAGAACTGGGAACTCGGAGAGACCTCATCACTGGTTATAGATGTCAGACTTAGATCAGCAGATGTTGGATGTTCGTCTGCTCGCATTGGTCCAGTCTCTCCTTATTATGCCTTCTTTTTGCAATGAGAATGTTTAAATTCCATTATGTGTTGTAAGTATGTAAGTGATCTTTTGACTTTACATGGCTCATAGTTAAGAGACAGTCATGAATCTCAGGTGAGACTTTGGACTTTTGAATACTTTTAAAGTTGGTAAAAACTATGAGGACCTTTGAAGTTGGTGTGAATGAAATTTTCACTGTGAGACAATCATGAGTCTATGGGGTTGGTGGGGTGGGGGGGCGGCACACAGAATGTGGCAATTTGAGTATAAATGGCCCCATAGCCTCTGGTATCTTTGATTAAGCTTCCTACTTAGTCTCCAGCATGTGGCTCTTCTGGAGGAAGTTTGTCAATGGGGGTGGATCTTGAGTCCAACCTTAGCTTTATATTCAGAGTCAACTTGTGCTTGCTGGTGCTGGCTGTTGTCTCTCTGCTATTGATGTATGTTGAAGTGAGCCAGCTTCTTCTGCCATGATGAAGCTTCCTCTGGAGTATGTAAACCTGAAATAAACCCTTTCCTCCAATAGGCTGCTTCAGGTGTTTGTCCCATCAATGAAGAAGGTAATTGTAACAGGGCTTAAACAGCAAATGAAGTCCTAATGAAAGGATGAATCTCCAGCCAGCACTCTCTCATAGGAATGACTTCTCTAAGTACTTTCCAATTTATTTTGTCCATTGTGTGAAATGGCATCCTGTCTACCCTGCCTTCAGATCTATGCTTCTTGACCGTAGGCATTGGGACTCCGAGACACTTCATTTCTCTGGGCTCTCAGTTGTAAAACAGAAATAGTAATGACAGCATCAACATCTTACTATGTTCTGGCCACTGTGCCTTTGGGTTTTACATGCTGAGGATAGAACTCAGGGCATTGAGCATGATGGGTAGGAGAGTCAAATAGTGTTGTCAACTTGATATTATGAGTCAAGTAAGGGAGATGGCCCTTGGGTGGCTCTGTGAGGGTGTTTCCAGGAAGAATTGATAGATGAAGTCTTATAGTGTAAGCTAATCAAATAGATCCCCTTTATAATATGTCTTCATTTTATGTTTTGTTCCTCTAGAGAACCCCAACTAATACAATGGACAAACATCTTCTATAAGCTACACCCCCAATCCCTGTGCTGTGCTCTTACACAATGCTGTCATTTGAGCTCACCATAGCCCTGTAGGGTGCCCAGATAAATGAGATGAGCACTTAAAAATGTAAGACCTCCAAGTAATACCCTACAGCTAAAAGTGACAATGATACAAGTAGGCAAGGAGT
The DNA here is from genome assembly GCA_036365145.1 of Orientallactaga sibirica. NCBI lineage: Eukaryota > Metazoa > Chordata > Mammalia > Rodentia > Dipodidae > Orientallactaga > Orientallactaga sibirica. The sequence continues at coordinate 35,743,557 of JAEOAD010000020.1, read as the reverse complement.
TATCTATGTAGCAACCAGGGCAAACTGCTGCACCCGGATCTAGGAAGAGGTGTTTCCGGAGAGTCAGAACATCCTTTGTGGGAAAGTCAGAACATCCTTTGTGGGAAACATGCTTCAAGCTGCAAGTAGGCTATTCCTGCTATTTCATAAACTCAGGGAACTTTCTTATCCATATGTACCAGCAGAGACTGTATATCCTCAAAAGTCCCTGACCTCATGATAGTATCACTTGCATTGTTTTTTTTAGAGGATCATAGGAAGAAATATCCTAAAAGTGAAACCTTGTCCATCATATTTTAAGAGGGAAAAGCATTCCATTATGCCTTTTTATTCATAAACATATTTATAATTTTATTTAAAATAGTTTTTATTTATAGTATTCTGATTTTACATTCATAGTATTGGTTCCATTGTCCCCCTCCCTGTCCTCCCACTTTCAAAGGGACCCTCATCAATGGGGAATGTGGGTCATGCATTGTGAGGTTAGTCAAGAGTTCTGGGGGGTATGCCCCAGTCTCTGTGCATAATGGGGCATCCCATTCTAACTTCTTTTTTGGAATGGTTAGTTTGTTTTGTTAAATAAACTTCTGCTTAAACAGTTTGTTTCTCTTGACTAAAAATACTTCATTTGTAAAGACAAGGACTAGAGACCCCCATTAATGACAAGTCTACCCAGCCACACTGACTATTCTTGCACTAGTGTGGGCAAGGAGGTCACAGGAAAGGACAGGGCAGCTGATCTCTATGAGATGTTTTTCAGAGACTTCTCATGATCTCAGAAGTAAAGGAAGCCCCACATTTTATTTCCATCTATTAAAATAAAATTTATTTAACCCAGCGAGAAGTGTTTAGGAATTTCACTTTCTTGGTTAAAAACTTTGCTCTTGTAGGATTCTCTGGCTAATACAACTAAACTTGGTACTTATTAATGTTTATCTAATGCCCATCTGAGTGTCTACTTATCACCAGCTATTGACAGTGATAAAAAGACATGCAAGTATGATTTCATATTTGCATTTTATTTTGTATTTGGCTCTTTGTCTTATGTTTGTTTCACTGTAGTTAGCTTTCTTTCCTCTGGACTGGAAAGTAGATTTCTTAAATTTCACTGAACACTGCTGCTGTAGTGAAAAGATGCCAGGCATTCTTTCCTTCTTTCTTTTGAGTCATCTCACCAAGACAACCTGATCTTGTAGTATATCTCACTAGGCATTTGTTGGCCCTCTCCAGAGTAGAGCTGGAAGGCACACAGGGACCAATGGCCGGCCATCCTTATCTTTGGTGGCTTCAGGGTCCCCTCTTTTGTGTATCCAGGTAATGAGATCAATCCTGCAGTAATCACAGTCACCCCTTGATACCCACAGAGGTTTGATCGAAGAACCCTCACAGACATTAACATCCACTAACGTTTCAGTCCCTCAAATGAAGTGGTGTAGGAAGAGCTGACGAAATAGCTCAGTAAAGCACTTGTCTCACAAGCATGAGGACCTGAGATCTTAAATGCGCATGGTGCTGTGTACCTGTAATGCCAGCCCCAGAGAGGCAGAGACAGAAGTCCTGGAGCTCCCTGGCCAGCTGCTAGTCTAGCCTAGTTGGCAAGCTTCAGGCCAATGAAAGATCGCAAAGTTAAAAAAAAAAAGAAAAGAAAAGAAAGAGGAGCTGGAGAGATGGCTTAGCGGTTGAGGCACATGCCTGTGAAGCCTAAGAACCCAGGTTTGATACTCCAGGTCCCACATAAGCCAGATGCACATGGTGATGCATGTCTGGAGTTCGTTTGCAGTGGCTGGAGGCCCTGGCCCATCCACTCTCTCTCTCTCACTCTTTCTTCCTCTCTGTGTCTTTAACAAATAAATAAATAAAAACCATCAGAGGAAAAGTTTAAAGGAGAAGAAGAAAGAAAAGATGGACAATATTCCTGGGGAACAACGCCAAAGGTTATTCTCTCCTCTACACATGCACACATACACATGTGTACATGTACCTGAAATACTCAAACACTCACTCATGCATGAACATACATGCATACACAAATCTGAAAGATGTACTTGCAGGGATCCCCTGCAACCCTCCTATACACATACACCATCTCCAGATGAGGCATGAACCTGCATTAATAGTTGTTTTACTTTATTGCTTAGGGAATGACTATGAGAAAAAAAAAAGTCTACACATATTCAGTACAGATAGAAAGTTTTGAATGTTTTTGATTTACAGCTAGTTGGATCCAAAGATCCAGAGCTCAGAGATACAAAGGGTCGACTGCACTGGGTTCAGGAGACTCCAGCAGCAAACAGATATAGAAGGTCTGCTTTCACTTTTACGTAGGAAACATCAGTGGATTTGACCTGAAGGCAGCCATAGTCATCTTTCTCATTTGCTCCCATTGGCGAACACTGCAAGCAAGCATGGTTCCGTTTGGTGGCCTGGACACTCTGGCTGCTTTGTTAGCTGTCCATTTTCCATTTTGATAAGGAGTCTATGTCTGAAATCTGGTTACCCAAGAAGAGTATACTGAGGGCCCCCACATGCTTGTGCACTTTGCAGTAACTTCAGAACATTTGTGTCAGGCCAGCTGTCAGGCCTGCAGCGTGTAGCTCCAGGGCCCCTCTTCATGAATGTTTTCCAGTGAACAGCCTCTCGCAAGCCACCTTATCAGTTTCAGCCCAGGGTAGATGATTGTGTCATGAGCCCTAAATGTCAAGTGCACGAAGGTTACTTTGGCAGCGTTCTTATACAAACAGATGACGGCAGCTGGTAACATTAGCGACTTCACTTGTCACCTCCTTGTGCTAGGGCTTTTGCTTCTCTGAGCATTATTTGTGCTTGTGGCATTCATCCATGGCAACCACAGAACACAGCAGCCCAGTGCTACCCCCGGCACCACCAGTTGCTCAGTCTCCTGTTCACGGTTCTATTTTGGGAGTGACTGGACCTTTGACCATGCCCAGCTGACTTCTTGCTCCCCTGATGTCACCAATGGTGGCTTATAGGAGTTTTCCACTCTGCCTTGATCCTTAGGAGAGAAAACAGTAGGTTGTGCTCATTTACCCAAAGGGCACTGTTTCCATATTTTAAAGGTTTTTTTAAAAAATTTTTATTGACAACTTCTGTACTTACAGACAATAAACCATGATATTTCCCTCCCCTCCCCCTTTCCCCTTCACAACTCCACTCTCTTTCATAACCCCTCCCTCTCTCCATTAGTCTCTCTTTTATTTTGATGTCATCGTCTTTTTCTCCTATTAGGAGGGTCTTGTGAAGGTATTGCTTGGCACTGCGAGGTCATGGATGTTGAGGCCAATTTCTGTCTGGACAGTTGCATTGTAAGGAGTGATACCCTTCCTTTGGCTCTTATATTCTTTCTGCCACCTCTTCTGCAATGGACCCTGAGCCTTGGAGGGTGTGATAGAGATGTTTCAGTGCTGGACACTCCTCTGTCACTTCTCAGCACTAAATTGCCTTTAAGTCATCCCAGTGGTCATCACCATCTGAAAAGAGAAGCTTCTCTAACCAGAGGTGAGAGTAGCATTAATATGTGAATATGAACATTAAGTGTAGTGCTTGCAGGGCAGTTTGGTGGGAATAATATATACATTTAGCCAGACAAGAACAGGCTTTATACCCCTAAGGCTCATGACCTCCCCTGCCATAGACTTTTGTTTAGGTTTTTCAGTACCAGGTATGTATTCCCTCCCATAGAGAGGGCCTTCAGTCCAATTATGGAGCAGTTGGTTACCCCAAGAGCAGACATGCCACTATTGCACCCGTTCAGTCATTGGGCATGTATGACCAAACTTGAATTTTCAGTGTCCACTGTTTTCACTGCTGATGACTTCTGTCTCCCATAGGGCTGCATGCCTTGCAGCTTTTTCCAGCTTTCAGTTGGCTGGTCTACAGGGAGAAGGTTTTCTGCTCAGCACCAGCTTGCTTTCTCAGTGACCTTGCCTCTCAGGCAAGAGATGTCTTCAGCAATAGGGTCTTATCATCTGTTTCTCAAGGGCAACCAAGAGCTTTGGCAATAGCCTTTAATGTTTTGGAGGCTATTGGGACCTCCTTGGTCAACAACTCACTGGAAGGTATCCCATCCCCGGCACTGAAAAAAAATTTTTTTATTATTGTTTTTTATTGACTTTTATACTCACATACAAAGAAAAAACTCACGTGATATTTCCCTTCCCTCCCCCCATTCCCCTTTAGAACTCAAGTCTCCATCATATCCCCTCCCTCTCTCCATTAGTCTCTCTTTTAATTTGATGTCATCATCTTTTTCTTCTATTTTGAGGGTTTTGCAAAGGTATTGCTAGGCACTGCAAGGTCATGGATATCGAGGCCAGTTTCTGTCTGGACATTTGCATTGTAAGAGGTTATACCCTTCCTTTGGCTCTTCCATTCTATCCGCCCCCTCTTCCGCAATGGTCCCTGAGCCTTGTAGGGTGTGACAGAGGTGTTCTGGCACTGAAAATTAATAATAATTTTTAAAGGGAAATAAGCCACTATCTCAAAAGAAGGGAAATAAAAATATCAGCAAAGATGGGGAAAAATTAAAACCCTCATAAGTTGCTAATGGAACTGTAAAATGTCTTAAGTATCATGGAAAACAGCTTTGTAGTTCCTTAAAAATTCAGCATAATGTTACCATGTTGCTCAATAATTCCATTCTTAAGAATATCCCAAATAGAAAATGTATGGTCAAAAACCCCTTGTATGTATATGTTCATAATAGCATTATTCATAAAACCCCCAAACTGAGAGCAGAACAACTATCCATGAACACATGAATGGCTAAACAGATTGTGCTATATCCATCCATCCATAGGAATATAATCCAGACACAAAGAAAGGATGATTCATTAATGCATGCCACAACATGCACAAAGCTTGAAAAGACTAGTAAAAGAAGCCAAAAAGAAGAGGTTACATGTGCATTGTTTCATTTATATGAAATGTTATAGGCAAATCATAAACATAAAAAATAAGTCAGTGATTGTTTAGCAGCTGGAGAAAGGGAGAATGGAGAATGAATGTTCGTGAGTCAAGACTTCCATTTGGGGGTGTTAAAAGTGTTCTGGGATTAGATAGAGCTCATGGTGGAGCAGTTTGTGAATATACTAGAACCACTGAATTATATACTTAATAATGGCAAATTTTATAGTATGGGACATATTTCAAAAAACAAAGAGAAAGAACATAGAAACAGCTTAGATATACATTATCTTCTGTGAACAGCATTGCCAAATTTCCACTTGGTGGACCAGAAGCACCAGGGCAGCACTGATACTTGTTGTGGGCCAGCACCAAGCTAGTCTATAATCAGTGTTTTATTATTTCTTTTCTGAGAGAATTGGCTCACCAGGGCTTCCAGCCACTGCAATCGAAATCCAGATGCATGTGCCACCTTGCGTGCATGACCTTGCACGTTTGTCACCTTGTGTGCCTGGTTTATGTGAGATTTGGGGAGTTGAACAGGAGTCCTTAGGCTTCACAGACAAGTGCCTTATCTGTAAGCTATCTCTCCAGCCTTATAGTAAGTATTTTAAAAGCAACTATAACTGTGGCTTGGGCCAGATAAGTGTCTTAACCTTTTGACTCCCATCAGTCTGGTATTTCAATCAACAGTAGTCTAAAGATCAAACTAGAAAACAAAGGTTACCACACAAGGAAGGAAACGGAGCTCTACCGAACTGGGAGTAAGTCGGCCATACTGCTCCCCTTTAGGAATGACAGTGGCTTCTGCAGCCTGGAGGGGGCAGGATTCACATTCTTTTGTGAAAAAGAAGAAGAGTGCTTTTGTGTGACACAAGACCTGGTCTCCACTCCTTGCCCAAACTTCTCACAGAAGTTTCCTGGGCTCTGCACTGGGTCCTGCATAAGGCTTTGAGGTTTTTCAAATACTTGCTTGCTTGCTCCGCCCACCCCACCTCTCTCTCAGACAGGATCTCCGGTCTTCCAGGTCAGCTTGCTATGTAGTAGAGGATGATCGTGAACTTTTCATCCCCTTACCTCTATCTTCCAAGTACTGGCATTACAGGTGAGTGCTGCCTGGCCAGGTTTATGCGGTGCTGGATCGTGGGCTTTTTGCACCCTAGGCAATAACCCCTCTGTTTTTCTTTAGTCCCTGACTTTACTCCTCTTGCTCTCTGAAAAGTTTATCTCCAAAACCCTTTCCCCCTTCCTGCTCCAACTCTGTGGACCAATTTACCATTAAAATCGGGGTGAGTTTTTGGGCCATTTCATCTGAGTCTATCTTTCCTGGATATTTCCAGAGTTCCCCTATAAAGGCACCACTGCCCAAAAGGAGACCATTACTTGTTAATCAGCCTTTCTGTACTGCCCAGACAAAAGTCACCCTTGGTGTATGGAACGAATGAAGATTGACCCTAGCCTTCTTCCCGCACACCTGAAGTGGGTGAAATACAAAGCACAGTAAAATACATAATGTGTTTGTTTAAAATAGGGGCTGGCCTTGAACTTGTGGTCCTCCTGCTTAAGCCTCTAAGGTATGCACCATCACTATAGGCTTAAATATAATGTCTCATAGAAGCCTATAGGAGGGACTGCAAGAAATCTGCCAATTGAACCTGGAGTCTTAACTATTAAAACATCTGCTTCTAGCCAATTTCTTCCCCTCTCATGGGTCTCCTTAGAATCTGTAGGCTGATGAGGTGGGCACTCCCCTCCCATTGAAGTTATCCTGGCAGTCCCAGAGCTTTCTCCTGTCAATGGTTATCCTGAAATATGACAAGGAGATGGCGTATGTCCTCTTGAAAATGTCCTAGAACAGAAGAAGGACACAAATGGAATAAGTGATGACATTCCAATAAGCTCTGAGGGTTAGTTGACAATATTGTACTGATGTTAGTGACTCATTCTAGAAAGTTGTTCTGTGTTCCTGCAAGACGTTAACACCAGTGGTATGGGGGAGGGGTAAAGGAAGATTGTTTTTCAACTCAAATGAATTCAAAATAAATATTTTGAAAAGAATTTGATTCACAAAAGAGAAAATCAAGAGCCAGACGTGGTGGCGCATGCCTATACTCACAGCACTTTAAGAGGTGGAGGTAGGAGGATCACTGTGAGTCGGGGGCCAGCCTGGCACTAAAGAGTAAGTTCCAGGTCAGCCTGGGCTAGAGTGACTTGTCTTGTGCTACCTTGAAAACAAAACCAAAAGAGAAAAACAAAGGAACATCAAAATACTTTTTACTAGGAAATAAAAGCAGGAATTTTTTTTTAGTTACATTTTTGGTGAGATGAGGGTTTGAAGGAAATCACGTCCCCGAAGGCTCCACTTGTTCTTTTCTGATAATGACTGTTGACTATGGCACTGGGAGTGGCGGTGGTCAGAACCAGAGATGCATCTCCACGCTGCTGCCTGCAGCAGCCTGAAACTTCCATTCAAGTGAAGCCTGATTGATTTTTATATTTTTAAAAAATTATGAACTTTACAATATGAACAAATTTCATACTGGTTATATTCCCACCGGGTTTCACTTTTATGTCCACTCTCCCCTTCGCCCTTGCTCCCCATTCCACTGAACACCTTCCTCAGTGGGGTTGTTAGGATTCACTGTGGGGTCATGAAGGTACCAGTCATTCTCAGCATGTGCGTGTGAGGGGCAGTATTTCAGGATACTCCTTCCCAACCTGTGACGCTTACAATCTTTCTGCCCCCTCTTCCACAATGTTCCCCGAGACTTGGCGGATGTGTTATAAGTCTCCTTTAGTGTTGAGCTCTCTGCATCATCTGAATTTCTGATTTGATGAGTTTTGACTTTCTTCAGGTCTACCACCATCTCCTGGAGGAAGTCGTTAGGCTTGTAGTGAGAACAGCACTTGTGTTTAAATCACCATCTCCTCTTTAGTGTCTCCTGGGCCCTGACAGATATGATAGAGACGACTTGTCTTGTGCCAAGCAGTTGGTTATCCTGTTCCATTGATGGATCTTAGTTCTCTCCAGTATTTGCAGTCATTTGTTAAAAAAAAAAAAAAAAAAAAAAGAAAGAAAAAAAAAAACCATAGTCCTTTCAAAGACTTTTTTGATGGGCATAACCTCTCTTCTAGCCAAAGAACAGAGGAAGCTTCTCTTGAGTCCATGACCTTCCCAACCATAGGGCTCTGATTTTGTGAGTAACTAAGTACTTTGGCAATAGCCTGCATTGTTTTGGGGAGCTCATGGGCCTCCCAGACCAATAGATCTCTGTGAGGGTAATGCAGGTCTAGCACTTAGATTTACCAGCCAGAGCCTATGGTGTTAGGCTTTTCTTTACCTCCTACAGAGCATTTCTGCCTGGACAGTTTTCTCCAGACTCCAGTGCAAGGAGCTCCTTTCCCTTCCTATGTTCCACAGTTTCCCCTATCTTTCTTTCCTGCCTCAGCACGTATGTGTGGTACATGTGAATGATGGATGCATATTTGAGCTGTGTCCTTAGACACCACCCCAGCTTCACAGTCACTAGGTTGTGCGCCTGTGATGTGGCCAAAGCTGCATCAGCAGCCTGAACGGTCTCATTCCTTTGCACAAAGTCCCATTATCCATAATGGGGTGCTCGCCCCAGCCTGCTATCTGTGCACTGAGGGCAGGATTAATGACAACGAGAAACGTGCCTGCTTCCCTGCACACAAGATGATGTCTGAGTGGAAGGGAGCCAAGGACAGATTAGAAGCAAGAATGTGGGAGAGCACTGAGGGATCCGAGTGTTGGGCTGACGAGCTGGTAGCTGATGGTGGGTCTATGCGGGGCCTCAGGTCTTATTCACGGGCAAGATTTTCTCTTCATTCAGCCTAACACATATTAAGGAAAGATTTTTTTTTTAAGGCCTAGCAGGAAAGAAATCTGAGGAGTTAATTTGGGTCTGGGTAAATATTTGTTAGACTGAAGGAAAGTGGATAACAGTGAGATTTTTGGATATTTCTTCTTCTCTTAGGCACAAGAATGATTATGACAAGGAAATCATACATTCTTCCCTCATCACTCCTTGCCACAGTGACTCATCATGTGTCTTGGTTTTTTCTCTCCCATGACATTATGATGCCTTTGGGAACATGATAAATAAATGATTTTTTTTCTATAGCCTAGCTCATAACTGATACACACTGTTAATTGGCATATTAATCAGCTTCCTGTTACAACAAAATACCTGAGAGAAAATATCCTAAAAGAAAGAAAGAGGGCTGGAGAGATGGCTTAGTGGTTAAAGTGCTTGCCTACAAGGCCAAAGGACCCAGGTTCAATTCTCCAGGACCCACGTAAGCCAGCTTCACATGCGTCTGAAGTTCGTTTGCACACCTCTTCTCTCTCTCTCTCTATCTCCCTCTTCCTCTCTCTCAAGTAAATAAATAAATATTTTAAAAAGAAAGAAAGAAGGATTTGTGAGGACCCGTGGTGTCACAGGCTTCAGTCCATGGTCACTTTGTCTTGTTGCCTTGCGCCTGTGTCTCAAGCATGGGGTGAAAGGACATTGTGACAGGAGCAAGTGGCAGAGGAGGCTGCTCACCTTACAGTGGCTAGAAGCAGCAAGAAAGAGACAGAGAGTGGGAGGGAGACGGAGAGAGAGAGAAATATCAATGACCCATCAAGGTCACCTTCACAATGATCTAACCTCCTCCCCACTAGGTTCCACCAAGCCTTTGGTCATCAGCATGTGGGCCTTTGGGGGACACTTGTCCAAATCACAGCCACTGATTGGTTTGATGCAAATGTTTACAACATAAAGAAGCAATGAGGAAGAAATAAAACCAAACTGAAGCATTTGTCTTTCAGTTACTGGAAGCTTTCCACAGATCTGTGGGGAGGCAGCTGGCAGTGGGCATGTTGGGTTTTCAGTAGAATATTTTGGTGCAAAGAAAAGAACCCTAAATCATGGGGGGGAAAAGTCAAAATGAGAAGCCCAAAGGGGCTGGTATTTCTTCAAGCTCTTACTTCATTTCAAAAGCCTCACATCTTACATTGCCTTTCACCTTTAGAACGGGAACAGGGAGCATCTGTTTACAATTCAACCCAGAAATGCCATGATGAAAAAAGCTGTGTCACACACAAGCAATGCCAGTTCTCTTTTTCGTGCATAGCATCTGCCAGATGACACACTAAAACAGCCTGGGGACTGGGCACCGAGTGCCGCCAAGGGCCCGGACACATGGCCCGTGAAAGCCACTCATCATCTCAATCAGAGATTCTGAATTCTTGCACACTCCTTCTTTGAGCAATCCCATTATGGAGTATATTGGAACAAGCTGTCTTCAGCCTTTAAAGCTGGCTGCGCTCACAATGACGCAGCCAGAACACACTTCTTTCTCCCGGCCTCTGTTCATTAGAGTTGCAAGGTTCTTTCCCAAGTTTGTTTATATTAGCCTAGCCTCTTACAAGATTAACTTTGTTGAGTTACGCTAAGTAAAAATTCTTATCTTCAATTAAGGGGAATATTGTCCATGACTTCTTCACTCAAAGTCATTCATGTGAGTCATTACTCACAGAAATCCTTTTTACATTCAGTTCCTGTGAAAAACATTTTAAAGCTCCACATTCTCTCTTTTCTAAGCCAATGACACTACACAATTATCTGGTTTCCACTTTTGCCATGGCCTTAAGAAAGCTCAGGACTAGGGCTGAAGAGATGGCTCGGCAGTTAAAGGCACTTGCTTGCAGCAAAGCCTGATGACCCAGATTCAGTTCCCCAGTACCCATGTAAAGCCAGATGCACAAAGTGGTGCATCTGGAGTTCATTTGCAGTGGCAGGAGGTGCTGGCATACCCATACTCTCACTGTTGAATAAATAAATAGAAATAGTTTTAAAAATAAAGCTCAGAACTACTTTTCCACATGTTTATTTTTTATTAGCATACATTAGCTATACACAATAATGGGTTTCATTATAATATTTTCATACTTGCATATAATACACCTTTTTTTCTTTTTGGTTTCTCGAGGTAGGGTCTTGCTCTAGCCCAGGCTGACCTGGAATTCACTATGTAGTCTCAGGGTGGCCTTGAACTTATAGCAAGCCTCCTACCTCTGCCTCCCGAGTGCTGGGATTAAAGGTGTGTTCTACCACGCCCCTCTATGAATGTAGTTTTTCAATCCATCCAGCCACTTTACATCTCTTTATGGGTAAGTTGAGACCATTCATATTTATTATCGAGGGATGTTACTGATTCCTGTAGCTCTGTTGGTTATGTTTTCCGGTTGTTACATCATTTGTTCTTGACTTTCTTTCCTGTTAGTATTAAGGGTTTGCTGGTTTACTCTTTTTAAAATTTATTATTTATTTAATTTTAATTAATTTTATTTTATTTTATTATGGACAACTTCTATCTTTACAGACAATAAACTATGATAATTCCCTCCCCTCCCCTCCCCCACTTTCCCCTTCACAACTCCGATCTACATCATGTCCCCTCTGTCTCTCCATTAGTCGCTCTCTTATTTTGACGTCATCCTCTTTTTCTCCTATGTAATACCCTTTTAATCGTATTTAACCCCTGGCTCTCTAGTTTCTCTCCCACTTTACTGTTTCTCTTTTTCTTCACAATCAAGTCCATCCCCTTCTATTTTTTAGAGTTTTTTTTTTGCCTGTGTATGTATGTGTGGTATGTATGCATATGTGTGTGTGTTTGTATGTGCGTAGATGTGTGGTGTGTATGCATGCATGTGGAGGCCAGAGGTGATATTGTGTATCTTCCTCAATTTTTAATTATATTTTTAAAATTTATTTTAATTTTACATTCATGTTGGTGCCTTTGGTAGCCTCCTCCCTGTCCTCCCCCTCCAAAGGGACCCTCCTCATTAGGGAATGTGGGTTGTGCATTATGGGGATAGCCAACAATTATGGGGGAGAGGCCAAGTCTCTGTGCATAATGACCCAACTTGTGGCTCTAACACTCTTTCTGCCCCCTCTTCTGCGAATTGCCCTGAGCCATGTTGGGTTCATTTTAGTTCTACTTCAGTGATGAGGTCTTGGGAGCCTCTTTTCTCTGGGTATCTGGTTTAGTAGGAGTTGAGTGTTCTATGTCTTCCAGCTGAACCAGAGCTCACTGATTTAATGAGACAAGCTAGCCAGCAAGTCCTGGGACCCCCTTGTCTCTGCCTTTCCAGCGCTGGGACTGCAGGTGTGTGCCACCACACCTGGCTCGTTCTGTGGGTGCTGGCGATCTGACTCAGGTTGTCATGCATTCATGGCAAGCACTTTACCAGCTGAGCCATCTCTGCAACCTCCCTGCCTCCACCCTTCTGTTTTTGGTGGCCCATTGCATTTTCTAAGGTTTCTTTGTTTTGAGGCAGGGTCTCATTCTAGCCCAGGCTGACCTGGATTTCACTCTGTAGCCCCAGGCTAGCCTTAACTCATGGTGCTGTTCCTACCTCAGCCGGATAAGTGCTGAGATTAAAGGCATGTGCCACCATGCCCTACTGTTAGTGATCCTTATAAGATCCTGGATGAGGAATGAATTACAGGCGAATGGGCTCTTTAACAGTGCTTACATCACTGAAACAAATGTTTCTCCTCCCCACAGTGACCATTAACTGCCTATACACACTCAGGGAGGGGTGAATGCTTAGGCACTTGTGACTATCATCTGCCTGTCAGTCCTTAAGGAGGGGTTTGGAGCTTCATGGGTCTCTCTTCTCCTCATAACTGGATGTTGACAGGCCCAATATTTTGCAAGCCTTGTGTCAGCAATCACCCCTGCTGTGAGATCAAGAGTGTAACTGCAATGTCATGCTCCTAAAACAGCATTCCACATATGCCCCTCCTTGCCCTGGCTGTTGCAGTCTTTCTGCCCCTCTTCTACAACATTCCTTGAGCCTTAGAGGGGGCGATATGATGTTCCATTAATGACGGAATGCTCAACAATTATTTATTCACAGCCCTTGGACCACTTATAAGCCTGTACTTACCACTGCCCACTGCAAAAAGGAACTTATGTGACCAAAGCTAACCACCCTTCAGACATAAACATAATTAGAGGGTACTTTCACAAGCATAATGGGTCCATTCAGCACAGTAATTGTAGTAGCTGCTCCACTAGTGCCCATGACCTCCCCTGCCACAAACTTTTTTTTTCTTTTTTCTTTTTTTTTCCGGGGTCTCACTCTAGCTCAGGCTGACCTGGAATTCACTATGTCATCTCGAACTCTTAGTGATCCTCCTACCTCTGCCTCCCAACTTTTTTTTTTTTTTAATAAAATTCATTTGTAAGCAGTGCGAGAGATAGAGAAGAGAGACAGACAGAGAAACAGGGTGCACCAGGGCCTCAAGCCAGTGCAAATGAACTCCAGATGCATGCACCACCTGTGCGTCTGGCTTTATGTGCTTTGCAGGCAAGCGCCTTAATCACGGAGCCCTCTCTCCAGTGATCTTTTGATCAAGTTTACAGTATAAATGTGAATTCCCTCTTATGGAGAGGGCCTCAAATTCAATCAGAAAGTGGCTAGTTACCTCCATTCCTGAGTTGCCACTACTGCACCAGTACACTCTTAATTTTTTTGCACAGGTACACATGTGTGTATGGATACATGAAGGCCTCATGCCTCTGCAAAGGAACACCAGGTGCTTCTGACTCTTTCGTCCAGCTTACATGGGAAGCAAGCAGGCTTTGGAAGCAAGCACTTTTAACCACTGAGCCTTCTCCCCTGCCCCCAATTAGGTTCTTTTCGCCTGGCAAGTCAGTAGTATAGCGTGGGGACCACAGCTGAGTAAGACCTTTGATGGCAACTTCAGGGTTCCATTTTGTATTCAATTACAGACCTGTGTGACATGCTGGTACTATATTTCTATGATCTTTTCTCTTGCTCTTTAATTCCCATTTCCATTCTTTTATTAAGCCTATCATGTTGTGTTTTTGTTACAAGCTACATTGATACAGAAAGACAAGATTTACATAACGGTAGAGCACAGCTGTGTTTTATTGTCTAGCTAAGTGGCCTCTGATTTCAAGTCAGTGGAAAGAATAATAAATGGAGCTCAAGTCACTTGCTTCTCCCAGAAGTTAACCCTGAATATGTCGTCCACATCCGTACAGACGCCCATGTCTGGGCAGGATTAGGTGGGAAAGCAGAGGTTCTCATCAAGGGTCAGCTGTTTAAACCCCTTGTCCCAGTTCTGCAACACTCTTGAGAAACACCCACGATTCTCATCTAAGGAAAGGTACTTAAAGTACACAAACAGAAGCCATTTATAAATGGCAGAATGATCATAGCTGAATAAAGTTCAAATTAAAATAACTAAACGAAATGAATCGGGAATGTGTCTGCGAAGCTCAGGAAAGGCCCTGGCCCAGTGCTGCCATCTGGTGGGTATTTTGCTTGGGGTCACATCATGGGCAGCAAGGTCCCTGGCTGGTGGCTGAGCCTGCTCAGGGGCAGCATGGACCCTGGGGACTGAGCCAGGCTCAGGGGCAACATGGACCCTGGTGGCTGAGCCGGCTCAGGGGCAGCATGGACCTTGGGGACTGAGCTAGGCTCAGGGGCAGCATGGACCCTGAGGGCTGAGCCCAGCACAGCCTGCACCCCAGGCGGGCTCAGGCCGCTCCATCAGCCCTCTCTGGTCCTCTGCCACCATGTCACTTGAATCCGACCCTCCTCCAGACCCTGCAGACCGGAACTGCGTGCTGTCACTCTTGGAGAAGGAGGAGCAGCTGTCAGGGAAACTGAGGCAGCTCGGCAGCCGGCTTTGGTCCCTGAAGTTCCGGTGCTGGCTTCGCCTGCCATTCTCAGGACGCTCAGTGGTCCAGGTCCATCGGCTTGGCACCGACCTCGTCCACGTGGGCAGGCTCCAGTGGGCATGCTATGAGGCTGAGTTTACATTAGGAAAATCTGTCATTTGGCCAAACCCGCAGCGCGAGCTCCGCAGCTCCCGCGCCCAGCGCAGCCCGGCGACGGCGTAACGACGGTCTCGGGCGCCCTCGTGCGGCCGTGCCGGGAAGTGTCAGACCTGACATCTCTTCCACCCAACCCACCACAAATACGCACAACTGCGTCTGTACTGAACACCCACAGGCCGGTTTTTTTTTTTGCTGGAATTCCCCAGACAGTATGATACAACAACTGTCCACATGGTCTTTTTGTGGCCTTTAGGCACGTGTGTCATCTAGGGATGACACGTCCGCTGGAGGATGCACAGGTTCTGGGCCCACACTTTATTAGGAGGGTTACGAACACCCATGGGTGTGGTAGCCATTAAGGTTCTAGAACCAATGCTCTAAGGATACCCAAGGACAACTTCATGAATCAGCTATGCCAGAAAATACTGTATTGCCATGTCGACCACCGCCAAATATAAGCCAGAGGCCGGGCCTGATGCTTTGAGTCCCGAACTTGTGCTGGGCCGGCAGGGAACGCTGTTGTTTCTTGGGAGACTCCACCTGCTATGGTCCTACTGAATGCTCCCTCCCTCCTTGTCTCTTTCTTTCTCTTTCTCGCCTTCCCTACTTGTGTTTTTCTGTCTCTCTTCCACCCACTATCTCTGTCCCTCGTCCTCTCTGTCTCCCTCTGTAGCCTCTCCATTTTTCTCTCCCTCCCTCCGCCCCTTCTTGTTTCTGTCCTTCCCCTCCTCTTCCCCTCTGCTGGGAATGAAACCCAGTGCTAAGTAAGGGCTCCACCACTGAGCCATGCCTCTACTAGCCTTTCTTATGGGAAGCAGTGGGAGCAGTAATCCGGATAGCAGGCTTGCCTTCTACCGCCTACCCTACCTTTACACCCAGCAGTCAGTCGCAAGGCCGTCTAACGCTAGGCTGTCTGCAGAACCACAGATTCACTTATGCATGGGCTGTTGGCCATCAACCTCCATGTTGCAGGGAGCAGCAGAGCCTGGGAGTGGGCTTGGGAGGCACAGCATGGCTCGTGCCCCCAGACTCCTGCTCTTCCCTTGGAGAGTGCCAGGTAACATCTGTGAGCTTCTCTTCTCTCTAGAGAGTCTAGTTGATCATGAACTTCGTTGGGAGGCGGGAGTGAAAATTCCCAACTCCCCACTCACATCTGAAGCTGTTCAGAGATATTTCCAGACTTTTTGCATGCAACACGGAATAGAGTTAGTGAAAATGAGCATGCACTGCCTTGGCCGTCTTGGTGTTGCTACACCAGTACCTGAGATCTGATAATTTATGATAAGCAGAAATTGATTAGCTCATGTTTTTGCAGGCTGAGGGACTGCCTCCGGAGAGGGCCTCTGTGCTGTTTCAGACATGGTGGAGGCATCCTGTGGCGAGAGAGGAGAAAGGGGCTGGACTTTTCCCATGGAAGGGCCCAGTTTGGCCGTAAAGAACCCAATTTATGATAACAGCATTAATTCAATCATTTTTTTCCATTTAAAATTTCATACAAGTATATATCGTATGTTGGACACACCCCTCTACTCCTCACCCACTTTTTCCTCATGCCCCCTTCCCACTGTCTCCTTCATTGCCCTAGATAATATACATCCACGATTTTATGTATTTATATAAAATATAGGAACTACAGATGAGAGAAAACATATGTTCATCTTTCTGAGACTGGCTTAATTCACTTAATAGGAATGACTATCCCTAGTTGTCAATTTCCCTGTAAACATAATTTCATTCACCTTTATGACTGAAAATATTCACATTTTCCACATTTTCTTTATCCATTCCTCTGTTGCTAGACACTTAGAATGCTTCCATAACTTAGCTGTTGTGAATCGTGCTGCAATTAAACATGGATGAACAAGTATTTCTGTGATATGTTGACTTGGAGTCCTTTGGGTAAATGCCCAGGAGTGGTTTACTGAGTCATATTTATTTATTTTTTTATCTTTGAGAAATTTGACTTCCACAGTGGTTGGGCTAGTTTACATCCCACCAGCAATGTATAAAGGTTCCCAGCATTAACCCATTCTTGAGGGTAGAGTTCTCACAAGTTAATCACCTCTTCAATCTCCCACCTTTCAGCACTGGTGTGTTGGGGATCAAGTTTCCAGTGCATGAACTATGGGTTAACGTTCAAACCGCTACACTTACCAAGTTATAGAAAGAAATGCAAATCTTACCACTTCAGTTCCTAGTCACAGTTAAATCACTTCCTCGGGCATTGATTTGGCCAACTTTCCTGTAAGGAGAATGGTCATTCTTCCAGGGCGCATGTGTCCCTCAGAGCAGAAACTAGGAGAAAGAGAGAAGTGAAAGACAACCTGGGGGCTGGAGAAATGGCTTAGCGGTTAAGGCATTTGCCTGCAAAGCCAAAGAACCCAGGTTTGATCCCCCAGGACCCACGTTAGCCAGATGCACAAGGGGGCACATGCATCTGGAGTTGGTTTGTAGTGGCTAGAGGCCCTGGCATGCCCATTCTCTCTCTCCCCTCTCTCTGTCAAATAAATAAATAAAACTAAAATTTTTTTTTTAAAAAGAAAGACAACCTGGGTTCTTTTTTATTGCAAAATGGAATCTTGGAACAAAGGAGGAGGCAAAGTCCCCATCAAAACGAAATGAATAGCACTAACTTAGATTTCTGAACGTGTGCTGGGATATCAGTTCCAACCTGAAGTCAGTACTTGAATCATCGCTCCACACAAGAGCAAAATTTCACCCTCCTCACCAACATTGTGTCCCATTCTGGCATGGGACTTGCCCAGAATAACACTGCAATAGTGTTGAGAGGAGATTTTTGTGAAGGAATTAAAGTGATAATGCCATCTATTTAAAGCTCACAGTCCAAAAATATAATATTTTTAATAGTTAGTACAAAATTTTTTAAAGATTAGATAATCATACAAAATTAAAAGATACACTGATTTGCATACAGTATAAAATAATCCACATAGGTACATGAAACTCTAGTTTTGCCATAATTAATCATGTGCCAGAAAGTTCCTCAAGGCAAAAATGTATACCCCACAAAGTTGGTGTCTAAGTAAAAATGATCAGTCCTCAGATTTTCTGCTAAGCAACCACGAATGTATTCAAACATGATTCTCATGAAAAATCAAAGGCATTGGGGGTTTGTAGTTAAGAAAAGTCCAGAATGATTTTCCTTAACATTACTGTGTATAACTTTGGTTTTTCATACAACTGGTAAGAGTTTTATGAAAGTTTCAAAATTTGGTCTCAGTTGAGTAGTAACGCTTTCTCTGCATTTTGGTGACTCTTCCCTGTGGCAGTCTTGTGAAGTGAGCAGATACTCACCTATGACGTATAGAATAGAGAACAATTGGTTTTTATATAATCAGAGGCCTGTGCTACTGTGAATATGCCTGTTTTCCTAAGTACATGCTAAGCCTAGCCTGAGAGGAGAGAGTCAGCTCTGTGCTGTTTGCAGCACAGTCTGATGTTATACATTTATTTAGTTCTCACTGCCATGGTATGAGTGGTGATGCCTCAATGCATCTCATAAATGAGGAACAGAAGTACAGGAGGGAGTAGAGGGAGCTGGGGTGCATGTCAGTATCACACACACACACACACACACACACACACACACACACACACACACACACACACACACTATTGACAAGACAGCTTGGATCACCACCTGATCTCATTCCTGTCTCCTCAGTACCTACAAGTCACCCAGGCCCTACAACTGAGATCACTTCTAAATTTAAAGTCAGAATGACAAGAACAGTTTCCAAAATTGGAAACAAGTTTTCCATTCCCTCTGCTAGTTAAAATTCTTGGCATGTTTTCTGGTTCCCGGGCTTTATGCTTAGAGAACACCATGTGTTTGCTTTCTGGGCCCCAGCTAGCTTGAGAAGTTGACTAGGTGCTGTGGTTTGGAATAAGTAATGACGTGAGCATTCAACATGAGCATAAGCTGTGACAGCAGGACACAGCAGAGGTTAACTTCATAAGCAGTGAACACAGCCCAGCCAGAGGGGAGGGGGGCTGGAGGGCTGCATCCATAGGGCCCGTACAGAACAGGCCAATCCATCTTTTCTCTAAGGGGAGGAAGACAGAAAGCATTTCTTGAGACTAGCTGCAAGGTGAGCTAGGAGCTTTACACACTTAAAAAATCTCTGTAGTTAGCATTTGTATTTTCATTTAACCACCAGAAAAGTGCATCTTGGAGAGATAAAGTAAGTGTTCTCAGGCCACATACTTAGTGCTAGAGTCAGATTAAAAGCCTCATTTGTGGGGCTGGAGAGATGGCTTAGTGGTTAAGGCATATGCCTGCAAAGCCTAAAGACTCTGGTTTAATTCTCCAGGTTTCATGTAAGCCAGATGCACATGGTGGTGCATGCATCTGGAGTTTGTTTACAGTGGCTAGAGGCCCTGGCACACCCATTCTCACTCTCTCTCTCCCCCTCTCTGTCGCTAATAAATAAATAAATAAATAAATAAATAAATAAATATAATTTTTTAAAAGCTACATCTGCCCTCTATCTCCAGATTTATGGTCTCTTTATTTATCTCATCTTGACCACTTTTTTGGTAAGTGGTATCTCACTAAGATTTAAGAAATGTATTTTTCAAATCTCCAAATGCCATATGTCATAGATCTGCTATGATCTAATCATAATGCTGTGGGTTGGTGATGAAGAAGCAGTGGAAAACAGTGCAGGTGCTGGGGGGCTCCCAGACAATCCCAGGGCTTGACTGAGGGCATATTCCTTCACCCTCATATTCACCAACATTCTCTCCTTAAAATAGGGTGTATACCAAATTATATATATATATATATATATAATAATGAAATCCATGTTAACTAAAAACGAAAAGAGTACTACACAAGTAAAGTAAGCATTTTATGATATGTGATACATTGGACATATCTAAATGTCTGTTTCTTCTTCTTCTCCTTTTTTTCTCTTGTTTTTTTGAGGTAGGGTCTCACTCTGATAGGCTGACCTGGCATTCAGGGTGGCCTCAAATTCATGGTGATCTTCCTACCTCTGCCTTCTGAGTGCTGGGGTTAAAGGTGCATGCCACCATGCCTGGCTTTTTTTTTTTTTTTGGTCTTTTTTAATAGATTTATTTTTATTTATTTATTAGAGATAGAGAGAGAGGGCGAGGGAAACATACAGGGAGAAAGTGAGAATGGGCACGCCACCATGTGCATCTGGCTTACGTGGGACCTGGAGAATTCAACTGGGTCCTTAGGCTTTACCTTAACCGCTAAGCCACCTCTCCAGCCCTGAATATCTGTTTTCTTAATCAGAGGAAAACCTCACTAGCCAAAATCATGACAATGAATAGGAAACTTTTAGGTGGACTTAGTAACCTTCTGATAGTCCTTAATTTAGACTGTACCTTGCCCAAACAGTTATAAAAAGTGTAAGGAAATATTACAGAGCTCTGGGTGTGATTATTTTTATTAACTTCATGGCTATGGGTTATAATTTTTTTATTGTGGGGCTCAGACCTAGAGCCTTGTGAGTGCTCCATCAACGTTCTCTCACTGAGCTACATTTCCAGCCTTTCTCTTGAGTCAAGGTCTCACTGGGTAGCCTAGGTGACCTTTAACTGGAGATCCTCTTTTTTTCAGCTCCCTGCATTCTGGGATTCTGGAGTTATGTTATCATATCCAGCTACATATTTGATTTTATGATTGTGATGCACAGCAGTCACAACCAAAACGACCTTAGAGAAAGCATAGTGAACACTAGACATCCAGATAAAGAAGTTACAGTGGGTGTTACTAGAAATTCATCATTATTTCTTCCTGTCCTCTGGAAGAGGCTTTCTCTCTCATCTTGTCAGTAAACATCGCCCCTAATATTTTCATGTGACATATCTTTTCCTTAGAGATATATCTAGTCTTTTCCACCAGAGAAAGTGCCCTGCTCTGTATCATTCTGACTTGAATCAAATTTTATGGGAAGTAGAAAATCACGGCCTGACTGGGTCAAAGACAAAGCCTGGTCAGAGGATGGGAGAACACATGGAAATCACAGAAAACAAGGGGCTTGTATGGAGAATGTATAAGTAGCTGTTGTAGCTCAATAATTAACAGACAAATTTAAAAGGAGCAAGGGATCTGAGAAGACATTTTATCAGTGAAGATATACAGTCAGCAAACACAGGAAGAGAACTCAACATTATTACTCATTAGAGAAATGTAATTTTAAAAAATGAAGTAGCACTATACCAACCATGTATGTAGATAGCAAGTACTGGCAAGGACGTTCGTCCTCTGCCCATAGCAATATACAATGGTGTAGTTACACTAGCAAGCAGTTTGGCAGCTCTTCAAAATGTTCAGTATAAATTAACAAATTACCAAGCAATTCCACTCCTCAGTGTATATCCAACACAAAATGAAACCCTGTGCAAGAAAGTAGATAGCAGCATGATTCGCAACAACCTGAAGGAGGAAAGAATCTAAATGTCCACTGGCTGACAAGCCAAGCTGAGGGATGTTCATGTAACAGAATGTTCTTTAAAACGCAATGACGTTGGGAACCCCCAAAACAGTGCTGCTTGAAAGCATCGCAATAAACCTTAACCCTTTGTATGCTAATAAAATTATATTCATAAGTAATGAATGAAGCCTTACATATAACTCCACAGATGAAATTTAAATATAATGTAATGCTAAATTAAAGAAGCTAGTTACAAAACACACACACACACACATTGTGTGAGTTTATAGTGTCCTGAATATCTTGAAATTCCCATTCACACCTTCCTATTAGTTTGTCTTTCTCTTTGTTGGACTGTATTAAGTCTGCCACATGGTCTTCTAGTTTTGATATTCTGTTCTCTCTTTCATCCATTCTACTGGTGAGACTTTCCACAGAGCTTTTTATTTGACTAACTGTGTTTTTCAGTGCTAGAATTTCAGCCTGGTTTTTCTTCAGTATTTCCATTTGCTTACTTATGTCTTGTAATGACCTCCTTATTTCATTAAGCTGGTTTCCTGGTTCTCTTGGAATTCCTTCAGGGGTTTGTTTCTTCTTTGATTCCTTTGATTTCTTCTTTGGTTTCTCTGAGTATAGATAAAATCAATTTTTTTTGAAATCTCTGTCAGGCATTTTATCTAAAATAGTCTGTTTGGGGGTCATTTCTGATGGGTTTATAATTTTTGGTGGGGTTGCATTGTCTTGATTCTTTGTGTTTCTTGTTCAATGCTAGACTGGGGAATATAGTGACATGCTGTTGTCAAAAACAAAACAAAACAAAACAAAAAAGAAATACAAAGCAGCAGCATCAAGTACTTGATAAATTATAAAACATTGTAATATTGGGCTGGAGAGATGGCTTAGTGGTTAAATGCTTGCCTGTGAAGCCTAAGGACCCTGGTTCAAGGCTCAATTCTCCAGGACCCACGTAAGCCAGTTGCATCTGGAGTTTGTGGCTGGAGGCCGTGGCACACCCATTCTTTCTCTCTATCTGCCTATTTCTGTATCTCTCTCTTTCTCAAATAAATAAATATTAAAAATGAAAAAAATACATTGTAATCTTGTTTTGGCCACCTACTTCCCAATTCCACATACTCTGAGGGAATAATGAATGACAAAGGATATATAAAATTCTCATAGAATACTCCATTACCATAAAAGTTTATAACTTTGTCTGGTATTTTGAATATTTACAAGACCCAATATTGGAGCAGGATATTTCAAAATATTCAAGGAATTTAAAAATGTCAATATAAAGTACATTTAGAAATATATGCTGGCCTTCCAATGATCTTACTTTAAATGATTTTCAGAAAAATTTTAGGCACATCTTCCCTTAGGAAAAAAAAATGCAAGAGGTGGAGAAAGTAGGACCTTTCAGCAATTGCGTCCCAACATAAATATGAATGCGTGCAAAAAATAACAATTAGTTTTGGCATGAAAAGAAAAGATAAATTGATGCCAGGAAGAACACAGTTACCCTCATCCAACACCAAGCGGTACAGAATGGAGATGTTCTTCACATGTGTGGGACGGAGAGAATTGCAGCCTCACACTGTAATTCATAGACTTAGAGAAGTTAGCAGAGCAATAAAGAAGACCCAGTGTCTCTCCCTCTGCTTGCATGCAGACAGGACACAAGCATCTGCTTATACATGTGTATATCCCACCACACATACTACACAGGCACGCAGACACACATACACACACGAAAAGTAAAAATAAAATGAGAGTATTGTGTATACAGAGAGAGAGAGAGAGAGAGAGAGAGAGAAGTAACAGCATAATACAGTGGTTATCACTGCACAGCATGTTCAAGGCCCCAGGCTCAATCTCTAGCACTACAAAATAAATAAATAAATAAATGTTAAAAGTAAAAAATTTCCTTCTTTATACCCTGTTTAGAGAAGATAAAAATGATGTCTCTCTGATCATCCAAGTGTGTAAAAATAGTATTTTATAAATGTGTGAGGAATGTCAAGTGTTAAAATAATTGTCACTTGCTTAGTATCAGGTAAGATATGAATTATAAAATTATTGCTATGTAATTATAATTATGGAATTATAACATTTTTTACAAAAAATGAAATACAGGATGCTAGGATGATCGTTTGGTGTGTAAAGTGGTTGCTTATCCCCAGAACCCATGTGATAAAGCACACTTGTGGCAGGGTGCTGGGTTCCTAGCTAGTATGTCTAACCTATTTGGTGAGTTCTGGGTTGGTGAGAGACCCTGTCAAAAATATAGTGAATCAAATACAGGATATGAGAAATACATATAAAAACTAAATTAAAAGCTAACATAATAGAAAGGTCAGTAGGAAAAGATGCCTACTATGTTCCAGTACTGAACAGTTAACTTACAAAATTCCATGCACTTATGATACATAAGTGCAAACTGTAACATTAAACTTCCTAATCATCAAAGCTACATATTCAAGATAATCCATCAATTGTATTCATAAGTTGAATCAGATTTATAGGAGATTTAAAAAAGTAATGAAGGGGCTGGGGAGATGGCTTAGCAGTTAAGAGAGAGAGAGAGAGGGAGAGGAAGAGGCAGAGGCAGATAGAGAGAAGGGGTGTGTCAGGACCTCTAGCCATAGCAAACATGCTACCTTGTGGATAAGGTTTATGTGAGTTCTGAGGAGTTGAACCTGGGTCCTTGGGCTTTGCAGGCAAGGTCTTAACTGCTAAGCAGTCTCTCCAGCTTGATAGTTGAATTTTTTATATTTATACATTTGAACTATTTATCATCATCTAATTTGTAAACATTTCCTTAGTAGAGCTGGCTCAAATTGACTAGAGTCATACTGTTCATTTTATAAAATAATAACATTTGTAAATTAAATTAAATTAAGTGAAAATTAGATTTCATATCTTGTAGTAATGAAATGAATATTAATTTTGAAAATGAAAATGATCTTTGAGTATTACTCGGGTGCATAAATGCCACTCTTAGTGTATTCGACAATCTTTCATTGTCACTGGACTCCACAGGCAGTTTTTTTCTGCCTCTGTGCCTTGTCCTCAGCACCTGGGCGATACATCCAATTGCACACAGTGAGAGTTGTCCCAGAGGGAGTGTTGAAGGGAGGCAAGGCTTGGTCTCCTTGGCTGTCCTGTCCTGTCCTCTACCATGGCTTCTCTTTCAAGCTCCACACGATTCTGCAGCTGCTGTGTGTCCTAGCACCGACTCATGTTTTCATTAGTGGCTCATCTCCACATTCCAGACACTCACTTACCATGAGGTTATGCCAACAGCTACCCCAGTTGCCATTTGTGGAGGGATTCACTAATTATGTCACCCTGTGACCTGAGACAGCTGCTCCTGGGCCATCAGAAGTCACCATCTCAGTGAAGCCATAACTTTTTTTTGCCCCCAGAAGGAGTGTCTTGGCCCATTTTCTATGCCTATAACCCATGAATAGAATAATGTCTAAAAAATAAAGACATAGGGGCCTGGAGAGATGGCTCAGTTGTAAAAGATCTTTACATACAAGCATGAGAAGTCTCAAGTAGAACCAGTCACTAGGCTGAGAAAAAAAAAAAAATGATAGCATGTCATGCTCACAGTGACCTGGTTTGCATTAATTGCTATTTTTGGCTAAACTTGGAGGCATTCCTGAGTTGGGAGACTATTTGTGGTGACTGCAGTATGTTCAGCAAAATTAAAATAGGCTTGGGAAGAAGGAAAGATCCAGAGATCATGAGCAACTAAGGGTTCCTAGGCCTGCCAGATCCAGGATGGTCCCAGTTCCTGACAGTGCATGTAGAGTTGCAGTTGACGATGCACTCCATCATAAATGCTATTGTCATGACTAATTGTGCGTGTGTTCATCCATACATGTGTGAGCAGGCATGAATGTGTCTATTGTGAATATGCACATGGAGGTGAGAAGACAACCTTGGGTGCCATTCCTCAGGCATTCCACCCACCCCTCTTTAGAGAAAGGCTCTCTCCTTGGCCTGGAGCTCACCAGTTAGGCTAGACTGGTTGACTAGTAAGTCCCAGGCATCCGTCTGCCTCTGCCTCTCTAGCTCTAGGGCTACAGGCACGTATCAAGCACCAAGCCTGGCATTTACACAGGCACTGGGGCTCCCAGCTCCAGCCACTTTCACGGTTACTTTTTTTTTTTTTCGAGGTAGGGTCTCACCCTCGCCTGGGCTGACCTGGAATTCACTATGTAGTCTCAGGATGGCCTTGAACTCACAGTGTTCCTCCTACCTCTGCCTTCCGAGTGCTGGGATTAAAGGCATGTGCCACCATAATGTGCCAGCTTCACTAGGCTAAGGATAACAGGCCAGCTGGAAAAGCGTTATATCTGGATGTGTCTGTGCGGGAGCTTCCAGACGAGAGCAGTGTTCACACCCAGACACTGAGTGAAGAGCTTGTTCTTCTCTCCCAGCGTGCAGGAGCCATCCAATCCACCAAAGCTTCAAGAAGGAGAAGGAAGAAGATAGTCTCTGTCTTTGTGTGTTGGGATCAGAGGTATTGGGTCTCCGGCCTTTGCTTTTTAGGGCTAACATCAGTGCCTCCCCCCCACCCCCAGCATACCCAGAGTTCTCAGGCCCTTCAGCCTTGAACTGGAAATTGCATCATTGGGTATCTTGGCTCTCAGGACTTGGGACCTATCAGATTGATCACCACCAGCTTTCTTCTTTCTCCAGCTTGCCAGACAGATGATGGTGGGATTTCTTGGCTTCCATAGTTGCACAAGTTAATTTCCATAATTCATCTTTCTCTATTTCTCTCTCTCTCTTTCTTATCTCCCATTGGTTTTGTTTCTGGAAGAACTCATCTAATATAGTGATCAAACAAAACATCTGGCTAATACTAAGATACCTTTTCCATATGCTAAGCAGGAATACGTAGCTTTATACAAACATTAAAACCCCCTGATGTAACCTGAAATACGCCAAAGTGGACTCAAGATCCTGCTGTCCTTGGAGAACTGGGGTGATGTTAGCATATGATGACTTCTAATTTATGGATGATGATTCAACTTAAGTCTCTGGCCAAATGGACTTCAGGTGAATGATTAATGTGGGTTCAGGTAAAGGACTGAGGAAAACAGAGATACTCCATTCTGTGGTGGTGCACGCCTTTAATCCCAGTACTCAGGAGGCAGAGGTAGGAGGATTTCTGTGAGTTCAAGGTCAGCCTCAGCCTGGGATAGAGTAAAATCATACCTAAAATACAGGAAAATAATTTATAATACCATAAGAGTCTTTCATTTCAGTTTAAGAGTAGTGTTTTTGAGACAACGAGGTCTGGTGCTCTGAATAATTGCTACTTCACTTCTCTGCTCAAAAACAGAACACATACCTCTCAATTTCAGCATGCTTGGAGAAAGAAAAAAAAAGAAAAGATGGATATCAAAGTGAAAAGCAATTACATAACTGTGAAACACCCCAAATTTCAGTGCCAAAGGTGGGATACCTTGCAGTGAGTTGCTGGTAAGGGAGGCCCCTGATGCCGTCCCCAAATTATAAGCTATTGCTTGTGATTGTATATTCTATTTCAATTCTAAGTACAGTACACTCCACGTGATCTACTTCTCATTTATTAAAGAAACATTCTTTATGTTTTTGTTTGCTTTATTTGTCTCCTGCCTGGGCCACCTTAATGAAGTCATGGGGGGTTCCCATGCTTACTGGCTGAATGCTGTGCTAGTACATCTTGAAATTCTTAATAATCTTGACCAAGGTGCTCAATGTTTTCATTCGACAGTGGAGCCAGAAAATTGTGTAGCCCTGTCTGCTTTCCATTGTTATTTTGTTTATAGTTTTATGACTATGTTGTTCTCATTACTTACTCTATGTTTGGAAATTTAAGTTGCATCAAGTGTAGGTCTTTTGCAAGTATCTGTCCATGGAATGCTGCATGTGGTGGTGTGGCTCCTCCCTGTAACCTAGCACTTAGGTGACTAGGGCAGGAGGATTGCCATGAGCTCAAAGCAGTCTGGGCCACATAGGGAATAGCCTATGTAAAACACCCTGTCTAAAAATGAAAGAGAAAAAGAGAGGAAGGAAGGAATGGAGGAGGGGAGGGAGAAAGGGAGGGAAGGAAGTAAGCAGGAAAGAAGGGAAAAGATACGCTCGTAGACCCTAAACTTACTGCTTAGGAACCCTTCAGGGTCCAGCAGCAGGTGTGCCACATAGAGAGCCATTTCAAGTGGGCCGAGTCTTCTTCAGTGAGTCTTTGCAATAGATCTTCTAGGTGTTCACCTGGGCCTAGCAGCTGAGGGCATTTGGAGGAAACCTACAACAAGGCTAGTGCCTATGACAGGCTGCCCCAGGTGTCTTAATTGAAGAGCCCAAGCTACTATGAGGCCCTTTCCCTGTTAATTGCCTGACAGACTTTTATGTTTTCATAACTCAGGGTCTCCCAAGCTCCTCCCTCTTCAGACATGTGAAGAAATTATTTTTCTGTTGTTAGAAATGTAAACTGAGGGATTTCTGGGAAGTCTTGAGTCCAAGGACATCACCTACTTTTAAGGGAAAATGTCTTACCTTTTCCTCTAAAATTATACATTTTAAATATATTTTATTTAATATTTTAAAATTATCCATTTTAAATATACAATGTAAATATACATTATACAAATTAGGAAAATGTTTAAAGCAAGAAAACCCCATACATACTAATAACTTGTATGGTTTGAGCATCTATGGCTAAATACCATGTTATACATGTTGGACGGCTCTGGTCTCACTTCACAGATGAAGAAATGGGAGGTGAACAGTGTGATTGCCTTGCTTGGACACCACTGGCTTAGAAGGATCAAAGTTCCCACTGAACTAGCCACCCCCACCCTACCATGTGAGGCTCAGGAAACTTCACAGAGCCCGTAGCAAAGGTTCTGAAGCTAAGACTGGAATGGCGAGCACATGCTGAGATCTAGCTGATGTGGCTCATGTGGAACAGAGGCTCTTGATGCGTTACTATAAAATGCCAAACCCATGCAACTTTGAGGAAAAGCCATGGGGTCACTAAGACCACATGTGACCAGAAACCCTGCCATATCTGGAAAGGGAGATTGGGCCCAGTGTGGACAGTAGCTAAAGTGATCAAGAGGAGTGACCAGTGGTGGCACCTCCTCTCTGAGGCTCTGGACAGGAGACAGAAACTGACCATCTGGCACAGTCTTCAGGGCTCTGGGCAATGGTGGCACTGGGTAACACTTTTTAAAAAAATATTTTATTTATTTACTTGAGAGTTGGGGGAGAGAGGCAGATAGAGAAAGAAAGAGAGAGAGAATTGGCGTGCCAGGGCTTCCAGCCACTCCAAATAACCTCTAGATGCATGCGCCACCTTGTGCAGATGGCTTACATGGGTACTGGGGAATTGAACCTTGGTCCTTAGGCTTTTTAGGCGAGTACATTAACCACTAAGCCATTTCTCCAGCCTCCAGGTAACACTGTTTATGTCATGTGCTTGAGACAGGTTAAGGCAGATGAAGATCCTGAATTACAGCCCTCCCAAGACATAGAAGAGTAGGCTATGGATTGCTACATGAGGAGCTTGGTGGCAGTGTTTAGCTCATGTGATTAGAAAGGCCAAGAATGCTCATGATTTGCTATCTGCAGACTGGAGGACCAGGCAAGCAAAGCACCGAGACATAGGGGAGATGATGTTGTAAGTCCCAGCACAAGACCAAAGGTTGGAGAACCAGAGGTTTGGAGGGGCTTGCTGCAATAAGTCCTAGAGTCTAATGTCCAAAGGCAAAAGAAAACAGATGTCTTAGCTTCACAAGGGGTACAAAGTTTGTTTTCCTTTATTTATTTTTTGTTTTGTTTTAGTGCATGTAGTAGTTTGAATAGATGGCCCCCAATATATTCAGTGTTTTGTTAATTTTTAGTTTGCATCTGCAGCCACCTGGCTGGAGGCAGTGTCACTGGGCAGATCTTAAGGTGTTGTGTTGGGTTTGAGATTTCAATCTAAAGATATGCAAAGGGTGTCTAGCTGGAGTTCCTGTGAAGCCTAAGGTCCCAGGTTCGATTCTCCAGTACTCATGTAAGCCGGATGCAAAAGGTAGTGCATGCATCTGGAATTCGTTTGCAGTGGCTAACAGCCTGGCACATCTATTCTCTTTTTCTCTCAAATAAATAAATAAAATTAAACTTTCCAATCACCAAACTGGGCTAATGAAATGAATGGACAGCTCACAAAAGAACAAACACAAATGGCCAATAAATACTTTAAAAAAATGTTCAGGGCTGAAGAGATGGTTTAGCTGTCCAGGTGCTTGCCTGTGAAGCCTAAGGACTCATGTTCTACTCTCCAGGTCCCACGTAAGCCAGACACATGGTGATACAAGAGCACAAGGTTGCACATGTGCACAAGGGGGCATATGTTTCTGGAGTACAATTTCAGTGGCTGAAGGCCCTGGCATACCAATTTTCTCTCTCTCTCTCTTACACAAAAAAGGCCAATCTGTTGGGCTTGTCTCAAAGAAGAAGAAGAAGGAGAAGAAGAAGAAGAGGAAGGAGAAGTGTTCAACATCATTAGCTATTGGGGAAATGAAAATCAATGCAACTGTGAGATGCCATCTTACCTCAGTCAGAATGTCTATCATCAAGGAAACAGACAACAAATCCTAGTGAGAATGAGGGGAAAGAGGCGCCCTCTTTACTAGTGCAAACTAGAAAGCCATTATGGAAATCAGTGTGGTGGTAGCTCAAAAAGTTAGAAATAGACCTCCACGCATACAACACAGTTATACTGCTCCAGGCACATGCCTCAGTACTCCACACCCTACTACAAAGAAACTTTCAAGTCCATGTTTATTGCTGATCTATATAATAATAACTGAGAATTGGAAATAGCCAATATGCATATTGACAGACGAATGGATGATAAAAATGTGGTACATATATACAATGGAATTCTATTCCATGGTATGGGAAGATGAAATTATAAAATTTGCAGGAAAACACATTTGGAAAAAAATAATATCCGGGCGTGGTGGCGCACGCCTTTAATCCCAGCACTCGGGAGGCAAAGGTAGGAGGATTGCCGTGAGTTCGAGGCTACCCTGAGACTACATAGTTAATTCCAGGTCAGCCTGGACCAGAGTGAGACCCTACCTCGAAAAACAAAAAAAAGAAAAAAGAAAAAAAAAGGAAAAAGGAAAAAATAATATTGAGTGAAGTGACTCAAAATCAGAATGCCCAAAACCACATGTCCTCTCTGATAGGTAGGCCTTAGTTTGTACTGCCTATAAGTATAGGGGAGCAAATGTGAATTAAACCTATACAGACAAAACCATAACATAAAGTGAATGTAAAGAGGTGAACTAGATGAGAGGGAAGGAGGGGGAAGGGTAAAAATATATATGTGATACAAAGGGAAGTGGGGGGAAAGAGAGAAATGGGGGATCAGGAGAGGGGTTCAGGAATTAACTAAGACAAATTGTACTTGAAAGCACCACAATGAATGATACATAAATCTCTGTATGACAACATATATATATATATATATATATATATATATATATATGTATATATATGTATATGTCTTTTGAGGTAGGGTCTCATTCTAGCCCAGGCTGATCTGGAATTCACTATGTAGTCTCAAGGTGTTCTTGAACTCATGGCAATCCTCCTACCTCTGCCTCTCAGGTGCTGGGATTAAAGGCGTGCACCACTACACCCTGCTAAAAATAATTTTTAAAAATAGGGCTGACCATAGAGAGTGAACTTCTAATGTGCTATTGCACAGTAGCATGGCTGTTGTTAACCATAACATTTCAGAATAGAAAGAAGGATTTTTAAAGTTTTTGCCATAGAGAAATAATAAATATTTGAAAAGACAGGCATGTTTACTCTGATGTATAGGCAATGTATAGTACAAAAATATTATCCGGTGTCCCTCTAATACATATTATTTTTATATTTGTATGTATCATGCCTGAGAAGCCTAGAGACCCAGGTTTGATTTCCTAGTACCTACATAAGCCAGATGCACAATGTGGTACATGCTACTGAAGTTAGTTTGCAGTGCCTGGAGGCCCTGGAGGGCCCGTTCTTTCTCTCTCTCTCTCTCTCTTTCTCTCTCTCTCTCTGCCTCTTTCTCTCACTCTCTCACTCAAATAAATAAATACACAAAATATTAAAAAATAACTTTAAAAAGGCAGAAAACAGCTATTTGGTGAGAAATGTGGGCTATACTTCTCAGGTGTTCTAAAACAGATGCAATTCACATTGCCTTGTAACCAGCATGAAAAACAATCATCATTTAAGAAAAAACAAACAAACACTAGATGTCATTTAATTGCCAAAAGCATAGCAAGATGACGGGCTGGGAAGATGGCTCAGTGGCTTAAGGGACTTGCTTGCAAATCCTGTCCACGTAGGTTCAATTCCCAAGCTCCTCATGTAAGCCAGACATAAAAAGAAGCCCAAGAGCTTGGGGTTCATTTGCAGCAGCAAGAGGCCTTGGTGCGCCTACACATGCATGCACACATGTACACATAAAAAATCTTTATTAAAGCATGCCCAAATGAGAGTGTCAGTGGTGGGGGCTCTGTATAACAGGCAGCACTTGTGAGAGTGGGCACTGTTGGCTAAGTCTTATGCCCCTTCCTATCTGAACATAGGGGGCAGTGGAGAGACATTTCTGATTGATTAAGAGAGCAAAGAAGCAGGCATGGGATAGGAGGAACTGTCCCCAAACTTACTGTCACAGTACAGGGTAAAGGACATCCAGGGACATCCTTTGGGGTAGGGATCTTGAAACCATCCATAACATCCATACATTCACCATGGAATAGTCTCTTTGTAACCTGCTTTGGTTTGAATATATTTCCATGAAAGTCCATGTGAGCCTTAATTCCTCAATCCAGAGGCTTGGGAGGTGAGGCCGAGTGGGAGGCAGTGAGTGTGTTGTGGGGCAGAAGCCTTGTGACTTCAGCCATTCTCTCTGTAGTGAACGAGCTCTCCTCTCCTAGAAGGACAGTTAATGGGTGGGGACCTCACGAGCACCTCTTGTGCGTTGGCCACTCTACGTGACCTCACATGAGCTGAGGCAGCAAAGAGCCCTCACCACTTGCAGCTACTAGATGCCATTCCCCATGGCAAACATGATCCAAGTAACCCTATTTCTTTACTATTCTTCTGTCTTGAGTACTCTGTTTATAGAAACAGACTAAGATAATTTAAATATAATCAGCTGTGTCACATTCAGAAAGATCCCAAACTCAACTTCAAATGTGTAAAGGAGAAATGGTATTTTATTTTATTTTATTATTTTATTTTATTTTATTTTATTTTTGGTTTTCCAAGGTAGGGTCTCACTCTAGTCCAGACTGACCTGGAATTCACTATGTAGCCTCAGGGTGGCTTTGAATTCACGATGATCCACCTACCTCTGCCTCCTGAGTGCTGGAATTAAAGGTGTGTGCCACCATGCCCAGCAAAAATGGTTATTTATTTATTTATTTTTGGCTAATGATTTTCTCATATTTAGGGCACTGAAGATATCAACCCTTGGCAGAACTTTCCATATCTTGTTCATAAAAGTCACTCGTCACAGCAACATTTCAGCTCCTCTCTCCCTCTTCCATTCTTCTCGAGTCACAGCCCTCCCATCTGTCTGGACCTCATTTTTCAGAGGACATTCAGGATGGCAGCCATTAGCATAGCACATCCCAGCACCCTCCTGGGAAAGCTGGGGAGCAAGGAATCACACATACTTAGAATCTCTGAAACACATCACTTCTTGGCCTTCTGACTAAGATCAAGTACAGTATCTGACTCAATAGTTGCATGTCTGATTTGATGACAAATGAAATGGTACCATTAGAACTGAAGCAGCCTGAGAGGAACTCCCCACACAGGTCCATGACCCCATGGGCCACAGTATGGATGTCCTCACAGCACTTGGATGAGAATCCTAGGAAGGTTCTTTCAAACACCAGTTCTCTCTGGTGGAAACTTGTCCCTTGAATCTCAGGAAATGATATGCAGGCAGCTTCTCCTATCTGTAGGTTTCACATCTGGGATTTCAACAGACTTGGGATTTCAACAAACTAAAATGTGGAGATTTTTCCCTTGTCATTATTCCCCTAAATAGCCATTTATATAGCATTCACATAGCATGATATGTTATTATAAGCAACCCAGAGGTGATTTAAGATACAGTGGTACATTGGTTCTATATAATTCTCCCTACCTCTTTTTAGATAAGGGACTTGATCATTTGTGGGTTATCATCATCTCAAAGCTCCTGGAAACAATCTCCATGGATAACGAGGATGAGACTCCAGGAATGAATTCATGATGTGAAAACAAAAAATGTTTTTATTGATTTGGATCTTCAAAGGCACCCTGGGCAGGGTCAGACTGCAGAGGCAGGAGACCCTGTCCCCTAGGAGCTTGTTCTGGCCTGTAGTTGACGGAGTTGAAGTGCTGCTTTCCCCAGACACACAAACAGCAGGAGCAGCCAGTCTCCAAGTAGCTCTGGATAAGCCTGCATTCTGAATTCCTCGGAGACAGCAGGCAGTTCCACTGGACATCAATGGGGAACAGTGTCCCCAGGGGCTTGGAGCAGACCTATGCATAAAACCAGCCACTCCTGAGATTCTGCACCTTCATTCTCAGGAAGCAGAATTCTAACAGATTCACTGTTGGTGACGATCATTCATTATTACATTGACATGGACAATTAACACTTGGAACAATTTATAAGACATTTTGTGAGCTATGGTAAGCAGTGCAAACCCAATGCTAATTTATTTTATCAAAATGCAAGCTGCTATGCTTGTGGGAGGGGGCAAAGGGTGAGTGGCGGTTGATGCAGGGTCTTATGTAGTAGCCAAAACTGGCCTTGAACTCCTGATCCTCCACCTCCCAAGTGCCACTTCACCTGGCTTTTTTTTTGTTGTTGTTCTTTCTAAAGTACATTATAGGTATCTAGACTTGACATTGGTCAGAATGTTTCATATCCCATGAGGTTAAAGAGAGAGACCCATATTTGAGTCCAAAGCCCCACAGCCATTAACGCCAATCTCTTGTAGCAGTTCTCATTTTAAACGTGTAATCTGAAAAATTAATGGTGGCCAAAGGAAGGGGGAAGAGGCCTCCACTGTGACTTTTCATCACACTGAGCCACAAGACTGCGGCAGTATTATTGATACTTAAGGTAGATGATGGTCCTATCTCTTTAAGAGGGGGTGGGGGGGCGCTGTTAGGTAGGGGAGCTGTGACTGCGGCATTCGGTCCCGGCCCAGATCTGGCTGCGGTGGCCCCTGGCGCTGGGACCTGCTGATGGCTCAGAAGACAGACAAAGGCTCACAACTGCGAGGCTGATCGCCACCCGTGAGTATCCCAGGGCCCGGCGGGATGACAGACGCTAGGGTCACAGCGAGGACACGTCTGGGAGGAACGCGCGGCCCCCTCGGAGAGCCCGAGCTGCTGGCGGGAACCGTGGGCCTCTTTCCCCGGAGGACTGTGGATGGAGCATCCCCGAGGGGCCCCGAGGAGGTGGTCCCCTGGGCGGAATGCTGCGGGTGGGGCGCGGGCTCCGCCTCTCCCCAGACCAGCCCGTGGGACTGGCAGCTTTGTCATTTCAATTTCCACCTCCTATGCAGTGAGTGGTCGCCAAGGGTCCTAGGCTGTAATTCGGAGTGGGGACCGGACTCAAACAAAGAAAATTTCTCTGAGTAGTTTATTGTTTAATCTGTAGCAGTCCTTGTTTTAATTGCATGTCCTTAAATTAGCCCAAATCTTATATAATATTATAGCATTTCAAAATCTTTTGGTGAAAAACATTTTTTATTTTATCTTATTAAATGATTATTAATTCTTAGAAAGAGTATTCTAATTTTAACAAGAAAATTTCTCCCTCTTTTCTTTCCTTTTTATTTCTCTTAAACAAGGTCAGTATCTCAGCGTGTTGCTTTTATTTTCAACGTATCAATCAAATGGGCTGTAATTTTATAAGTTTGATGTTGCATTTGAGTAAAAGGTGCGATGATGCCTGTTGGTTTCCATGGCTTTTCCAGGCATAAGCTGTCCTGATCAGGCACTGATGGGGCTCTTTATTTCTGCACCAACCCAGGCAGAAGTGACTCAACTCACCCT
The DNA here is from genome assembly GCA_036365145.1 of Orientallactaga sibirica. Taxonomy (NCBI): domain Eukaryota; kingdom Metazoa; phylum Chordata; class Mammalia; order Rodentia; family Dipodidae; genus Orientallactaga; species Orientallactaga sibirica. The sequence goes on along the minus strand of JAEOAD010000020.1, from coordinate 35,708,188 downwards.
AGATCTCACTTGGCCACATGGAAAGCAAACCTTATATGGATTTTAAGCCACTGACATAACCAATTCGGTTAACACAGGGTTCTTATGTCTTGGGGTTTTCTGAGGAACCCTGGTTAGCTTTTGTAATCTTGTCAGAAGTCTCACTCTGGGAAATCGTTTTCCTTTAATTCTCCTCTTTGGCCATCTCTTATTCCTTTATCCTTCTTTACCTCCCTTAGCTTTTTGGCTGGCCACCTTTTCTCCTGTGTGCTCCCTTCATTCAAGCCAGAATGGGCATGACAGAGCCTCTAGGCATTAAAGGAACTCCAGACACATGTACCATCTTGTGCATCTGGCTTTCATGGGTCCTGGGGAATCAAACTTAGGTCCTTCAGCTTTGCAGGCAAGCATCTTAACCACGTAAGCATCCTTCCAGCCCTCATTTTCTTTTTTTCATTAAATAGAAACTTTGTATGGATACATCATGTGTTGGTCCCATCATTTCCCTTCTCGCTTCCCCACTCCGCTGAGGGCTCTCATTATGGAATTGCTGGTATTCACCATGGAGTTATCAGTTGTGAGAACAGCAGACAGTCATGGGGGGTGGGCAATGCCTCTGGATATTCCTTCCCATCTGTGGCTCTTATATTCTTTCTGCTCCCTCTTCCACAAAATTCACTGGGCCTTGGTGGGCATGCTTTAAGTCTACTTTAGTGTTGAGCTCTCAGCAGCTTCTGCATTTCTGCTTTGATGCGTTTTGAGGAGCGTCAGTGTCTGTTTCCATCGCCATGGTGCAGGTTGTCAGGCTCCCCATGGAAGCAGCACTCTTGCTCATCTTGCCAATTCCTTTGTGGTTTCATGGGGGCCCTAGCTGCTCTGGTAGGGGTGGTTCATCTGCCAGTGAGTCTGCTATCTTATTCTTGTCTTGTTGATAGATTTTGGTTGTCCTCACTTTTCACTGCTTTCTGAAAAAGAAAAACAGATTCTCCAACAGAGAGAGAGATCAGGATAGGTAAAGGGAATAATTTAGAGAGATTTTGATGGGCATAGACTCACTTTTGGCCAAAGATTAGTGGGAGCTTCTCACTGGAGTCCATAATCTTGGTCTCCATAGGATTCTGGTTCCGTTCTCAGTTCCAGTTATGGGTTCCTTTCCGCGGAGTGGACCTCTTAGCTAATTAGAGAACCACTGGTTACCCACCTAGGCTGTGTGCCACTATTGCACAGGTGTGTACATCTTTCAGGATAGATGCTTTCATATAGCAATGTCCCCTGCTTGTACAACATTGTTGGCTATTTCCTTCCAGCAGCTCATGTAGCTCTTTTCAGCACTATATGCCAAACCATGATGAGTGTTCTCATCTTCCCCTCCTATTTGGCTTGGATTGTAAGAATCCTTCCATTGCTAATATGCTGTTTTGTTTCTTATGCGTGTTGTATTTCTTCACATAAGAAGAAAAACCCATGGCAGCTTTATAAGAGCAAAGGCAGCTTACATCAGGAGTACCTTACTTTCTGCTGGGTTTGTCCTCTGCAGCCTTGGGTTCCAATGCCAGCTATGCTGAATCCTCAAGCTACAGCCATGATAACGTCACTTACCTTCAGTGCCTCACTTTCTTTCCAAGGCAGTGGCATCCACTGACACATGAATGTGGTAGGGATGAGACCAGACGTGTGTGAAGTCATCAAGCATGAAACTCGGCACAGTGTAGCTGTTAGTAAGCCTTTGACATGCTGCCAATCATCCACTCATCTATCTACCCATCTCCAAGATTAGAAAAATAGTTTTACATACTAGTTCCCCAAAAGAATGAAGTTTTTAAAAAAGTTATTTAAGCCGGGCGTGGTGGCGCACGCCTTTAATCCCAGCACTCGGGAGGCAGAGGTAGGAGGATCGCCGAGAGTTCGCGGCCACCCTGAGACTACATAGTTAATTCCAGGTCAACCTGGACCAGAGTGAGACCCTACCTCGCAAAACCAAAAAATAAATAAATAAATAAATAAATAAAAATTAAAAAAGTTATTTATTTGCAAGGAGAGAGAAACAAGCGAGACAAAGAGAGAATGGGCACACCAGGGCCTCTAGCCATTGCAAACGAACTCCAGACACATGTGCCCCTTGTGCATCTGGCTTACGTGGGTCCTGGTCCTTTGGCTTTGCAGAAAAATGCCTTAACTGCTAAACCTTCTCTGCAGCCCATGACTGAATTTTTTTGAGGGGGAGGGTGTTTTCAAGTTAGAGTTTCATTCTAGCTCAGGCTAACTTGGAATTCACTATGTAGCCTCAGGGTAGCCTCTAACTCACGGCAGTCCTCCTACCTCTGCCTCCCAAGCGCTGGGGTTAAAGGCATGTGCCACCTTGCCAGGTTACAAAACAATTAATTTTGCAATGAACTTTAAAAAACGATTTAAAAAAATTATTTATTTATTCAAGGCACAGGGAGGGAAAGAGAGTGAGAATAAAATGCATGCGCTCCCTTGTGCATCTGGCTTACGTGGGACCTGGAGAATCGAATCACGGTCCTTAGGCTTCCCAGGCATGTGTTTTAACCACTAAGCCATTTCTCCAGCCCCTGAAATGAACTTTTGACTGAATACATAGTTAGTAGTACACAGCTCCTTCCATCCATCTATGCACACACTTATATATGTACATGCACACAGTTCTTGCTGTGAACTAAATACTACCCACTCTTCTACCAATCCGTCCTCACATCTTTGACTTACAAAAGCAATGCTGTAATTTCCTTATTGCCACACTATTATTCTCTGGAAAGTAGGAAGGCCAACTCCCTGTTGCACACCTCTCCATAAACACATTGTGGAGGCAGCAGCAATGACAATATTGGCTGTACCCACCATGAGTCCAAATGAGAACTGCTAAATGTGATTGATGCAGAAGGTGGTGCCACACTGGAGAGCAGGTCTTTGATGTTCTGACCTTGATAGCCAGGGTGGCAGTACACTCTTTAAAGGTCCTGTCAATCCTGTGACCATTTAAAATTCCTGTGTTCTCCGTTCTCTCTGCTCTTCCCTTAAGCGCTATACTTTGTGTACATCGTATCACACTTCAATGTTTAGGAGGAAGTCATGATGAAGTTGGAAAAAAGCACTGGATTGAAGACTAGGACATGTGGCTTTAGCTCTGCTAGGCTGAGCAGAAAGTAAGTTAACTTCATTGCTAAGATAAGAAGTCTGTGAGAGAGAATCTTTAAATTTCCTTTGCGTTCTGAGCATATGGTTCAGATATCTCTCTTGGGCTTATCCTCATCTCATGAGAATTATTTGATCCAATAAAATACTTTCACTGATGTGTTCTCTTCTGATTCTTATAATAGCCTTATGAAACAGGCAGCCTCATTTTGTAAATTATAAAATATAAGATGAAGAGAGAGCAAAAGACCAACTAGTTATTTTAGTTTGAGTAATTGCAGCTTTTCTTGCTAAAGAGCATTGAGTTCTAGACTGCAGATGCTGAACCCTGATCTCTGTGCTTCCTGATGCCTTTTTCTTGGCACTTATGACTTAGGGGAATAGGAAGCCCAAGAAGCCATAGTGATCACTAGCTTTGTAAAGAGCTGTCTTTGGTTTACTTATAGCAATATATTGACATTTGTTTTAATATTCTGCTTTGGATTGTATCATGAGTCTGTTACCTAAGCCAGAAAACGAGGTCTCTATAGTGCATGTTTCAAAATGGTAACATTTTAAAGTAAGTCAGGTGTCTTAATATCATTATAGATGATCATTTAAATTTCATAAAATTTTATTTTATTAAAGTACTGAGGGTGAACAGTAGAAAGGAGCATGTATTTGAATCTAACAGGTACCTGGAATCTGTGCACATTTTTACATAGTAGGCTTAGCATTTTTCTTTGTTTTAACATGCTAATACATTTAACATTAAAAAATTCTAACAAAGCTGGGCGTGGTGGCGCACGCCTTTAATCCCAGCATTCAGGAGGCAGAGGTAGGAGGATCACCACAAGTTCAAGGCCACCCTGAGACTACATAGTGAATTCCAGGTCAGCCTGAGCTAGAGTGAAACCCTACCTCGAAAAACCAAAAAACAAAACAAAACAAACAAAAAAAAAAACCCAAAAATCTAACAAGCTGGGCTTACATGCCTTTAATCCCAGCACTCAGGAGGCAGAGGTAAGAGGATCACTGTGAGTTCAAGGCCACCCTGAGACTACATAGTGAATTCCAGGTCAGCCTGAGCTACAGTGAAAACCCTACCTTGAAAAAAATTATAATGATGGCTCAAAGGTTAAAGGCACTTGCTTGCAAAGCCTGATGGCCCAGGTTTGATTGCTAGTACCCATGTAAAGCCAGATCATAAAGCAGAAAATGAATATGGAATTCATTAGTAGTTGCAAGAGGCACAGGTGCAACCATTCTCATTTTCATTTTCTCTCTCTCTCTCTCTCTCTGTCTCTCTTTCACTCTCCTTGCAAATAAATACATAAAAATATTTTTTAAAAGATCTAATGGGATTAAAGATAAAATACAGGAAATATTGTATGACATATACAAATATTAATATATTGTCTGAAATTGAAACAACTATATAGGTGTATTTATATTTGTAGTTTTAATTGCTAAATCTAGTGATATTGTATAAGGAAACACTTAATGATGAATTAAACATTACTTTGCACTTAAAGTTATTAACTTGTCAGATCTTGAAGCTTAACACAAATCCCACTAGTTTTACTTAGTTTAACTCTGTCTAGTACTGGGGATTGAACCCAGAGACTTAAAAATGCTTGGCAAGTGCTCTACCACTGAGCTATATTTACACACCAGTTTTAGTTACTAATGTTTTGTTTATCAAATGTTTATGCTGAGTGACTGTCCTAGGAAAATTCTTATCTCAAAGAACATCATTGTGTTTGGCTCACCTTTCTATTGCCCAGAGACCTTGCTAAGAAAAGAAAAAAATATACTCAAGATATGATGAATTTATTTGGAGTCAGACTCAGTTTTGAAAATGGGCTTTTCGTCATAGTAATTCTGATAGTTAACCTCTGGGAACCTTAGTTTCTTCCTCTTGAAATGACATTGAGAATTGATTAATAATGCCATCTTAGAGATCAAGTGTCATGTACATCAGCCTCGGGCATAGTGGTATGTGATAGGTCCTTCTGAAAAAGGTTAACTTTTAAATACATGATGGAGGAGCATTGTGCTTTCAGAAAGATAGATTGTACCAGTCAGCCCCTGGCAAGCAAGGTGGATTTTCATCTATGTTAATGTGATTTTTCTCAGTTTTGCTGAGATGGGAGTCACATGCCATAGTTTGTGTGCTATTATGCTTATGAACAGTCTCATTTGAGAGGATAGGTTGGGTTTCTCTGCCAGTGCAAGCTTCGCTCTTATCTCCCACAGTTAGCTCCGCTGTTGGCTGAAAAGCTGACCTATGTCAGCTTGATTCTGGATCTCCCATAAAAACAGATGTGTTTATGACCTGGGAATTAGAATCCATGCACTTTTGGGCCATGTGTGCAGAAAGTGACTAAAATACTGTTTATTGAATGTCTTTTGTACCCATGGTCCAAAACTCTGACAGGAAGCATCAAAGAGGAAAAAGCCAGGCATGGGGAACTGCCAGCACAGAAGGGCTTTAGAACACCAGGGGCTTCGTGCAAATGTTTCCAAACTTAACTTGGAATCGTCTTTACTGCCCCACCTGCTCCTTGAAAAGCTAAGTGCACACAGACTCAGGGAAAAGGTACTTTAGGTCAGCAATCAATTACAGAGGAGTGCATCGGAGGCCGTGTGGTGACCGTGACCTTTCCGACAACACACCTAGGCACACAGCGCTGTCCTTACCATATCCGCAGTGCTTGTTCTATCTTAGATTTGGGCCTTCTGACTTATAGGGTGAATTCATCTGACTTTTCAACTTTGTAAAGATTCCATTTTAAGCCAGTTTGGTCTTTGCTGACTCACGTTTTACTCTGACCTGAGAGGATGAGGAATTCCAGTGGAGACTTCTTGAAGGATGGAAGTTTGTCTGCATTTGGCTTCTTGTTTTCTGTGTTGGGGACTTTGCAGGGTAAGTTTTCACCATGCACAGAGGATTTAGCTGCACCTGTTTCTTCTGCAATGTCGATTTCCAGCTTTCATCCACAGAAGGAACATGCACCTGCTTTCAGGAGACGGCCAGGCGCCGAGCTGCTCCTGGCTGCTAGAGATGGGTTGACTGTTTCTAGGGACGTTGCAGCTATTCTGATAGGTGGAGCTGTAGAGGGCTGCACTGCCCTCAAACACTGCAGCACTGAGGAGGCTAAAGGGAGCTTTGCTTGCCTCCTTCCCCTTCCCACACCACCCAGGAGGGGGGCTTTTGCTTGTTTCTAGTCTACAGATGAGGTGGAGTTGAACAGACACCCTTACAGTGACAGAAAGGACTTCATACGGAAGAGGATAAAGTAATAGCGTGGTCCTGATGATAATGCTTCCCCGTCCTCATGGAAAGGCTTTTCGTGTCATTCCCTGGGTGTCCGCCAGGGGTCCGCAGTCTAGTTCTTAGGAAGTCGGCTTGGCTCTCCTTCCTGCTTTAGCTCACTTTACACCAGTGTAGAACCCCTTCATCTTCCCCCACAGCCCCTGCTTTCCTCACTAAAGAACAGCTTTGGGTTAAAGCAACATGATCAGTTGTTTATCAAGATCGTAACTCACACCTGGACTCTTCTGGCTATTTGTTTGAAGCTGTGTCCCTCAAAGTCATGTCACATCAATTAGTAAGTAGAGCTGGCACGCTTGTTGTCCTACTCCTCAAATGAGAACAATACACAGTGCCAAATCCTACTGTGGGTGAAGCCTGGGTTGCCAACGTGGGATATTTTTGCTGTGAAGACAAAGGAGTCACCACATGGGTGCCAGTCAGCCATAGACGACAGTTCCAGGTTTCAGAGCCAAATGAACAATTGATCACAGCATGAAGAGAGGAAATGAGTCAAAGGGCAGAAATGATCATGAACACATTTCATGTCATTTTATAAGTTACAAGACATTACATGAGCAAAAATAGTGACATACAATATTTGTAAACACCTTCACTTAATGAGGTACTTTAGATACTGTTCAATTTGGTCTTTATCGAGATGCTGTGGGCACATAGCCTTGTTTTATAGATGTGGAAAGCTGGCATGAAGAGATGCATGATATCCAGTTGTGGTGACTGGAAGGTTCTAGAAGGTTATAATATATATGACAGGTTGCAGAGCAGCAGCTTTCTTTTCTTCTGGGGAAAATAGGGGAGGTGAGGAAATGACATTTGAATACTTGCACCATGTCCCTCAGTATCTGAAGGAGCTGGCTTATAGTAGTCTCTTTAATTTTCACTTTCTGATGCATGTTATTTTTCATTCCCAATACTTTTATCTAACTTTGTGCTTTACTATGATCAATTTTTCCAGCTTGTTAATTTTGGTAGTTTTTTTTTTTTTTTCAAGGTAGGGTCTTGTTCTAGCCCAGGCTGACCTGGAATTCACTATGTAGGCTGGCCTCAAACTCACAGTAATCCTCCTACCTAGGCCTCTTGAGTGCTGGGATTAAGTGTGCCACCATACCTGGAAGAGAGAGACAGATAACAGGGCCTTTAGCCACTGCAAACTAACTCCATATGCATGTGCCACTTTGTGCATCTGACTTTATATGGATACTAGGGAACTGAGCTTGGGTCATTAGGCTTTGCAGGCAAGTGCCTTAACTACTGAGCCATCTCTCCAGCCCAATTTTGATAATCTTTTAAAAGAATCAACTTTTGTTTTTGCTGCTTTCCAGTATATCTATGTTTTCCATTTTATTAATTATTCTTCCATCTTTACTCATATTTTCTTTGAGTTTGTGCCTATGAACTTTTTTCTTAGTTTTTGACACAAATACTTAACCCAATCTTCATCCTTCTTTCTAAATGAAACCAGTAAACTGTATAAATTTCCCCATAAATGTCATTTAGCATCCATTTTAGTTATTTTTAGAGTACCCTTGTTTGTGGCAGATGTAGTAGGTCTCTATTCATGATTGTGATGGAAGATTTATTTTAGCAGAGAATGTCGTAGTCCATTTTCTTTTGCCATTTACACAATACGTTACACTGGGTAAATGATAAAGGAGAGACCCTAGTTCTGGTTGAAGGTTGAGTGGCCACATTTGGCTATGACCTTTTTGATGGCAGTCCTGAGCTCGTGCCGGTCTTCATGTGGCAAGAGTGAAGAGGTGTGCATGAGTCTTCTCTGGTCTTTCCCCCTTCTGATGAAAGCACTAGTAAACCATTCATGAGGTTTCACTCTTAGGACTTAACCTAATCACCTTCCACAGCCGCTTCTCTTTTGAACACATAATTGGATTGCTTTGCAGTGGGAATTAAACTCCAATATGAGTTTCAGAGGCAACAAACCACATTCAAACCCCAGTTGAATCATTTTAAAGAAAAATATTGGAGTAAGTCATCCAATAAGTGGTTCAAAAATTGCCCAAAGATCCCAAAAGTGGTACATGATAGCTCATTATAGCTTTTTATTGGGATTATTTCAGATCAATGCTCCTGATAGCATGCTACCTTCTTTTACTCACCAGTATCATCTCTTGGGTAATTATTCAGCTGTGGCAAGTAATTGCTGATAACTATGGGGAATAAAGCAGCTCCTGGCTAGGTAGATATACAAATGTCCTACTGCCCCAAACAGGAATTATTTATGTGAGAATTCTAAACTGTGGTTAAATGTTCCTTGTTATTGGAATTAAAGACTGAGTTATTACAGAGAGATTGAATGTGGAGATATTGGACAAGGCCACCACCATGTTTCAGCCTGGGTTCATTAGAGCTCACTGTGTCATGGCGACCCATCCCACCCTTATCATTCCAGAAGGTCATTTGACTGGGCAGATCAGGGTGATCAGGAGAGAGACTGAATGATGGCTTTAGTAGTACATGGGGCACAATCATCTTACACAGTTACAGACGACACAAACAGGCGAGCTACTTGAGAAACCATCCAAAGTTCATTTTTGGTAATGAACATGTCACTGCCCACAAAGAGGACAGTTTCAATCCTCTGCCACAGGGCTCTGTACTGTTTAGCAACACTACAAAACTACTTATTGACTTCCAGCTCATTAATATTTCAGATTATAGAATGTAAGGTTTTGATGAACTGGAGTGAGTGACTCAGCGAAAGTACCCAGCATGGATATGCAGAGCTGCATGAAGCATTGCTGTTTTCACTTACTGCAGAAGTTCCTGCAGAGGCAGATCACCACTGTAAGGCCATCTGTGCAGGCCAGGGCAGAGTGGGAAGGAAGGGGAGTGCTGCTTCCAATGTAGCCCATTCCTGATTTCTCCCTAATCACATCTTCTACCATAGAGATTCCTATGAGACTTTCATCTATTGTTCTGCATTCCACTCTTATTTAAAGGTCATAGTTCACATGAGACTTTATTTAACAAAAACGTTTGTACTTACAATATGTGTTTGGGGCTTGCTGTAAGCTCAGTGGAAGACCATAAATTTAGCATGCATGAGGGCATGGATTAGAGCCTTAACATATAAGAGGGAGAAGAGGAGGAGGAGGAGACAAAGACATATTAGTGTGCCTGGTTAGTTTTGTTTTATGAGCTATGGTCTGGCTATGTATTCCAGACTGACTTCAAACGTACCATCCTCCTGTCTCAACCTCTTAGTGCTGGGGTTATAGGAGTGCACTATTACGTCCAGCCTGAAAAGACATGCTTGAATGTATTCCTATTCTCAGAATAATTAATAGGCTTTACAAGAAATATACTTGTCTACAACAGAATTTTTTTTTAGAGATGTTAACAACAGAGAATTCTTATTCTAGTTTTCTTGTTTTTACAGAGAAAGGAATTGATCCTAGTTCTCCACTTCATAATACTTGACCTCATTTACTCTAAAGAGGTCAAATGGAAGAGTCTAATTTTAGACAATCTATTATTATATGCAAGGCTTCCATCCTCATGCAAGTGTAATCCCTTAATTTAAATTTCTAATTTTAAACTTGAATACAGAATTTCCCTAGTTCTTGATATGTGACAATCCAAGTGTCATGGGATTAGATTTTGTGCAAAATAATAGATTTTGGGACTTATTTGCTTCAATTAATCTCAGTCAAAATGCCCAATTAGTTTTTAAATTATAACAAATGGCTGGAAAAGTGTTTGCAGGGAAGAGTTTACTGTGAGTTTTGAGTTCTTTTCCTTTTTTTTTTTTTTTAAATAATCATCCAAGAATCTAAAATGACTTAATAAAGTTTAAATTAGCAGCCCTAATGTAGCCTAATGGTAGATCCACTTGTCTAGCATGCTCAAGACCCTAGATAGATAGATAGCCCCAGCACCACCAAAATAAGTAACTAAATAGACCATTAGGTGGTAAAAACAGAAGACACGGAAGCTAATTGTTTACAGCTTCAGTCCATCAGGTATTCCTTAGTGACTTTAAATAGTTACTTTCTTTTTAAAAATAAATTTATTTATTTATTTATTTATTTATTTATTTATTTATTTATTTATTTATTGGTGAGAGAGAGCGAGAGAGAGCAAGAGGGAGAGAATGGTTGTGCCAGGGCCTCTATCCACTACAAGTGAACTCCAGATACATGGGTCACTTTGTGCATCTGGCTTTATGTGGGTAGTGGAGACTCAAACCCTGGCTGTCAGGCTTTGCAAGGAATTGCCTTTAACCACTGAGCAATCTGTCCATCCTCAACAAAGTTACTTTCTAATTTTCTTTAACATAATATCAATTCTTTATTTGTGTGTGTGTGTGAATGTGTATGTCTGTCTGGGTGAGTGTACATGTTCATGTGTATGCAGGTACTTTTGTGAGCATGCTTATGCACCTGTGTGTGCATATGGATACCAGAAGACAACCTTGGGTATCATTCCTTAGACACCATACACCTTTTTTAGGACAGGGTCTCTCATTGACCTGGAACCTTCCAAGTATGATGTATTATCTGGCTAGCATGCTCCTTTCTCCACCTTCTCTGCACAGGGATTACTATATGGGGCATATATATATATATATATATATGTCTATGTCTATGTCTACGTCTATGTCTATATCTATATATATGTATATATCTGACTGTTTTCTGGTGATTGAACTTGGGTTCTCATGTTTTCAAGACAAGTACTTTAATAAGTAAGCTATCTCCCAGCCTTACATTAGTAATTTTACCTCTTTTCAAACAGTCGTTAAATGTGGAAATGTCTAAGAAGCCTTAGAAATTATCAAGTATTTTATGACCATGACATTTGCATCCCTCTGGTGTATCACTGCTGAGAAAGCTTGCCATTTCCTTACACTATTTCTCAAAAGGTTGGGCCTTTTACACCTCTCTAACATGAGATATTATATGTGGAAACATGAAGGCTTGGTAATTAAGTGTGTTTTTTCCTTAAACACATACACACATGGGTGCGTGCACGTGAACACATACACATTGTGTGTGAGAGGAAGCAGTACTTCCAGTTGGAAGCAGCCAGGGAAACAAAGCCCATGAGCTAAGCTGATAAACAGATATATTTATTTTTTTCAGAGGCAGCCATGTCTGGTTACACACGTATGTGTTTGTTGGTGTGTTCCTCATTGTGGGAGGGGAGAGTGGCAGGCTAAGTTGCAGGGCAACAGTTCAGCCAGTACTTTATAATTAGAAGGTCACTGACGTTGAGAACCTGGCTGCCTTTCTGGGCTTGTACCGGGAGTGCTGTCACTCTTTTCTTTACTCTTCCTTGTTCTTTCTTTCAGGAACCCCAAGGTAAAGTCAGGATGCCTACAGCTCCAGAGCTGGGAGAAGGTTCTCACCAACCAGCATTTTCCATCTGCTGAAATGAGGGTGGGAGTCACCCAGTCCAAGTACCTCTGCAGCATCTCCCTGCACCTCCAAAAAACACAAAAGATTCTTAGATGAAAATGAGTTAATTTGGCCTTGGGGAAAAAAACAAAAACTATTAAGCCATCAATATTGTTCCACTTTAAGACTTGTGTGGGCTGCTGAGTGAGAGCTTCAGACTTACGGAACACAGGCACAACACAATGTTTTCTGACATCAGATGATGAGTGGATATTGGGCGGAAGCTGGCTTTTCAAGGGCCAGGAAGAGCTGCTCTCGGAGTGCATGTTGAGAGGAAGCACAAGCCAGGAGACTGGAGCTGAAGGGAGGGAAGGACTTTCATGGTTTTCACGGACAAATATTCCAGAAGAAGTGATTATGGAGACCAAGGAGAATAGGTAAATTATTTAACAACTTAAATGCTTTTTGTGTTGAGATTTTAAGAATTCTTGGGTTTTCCAAATTTGAAAAGTCTTTTTATCTGTTTCTATCATTAGGTTATAAATGTGAAGCCTTCCTTGGTCTCGAGAGCACTAACATTTCAATTTTTGAACATGCTATTTGAATACACCAGCCAAATAGTATTTTGCTATATGCTTAAGAAAAAATAGCACATATGAATTTAAATAGTAATCAATACATAATTTTGCATGGTAATACTTTTATTATGTACGCCTAAGATTTTTCAAATTTGGCTTTTCAAACTTGAAATACTGAAGACAGAAAAAACCATTTCTGTGCTACCTTTTGAAAAACTATACATTAGCTAGAAGAACTGTTACTTTCTCCGGAGAATTTGCCTCTAGAATTATCAGAATTATTTTTGGAACTGACATTTTTCTTCCTTCTCCTCCTCCTTTCTCTCTCTCTCTTTCTCTCTCTCTCTGTTTCTAGAAAGGGTCTTGCTTTGCAGTCCATTCTGGCCTCAAACTTCTGATTCTTCCACCCCAACCTCCCCAGATGCTTTTAAATAGATTAATGCCTAAGTGTACTGAGACTGCTTTACAGTTCTGATTTCTATTGAACAATTGGCATATTTGATTATATTCAGTGCTTCTTAGTACTATTAGAAGTCATATGAAATTAATTTTATTATCTTTCCTGATGCTGAGGCACTAAACATTAGAGGAGTGTACTTCCCATCATTGGTGTTAATTTTTAGTATTTCTGTAGAGTTTTTTTTTTTTTAAACATACTCCTACATAAGTACTTACTACTTGATATCAGAAGTATATGATTTTCAAGTGAAATATATTAAAACATAAAGGTCTACTTATTCACATACCAGTTGGCTGATTTATTGTCATTTCATTCACATATTTGAGAGCAGTAATTATATATAATTACAATATAATATATTATACTTACAATATAATATATATATTGGTCCTGAGACTAACTATAAATTACCAACCATCAGGACTGATTTGAAGAAAAATCCCAACACATTCTGTTGTCTTTGTAGTCACTATCACAGGTGACAAATTCTATGTATAGCTAAAAGGGGAGTATGAATTAATTTTGAGTGTACTTTTTTGCTTTTTGCAGAGAATGCCATTATATAGGCTGTGGGTATTTTAGAATTCCCAGTGTACATAAGACTAAAATATCAGTGCATGTATATAGCAACACACACATAAGCATGCATGCATGCATGTATGTCAATATACACACAACTATTTGCAATAGAGCAGAGAGATGGGCTTGACTTTGAATACTAACAGGGACAACAGTAGGGAATGTGTAGCCAGTAAGCTGAGTAAGGGGTCAGTGGATGGAAAATTGCTAAGAGGAAGAGTCTTGCTAGATGAACTTGACAGAATGATCAAAATAAGACATCAAGGGTAGATTTTTAACCACTTGAATTTAGCAGGATGCTTGCCAAAGTTGGGCCTGGCAGACCAAAGAAGGGACCCAGACTGAATACAGGCTCAGAGGGGACTGACTGTAGAGTGGTTAATGAGAGTCTTTTAATTCCTCTGGAATGTCTTGCAAAGGCAGAGAAATATCATATAAACAAACATACAATGCAAAGAGACCTCATAGCTTTTATTCCAAAACTTTATACACATGAACTAAGCAAAACAATACAAAACTCACTAGCTTATATAAAACAGGTGGTTCTTGTGTTTTCCTCACTTTTTTTCTTTTCTTTTCTTTTTTTTTTTTTTTTTTTTTTTTGGTTTTGCGAGGTAGGGTCTCACTCTGGCCCAGGCTGACCTGGAATTAACTATGTAGTCTCAGGGTGGCCTTGAACTCAAGGCGATCCTCCTACCTCTGCCTCCCAAGTGCTGGGATTAAAGGCGTGCGCCACCACGCCCGGCTCTTTTCCTCACTTTTAATTTTTATTTGAATTGTGTTTGTCACAATAGAATAAATTGGGGTTATGCCTGTTTACCAGGAAGGCCAATGCTTTCCCACTGATATTTAAGAATAGCACTTTAACGATGCAATTTGCTCTGATACCCAGTGGCTTTGGAGGTCTCTGAGTTCTTTGAGAGCCCTTGATGGATTTCCAAAGTTCAAGTGGCTATGGGGAGTTGAGGGGCTGGTGTGGAGGGAAGGCTCCCACTGGCTGTACCTAGGGGCCATGGGGATGGGTGTCTGAATCAGAGGATTGGAAGGAATTAAGGAGAAGTCCAAGGCAAGTGGTAAAAGGAGCATGATGGGGACACAGCTGGTCTAAGGAAGAAGTCTTCGAGGAGCCAGTCTAGTGATGTCATAGAAGTCCTACATTATCCTTAGTAAACTCATGCTGCAAGAAAGAAATTTCAGTCAGCGCAATAGTAGTGGAGCATGGGGTCAGCATGGTGAAGGGGTAGGAGAGAACTGAGTCCACCAAGAAGTTCCTATATTCATAAATAACAGTGCCTTGCAAACAAAGAAGCCCGGGACACTAACCTAGCCTCTGTCTTATGCACTTAACCAGCCACTGTGTTCTGGAACTCTAGGCCTTGTGTGGAACAGAATGCCTCCATGCCCTTTGTCTATGGGCTGACATGGGGACCCCTGGTTCAGGGGTTATGGCTCTCCAGCGATTCCCTCATCAATCAGCTAAGAAAGAAGGCAAAAGCTTCAAATATGTGCACCTGGGGTCCTGAGTGAGGGCTCTGGGAATCCAATGGGAATCCATGGTCTTAACAAGTCATGATTAAAGACATTTAAAGAGCACATTGTTTCTGACCCATGTCAAGTGGGTGAGGAAGATTTTAGGATTGTGGTGATAGGTATCCAAACAATGACAATCGTGGGGCAGGGCACAGAATGAGCTCAACTACCAACATGGTAAAGACACTTGGGCAGTTCTGGCTAGTGGCAAGGGTGAGGAGTCAGTGGATGGAAATCACCAAGAGAAGATGGAGTGCAGAGGGGCTCTGTCTTGTTAAAGGACTTGCTAAAGGACTTACCTTGATTCCTGAGGCAGGCAGGCAGGCAGGCAGGCAGGCAGGCAGGCAGGGTGATGGGTATCTAGGCCAGGCATTCTCCCAAAACTGATTGGGCAATTTCTGCCTAGACAGAACAAAAGAGAGCGTGCAAAGATGAAGCTTACTGAAAGAGGGGTCTCAGAGGAGCTGTCTAGGTTTGTTCAAAAAGACAGCATTTGTTTGGTTCAAGCAGAGTCATTCTCTGCATCCTCTCCTGCCTTCCTGACTCCCACTGTATATCTGGCCGGGGGTCCCAGCATGCTCTTTCTGCTAGGATTCTCTAAAAAAGCATTAGCTTTAGAATTGTTCATTCAACCAACACGAAACAAGCATTTGCAATGTGTCAGGGACTTGAAGTATATCCAGGAATGAAACTGATATAGATATCAATCTTTGTGAATTTTGCATGTTAGCAGGGCAAGACAAAAAGCAAACAACGATCACGACGCCAGAAAAAGGCTGAAGGAGATAAACACAGAGAACATCCAACTCCAACTAAGCCAGATATCCAGAGGCACAGAGGCCCCCAAAACCTCATACTGAAGCCAAACAAAAATGACCCCAATGTGGCTCAGGGAAACTCATGGAAGAGGGGGCGGAAAGATTGTTAGAGCCACAACTTGGGGCATTAAGCACAGAGACTGGGGCCTACCCCCCAGAACTCTTGAGGGCCCCCACAATGCATGATCCACATTCCCCATTGATGAGGGTCCCTTTGGAAGAGGGAGGACAGGGAGGAGGACAATGGAACCAATACTATGAATGTAAAATCAGAATAATAGAATTTAAAAAAAAATTATAAAAAAAGCAAACAATGAACTTATGTGGTATGTGAGATAATGGAGCACAAGGAAAAGTAGGCAAAGAGGAGGTGGAAGGCGTCCAGTGAGTCTCAGTGGAACCATGGGCTGCACTTCTAAATAGCAGTCAGGATAGATTGCTGGTTGGAGGAGGTGAAACCCAAACTAATGGTGAAGACAGCAAGGGACTTTATCATAAGTTATTAGGAGAAGAATGTTCCAGACCAAGCCCCTCAGTGAGAGCTGACTGGCATGTTCTGATAACTAGGAGGCTGGGCCAGCCTGGTGGAGGGAAGTGAATGAGGGCCATGAAGTGGCTGAAGAGGTGGATAGACCCAGGTCTCTGTGATAGAGAGGGACCTGCTGCTGGTATTGAAGAATATCATGATCTGACTTATGTTGTTAAGGTGTCCCTGTAGCTGAGCTGCTGGGGCAGAGACAGAATTGGAGGAACCCATCATGGGATGTTGCAATAGTCTAGGCCAGAGGTGACAGTGGCTCTGGCTAGGTAGGTAGTGTGATGTGCTCTGTGTTGGCACGTGTGTCAGCCTCTCCAAAGAGAATGCATTTCTTTCCCCTTTGGCAGCACCAGAATGAAGATGAATGTCAACAACCTGGTTATTCTAGATATTCTAGTGCTTTTCCAGAAGCAACTACCCCAATTCTCAAATGCCAGCTGGGTATCCTACACTTCTATTCAGTTCTGATACTACCTAGCGTTAACACAAACCCCAGTCATTAAGGACTCTATCCCAGGAGACTGCTTGTACTTCAGATGTCACCTACAAATGGGTGGGGTCTGCAGGCGACTTACACTTCTGCCTAACCAACTATCAATTGAACATGTCTCAGATTCTTCTCTAGCTCCAAGTTCCTATCATTTGCTGGCATGACTCAGTCCTCAGGAAAACAATTTTCTTAGGATTAGAGTTTCTTATAAAGATACTATTCAGGTACCGTGATCCAGAGGAAATGCACAGGCTGAGGTATGGTGAGCTATGCCAGCACAGACCTTTCCTGCCCATCTGAGCAGCCACACCCCAAGCCCCTGGAGGCACTCCGCAACCTGCAAATTCCCTTAGCTTTATTGCCCACAGTTTCTACTGAAGTCTCACTATTACATAGACGTGATAGATTAAGTCATTGGACATCAATGATTGAATTCAAACTTCAACTCTTCTCCTCTCCCCGAAGTTTGAGGGGGGCCCTCAATCACATGGTTTGTTCCCAGAGTCACCTCTCAAGATGAACTCAGGCAAGGTCAAAGGGGCTCCTTCTTACAAAAGGTATTCCTATTACTCAGGAAATTCCAGTGGCTTTAGGTGCTCGGGCTCAGAACCAGAGAAAAACATCAAATACAGCACCCCCCCCCATATATTTATGATGGAAGTAACACAAATTCAGATGAAAGAGAAGTCTGTCACAGGAGAGCAGACAAACCCAGACTTCAAGGGTATGAAAGCAAACCTAGACAGAGAAGAGCAGGTGGGCAGTAGAGGGCCAAGAAAACCAGCCAGCCCAGCATGCCCGATGAAGGACAGGCATAGAAACCATTCAGGCTGGAAGCCTGATTGAGTGGCAGTGGCCCGAAATAGAGGCAGCAAGCAGCAGGCGAAGTCAGAGCCAGCATCTTAGCAGTCATCCTACCCCGCCTCGGTTTCAGGAGTTCGTGAGTAGAATTGAGGACAATTAGTATTACACGCATGCCTTCTCCATGGCTCCAAACCTTCTCTTGTGTGACAAGACCCCAAACCCCATGTTTCACTCCTTTGTTTCATCCCTCCCTACCCCCACTTGTTTCTCTCATTTGTTTCAATTCTCCCCTGGCTATTTCTGGGCATGTTTGGGATAGGGACAGTTCACAAGGGCTCAGGAACAAGTTTGCTCATGTTCTTTC
The DNA here is from genome assembly GCA_036365145.1 of Orientallactaga sibirica. Lineage (NCBI taxonomy): Eukaryota > Metazoa > Chordata > Mammalia > Rodentia > Dipodidae > Orientallactaga > Orientallactaga sibirica. The sequence continues at coordinate 35,690,222 of JAEOAD010000020.1, read as the reverse complement.
CACTTGAGCCCCTTGATCTGGAGGCTGTGCCATACCTCTGCAGCTGGTGTCCTGGGCAAGATGTCATTCCCAGGACCCACTGGAGTCCTTGAGCCCAAAGCCATTGCACTCTGTGTGTGGGACAGTGGCTGGGGGCTTGGATGAAGTCAGTCCTACCTGCTGTGCATATCATATAACTTGATCACACCCACCTCAGCCCAGTATTCTCTCTTGGCCCCTTCCCATTGGTCCCCTTCTCCAAAACAGACCCCTTTATACTTTCATAGCTTTCATATATATACATTTTAATTCTACATTCCACACCTGAGAGAAAGTATGCAATATTTGCCTTTCTGGGACTCTACCCCTTTTTTCCTGAACACCATGGTCTCACATTTTGTTTTCCTAGGCTCAGAACCAGTCTGTTGCAGGTGGCCAGGAGAGAGGAATGTGGAACTTATCCTGTCCCTGTGTCTTCTCTAGCTCTGTTCTTTTCTTTAGATATTGTCATATCCAAACAGAGCAAAAAAAAAAAAAAAAAAAAAAAAAAAAAAAAAAAAAAAAAAAACAACCAAAACTACCAATAAATATCTGTCTATCTCTTGTAAGAGAAAACAGATTGTGTCACGGAAAGATCATAACCAACCAAATCTGCTTTTTTTGAATTTCAGCTTTGCTATTTGCAGTGCTGTGGCCTTGAATCTTGTGAACTTTTCCATATCGTGAGAATAATAATAATAATACCTATGATTATGTTGGATGGGAGATCTTGAGTAGAAATTACTTAATATGTGATACCACACAAGATGAGTGCCAGAGATCCCACCCAGGGCAAGCGCCTACCATCCTACCCAGGCTCAGTGCCTAATATCAGACACAGTATGAGTGCCTAAGAAAAGGCAACTATTACTACTTGACTTTATCCTCCAGCAACAGCAGAGAACTCAACCATCAAAGGTACAGTGCTGCCTAATGGTGAGAAGCTCTCACACTCCAAGTACTTGTTCTGTTACTTGCGCTGTTAATGCGCACACACACAAACACAAGCAAGCAAACAAAAACAGCTCTCACCTCAGAGGTGCTTATTCTGAAGCCAAACGTGAATGATCATGGCCCAGGAACACAGATCTAGGTTATCCAAAATTCTATGTTACAATAGATTAACAGCTTCATGCATTTTTTGTCATAAATCAAAACACTTCAAGTATGTGGGAGGAAACATTAGAAAAGCAGGTTAGCAAAGCCGAGAAATATCTGTTGTAGGCCTCAGGCTATCTGATAACATCCTTAGTTTGGGGGTTGATGGAAACTAGGGGCTCTGTTCCTTCATCCCAGAGGATTTATCCAATAGTTAGGTAACACACAGAAGTGGATAGTAAATGACCATTAAGGGATCTGTGAGAGCCCAGATACTTTGGCTCTTGACCTGCAACACTTCAGCCTCTATAATTCACATCTGTTTCTCTTACTTGTTCGTTCCTTTCTTACTATTATTATTAGTAGTAGCATTGCTGTTACATTTCTTTACAAAATTTAGGAAACACTTTTTAAACAGCCCGTGTGTGTGTGTGTGTGTGTGTGTGTGTGTGTGTGTGTGTGTACGTGCCCAGTGTACAGAGGCCAGAGGAGAACTTTGGGTCCCCTTCTGTATTGTTTATTCACCTTTTGATAAGCAAACCATGGTGATTCTCCTGTCTTTGCCCTGCATAACTGGGGTTACACATCGGTGCTGGGTAATCAAATTCAGGCACTCTTGGGCACTCTGGCCCTAATTATACTTAAGCAGCAAGCACTCTTCCTTGCTGAACCATCTCCTCAGCTTGGCAACACTTAAAAGAAAAAGATAATTATATTTCAAACAAAAACCTAGGGAGTTGTAACTGAAACACAGAAAACATGTATACTATATCTTAAATATCTAACATTAATTAATGTGGACAAAATAAATAAAAGAGTCCTGTGTTTTCTTAACACATTTAAATTAACTATTTGTTAAAGATTTAAACCTTACTGTAACTGGCACTTAGAATCTGTCTTTACTTAAAAATAAAGGGATCTTTTCATTTGGGTCTACAAGGCAATGAAAAGAAGAATTAAAGCCTGAAATATCTTTTCTCTAGTTTTAAGCCTCCTTTTTTACCTTTGTGGTAAGCATGCTAATCATTGAACATATATTATTTTATTTTATTTTATTTTATTTTATTTTATTTTATTTTATTTTATTTTATTTTATTTGTGGTAGGATCTCACTCTGGTCCAAGCTGACCTGGAAATAACTATGTAGTCTCAGGGTAGCCTCAAACTCACAGTGATCCTCCTACCTCTGCCTCCCAAGTGCTGGGATTAAAGGCGTGCGCCACCACACCCAGCTGAACACGTATTTTACTAAACATAGTTTATCTTTCTTGGGCTGGAGGGATGGCTTAGCGGATAAGACATTTGCCTGCAAAGCCAAAGGACCCAGGTTCGATTCCCCAGGACCCACATTAGCCAGATGCACAAGGGTGCATCCATCTGGAGTTAGTTTGCAGTGGCTAGAGACCCTGGCATGCTCACTCTCTCTCTCCCCCTCTTTCTCTGTCAAAAATAACTAAAGAAGCCGGGCATGGTGGCGCACGCCTTTAATCCCAGCACTCGGGAGGCAGAGGTAGGAGGATCGCTGTGAGTTCGAGGCCACCCTGAGACTATATAGTGAATTCCAGGTCAGCCTGAGCTAAAGTGAGACCCTACCTCAAAAAACCAAAAAAAAAAAAAAAAAAAAAAAAAAATAAAATATTAAATACTGTATCTTTCTTTATAGCTAAAAGCACAGAGATGAATTATTCTCCCAAATACATTGTAAAAGAGAAATTATAGTTGTAATGTCATGAAACACATTAGAATTATTTAAAAATCTTACTGTCATTTCCTCTTTTTAAAGATGTTTCTAAAATTCAATTAAAACAGGCTGTCCTACTATGATTTTTTTTAAAATAAAAACTATATTGTCCAGAACTTCTATGTTAGCATGCAAAAACCAGTTTAGAGACAATATTAAATATTTCCCATTAAGGGAACTATAAAGCCATGTTGTCTTTAGTTAGATTTTCCCCTTGTATTCCCCCCTCTCAAATATTTGTAAGTTAAATTCCACAGTTATTAAATATAAAAACAATTAGAGTACTAAATGGCAGTTTTCCTCCCAACATCTCCCCCTTTCTTGAATTAGCTTTCGGGGTAGTGCTAGGAGAAGGAAGCTGATTGCCAGCAAATTACCAAATCAAGCAGTCAAAACCCAAAAAACCTGAATGATCAGAAACTAAAATGTCTTCAAACATCTGAAATCAAACAAAAACAAATGGTTTGGTCAGAAACCAAAGCGATTTCAAAGCAAACAAATAAAATGGATATCATACCAAATGCTTTGAGAGCAAGCCAAAAAAGGTATCCAACAAATAGAATCTTAAAACTAGCTCAGAATAAAACAATGGATTGTTAACCAAATCAAGGGGAGCCTGAGCTCCAGAAACAACTCACCAACATGCACCAGAGGAGACATCACCAGGCAGATGGTTGGGCATAAGGAGCTCAGGCAGGTACCTGGCTCTGACCAAGATGAATACTCAGTGAAGGTGGCTTATCCTTGGGGTATCACATTTAGGTACTGTAGCAGACAGCTTCAGGTTCGCTGAGATGAACTTCCAGGCCAGGCACAGTTATGGAGGAAGGGATATTATTTATTGAAGCTTACAGATCCAGGGGAAGTTCCATAATGGCAAGAGAAGCGGCCTGCTCTCCACAGGGCCAAGCAGAGAGAGCAAAGCCAACCAGCCAGCCAGCCACCACAGAGCAAAACTACAGCCAAAAGGTCACACAGCACACTTCAGGAACTCCTGCTAGGCACATTTGCATATCTTTACAATGGAATCTCAAACCATCACCACACCTTAAGACCAGCCCCCAGTGACATTGCCTCTAGCAAGGTGATTGCAGATGCAAACTCTAAGTAATAAACCACTGAATATATTGGGGGACATATATTCAAACTACCACAGGTACATAACTGATAATGAAAAAAACATATCTCTCATTGCAAAGGGAATAAGAGATAGTTTATTTTGGAGCCAAGTATAAGGATCATGGCCCAGGAACACAGATATAGTTACCCCAAATTCCACTTTCTAACAGGACAGTTTCATCAAGTTTTTATAGTCACAGAACAAAGACAAATCATAAATCATAAATCAAAACACTTTCCAAGTACATTGGTGGCAGCACCAGGCAGGCAGGTTAGAGCAACACAGGGGTGGGCAATAAATGACTATTAGAATCTAAGATGCTCCAAGACACTTTGGCTCTTGACCTGCAACATTCCAACCTCCCTACAACCATTGAGGTTCTAATCAATCAGCCTTGTGAAGCTTCTTTCTGGGAATTTTAGTTCACAAGGAATAATGGAAAGGTGCTGCCTGGCAAGATCCCAGCAGAATGAGCAGCTGGTGCAAACTTGGTTTGCCTCCTCCCTCTTGGCAGGCTTTCAGCATCTTGAGCCATCCCATAGGAAATGCAAGATGGAACCAGAAGGCCTGAATGGAACCCTGATGAACACCATTCAGTATCTTCAGAAAAAGAATCGCCCAAAGGCAAAGGCTCAGGATGAACCTGCCTGTGGCTGGTTATCAGCAAGTGCTAATGGGAATGAGGCCCTGGCTGACTTGGATTCCTCCGGCATCCCAGCCATGGGCTCCTGCATCCATGCTCTGGGCTCTAGCATCCCTGCCTTGGACTCCAGCTCCCTCCTTGCCTTGGGCCCTGTCCTGTGCTCTAGCTCCCTGCAATTCCTGCTCAGAGACAACATCCTCTGCATAGCATTCCCCCCCCCCGGGTGGTTTCTAGAGACCTTCCTACAAGTTGCATCATTGAGTCAAACCATCACTCAACTTAGATGGACAGAACCCTCACAGATAGATAGCTGTATATCAGCCAGGAGGAAATGATTATGATAGAGGGTCCTAGTCTCATGTTCTAAATGGCCTTTTTTTGTTTTGTTTTGTTTTTCAAGTTAGGGTCTCACTCTAGTCCAGGCTGACCTGGAATTCACTATGTATTCTCAGGGTGGCCTCGAACTCACGGTGATCCTCCTACCTCTGCCTCCCAAGTGCTGGGATTAAAGGCGTGCGCCACCACGCCCAGCTCTAAATGGCCTTTTATTGGTGGATTTTTTAGGTAAATTACTTAGCCATGATATTTATAACAATTATAGACAAGGCAAACAGTCATATCTCTTTTGAGTTCTGTGTGAGTGAACTCTGAATAAAATACATGCTGGAGCATGTGTTTGCATCCCCTATTTAAAAGCTTTGCCCTTGATAGCTGTAAAGACTTTCATTTTATTCATCAGTGAGTAAATGGACATCCGTTTCCAGTTCATATCTAGCTATTATCAGCAGTGAGATCTGTGCAGAGAAAAGCCAGTGTAGCTTTGGGAGTGAGCAGTGATAGAGTTTTAGAGAATGAAGCTTCTCCCCGATGACAGTGATCATGAACAATCCAGTAACTTCACTTTTATGGAGTCATTCCCAATTTTCCTAAAAACCTCCAGTGACCTGTTTCTAATTGGCATTTTCTTTGTGTCTCACTAGTGAACTCCTGCCAACTGCTGTAGTTGTCCTGCAAGACAGAAATGCATGCAGCCATACAATCTCCACTGTAAGAGGAGTGCATGCTCACTCTTCTCTTAATAAAAGGCGAGGAAAAGCATTCTTCCTAAGTCCAAAGATCTGTGATTTGGTGGACATGGTTTCCATGATTCAACTTTGCAAGTTACTATGGCATTGGCTCTGCTCAAAAATAAAAGAATCCATTACCTCTTCCTTAAAAATTCTACTCCAAATCCAGATATTTAGATAATGCTTTTTTATTTTAACAAATCTGTAGCTAAAGCTAGGGGTGTGGCTCAGTGGTAGGGTGCTTGCCTAGCATATGTGAGGCCCTAGGTTTGACCCCTGGCACTTCAAAATAAGTTCACTGCACACTAAAAAACCCACATAGTGAGTGTAAGCAAGAAAGTTAACAAAACAAAAATGTGCTCCTTTAGTATTTCATAAAATAAATATGCTTCCCAATGACTTTTGGTAGAAGTATAAAATAAAAACAATATGGTCTGGGCTGGAGAGATGGCTTAGCAGTTAAGGTGTTTGCCTGTGAAGCCTAAGGACACAGGTTCAATTTCTCAGAACCCATATAAGCCAGATGCACAAGGGGACACATGTGTCTGGAGTTCGTTTGCAGTGGCTGGAGGCCCTGGCATGCCCATTCTCTCTCAATCTGCCTCTCTCACTCTGCTCCCTCTCTCTCTCTCAAATTAATAAATAAAAATATTAAAACAAAATTATGGTCTGGGATCCTCCTTGCTACACTATTTCAAAACTTAGCAGAAAGGAATATATTTTCAGATAAGCAGCTCAGCAAAATCTCTATTTTTAATCCCTATTTTATCTTATATATTGAGTGTGGTAGTTCAAATGGATGGCCCCAAATATATTCAGGATTTTATTACAGTTTGTAATTTGGATCTGCACTGTAGGCAGATCCTAGGGTCCAGTCCTAAGGTCTGGGGATGTATTGGAATTCCAGTCTAAAGATATGCAAAGTGCTTGAGTTCTGGCAGGAATTCCTGAAGTGTGCTTGCTTGGGCTGGTGATGGTGTTGTTTTCTCTCTCTGCTTGGACGTGTGAAAGCTGAGCAGCTTCTTCTGCCATTACGGAACTTCTGGATCTGTAAGCTTCAAATAAATTTCCTTCTTCTCATAACTGTGTCTGGTTTGGAGGTTCATCCCAGCAACCTAAAGCTATCTACTATATTTAGTATAGGTTGATGGGTCTTTAATCAAAAGTTTAAAAATTTAAATGAAGTGTTCAAAAATCTATATTTTTTTTAGTGCCTAGGCTAGGACCCAGGGCTTTCAACTTGCTCGGCTCTGCCACTGAGTTATATCCCAGCACCCAAAACATTTATGAGCACCCACATAACTCCACAAATCAGAAGTTCCTTAGCTTAGATTACATTATAGTTCACACCCAAAGGAAGGGGTACTAAAAATAGTAGGGAGGTCACTTTTCAGCTCAAGATGTATCTATAACATAGATGAGTTTAATGCTTAGTCTTGATTCTCATCCAAAAGTAATTCATTATGTACATGCTTATACTCCAAACTCTGAGAAGTGCCAAATCTCAAACACTTTTGTCTCAAGCCCCTCTAGTTAGACACACTCAGTCTGTAGAAGTGTTTTCCAGGGGGGCTAGAGAATGGCTTAGCGGTTAAGGCATTTGCCTGCAAAACCTAAGGACTCTGTTTCAATTCCCCAGGACCCATGTAAGCCAGATACACAAGGGGGCACAGGCATCTGGAATTTGTTTGCAGTGGCTGGAAACCCTGGCAAGCACATTCTCTCTTTTTCTCTCCTTCTTCCTCTCTATCTCTTAAATAAATAAATAAAAACATTTTTAAAAAAAAAAACTAAAAAAAAAGACGTGTTTTCTAGTATATACTCTAGGGCTTCACACTACCCATGTCTAGCCAGTCTAAGTATCACATTCTTGAGCATGTACGACACTGCTATCCCTGAAGAGCATCCTCAGCAGAGTGTGATTCCAGTCTCATCTTTTTCCAAGAAAGACTTCTCCAGTTATGGGTCAAAAACAAGGCATATGAGGATAAAAACCCAGGCTTTGAGTCATCCTATGCATGGTCTCAAGAGTTATAAGCTTTATGAAGTACTCTTTTTTTTTTAAAAGATTTTATTTTTATTTATTTATTAGGGACAGATAGAGGGAAAGAGAGATAGAGAGGGAAAGAGAGAGAGAATGGGTGCGCCAGGGCCTCTAGCCACCTCAAACGAACTCCAGATGCATGCGCCCCCTTGTGCATCTGGCTTATGTGGGACCTGGAGAATCGAACCAGGGTCCTTAGGCTTCACAGACAAACGCCTTAACAGCTAAGCCATCTCTCCAGCCCTATGAGTTACTATTTAATCAGGTATAAAATAGGAATACAAATGTCCCATAGGATTTTAGTGGTTTGATAAGATAGTGCTTATGGAGCATGTAAAAGCAAATAAGACATTCTGGTGCATTCTAAATGTTCAAGTTAGCAGGCGTTGTTATATTATTTTTGTTTTCATTAGGCCTTATTTTCAGTTCCTTACCGTCTCAATTGTCACTTAAACTGCAGTATATACTTTCAGAGGCATTTAGACAAATAACCTTTCCAAAATGTGAACATCCTACTCAGTAGTAGAAATTAAAAGCCCCTGTTAAGACATACATGTTCCTGAGAAAGGAGTCGCCTGATGCCTTCTGGTGTGCGGAAGTAAGCAGCAATTGAAGGGCCTTGTCACTGAGAGTGACAAGAGCTGCCGGAAGTTCTCTGGTCTGACCATCCTGCTTCACAGTCCAAAGAAACAGGAAGAAAAGTCAATTCTGATTATAAATGTGCGTGTGTTCACACACACACACATACACACACACAGGAAAATGTGAAAAAATATTAGGGGCACTTTTTAGAAGCATACTTTGACTTTGAGCAGGGGTCATTGAGGAACTGAAGCATGGGCTAGAATGCAACATGGAAGGCTGAGCTTTGCAGTGTGCTATGCCCCCCCCCAAAAAAATCAAATGTTTCATTCCATGCACAAAGCAACCTGAATGACAGCTGCTATACTGAAGGGGACACGCATCCCCGGTGATGGCAGGCAGCCATGTTAGTGTGGCATACCCAGCAACTGCAGAAGACTTAGCTAGGTTTGTTTATTCCAGCACTTGCATTTGTATGGAAACTCTATTTATTATATTTGTTTATTGTCTCATTCTCTGACCACGTCACACACAGAGGTGGTGCTAGGATTACATTATCTTAGATTATCAGCACCTAACAGAAGGCCAGCCATGCAATATGCACTTTTCATGTCTACTGAACTCCACAGAACTGGGGAGCAGGTGGAGAGAAGCACATCAGGAGGGGAGAAGTTGAGATGAAGAGAAATAAGATTCACAGCACACTGTGCGTACTTGGGCATTAGCCTTGACTGTTAAGATGACCAAGAAAAAAAGGAAGGGAAAGGAAGAAACAAAGAGTGAAGAGAACACAGTCTGCCACCTTGCAATTTCTGTGGTTTATTGTCCTCAATGTAACAATGTGATCCTGGGCACACTGTGGTCCTTTGTCACAGTACCAGTGAGTGACTTGTGTTTGTATTCTGTGAATATAACCTTGGAAAGAGAGCTACCAGTGCAGTAGTCCCACAGTTGAACAGGTGAGCGTGGGGGTGCCCTGTCCATGCCTTCCTAGCTGCAGAGACTGTCTTAGAGGTCTGAGTCATGGTATCCTGTATTGCACTTTGGGGGACTCTCTTATGATACACTAATTGTTAGCATACAGTAGATTACTCCATTTCTGTATTTCCCCCAATAACTGCAAAAGAAGATGTTTAATCAGAATTCATCATAAATGTAAGAAGGAACCAGAAACTTCACATGGGTTGAATATTCCCCAAATAGTCATTACAGCTCAAGATGTGTCACTCTACCATATCTGAGGGCCTGAGTCACCATTTTCCTTTCTAATATAACATAGCATTTTCCTTTCTTAGATCACTAACTATGTGTGTGCATGAACAGCCACAAGGCTCCTTCTAGCTATTTTATTTTAGCAAAGCTTTTCTGAATAACTTTGAATTTGGTATCCAAACAGCCAGCTCTCATTAAGACTGACATTAGAGGCAGCATCCTGAGATCCTGAACTCTGGGTGTAGCCCTGGCGCACCAGCTTTTTATCTTTTTCTTTTCTTTCTTTTTTACCCAATAAAACTTTCAAACAAAGATTGACATTAAAGCCAAAAGTCTTTGCAGTTCTATTTTATGATGATGTTTATAGTACTCAGGGGAATTCAAAATGCCCTCTTTGGAAGTGGAAAAGGCAGGAATGCTAACTCAGAAGCATGACATCATTTCCCAAGGCCTGTCTAATGACACTAAAAATAAACGTGAACTGATGGTATCTACATGAACACAAAGACAAAGGAAGTTCAGTCTCTTGTCTGGCTTATTGGGGATTGACTGTGGCAACACGGGTGGGGAGGCAAAGTGAGGCTTGCTGCATGATGCCTCCTGAAGCACCAGGTGTCCCCAGTAATTGAATTAGAATTTCAAAATATGTGATATTTTGCATTGAATGCATTGAATCAGAAAGAGACACTGAGGGCTCTATATGCAAAGGCCAGGTGAGAGAGCTGGAGGAGTTAGTCCTGGGGCAGAGCATGGACAGGGAAAGAGGGGAAGACACTGAGGGAGCGGGACACAGAGTGAAAAGAACACAGATGTGAAGAGACGCACTGGGGAGCAAGGACTATTCAGTCAGTGGACCAAGAGAATTGAAAGACAGCTAAGGAACAACCACTGGGCTTCAGAAAAGCCAATGCAGCCACCTTTGAATGTTTGGGTCCAGAAGTATTCTACATGGACAGCCTTTGCTTTCACAGCAGCTATGATTTTATTTAGTTTTTCAAATGTTGTTTAAATGTGTCATTTTAAAAAGTGCAGAGTTTTAGAATATTGGACAATATTGGGAAACTGTTACAGGCATGGTTCAAACTCCAGATGACAACTGCCAAGATTTCCAGGTTCTTGGGCCCCAGAACAAAGATGTGCACCAGGGATAATAAGAGACAAGAGGCATAGATTCTCCAGGGCATTGGGTTTAGTGGTACAGGACGTGAACAACAGTCAGCCATGTTTACTGAGCACCTATGGTGCTATGGACTGACTGTATCTCTTTAAAGTTCCTGTGTGATCATATTAGGAGGCGAGGTAGTTGGGGTTGGTAGGTAGGATTAGATGAGTCCATAGGGTGAGGCCCCATCATGGGAAACTGAAGAAAGCTTCCTTCTCTAGGTTTAAACCTTAGAACTCACCTATGTCTCTTCAGGACTAGAAGGAATAGATATGAGTAGTTGAAGCCATTGTCTGTGAATAGACAGAGACAAGGTGGCATGTTGGGCTTTGTCCCAGTGCTGGGGAGGCAATAGACTTGAAAATGTCCACTTTTCTCTTGGGGAATACACAGCATCCTTATAGTTAAGACTTTGAACAAAGAAACAAGCAAATACATATCTGGGGATAGGTATGGTAGAGAGGATAAGGCAATTTAAAAGGGATCTGGAAAGAAGTGGGATTATATTGAGGGTATGACACTTGTTTTAGGGTGGTCAATAAAATATCCTGAACTTTATTTAAAAGATGATACCTGGAGCTGGGCATGGTGGTTCATGCTTTTAATTCTAGCACATGGGAGGCTGAGGTAGGAGGATTTCTGTGAGTTCAAGTCCAGGCTGAGACTACATAGTGAATTCCAGGTCATCTGGGACCACGGCAAGACCCTACCTCAAAACCTCCCCCACCAAAAAATTACACTTGGGTTCAGATCAAAAGTAGGCAAGAGACTGAGAAATGTTGTCTGGAAGAAAAACCAAGCTAAAAGGAGGAGGAGCAAGTGCAAAGGCCCTGTGGCAGGGACTTAGTGTTGGTGTGCAAGCACTGCAGGTGCCAAGCCTGGTATCTGTTGCAGACTGAGGGGGGTGGGTGGGGCAGAGGGTGCTGGGGTATACCCAGCCTGGGAAGGGGAGACCATAGATGAAGAGAGGATTGACCACTAAGATCCGCAGCATTGGGGTACTGACTCGTGATGTTATCTCTAACCTCATCTTACTCAAGACCCCAACTGTCAGCACTTGAAATTTTAGCATGCTTTGGTGAACACATTGGATTGCAAAATTATTTCACACGGAAACATGTGCATGTTGGGGTCCTTCCTAGGGCCAGCCCAGGAGGGACGGCAGGGTCTCTGCCGAGTAGGGTGTGAGAGGCGTGGAGTCACGACACAAACTCCAGGAGTTGGGTGGAAGCAGGCAGATGGTGAGCTGCTGCAAACTCATTTATTCAAGGAAGTGTAGGGGGTTTAAAGGGTTTGGCTGGCCAATCATTGTATGGGGTGGTCCCCTTCTTGAGATCAATGACAGACAGCCTGTCTCCGGGCAGATCATCTTGCAGCAGGTTCTTCATGAGCATGGGACTGTAGCTGTTGTCATGCCAGGCCTGTGCAGGATGCCACGTCCACAGAAGCCACTTCCTGGTTTCTTTTAGCATGTGGTCTGGCTAGGGCCCGACCTCCATTGTGCCATACATATCCTCCTTTTTGTTTTGTTTATTGGCGACCCTGGGAGGCATGGTTCTTTGCCAAGCCATTGTTGACTACAGGCCCCAAAGGATCATCACATGTGATGGTGCTTGTCTTAGGTTGCCCCATCTCATGGGGTCTTACCCATCATTGACTACCTGCCATCCTGGTGAGAAAACCTGAGGGTGTGGCTGTCGCCTAGGAAGCATGGGAGGGCCAAGCGGTGGTGGCTCTGTTGCCTGTGAATGGTCCCAGCAACCGAGTATTAACTATAGATCCTGAAAAAGACTGGGGTAGGACAGGTTTACAAATGAGAAATGGCGGATAAGATATCATATGGTGGTTCACGAGTGGTTGCCTCTTCCAATTGATAAATGGCTCCCTATAGTAGAACCTGGTTTGTTTGGATGGCGGGGATGTGCTGAGCAAAAGTTCTGAGACATCTGAAAAGGATCAGCATGATGGTGAGAATAACTAGGATTCCTCCCTCACCTTTCTTCCCTCCCTTTCCTCCTTCCTTTGCCCTCCTTCCTTTTCCCTCCCTCCCTTTCCCTAACTCACTTTCCCTCACTCCTTCTCCTCCCTCCTTTTCCCTCCCTTCCCCTTTCCTGCTTCCTTTTCCCTCCTTCCCTTTCCCTCCCTTCTTTTCCTCCCTCCTTTTCCCTCCCTTTTTTACCTCCTTCCCTTTCCCTCCCTCCTCTTTCCTCCTTCCTCTTCACTCCTTTCCTTTCCCTCTCTCCCTTTCCTTCCTTCCCTTTTCCTCCACCCCCTTTCCTCCTTCCTTTTCTCACCTTCTCTTTCCCTCCCTCTTTTCCCTCCTTCCCTTTTCATCTCTTGCTTTTCCTACTTCCTTTCCCCTCCTTCTCTTTCCCTCCCTCCCTTTCCCTAACTCACTTTCCCTCCCTTCCCTTACCTCCCTCACTTTCCCTCCTTGTCTTTTCCCTCCTTTCCTTTTCCTCCCTCCCCTTTCCTCATTCCCTTTTCCTCCCTCACTTTCCATCCTTCCCTTTCCCTCCCTCCCATTCCTTTCTTCCCTTTCCCTCCCTCTCTTTTCCTTCTTCCCTTTTCCTCCCTCCCCTTTCCTCTTCTTTCCCTCCCTCCCCTTTCCTCCTTGCCTTTTCCTTCCTTTTCCCTCCCTCCCCTTCCTTTCCTCTTTTCCCTCCCTCCATTTCCCTCCTTGCCTTTTCCCTCCCTTCCCTTTCCCTCCCTCCATTTGCCTCCCTCCCTCCCTTTCCCTCCTTGCCTTTTTCCTCCCTCTTCCCTCTCCTTCCTTTTACGACCTCCCTTTCCTCCTTCCTTTTCCCTCCTTCACTTTCCCTCCCTTCCATTCCCTCCCTCACTTTCCATCCATCCTTCCCTTTCCCTCCCTCCCTTTCCCTCCCTCTTTTCCCTCCTTACATTTCCCTCTCTCCCCTTTCCTCCTTCCATTTCCCTCTCCTTTTCCCTCTCTTTCCCTCTCTCCCTTTCCCTCTGTCCCTTTCCTCCTTCCCTTTTCTTCCACCCCCTTTCCTCCTTCCTTTTCCCTCCCTCTCCTTTCCATCCTTCCCTTTTCCTCCCTCCTGTTCCCTTATTCCTTTTCCCTCCCTCTTTCTTCCTCCTTCCCTTTCCCTCCCTCCTTTTCCCTCTCTCCCTTTTTCTTTCTCCCTTTCCCTCCTTCCCTTTCCCTCCCTCCCCTTTCTGCCTTCTTTTCTCTCCCTCCTTTTCCTTCCCTCCCTTTTTTCCCCTCTCTTTTCTTCCCTCTCTTTCCATCCTTCCCTTTTCCTCCCTCCCTTTCCCTTCTTCCCTTTCCCTCCCTCCCCTTTCCTCCTTCCTTTTCCCTCCTTCTTTTTCCCTCCCTCCCCTTTCCTCCCTCACTCTCCATCTTTCCCTTTCCCTCCCTCCCGTTCCCTTCTTCCCTTTCCCTCCCTTTTTCCTCCTTTCCTTTCCCTCCTTCCCTTTCCTCCTTCCTTTTCCTTCCTTCTCTTTCTCTCCCTGCCCTTTCCTCCCTCCCTTTACCTCCTTGCCTTTTCTCTCCCTCCTTCTTTTCCTTCCCTTTCCCTCCTTCCTTTTCTCCTCCTTCCTTTTCCCTCCCTCCCTTTCTTCTCCTTTCCTTTAGCTCCCTCCCTTTCCCTCTCTCCTCTTAACTTCCTGTCACCTCCCCCTCTTGTCTTTCCCATTTTGTCTGTTTTCACTCCTTTCTTTGCATTTTTCTTTCTTTTCCCCTCATTTTACCCTACTTCCCTTGCGCTGACCTCCTTCATTCAATTTTATTTCCTTCTCAAGTCACTATCTCCCTTTCCTTTCCCCTCCCTGTTCCTCCTTTCCTCACTTTCCCCTACTTCTCATGTTTGCTCCACCCTTTTCCCTCCCTCCATTCCCACTTTCTTACTTCATAATTTCCTCTTTTCCCCTTCCTCCCAATCTCACCTTCCTTCCCACTTTCCCTCCCTCTTATTTCCTTCCTTCCCATTTTCCCCATCCCTTTTCTATTTTCCCTTCAGTTTTCCTACTTGTCTCTGCCATTTACTTCCCTCTCTCCTTTCTCCCTCTATCTTTCCCTGACTTTTCTGTCCTTCCCACTTTCATTCACTTTTCCTTCCTTTTCCCTTTCACTATTGCTCCCTTACTTAATCTCTCCTTCTCATTTTCCCTTAATCCTCTTTCCATCCTTTTTCCTGTTTTTGCTTTTCTTAATTTTCCTCTTTTCCCCCCATCCTTGCCTCTTTCCCTTCTGTCCTCATGTTATTTCTTCTTCCTACTTCGCCTGCCAACCTCTTGCATATCTCCCTTCCCTTCCTTTCCCTCCCAATTTCACACTTCTTTTCCTTCCTTCCTTCCCTCCCTCCCTCCCTCCCTATATCTCTTTTTTCCACTTTCCTCTCTTACTTTATCTCCATTTCCCTCCCTCCTTCACTTTTACTCTATCATTTTCCCTTTTTTCCCTTTGCCTCTTTTCCTGCTCCCAGTTCAAGCTGTCCTTCACTTAGACCCCCATTCCCACTTTCCAGCCCACCTTTCTTTCACATTGCTTGTTATCTTCCTGCTTTTCTCTCTTACAATTTTCTCTCCTTCCCCTTCCCTTCCTTTTTCCTCTCTACTTTCTTCTCTCCCCTTTCCCACCTTCCCACTTTAACTCCCTCCTTTTCCCCTTGCTTTGCTAGTTATTCCCTACCACAATTTTCTCTCCATCCCACTCCCTTCCATCACTCCCTTTTCCTTCCTTTCCTATTCCCCCCATTTTCCTTCCTCTTTCTTTTGCTTCCACATTTTCTCCCTTCCTCAATTTTCCTTTTCTTCCTTTCTCTTCTTGCTCCCTTTCCCTTTTCCTCCCTTCCTTTCTTTTCCTCTCTCCTTTCTTCCCTTTTCCCACTCCATCTCTTCCCCTCCCTTTTCCTCTCCTTTCCACTTTACCTCCTTCCTTCCTCCCTCCTTCATTTTCCTTCTTCCCTTTTCCCTCCCATTTCTCTTCCTCCCTTACTTTTCCTTTTCCTTTACCTCCCACATGCCTCCCCTCCAATTTCCCCCTCTTCCCTCTCGTTTCCCCTCCTCTTGTCCCTCCTTCCCACTTTACCTTCCTCTTTTCCCTTACTGTTCCTTCTCTTTCATCTTCCCTCCTTCAGTTTCTCCCCCAATTATTCTGCCAACCTTTCTCCCTTTCCTTTATTCATCTTTTGCTACTTCATCCCTTATTTCTTCTAGCTAGCTTTGCCATCTCTCCAGAATGCAGTTCCATTGCTAATACTCTGAGATGCTTCGGAGGCTACTCTGTGCTCCAGAAGGTCAAGGCTGCTTCTGGCCAGCCTCCTTCCCAGCCAAATCTGCTTCTCTTGTGAGGCCTCTGTCTCCGGTCTTCCATTTCACCCCTGGATTCCATTGTCAACACATCCTGTTTGTCTGGTGTCCAGTCAAAGAGCAAAGGGAAGCCAGTAGAATCAAGGGTGTACTCTGAAGCATGAAGTCTTTTCAGAACATCAGAGGATTTCCCCTGGGGTCTGTGGGTGGTGACACTGTTGCAGAGGCTGGCTGGTGACTGAGCAGCATGCTTGCACCAGAGAAGGGATCACTTGATTGTCAAGAGCTCACATTTTTTTTTTCAACTGGTTGATGTCCTAATGCATTTGTATGAGTTTATCTAAATAGATAATCAAGTATTTGCCCATTGGGGTTTTCTGGCTTTATACAGGCTTACCTCTTCCAAAAGGAAGGGGCAGGCTTGACATATCACTTTCCCCTTTACAGCAAGAAGGAGGGCTGGCAGCAGTCAGAGGATACTGTTGATTTCTGATTGTATATTGGGGGGGGGCAGAGAGGGAGAAGTGGTTATTTAACAAATACCAGTTTCAGGGTTAATCCTCAGTTTACTTGGTCACAATGTAGCTTTTAAATTGCTTTAATAGATATTGTATTTCTTTTCTCTCTTCTTTCCCTCTTTTCTTTTTTCTTTCCTTGCTCTTTCTGCTTCTCTTCCCTTCCCTTTCTTTTCTTTTTTCCCCCATTGTATCTCATCCATGTCTTGTGAGAAATCAGCTCAAGGCACGGCCAGTTACTGACAATTCACTTTCCAACGTCAAGGTAACTTGATGGTGTGGTTTCACTGCCCAGTGTTCCTGTCTCCCAGGAGTTTGCAGTTGTGGAGGACTCCTGTCACTGACAGTGGCAATAATGTACACGATCCGTTAGCAGGTCACAGTATCCGTTTATGTGCACTCTCGTGTATTTACCGTTGCTTCTGTCGTGCCTCCAGTAAGCCGAATGGCTGAATCATTGCTGGAGTGATTTTGTTTTTGTTGTTTGTTGGATTCAGGATCTCTCACTTGAGCCTAGGCTGACCTCAAACTCGTGGCAATCCTCCTGCTTCAGTTTCTCGAGTGCTGGGATTACAGGCACGAGCGCTCACATCTGGCTCATGGATCCTACTTTTGGTCTTTAAAACAAAGCAGGGAACACCACCACCCAAGACCCTTGTGCTCTGAAACTCCCCCAATTACTCTGCCAACCTTTCCCATCCCTCTTTCCTCCCTTTCCTTTATCCATCTTTTGCTCCTTCATCCCTTATTTCTTCTAGCTAGCTCTGCCATCTCTCCAGAGTGCAGTTCCCATGCATTTTCCCTCTGATGCCTGAGGCCACCGTGTCTATTGGGCCGATGTTCCGGGAAGAGTTAAGAGCTGGAGGAGGCCTAGGCCTTAAATCAGATGTTTGCACACTGTTCAACTCTATCACGCGAAAGCATCTGATCCGGAGAAGCGCTGTGCAATTTCCACAGGGTCTGAAACCGCTGGGCCTCGAGGGAGGGCGACGCCGGAGGTGGGCGTGGCGCATAAGGTGGGCGTGGCCTGAGGACCAGGCGAGGCCGGGCGGGTGGGCTAGGCGGGGCCGGGCAGCTCCAAGGCCGTGGTTCGGCGTGGCGTGAGCGTGGGAGGGGCGTATGGAGGCGGGAGCAGGCCAGGCAGCTCCGTAGCTCACCAAAGAGGGGCTAGACCGAGTCGTCGCAGTGTGAGGGGCGTGGCCTTGGCGGCGGGGGCGGGGCGGAGTCTTAGCCAACCTACCGGACGCGAGCCGGGCTGCGGCGGGGCTGACCGCTCTTCAGAGGCGATATGCTGTTTGGAGAGGCGTTGCCTTGGCGATGGGGGCGGGGCGGATTCTTAGCCACCTTATAGGACGAGAACCGGGGCTTCAGAGGCTCGTCGTATGCCGCTCAGGGGCGTTGCCGTGGCGACGGGGGCGGGGCGGATTCCTAGCTACCCTATAGGATGAGAACCGGGCTGAGGCGGGGCTGACGTCCATCTACGCTACTCGGAGGGGCGTGGCCTTGGCTCCGAATGGCTCCCCAGTTAACGGTCCTGGCGGCCGGCGCGTGCACGTACGGCAGCGCCTGGGGGCCGTGTGGTCCGTGAGCGCGCGCCCGCCCGCCCGCCCGCCCGCCGATCTCCAGCGTTCGCTCCTCCTTCCAGGCGGCCGCTTCCTCCGCCTCGGCTCTGCTCGGGCGGCGGCGGCGGTGGCGGTGGCGCGGGCCTGCGCCATGCGGATCCCGCCTACGGGGCCCGCGCCGGGCCTCTGCGTGCGGCGGGGCTGGCCGTGAGCGCGAGCGGGATCGAGCCCCGCGGCCCGGAGCGCTCGCCATGGGGGACAGGTACCCCGGGCCGGCCGGCCGGCCGTGGGATGCTGGCGGGAGGGCGCCGGGCGGGTGCGGGGCCGCGAGCTGAGCTGACGGTCGCTTTCCCCGTCGCAGGTGGGTCCGCGTGACCGTGCTCCCCAGCTGCGTGGGCTGCAGGACCGTGGCGGTGCCGGCGTCCGCGACCGCGCGCGACCTCAAGGAGCGCCTCTTCGCCGAGACCGGCTTCCCGGTGGAGGAGCAGCGGCTGTGGCGCGGCGACCGCGAGGTAGGCGGCCCGGCGGGGGCGCGCACGAGCCGGGTGCGGGAGGGCGCGGGCATCTCCAGCCTGCCCCGGGGACAGGTGCGTCTGGACACTGACCCAAAGCTTCCTCTGGAACGATTGCAAGCGAAGTCGGCCATAGCACATGCATGCCTGCCCTCAGGTATGCTTGCTTTATTCCCAATGCCAATCAGCCTCACCACTCCCAGGTTTGAATCTTTACTTCCTGAAATGAACATAAGGGTTTTTTTTTTTTTTTTTTTTTGATGGGCTTTATAACCTGAGGCTTTTTTTTTTAATTTAGAGACGTCGTCATTGATATGACTTAATCATTACTCATGTTTTTCTACTCATAAATCTAACTGGACTACTATTAAAATGTTTGATGCTGGGATTTCCCCCCCCCCTTCCGCTTTCCCCTCTCTGGTGCTGGCATCAAAACCAAGGGCTTTGTATATGCTAGGCAAGCACTCCACCGCTGCTTCATTTTGAATCACAGAAATGTAGGGCTGCAAAGTCAGAACAGAACTTTGGAAAATAGGAATACTTCACATTTTCATATATAGTCGCAAATGATGGGTAAAAATTCTAGTTTTCTTGAAGGAGAAGTTTCATTGAAGATACTTGATGAAAATTAACTTATTTTTTATGCTATAAAGACTATCATTTCTAGGACTTAAAGAGCCAAATGGAATTAAATGAGAAGCCTGTGAGCAGTGCACAATGGCATCTTTAGGTGTTTTCCCTTCTGCCCATACAGAACCCTTCACTTAGTCCTAACTTTCTATGTGCTCTGTGTCAGCGTTCTGCTTTCCTGCTTGCTTAGGCTTATATGTTTAGCGAAGCTCCTCTTACACTCCCTTACAGATGGGCCAGTCATTATCAATTTCCCCAAAGTGTTTGCTGGCATACAGACATCCGCCTGCCTGAGGACTTCAGACAAAACTGAAAATGAGCACACTCCATCATTGCTGTCTATCTGTGCCTACCTCTATCCTATTAACCATTCCTTCCCCACAGGTCTGCCTTTCAGGTCTGCAATCACTTCTTTGGTTACTGACTCTGGTTTTTTTTGTGTGTTTGTGTCTCCAAGATATGCATACCTAAAAGTTCAGTGTTTGGTCTTTCTGAGAAGTGTTTTTGCAGTGATCTTTGCAAAGCTCAGGTTTATGTTGGTGGAAGTGAAGGTAGTCTTAGAGTTTGGGGTGGAGGGGACCCAGATCAGACACTGTTCTGGTATGAGGTCATGAGGTTCTGGACTTTAGGCTGCAAAAATGATACTGAAAGGAAATACAGGACACTGTAAAAGACAGTATTATGGCAGTTGGGTGCCAAATGTCTCTGAGGGCTGGAGGATGGGTATAAAATAAGGCAAAAGGCCTTGTGAAGGATGTGCACAATCCTGCAGTCACACCAGGGGAATAAGTTTCCTTGGCAGAGATAAGTAAGGACAGAGGGACAATTTATGCTGAGAAAAGTGTGGTCATCAGTTTGCTTTTATGTGTGGCTCTGCTAATGGTAAGGCACAGAAGCCGATAGGAAAATGCACAAAGCAGAGAAGTGGGTGACCTAGATCCTGCTTGCTGCCCTGCCCATGTGTATATAACTGTGGCCAGATTCATGTGTTAGGCTTTGCTTCCCTGTTGTAACACGAATGTGGTAAAACTAAGTGTAGCTAACTCCAAGGTTAACAATGTTAAGAAAATTGAGTGCCCTGTTGCAGATATGAGAGTGAAGCTCAGAGAGGTTAGATACGGAGATAGAGTTTTAGGAAGTAACTTCTGCTTAACATCTTTCTCCTGTATTTGATAAAATATCTGGGAATATGATTAGCTTTTATTGAGCTTGTGTGTTTCAGACTCTTTTCTCGGAGCTTTCACCTATCATCTCATTTAATCCTTAGAACCTTGTAAGTTGGTTTTTCCTCCTGTTTTACAGATTAGTACAGCCAGGGTTCAGAACCATGAAGTATCAGGTGGGGATTTGAACCTGCATTTTACTATTCTATGCTATAGAGAGACTCAATGTCTTCTGTGGAAAAAAGTTAGGTGTAGAGCTGTGTAAACAAAGAAGAAGGCCTTACATCATTAAAAAGCACATTTCAAAATTCAGAGTGAAGGTCAGGTAGAAGGGAGTAATGGGCCCTGTTATGATTGGGAGAGGATGCATTGTACTATCTCTGTGGAAACCATCTTTCTAGAGTCTTCCTTCCCAATCTCATGATGTACAGAACTTTCTAGATTTCAGTTGTTGAGAATTATTATTTCAGTGTAGATGGGAAATGGAAGCCTTTGACAACTCCTGATCATTTACAGGTGTTGGCTGGTATTGGACTTAGCAATAAGCACTTATGTAGTCTCCACTTGGTCACCTACTATCTCTTCTCTTTTTTTTTTTAGTTTTTTTAAATTTTATATTTAATTATTTATTTATTAGAGACAGAGAGAGGCAAAGAGAATGAGGGAGAGTGAGAATGTGCGTGCCAGGGCCTCTGCAAATGAACTCCAGATGCATACGCCCCCCTTGTGCATCTGGCTTACGCGGGACCTGGAGAATCGAATGGGGATCCTTTGGCTTCGCAGGCATGTGCCTTAACTGCTAAGCCATCTCTCCAGTCAATCTCTTCTCTTTATCTGTCTCTGTCTTACTCCTTTTAGCCTACAAAATTGGAACTTATGTCTCCTTTTACCTCCCATTTCAAAAAACTGAACCTGTACATTATAGCTGTGCCACTTCCTGGCCCTTTTGTATTTTCCTAAACGTGTCTAGGCTTCCCTGGTTTCCGACTCAGCATCACCTGTGATGCTCATACTGCACAAAGAAGAGGTGTTGGGAGATCACTGAGCAGATACTATTGTACTGCTTGCTTAAGAATTTGGATAGAGCGGATGGAGAGATGGCTTAGTGGTTAAGGTGTTTGCCAGCAAAGCCAAAGGACCCAGATTCAGTTCCCCATTAGCCAGATGCACAAGGTGGCACGTGTCTGTAATTTGTTTGTAGTGGCTCAGAGGTCCTGACATGCTCGTTCTCTCTCTCTCTGTTTCTTTCTTTCTCTATCTCTCAAATAAATAAATAAATAAATAAAATATTTAATAAAAATTTTGGATAGACTTACTGCTTATTAGTAGATGAAGATGCATGTCTCTGTCCTTTATAATGGACAGCAAGGCTGGAAAGGCCTAGATCAAATGCGCAAATGGTTTTATAATTTCCATTTAAAAAAAAAAGTAGATTGAAATGGACAGTTTTGAATATTTCACATTGCATCCTAGGGTGGGTAGGACCAACATCCCTTTGCTTGGTTGGAGCATTCAGTGACAAGAGGGAGAGGCCCAAGCAAATCCTCACATGCTGGTGAGCTCCCTAGGAGAGAGTGCTCTTGGAAAATCTCTGCTTCCTGCTTGCTCTTTTGAAAAGTCACTGCCCTGTAGCTAGCACACAGATGATAGCTGACCCAAATTGTTGCTCACCAGGCTCCCATAGCTACATCTGTGTGGTTCTGCTCATTGTCTTCCCCTTCTCACGTCTTCCTGCACTGTAGATTTCTTTCCTTCCATTCTTCCTGCCTTCCTCAGTGCACTTCAGGTAGACTAAATTGGACTAGTAATCTTTGATTCTGTTTTGCTCTTTTAGTCATTAATTAGATGACCAGTTTACCAGTGGAATGACCACCTAAGACGATGGCATGCAGGGGAGAGCCTAGGCAAAACAGGGCTCATATTCACCCTCATGCTGTTTCCCAGCATGTACTGTCCTTCTCCTTCATCGTTTTGTTGTACACGTACATGTACATGTGTATAACCTAAATGTATAACCCAAACAATATGCTGTTTACTTTAGTTATTTATGAACTGACAAGATGTTTATTATTGTATGTAATAAACTGAAGGTGCTTTTCACTCAGTATGTTATTAATATTCATCTAAATTGTGTGTAGCTTAGCTAGTTCAGTTTTCATTGATGTATAATATTCTGCTGTATAACTGCAGCATTTGGGTTATCTGTCCCCACCCCCCACTAGTGTCACTTATGCCATCAGGATTCTTATCCATGTTGCTTTAAACACCTGTGCAAGCCATGCACTAGTTATCACAGGTTGATTCTAAGATTTGGCAGGCATGTGACATAAAGGTGCTTTGTAACCAAGGGCAGTTAGACTACGAGGAGCAGAACAAGGATGGTGTGTAGAGAGTAAGGACATCAGATGGGAGATGTTTATGAAGCCACTTTTGCCATTGGGAGTGGAGAAGAACAGGCTAGATTGGAGAGATGGGGATGGGCATACTTGGTCCTAAAAGTTAGCTGCAGATGAGGTGTGGAGAGAGATGTTCTCCCTGTCTTACCACTGAGGTGATTATGTTGATGGTAACACTTAGTTGGGATGTGAGAGAAAGATGAGAGATGAAGCTAGAAGAAAACTGGTGGGCTTACCTTTTCCCAAGATTTCAGTGTGATGGTGGAGATAGTTGAGGTGTCCAACAATATAAATAATGAACAATGTCCTGCCCACCCATCCATGAAGTGTACGCTAGAAAGGTGGTCCTGTGGGTGAGCTTTGGAATCACATTTGCAGACTGTTGACCTTTACAAGGCCACTGCAGGCACACCATATAGATAGAGGCACAGGGCCAACTGGCTTTTGCGTCTTTGCTTTAGTTCTCAGAAAGCACTTTTGTGTGGGTTATGGTCATCCATCTTGTCCCTGTCTTTATTAGAAATGGGAAGGCAAATATTAAGATTTTTTTAAAGGAAAGTCAGTTTCAGGAATGATACAGCTTTATACCATATCTTTTTTTTTGGGGGGGTCGCAATATAGTATGACTAGGAAGACTATCTTATAGGATAGCACTGAAAATAGATGAAAATAGTATAATGCTAAGCTTTGGAAGTTATCATATATATTAACATGTTAAATGCTCTAGGACACAAAATATTTCAACTAATTTAAAATCAGAATTTCTTTTGGCCTATAATCTGTTTCATGGAGCTACTGTGAACAACAAACATACCTTGACAGTGTTGATCAAAAGAATGATTTTATTTATGTTAATTGTCTTAATTCATCCTGAAAATCTGAATTTGGATTGAGAGGTATAGGTTAGTAATAGAGTGCTTGCTTGGCATGTGTGAAGTTGGGTTCTGTCTTTATCTGCAAAAAAGAAAGTGAGTTATGATACAACAAAAATATAGGTATTTTTATTTGTAATTCAGGAAAATCCTTAAGTCTTTTAAATTTAAACTTTCCATTCTCTGGAATAAATTCACATCAGTGCCTTATATTTCTTGATAAGAATGGTTAAAAAACATTACTTGAGCAAAACATATTTGCACTAAAATTTTGACTTCGCAATATGAGAGATTATGTTTCTTATACATTTTCTGTTTTTCTTTTCAGTTATCTGATTGGATCAAGATTGGAGATCTGGCTTCCAAAAATCATCATCTTTTTGTAAATCTTCAATCAAAAGGCTTAAAAGGAGGAGGTATAATATTGACTTTACTAGGAACATATACTGGGTTTTAGTTTAGGCCTGAAAAATTAATTTGAATGCAGAAGCAAGAGGAGGATAGTTGCTAGTTGCTGGGAGGAGGGAAAAATGAAATAATAGTCCAAGGGTATACATTTTCAGTTATACAAAACAGGTGAGATCTGGATATAGGCTGCATGGTGTAGGGCTTGCTGTGTGGTGGGGAGTAATGGTGTGTGCCTGCAATCATAGCACTTGGGAGGCTGAGGCCAGCCTGGGATAACTACATACCTCAAAAAAAAAAAAAAAAAAACCTCAAAAAAAAAAAAAAAAAATTTATTAAGAAGGTACATTTTAAATGCTCTTCCACAAAAGGAGGAAATAAAAAAAAACTAAAGGAGTATAGGGAAACTTTGGGAAATGATGGGTCAGTCAGTTATGGTAATGATGGTTTCATGGGTTTATACTCACCTTTTTTTGTGTATCTGTATGTACATATATGTATGTAAGTGTATGCATGTAGAGGCAAAAAGTCAACATTAGGTTTATTTATTTATTTTTTAAATTTTTATTTATTTATTTGACACAGAGAGAGAAGCAGAGAGAAAGATAGAGAATGGGCATGCCAGGGCCTCCAGCGACTGTAAACGAACTCCAGATGCATGTGCCACCTTGTGCATCTGGCTTATGTGGGTCCTGGGGAATCGAACTGGGGTTCTTTGGCTTTGCAGGCAAGTGCCTTAACTGCTAAGCCATTTCTGCAGCCCAGCATTAGGTTTATTAATCTCTCTCTACCTTCAATTTTGAGACTGTGTTTCTCATTGAGTCTGGTGCTACTGATTCTGCACAGAATCCCTTGTACTAGGATTAACAGATATGAGCCACTCCCACCCCAGTTTTTTACATAGTGCTGGCAATTTGAACTCGGGTTCTCATGCTTGTGCAGCAAGCACCTTACTTGACTGAGCCATCTCCTTAGCCCTGATATTCTTTTGTGTTTTGGCCGTACTTCAGTGACGTGGCTTTAAGAAAGATTATGTGTTAAATGAAATGTGAGCATCTAATGGGGATGTAGTGAGAGGGTGCCCGAGTCAGAGGGAAACAAGATGGGATGGAGCTAGTTGAGTGATGAGTGGGAGAAAAGTCTGAGGTCATGCTTAGGTTTTGCTTTGGTAAATAATTATAGCAAAATGATGCAGATTTATACAGGTTGAACATACCTAATGCAGAAATCCAAAATGTGCTATTCGCTTCTGGCATGATGCCAGAAATGGAAATGTCATGACATCAGGCGACAGACATGAAGATAAAACATACACTAAAACTGAAATACAGAATTTACTTAAGGATATGTGTGAAAGGAATATGAAAGATAAATGGATTTCATTTTTAGATGTGGATATGATCCTTAAGATAACTTTGTTAAGTATATATCAAAGTGTTTTTAGTTTTAAACCCTTCTGGTTCTAACAGTACTTCTGTCCCCTTGTCTCACTGGTATGGTATACTCAGTATGTAGTAATGATTTGTTTTTTAAATACAGATTACTTTTTGTTTATATTGTAATGTTTGTAAAATTATCTGTTTGATGAATTCTATCCTGCACTCCCATTCTTACCCTTCTGTCACCTATTTGAATGTGACCTGGTCAATTGATGTAGAATAGGATAGGCAAGACTTAAAGGTACTTAATCAGGATAGCCATTGAGACAGAGGACTGCTGAATTTCAGAGCATAAGATTATTAATTGTGTTTGAAAGTTTTAATAGTGTAACAGTAGATGCCACTGTATCTCTGGCTTATTTATCAACAAAACATCAGTTATTTAATTTCATTTAGAAAATAGCAGTACTTTTATAAAGCTTTCTTAGTCATAGTGTTTACTTTTTAATTTGATAACCTTTTGTAATAGTATGCATATATATTATTTTGTATGTGTGTATTTGTATGTTTGCCTCTGTGTGTGTGGGGGGGGTGCATGTGTGTGGAGTTCAGAAGTCAATCTTGGGTGTCGTCTTCATTTGCGCTCCACCTTTTTTGAGACAGTCTCTCCCTAAACCCAGAGTTCATGAATTTAGCTAGACTAGCTAGCCAACAAAACCTAGGGGTCCTCCTGTTTCTGTTTCTCCAGTGCTGGGATTACAGGGGTATGCCACTATGCCCAGCTTTTATATGGATGCTTAAGGTCCAATCTCAGGTCCTCATGCTTCTGTGCTAAGCACTTTATCATCTGATCATCTCCCCAACCCTGTGATCCTGTATTTTTGAGAATTTCCTTGAAGCCTAATTTGTAGTGAATTAATAGTCTTTTTGAGTTTTATAAAATTGAATCTGCTTTACTTTGTGCATGTGTCTGTGTGTATACACACACATATGAGCACACATGTGGCGACTAGAGATGATGTGTCTTCCTCAATTGTTCTCCACTATATATATATATATTTTTTAAATATTTATTGACAACAAAACATACTTACATACCAAAGGTGCGTATTTTTCCCTCCCCTCCCCCCTTCCCCTTTAGAACTCCACTCTCCATCATATCCCCTCCCTCTCTCCATTAGTCTCTTTTTTTAATATGATGTCATCCTCTTTTACTTCTACTATGAGGGTCTTGCGGAGGTATTGCTAGGCACAGCAAGGTCATGGATATCAAGGCCAATTTCTGTCTGGGCAGTTGCATTGTAGGAGTCGTTCCGCCCCTCTTCCGCAATGATCCCTGAGCCTTGGAGGGTGTGACAGAGATGTTTCAGTGCTGGGCACTTCTCCATCCCTTCTTCTCAGCACTATGTTGCCTTTTGGATCATCCCAGTGGTCATCGCCATCTGAAAAGAGAAGCTTCTCTAACCAGAAGTGAGAGTAGCATTAATTGAGCATTAAGTGTAGTATTTTCCGGGCATTGTGGGAATAGTATATACATTTAGATAAGGGCATGCTTTATACCCCTAAGGCTTTACCTATAGACTTTACTTAGGTTTTTCAGTACCAGGTATGTATTCCCTCCCGTTTGGTTACCCCACGAGTAGACATGCCACTATTGCACCTGTTCAGTCTTTGGGCCTGTCTGGCCAAATTTGAATATTCAGCGTCCACTGTTTTCACTGCTGATGACTTCTGTCTCCCATACTCTGCATGCAGTGCAGCTTTTCCAGCTTTCAGTTGGCTGGTCTACAGGGAGAAGGTTTTCTGCTCAGCACCAGCTTGCTTTCTCAGTGACCTTGCCTCTCAGGCAAGAGATGTCTTCAGCAATAGGGTCTTACTATCTGTTTCTCAGGGGAAACCAAGGGCTTTGGCAAAAGCCTTTAATGTTTTGGAGGCTACACCTCCTTGGCCAACAACTCACTGGAAGGTATCCCATCCCAGGTACTGAAAATTTTCTAGTAACAGTCTACAGCTTCTAGATGTACCATTATTCAAAAAGTAGTTTTACATAAGTCTTATTCACAATCTTTTGAAATTAGATTGACCCTCCCCTTGCCCTTCTTTTATGCATTCTCTACCCATGGCCTTGGTTAGGCCATGCCCTCCTGTAATCAGTCCTTCCACTTACATATGTGCAATACCATACACTTCAGTCCTTCCCTTTCCTCCCTCCCTTATAGCCTTTTACCAGCTTACTGGTTTCTGGTACCAATTTTTGGTTCCAGTTCACACACAAGTCTGTCTATTTGTAGCTAGGATCCACATATGAGAGAGAACATGTGACGTTTGGCTTTCTGAGCCTGGGTTACCTCACTTAGTATAATCCTTTCCAGATCCATCCATTTCCTGCAAATTTCATTTTCTTTACCGCCTGAGTAGAACTCCATTGTGTAAATGTACCACATCTTTATTATCCATTCATTTGTGGTGGGACATCTAGGCTGCTTCCATTTCCTAGCTATTGTGAATAGAGCGGCAATAAACATGGTTTTGCAAGTATCTCTAAGGAAGTGAGAAGAGTCTTCTGGATATATGCCTAGGAGTGCTATAGCTGGATCATATGGTAAATCTATTTCTAGCTGTCTCAAAAACCTCCACACTGATTTCCACAATGGTTGGACCAGGTTACATTCCACCAACAGTGTATGTTCCTCTTTTTCCGATCCACGCCAACACTTATTGTCATTTGTTTTCTTGATGGAAGCCATTCTGACAGGAGTGAAATGGAATCTCAAAGTGGTTTTAATTTGCATTTCCCTGATGGCTAAGGATGTGGAACACTTTTTTCAGATGTTTATATGCCATCTGAATTTCATCTTCTGTGAATTCTCTATTTAGTTCCATAGCCCATTTTTTAACTGGGTTGTTTGAATTCTTATTATTCTGTTTTTTGAGTTCTTTGTATATTCTGGATATTAATCCTCTGTCAGATGTATAGCTGGCAAAGATTTTCTCCCATTCTGTAGGTTGTCTTTTTGTTCTACTCACAGTGTCCTTTGCTGTACAAAAGCTTTGTAATTTCATAAGGTCCCATTGGTTGATTAGTGATTTTATTCACTGAGCAATTGGGGTTATATTCAGAAAGTCCTTACCTATGCCAGTATGTTGAAGGGTTTCCCCTACTTTTTCCTCTAGCAGGTTCAGAGTTTCAGGTCTGATATCAAGGTCCCTGATCCATTTGGATTTGACTCTTGTGCATGGAGAAAGACAAGGATCTATGTTTATCCTTTTACATACCGATGTCCAGTTCCAACACCACTTGTTAAAGAGGCTATCTTTTCTCAATTAATATTTTTGGCATTTTTGTCAAAAATCAGGTGGCTGTAGCTGCTTGGATTAATATTTGGGTCTTCTATTCTGTTCCATTGATCTACCTGTCTGTCCTTGTGCCAGTACCATGCTGTTTTTGTTACTATGGCTTTGTAATATAACTTAAAATCGGGTATGGTTTACCACCTGCCTGATTTTTGTTGTAAAAATTGTTTTGGCTATTCGAGGTTTTTGTGTTTCCAGATGAATTTTAGGATTGTTTTTTCTATTTCCGTGAAGAAAGCTATTGGGATTTTAATAGGGATCGCATTAAATGTATAGATTGCTTTTGGTAAGATTGACATTTTCACAATATTGATTCTTCCAATCCAGGAGCATGGGATGGCTTTCCATTTCCTTGTGTCTTCTGTAATTTGTCGCTCGAGTTTCCACTATATTTTTTGAGACAAGGTCTCTCGTTGAACCTGGAGCTCACTTGGCTAGATTAGCTAACCAGTAAGCCCTAGGGATCCCATTTCCAACTCCCTAGTGCTGGGATATATATAAAAATTTATTTATTTATTATAGATCTGAACTCAGATCTTCATGCTTGAGCCATCTCTTCAGTCCCCATACTTTGCATTAAGTTTTTAACCAAGTAGATTTTTATACCTGGTTTTCTACCACAATTATTCAGTGAGACATATGGAACTATGTACGGAACCAGATCACACATGGGTGAGGTAATTTTTTTTCTGTATCATTTAAAATGTATCCTGTGTTTTAGGTCGATTTGGTCAAACAACTCCACCCCTTGTGGATTTTCTCAAGGACATTTTAAGAAGATATCCAGAAGGAGGCCAAATTCTTAAGGTTAGGGTATTTATGTATATGTATGATGTACTTTTTGTAAAATGACTTAGTGTTTACATTTTGTGTATATTTGAATATATTTACATTTGTGGCAACAGTGCATAGTTGAATGGAATACATTTGAGAATACAGTTCATGTGAATGAAGGAGGTTTCCAGGACAGAGGAATGGACCAGCTGCTGTGTACTGTCCTTTAACAGTGTTCTCCGCTACATGAATGGTCACATTGAACACTGCAGTGGTGTCACACACCAGCCAAGCAACCCTCCTAACACAAGTCCATGTCAGAGACTAGGAATGCATGTCCAGTTGACAACTGGATGTTTTTAGAGATTTATTTTTGTGAGAAGGTTTGATAGGACAGTTACATATGTCATATATGATAGACACTTCTTTGAGATAGAATATCGCTGTATAGTCCAGGGAATCCTGGCTGGCATGATACTCTTGTCTTAGCCTCCTGAGTTCTGTGTTATGATACCTTCTTTTAGGAAGAATGTAAATTAAGAGACACAGTCATAAGTAGTTAGAGGATTTTTACTTAGAGACTAAGGGATAGCACATAAAGGATTAATTTCAGGTACATATTATTGGCGAAGGACTTTTCAACTTCTGTGTAACAGTTACCAGAGCTTAAAGGTAATGATTTAAATAGTGGGCTTTCTTCACTAAAGTATATGTTTTTTTCAGATACTGAAGGTACCAAAGATGGGAAATAGATTACTATACTAATACAGTTATTTTTGGTATATTTCTTATTTAGGAATTAATTCAGAATGCAGAGGATGCTGGGGCCACAGAAGTTAAATTTTTATATGATGAAACTCAATATGGAACAGAGACTCTTTGGTCAAAAGATATGGCACAATATCAGGGTAAGATTCTATATTTCTATATATCTTTGTCATTGATTTACAGTATTTTATTTATTGAACAGTCTATAATTTGTATTTTTTAGCATGTTGAATTCAAGTATTTTCCTTTACTTTTGGTGGTAAGATGTCTGATATATCTAAACAAAAAAGAAATCTCAAACAAAAAACTAGCAGTGTTATTACTTGGCCTCTTCTAGCTAGCTAATCAACTTGTATTCTACATTATTAAGAAGATGAAGTATGCCCTTTCCCCATAAGTAACACTTTTTTTTTTTTTTTTTTTACTTTTGGAATGAAGTTGTAAGAAACTGTGCTTTTGTGTATTACTTTTTGCTTTAAGGCTGCTCTTAGGCCAGGGGGGAACACAGTTAAGTGGAAGATGGAACAAGAAAAAGAAAAGAAAAGGAAATAAGAACCATAGCCAGTAGACTCTTGCCAGCTGCCTTGCTGTGTGAGTCATATGTAGAAAAAAAATATATGTAAACATTAGTGTGCAGCTCTGAAGTGGGTGGGATCATTGTGAATGGCAATATATGATAGAACCTACTGAGAAAAAGAAGTCTTAGCTCCTTTTCCTACATCGGTTTTCAGAGAAATTTAAGTTATATAGTTTCATTTTTTAAAAATTTTTTTAAAATTATTTTTTATTTATTTTCGGAGAGAGAGACAGAGAGAGATAGACAGAGAGGGAGACAGAAATGGGCGTGCCAGCAGTCTCTCAGCTGCTGTGAAGGAAATCCAGATGTGTGTGC
This sequence comes from Orientallactaga sibirica, assembly GCA_036365145.1. Taxonomy (NCBI): domain Eukaryota; kingdom Metazoa; phylum Chordata; class Mammalia; order Rodentia; family Dipodidae; genus Orientallactaga; species Orientallactaga sibirica. The sequence goes on along the minus strand of JAEOAD010000020.1, from coordinate 35,659,039 downwards.
CCCCTTGTGGGCAAGTGCGGCATTGCGCCCTTGCCTCACTTTGCATCTGGCTAAACGTGGGACCTGGAGATTGGAACCAGCGTTCTTAGGCTTAGGAGGCAGGTGCCTTAGCCGCTAAGCCATCTCTCCAGCCCTATAGTTTCATTTTTAAAAGATGTTTTGTGAAGGTAATCATTGTTATTGCTAATTAAATTTAGCATTTGTTATGACAGTTACAGGCATTTTTAGATCAAATGTGTGATTTGAAAACTACACTTTGTTGTTTGAAAAGATACGTATACCATCTTATTGTTAAGGCTTTTATGCTTCTGTGTATGGGCTTTCTGAAATTCACAGTGGCATATGTGACATAAAGATGGAAATTAAAGATCCTGTCAGCATTTTGCTAGATGCCCAGGGTTCTTACTTTCAGTCTTCTCTGAAAAAATACAGAAGCAGGAATATTTGGCTTAGTTTTTGCATATTTAGAAATAGGCTCTTTAAAAGTGATTCCTAATCAGTCAGTTTAAAATAAGAGTGGGTGCATAAAAACAGCTGGCAGTGGGCTGGGGGTGCTGCTCAGTGGAGAGAGTACTTATTGGCATGTACAAAGCCCTGGATTTGGTCCTAGTACTGCATAAACTATGGTAGTACACATCTGAAATTCCAGCCCTTGGAGGGTGGAGGCAGGAGGCTCAGAAGTTCAAGGGCATCATTGGCTACATAGTAAGATCAAGGTCAATGTAGACTACATGAAATCTCCTCTTTAAAAGAAAAAGAGATGATAGTGACCTTTATCTGTGTTTAATAACACTTATTCGGGCCATCTGTGCACTTGCATTTTGAAAGTGCCTTTCTCTCTTTTTTTTTTTTTTTTGGTTTTGCAAGGTAGGGTCTCACTCTGGTCCAGGCTGACCTGGAATTAACTATGTAGTCTCAGGGTGGCAACTTACCTCCTTTGCCTAAAGGATCTTACATTTATTTAAAGGATCTACATTTATTTATTTATTTATTTATTTATTTATTTATTTATTTATGAGAATGGGGAGGGAAAATACGGGTGTGGCAGGGCCTCTAGCCACTGCAAACGAACTTCAGAAGCATGGTGCCACCATGTGCATCTGGCTTATGTGGGTTCTGGGGAATGTAAGCTGGGTCCTTAGGCTTCCAAGGCAAAGTGCCTCAGCCTCTAAGTCATCTTTCCAGCCCTACATTTATTATATTTAAAGAATGATGAGTTAATATAGTTGAGTGTGTTTAAAGCATGTTAGTGCTTTTGAAGATAGGTCTCAAAATAGAGTCCAAAATACTTTTAAAATTTATACATGTGATTATTTATAATTTATAAATCTATTTTTTATAGAAAGGAACTATTTTGGGTTGGAGAGATGGCTAGTGGTTAAAAATACCATTTTGGAATCAGCAGTGTAAATTCTAGATCATTTGTTAAACACATGCCACTTTAATGACTTTAAATTTTTTTATTTATTAATTTCCAAGGGGGGAGAGAGAGAGAAAGAATGGGCACACTAGGGCTTCTGGCTGCTGCAGATGAATTGCAGATGTATGTGCCACTTTGTGTATCTGGCTTTATGTGAGTGTTGGGGAATCAAATCCAGGTCGTTAGGCTTTGGAGGCAAGGGCCTCAACCACTGAGAAATCTCTACAGTTTGACTATTAAAAACTATTTTATTTGTGTGTGTGTGTGTGTGTGTGTGTGAGAGAGAGAGAGAGAGAGAGAGAGAGACAGAGAGAGAGAAAGAGAGGGAGATGAAGAATGGGTGTGCCAGGGCCACTAGCCCTTGCAAACAAACTCCAGACATGTGCATCTGGTTTATGTGGGTACTGGGGAATAATCAAACCTGGGCCCTTAGCTTCCCAAGCAAGCACCTTGACTGCTAATCCATCTCTCCAGCCTTTGACTTCTTAAATTATAAAGTTAATGCCTTGTATAAAAAAAAAAAATGAAAGCTGGATGTGATGGCACACGCCTTTAATGCCCATATTTGGGAGGCAGGGGTAGAAGGATCACTGTGAGTTTGAGGCCACCCTGAGACTACATAGTGAATTCCAGGTTAGCCTGAGCTAGAGTGAGACCCTACCTCGAAAAAATAAAATAAAATAAATGAGGGCTGGAGAGATGGCTTAGCAGTTAAGGCACTTGCCTGTGAAACCTGAGGACCCAGGTTCAATTCTCCAGAACCCATGTAAGCCAGGTGCACTTGGTGGCACATGCTTCTGGAGTTCATTTGCAGTGGGAGGAGGTCCTGGTGATCCCATTCTCTCCCTCCTCTCTCTATGTGCCTCTTTCTCTCTCTGAAATAAATAACAAAGAAAATAAAAGAAACACACAAAAAACCCAAAATATATAAACAAGTTACTTATTAACATCATGAAAATATTCTTTTTCACCTTATAACAATGTAGTAACAAAATTTCTGTAGATAATTGCAAGTTTCTTTAATACATTTTTAGGTAATTCTGTATATAAAGAGTGATTTAAGGGCTGGAGAGATGGCTTACAGTTAAAGCACTTGCCTAAGGACCCAGGTTCGACTCCCCAGGACCCATGCAAACCAGATGCACATGGTGGCACATGCATCTGGAGTTTGTTTACAGTGGCTAGAGGCCCTGGTGTGCCCATTCTCTCTGTCTCTCTAATAAATAAATAAATTAATAAAATATTTAAAAAAGAGTGACTTAAATATGCTCTTTAGAACAGTTTTCACAGAACTTAGTGTAATATGAGTAATTTCTTTGTTTGCCTGGTGTTTTTGGTGTTTAAATTCCACAGTGCCCTTCATTTGTTTTTCTGGATTTTTGGCCAACAATATATATTTCTTTGGCTTTTAGCTGTTACTGTTATTCTGCATTTTTGTTTTTATTATGAAAACAATTGGAATATAATGTAGAATTACTAACTGCCTTTACTTGTTTCCATTTTCTCATCAAATAAGTGATTTTTGAAATAGACTCAGATTTGTGGTGGACTTCTTGCTGATTATCTGCTGGTTCGTTTTAACACCCAGGGTCAGCTCTGTATGTGTACAATAATGCAGTTTTTACCCCAGAAGACTGGCATGGCATTCAAGAAATAGCAAGAAGTAGGAAAAAGGATGACCCTTTGAAGGTTGGAAGATTTGGAATTGGTTTTAATTCTGTCTACCATATAACAGGTACAGTGTTGATCTTTTCAGTCTTGATAATGAAAAGTTTGTTAGCTAATGTTCTGTAATTTGTTTGATTAGTCTCAAAGATGAGCCCATTTTCTATATATCTTTTTGCTAGTTGGAAGAACTATGTCAATGAGATGTCATTGTCTAATGCAGTCATTTTAAAACACACAAAATTGTCACCATACTTTAAGTAAAATTATTCTTTCAGATTTATTTTTATTTTTATTTTTATTTTTTTGATTTTTTGAGGTAGGGTCTCACTCTAGTTCAGGCTGACTTGGAATTCACTATGTAGTCTCAGGATGGCCTTGAACTCATGGTTATCCTCCTACCTTTGCCTCCCGAATGCTGGAATTAAAGGCGTGTACCACCATGCCTGTCTCTTTCAGATTTTTTTTATGTGTTACTAAGTATTAGAAGGTTAAAGATGAAAGTGTATTTCATGGTATTGCATAACTGAGAAAATGAAGGTCTGTGGAATGGTTTTGGTATCTGTACATTTTCCTTTCTCTTGAGCATACTGTTCTTCGACTTAACTACTATTTCAGTATTCCTGTGAAATCATCATCTGAATCTAGAAATAATAAATAACTTCTTGTTCATAAACAATAAGAACTACTTGAATTTCTTAGTGTTGACATCTCTAGGAATACCTGGCTCTTCTTTCAAGTCACATCCCTGAGTGCTCACTTACATTTGTATGATAACCATTCTTTATAGATTTGTTCTTATGCTTGAAGCTGTGTCTTGCAGAAGGAGAGACTGAGAAGGCAGGACACTGGCTATCGTTAAGGCAAGCCACACTATTCACCTCAAAAGGGTGATGTCGTTCATATACACTTGAGTTGGGCTGCCCTGGGCAAGTAGAGAATAGAGTCAGCCTAATTCTAGCTAAATTTTAGTAACCTACTATATAAAGGTTAGTATTGATATATTGTTTTTAAGATTGAGTGTGCTAAATAGCAAACTTAAATTATACACCAAATGTAACGTTATACATAAATCTTAATATTCATGTATTTACTTATCTGCAGTTCACCTTTAGGGCTGCAGGCTGCGGTTTGTAAATGTTGAGGCACATTTGGAGTTGTACAAGTGTGGATGCTGTTATGCAGGAATGAACAGTGAAGCTAGAACAGATGGATTGCCCCACATCTGCATCTCACTGTGGTTTTGTTTCCTACTTGACAATGAACACATTGATGTGGGCCTAGTAACTAGAGAGCCAGTCTCTAAACCGAGGATTTGAGAAGGTCGTAGATCAGTGCTGTCACAATGTTAGAGTCTCTCTGACCTGATTTTAGTTACGAGTGTGTGACACTATGTAATGGGAGTAGGGACAAATGTGCCCTAGATTGTACTGTTCATGGATTTAGGCAGGGTTTAGTGGACTAAGATTTTGCTCCTTAAAGTACCCAAGCATTTTGGAGCTGGTTATCAAGAGTTGAATTGCAGTAGAGAAGCACTTGTACTAAGATATGGATGATTTACTGTGGTTACATTGTACGTGAAGACTAGGGACTACAGTCACTATGTAAGGCAAAACATGTTGCATTACTCTTGGGAAGTCCTCTGAGAGGCACTGGATTTACTTTCCTTGTTTCTATGATGAAATACCTGAGAAGAAGCAACTTAAGGTAAGGAAAGTTGACTTTGGTTTACAGTTTGAGGGGATACAGTCCTCACAGTGGGGAAGAAAAGGTGGCAAAAACATAAAGCAGTTGGATTTATATTCAATTTAGTCAGAAAGCAGAGAGAACTAGATGAATACTGGTGCTCAGCTGGCTTTCTTCTTTTTATTCAGTCTAGGATCCTAGCCCATGGACTGCTATCACCTCTTGCAGTTAGGATGCACCTTCCCACTTCCATTAACTCAATCTAGAAACTTCCCACAGACATGTCCAGAGATTTGTCTCCTAGGTAATTCTAGATCCCATCAAGTTGACAATAAAAATGAACCATTACAGGATAAGAGCTTCTTTTGATATGGTTAAGTCTGACACATCTAATTTTCTACCACTGTCTTTGGTTGAGAACAGGAACAGCAATGGGTATCAGTTTAGGGACCATGTTGTATAATGGATCATGAAAGACTGTAGTTAGATGCAGAGTGGCTTCCACTGGAGAGCTTATTGAATGATGTGATGGTTAGAATGACTTGCATTATGTTTCTTTCCCCATAATTTTTTATAGTTGATAATTTAGTTTAAATTGTGAGCCAAGGGTATACCTGTCTGTTTAATTGGATTCTTGTGACATGGGTACCAAGTATAAATATCTGAAGTCTTTACATCTTCTGTTTAATGAATATTTGTTTTTTGTTTTTAGTTTTTCCAGGTAGGGTCTCACCCTAGCCTAGGCTGACCTGAAATTCACTATGTAGTCTCAGGGTGGCCTCAAATTCATGGTGATCCTCCTACATCTGCCTCCCAAGTGCTATGATTAAAAGCATGTGCCACTACGCCTGGCTTGTTTAATAAATATTTGAAGACAGGTTTCACAAAAATCATAGAAGCTTCTACGCCTGGCAGTTACTAGAATGAATGAAAAGAGAAATCATTATTTCTCATATTCAAAGTATTAGGTCTTTTTTTTGGGGGGGGTGGGTTCCAGGTAGGGTCTCACTCTAGCCCAGGCTGACCTGGAATTAACTATGTAGTCTCATGGTGGCCTCTAACTCTTGGTGATTCTCCTACCTCTGCCTCCTGAGTGCTAGGATTAAAGGGGTGTGCCACCATGCCCAGCTTAGGTTTGTTTTTGAATTATGTCATGATTCCTATTTTTCTTATATTGTATTTTGATGGTAATTGTAGTTTTGTTAAAGCTGTAATTGTAAGTGTGCAGTAAGCTTTTGAGTAGATAATACTTCATTTTTTTTCTTTGTAGATGTTCCTTGTATCTTTAGTGGTGACCAGATTGGAATGTTAGATCCACATCAGACACTTTTTGGCCCTCATGAGTCAGGCCAATGTTGGAATCTCAAAGATGACAGCAAAGAAATCAGTGAGCTTTCCGACCAATTTGCACCCTTCATTGGTGTTTTTGGAAGCACCAAGGAGACATTTACAAATGGAAGTTTTCCAGGGACGTTTTTCCGTTTCCCTCTTCGCTTGCAGCCTTCCCAGCTTAGTAGCAATCTCTACACCAAACAGAAGGTTCTTGAGTTGTTTGACTCTTTCAGGGCTGATGCAGACACAGTGCTGCTTTTCCTGAAGAGTGTGCAGGACGTCTCTTTACATATCCGAGAGGCAGATGGGACAGAGAAGTTGGTATTTCGAGTGACTGCAAGTGATAATCAAGCCCTGAAACATGAACGGCCGAATTCTGTCAAGATTCTGGGAACAGCTATAAGTAACTATTGTAAGAAGATCCCAAGCAATAGCATCACCTGTGTAACATACAACATAAACATAGTTTTAGAGGATGAGAGCACTAAGGATGCCCAGAAGACATCATGGTTGGTGTGTAACAGTGTGGGTGGGCGAGGAATTAGTAGTAAACTAGACTCTTTAGCTGATGAACTAAAATTTGTCCCTATCATTGGAATAGCCATGCCTTTATCAGGCAATGATGATGAAGAAAAAGGAGCAAAATCTGATTTCTCAGGAAAAGCATTTTGTTTTCTTCCTTTACCTCCTGGTGAGGAAAGCAGAACGGGTCTCCCAGTTCACATCAGTGGGTTCTTCGGCCTGACTGACAACCGCAGGAGCATAAAATGGAGAGAGCTGGACCAGTGGAGAGATCCTGCAGCCTTATGGAATGAGTTTCTTATCGTGAATGTTGTCCCTAAGGCTTATGCTACTCTGATCCTAGATTCAATAAAACGCCTGGAGACAGAAAAGAGCTCAGATTTCCCTTTGTCAGTTGATGTCATCTATAATCTCTGGCCAGAGGCCAGCAAAGTCAAGGTGCACTGGCAGCCAGTGTTGGGGCCTTTGTTTAATGAACTATTCCAGAATGCTGTGATTTACTCAATTAGCAATGAGTGGGTCAAGCTGGAGCAGGTATACTTCTCAGAACTTAATGAAAGTTTGGAATATACAAAATCAGTGCTCAACTACCTCCAGAGCTCAGGGAAGCAGATTGCCAAGGTACCAGGGAATCTAGCTGCTGCTGTTCAGTTCAGTGCCACCACCACCTCCAGTGTGACACATGTGAGGAAGGTGACACCTACCTGGGTGCGGCAGGTGCTGAGGAAGTGCGCACACCTGGGCAGTGCTGAAGAAAAGCTTCACCTTCTAGAATTTGTGCTTTCAGACCAAGCCTACAGTGAACTTCTTGGGCTGGAGCTGCTGCCTTTACAAAATGGGAATTTCATTCCCTTCTCCTCATCTGTGTCAGATCAAGATGTTGTTTATATCACCTCAGAAGAGTACCCAAGGTAGAGGTCACACATCTCAGTTGCTGGTTTACTCAGGGGTCTCTGTCTTACACATATTGATAGTCTCTTACTTCAAAATTCATCAGGTCTCTGTGTGAATTGTATGATTAGGAAGGCTTTTCATGAAATACTATGTTAAAAATATTAAAGAATACAGTTTATCTTTTATTTATTTATTTATTTTTTGAAGTAGGGTCTCACTCTGGCCCAGGCTGACCTGGTATTAACTATGTAGTCTCAAAGTGGCCTCAAACTCATGGCGATCCTCCTACCTCTGCCTCCCGAGTGCTGGGATTAAAGGCGTGTGCCACCACACCCGGCTTCAGTTTATATTTTAAAATGAAAAGACATTCTAGCATTATCAGTTAAGAAGTTGCCTACAAGCTGGGTATACTTCTGTACACCTACATTCCTAGCTACATGGAATGCCAAGGTAGGTGGACTGCTTGAGCACAGGAATTCCAGGGTAGCATAGCAAGACCCTGATTCAAAAAATACAAAAAAAAAACAACAAAAAAAAACCCAAAAACCCAGAAAACTTGACTTACTCAGATAATTTTTCAATAACACAATCCTGAAAACAGTGATTATAAAGTGCTAATAATAACTAGGTAAGATTAGTCAATAATGAATTATCTTGATGAAATGTAAAATACTAAGTAACTCTTTATTTTGTACTTTTGAATAGAGCATCACTGTATAGCTCAGGCTGTTGTGCAACTCTCAATTCTACTGCTTTAGCCTCTGGTGGTGGCCAACAAGAGTGCACCACCACAACAGGCTTTACTAAGTCACTTTTTTTTTTTTTGGTTTTTTGAGGTAGGGTCTCACTCTGGCTCAGGGTGACCTGGAATTCACTATGTAGTCTCAGGGTGGCCTCAAACTCTTGGTGATCCTCCTACCTCTGCCTCCTGAGTGCTGGGATTAAAGGCGTGCGCCACCACACCTGGCTACTAAGCAACTTTTTAAGGCTAAGAGTGTCTAGTGACATTTTGGAGAGTAAGATTAAGGTGTTTCGAATATTGTTGAATTTATGTCGTGCAAGATGCTCTTGTATTTTAAGCAAACTCTAGACCATGTAGTTTGGTTTGATGTGTACATTATAATTTATGAAAATGAAATTACTACTTTAGCTGGTTCAAAGTTATATGGTGGAGTTTTTTTTTTTCAATCCTTAGAATTGGGAGAAGATTTTTAACTGCTGTGTACCTTTCACTTTCTAGGTCCCTTTTTCCAGCTCTTGAAGCAAGATTTATTTTAGAAAACTTGAAGCCTCACCTTCTAGCTGCTTTAAAAGAAGCTGCCCAAACCCGAGGTAGTATGGTTACTTAATTATTTAAAGAAAAAATCTCTTTATAAAGATATAAACAGTTTTTATAAGATTTCTACTAATAATTACCCATTTTAGACCTATAAGTCAACTATTTTATGTGGTTCCATCTAATAGAATTATAAAATGTTTCAGGCTTGGTCTAGCATCTAAAAGAATCCAAAAGTGATGTTGTAATTAAGAACCTTCCCTGTCATGGTGTGATGGTAGCTATGTATAGAAGGCTTATTGTAACCTGCATAGTGTTTAATATTTTTCTAGTACTCTCTATATTTTTTCTAATCTTCCTATCCTTAGACTTGTAGCCTTTGTGATAATGAAGAAAGATCATTGGTTGGATTTTACAGATGAGGTGAGAAGGTTCACTAAAGGGTCATCAGTTGTTGGCTTGTAGGTCAGGTCTTCCACCTTGTTCTCCTTTCTGGGTCTCTCCCTCCCTCAGAGTGTAGGTGGTTTTTCTGGGTGATCATATTAGAAAAATGTGATCAACTTTCAAGAAATGTGGACTGATAAATCAGATCCCAAGTGGTAGTAGGAAAGGGCATTTATTCAGAGGACCAAAGAAAGCCACAGTTGACTTATATTAGGAATTATTTTGGGAAACAATATTTTTTTGGGAAAATCACCATGGTTCTGGTGTAATATTATCTTTGAACTTTTGTAACTGTTTTTTCCTTTATAAATCTATTGTCTGGACCTTTGCAAAATTAAATATTTGTTCAAAAGTTTCTGGCTTATTTTTACTGGTGAGCATATTTATTGTGACATGTCTTGTATGACATATGCTCTTTTCAGGAAAAGTTGTTAGTCATTATACATTGTAATTCATTATACTGTATATGAAAGGATTTAGAACTTGGCAGGCAAATGAGGCTGGAGTTAAAGTGAGACTAAAAGAAAATGAGTCTGTATATGTTGCCACAAAGATGTGTGTCTGCAAGACAGTTATGGTGAGACTGGTTTCTAGCATCTAGATAACCTTCCCTCCCTTCTTTGTTTTTCTTAAAAAATTTTTTTTTTACTTATTTGCATGCAAAGATCAAGAAAATAGTTAAGAGACAGAGTGGCCATGACAGGGTCTCTAGCTGCTGTAAATTAATTCCAGACACATGCACCACTTTGTGCATCTGGCTTTATGTGGGTACTGGGTAATCAAACCCAGGTCATTAGGCTTTGCAGGCAAGTGCCTTAATCATTGAGCCCTCTCTCCACCTTCTGTTTCCTTTTCTTTCTCCCTTCCTTTCTCCCTCCATTCCTCCTTCCTTTTCCTTTCCTCCTTTCCTTGTTCCTTCCATCCCTTCCTTCCTTCTCTTCCTCTTTCCCTCCCTCATTCCCTCCCTTGTTTTTGCCCTCCTCTCCCCTTTTATCCTTCCCTCTCTCCCTCCCTTTCTTTATACTGAATATTAAACCTAAGGTCTCACATATGCTAGGCAAGTGCTATACCACTGAACCCCCTCCCCCTTTTTTTTCTTTTTGAGACAGTTTTGTAAGTTGCCAAGGCTGGCCTTAAACTATAGTTCAGGTAAGATTTGAGCTTATAGTCCCTCTTACCTCAGCCTTCTAAGTAGCTAGGATTACAGATGTGTACTTCCATGCCCAGATGTAGAATGTTCTTGATGGTTTTTGGCACATGACCATCTGCTCATTTAAGGATTATTTTATTCCAATCTTTGTAAACCAGCTTTGTCTGTGTCTACCTTTTCAAAAACTCTAAGCAGATTCCTTATTTCTTTGAACCTGTAGTTGCTTCACTGTTTCTGCACCTGATGGACCCAAAGTCTGGAGTTTTTACTAGTCTGCTATTGGTGTCTTGTTGCTTTTTCAGCCCTTAGGTAGCAGTTTTGTTTTAGGTCCCCAGTTCAGAGTAAACTGTGGGAATTCATAGACGGGGTAGATAGTCCATCCTTACAAGCTGGCTGGAATCAAGGTAGGCACAAATGCCTCATCTGTAGTCACTGACCTGTGTTCAGACATGCTGTGATTCTACTTGTCTCTAAGCAGACACACTATGGAGAGCCTAGACCCAGACTTTTATGCCATGCCTGCAGCTATTCACACTCCTACTCTGTCACGTTGCAGGTCTGTAGCCCTAGAAACCTGTGCAACACTGCAGGAGGATGTAGGCCTACACTGTTAATAGGTTGCCTTTGCCAAGGCAGTCCCATATCCCACTATTGCTGCAGGTCGTAGAGGATGTTGGCTAAAATAGCTTGTCCTTTCTTCTGATTGATCTTTTCTGCTATTGATGCCATCTGAAAGGTTTTAACTTTGCTAGTGTATTTTTTGGTTCAGGAGATTTTTTTTAAAGCTTCTCATAGACTGGGAATGGGGAGATAGCTCAGTTGGCAAAGTGTTTGCTTTGCAATCATGAGTACCCTGAGTTTGATCCTCAGAATGTACATAAAATGCCAGACATAGTGGCATGTGCCTACAATCCTAGCACTGAGTAGTAGAGACAGAGGGAAGCCTTAGGGCTTGGCTTGCTGGCCTAAGTCTAGCTTGATTAGTGAGCTGGAGAACAATAAGAGATCTTGTCTCAAAGGAGTTGGTGGTGTTTTTCAGGATGACACCTGATGATGTCTTCTGGCCTCCACATGGAAGTGTACACACACTTGCACACATATGTGCAAGGCATTCATATGAACACACACACAAGCTTGTTAGACTTGGCCTACATCTCTACTTGGCATCAAGACTGCTTCAGAGGCTCCATCAGTGGACTAGTGTTAGGTTTCACTACCTTGGTACACTGAGTTCTAAGGCTAAGTCCTATGTGTACTGCCCTGTCCTACCTCTAGTGAATTCAGTCTTGCCTTGTATTTTGCTGTTTGAAGTTGAGCTCGTTTTGGTGAAGGCAGTCCCTTGGCCTAGAAGGCTGACTGGCATCTGGGCTTGAAGTCTAAAGCCTGGACTTAGTTTCTTCTCCCTCCTGTAGGTGGGAGACATCTCTTTCCATGCTGTGCTGCTTGGAATTGGGGAAGGGGCAAAACTCTTACCTTCTTGCCTTCATTGTGCCTTTGTTGTTATACTGAAATTGGGTACTTTGTTCTCTCATGCTTTGGCTCTTGAGAAGGTAATTTGATAAATGAATATCTGTTCAAATGGATATGTCTGTGAGGATGACTACTGGAGGATCTTATTCATTGGCCACATGCTCTTATTCTTGATTAGCCTTTTTTTTTTTCAGCATTTAATAATTAGTTCATGAGTCATTTCTTTTGACATCTCTTTCTGTACCTTACTCCTCTCTTAGAAGTCCAAGGTAAATACATTTCTTTTGTTCTTGGAACTAAGTATATAGTCCATTCAATTCACTCTATTATTACTATTTTTAATCCGTTATATTATGCTGTCATACTCTTGCTATGCTAGAGTATGAAGTCTTAGTGAGCAGTGCAATCATTATTTTTGTATTCCTGTAATCTGAGCAAGTACCTGGTTGACAAGTTTGCTTGGAATATTGGGGACAGGACTACAAAGGTGAAGGCATTTCCTGTCATTGGCCTATGATTTAGGATCTCTTTTTCCAAGAAGTTTCTTCTATTATGGTGCTTGTTCTCCACATATATGAGAAAGTACATCCTATGTCAGCATCTTTACCTGAGAAGCTCAAGGAAATTGAAAGGGTTAGATGACTTGCCTGAGTTGCAAGTTATAGAGGTAGAGCCACAGTTCTGCTTTTCTTTACCTAATTACTACCACTTCCACCACCACCAGCACTACTATTACTATTATTATCATTACTTTTGGTTTTTCGAGGTAGGGTCTCGCTTTAGCCCATGCTGACCTGGAATTCACTATGTAGTCTTGGCTGGCCTTGAACTCATAGCAATTCTCCTACCTCTGCCTCCTGAGTGCTGGGATTAAAGGTGTGCACCACCATGCCCAGTTTACCTAATTATTTTATTTAGAGCTTTACATTATTTGTCATTTAAGTTAACATGAGTAAATGGCTGAATGTCAGAAACTTAGGGAGAGTAGACTAGCTAGAAAAGCATGTAAATGGGTTTTGGTTGAAACAAACAGACAAAAAAAATTAGTTAAGTAAGATAAATACCTAATAGATTGATTGACACCAAGATCCCATTTATATGTATCTTAATTTTCAGACTAACTTCTTAGACATGATCCATTTCATAACGTAGGAATCTTCTGTAAACATGTATTTCTGTTTTATGTATATCCCAACATCACACTGAATAAAATTAACACAATGATGAATACAACTGGAGAAGGTCACAGCTGATTAAGGTGTCCCCTATAAACTTATGTGTTCTGAATACTAGGTCTCCAGCTGGTGGTAATTTGGGAACTGGAGTTTCCTAGAGGTGATGTATTTTTTTGGATGTGGGCTTATGGGAGTTATAGCCAACTTCCTCTTGCCAGTGTTTGGCACACTCTCCTGCTGCTGATGTCTACCTGATGTTGGCCAGGAGGTGATGTCTACCCTCTGCTCATGCATCTTTTTCTCCTGCCATTATGGAGCTTCCTCTCAAGTCTGTAAGAAAAAATGAACCCTTTCCTCGCACAAGCTGCTCTTGGTCAGGTGTTTTCTGCCAGCAATGCAAAACTGACCCAAGTAAATCAGCACTGTCATTCATGTGATGGGCACTTTATCAAGTGTTGAGAATTGGAATGGGCCCTTGGTGGTGAGTGGCAAATCAAGAAGTGTGTGCTAGTCTCACACATACAGGGGGAGACTCCAGCCTTCACGTGTGTAGGCTAGTGTAATTTCAGTGTCTAGTTTGACTCAAGTTTGTCCCAATGCACGCTACTTATTGCAGAGGTGATGACATCTCATGCATGTATGTATACATCTTCAGAAAATGTAGCATTTTTGGATACTGCCTCAGGTTATAGATAGCTGTATTCCCCAAGACTTGTGCTGTGAAAATGTTGGGGTTGCCATACCCACAGCTACTTGTTGGGGGAAGAGAGCTGTCTTTGGGAGCATCTCTTTCTAACTTCCAAGCCTACTGTCAACCTCATTCAGGCCACTGTCATCAGTCCTTGTAACACAGGCATAACTTGTATCACCTCATGTCCATTCTTGCTTGTCTGTTAACACAACATTACAAAGATTCATCTTTCTAAATCATTTTACCATCTTTTACTGAAAATCTTTGAAGGCTTCCCCTTTTCCTTACACAAAGCCCAAATCCTTAACATTGGCTTTGAAGCTTTTTATTACCTGGCCATGGTCTTTTCCTGGTATTATAAAGATTCTGGTACAAGGAAAGGTAAAATAAATACTTGGTGTTGTCCATTTCTTTCCTTAATTTCATGTTTCCCTATCCTTCTCCTATTTAGAGAACATGCTTTCTTCCTGTCTTAGGTGCGGATATGTGGTTTTTCTTGTCTGTTCTCTTCATCTCACCCCTGGCACTCATTCATGTAGCCCATGCATGCTTCTACAGTACTGGGATCAGTACAGCATCACACCTGTGCACTTGTGTAGTTACTTGTAATCCTTTATCTAGTTCTGGCCTTCCCCATTAGATCATACAAGGTCCGAGACCACATCCAGGCATTCATTTTCAGTACTTTAGCACTTAGTACTGACTGACTGACAAGTGCTCCTCATGAGGTGAATCTCCTGATGCAGTCCCTGTCTTTGCTCTCATGTTGAGCCTAAGGCGCCCAAGCGCAAAAACATCCCACACAGGTGCAACAGTATATTTGAGTTGCCTTGGGCAGAGGAAAGTTAGTTGTCCATGAGGGACATTCTTAGAAATTTGTGATTATTGATGGTTACCATAAGCAACAGTGTGATTATTTGATAAATTCTCCCTTTCATTTTTAAAAACTCAGAATTAATTGTATATTTACTTTGCATAGATAATCAAAAGCTTATAAAATTATATCTCTTCTCTTTCTCCATTCTTACCTGGACTCTCTGAATATTATGGGATGACAGCCTTGTGTAAAAGGCTTACCAAATGGCTTTGTGAACAAAATGTAATTCATGCATATAAACTTGTGCCCTCCTCCTTTGCTTTCATTCTGAGCTAATTCTTATGTAATTTAGATTTAGTTTGCATTGAAATACAACATTAAATCTTAAGTATACATTCTGCTATGTTTGGAGTTTACTTTTTGGCTTTTCTTTTACATAATTATCTGTAAAGAGTCTGCAGACAACACTAAGATGCAGAATGATTTCTGTAGTGAGCATGTGAAATTTTGAAAATTCTGGACTTTCTAAGAATGGATTTAATTATATTCTAGCACAGCAACTTCTCTGGGGATATTCAGGTAGGATTGCTGACTGACTGCTGTGTTCATTTGAAGCCTGATGTTTTCTGTTATTTATTGGTTTGTTGAATCCTGTTCTTGTTGCTGTTTTTTTTTTTTTAACCTAAGTAGCTAGAAATTATGTCAGTTTTTGTTTCTGGTGGTAATAACTATTAAAGGAGAGAGGAAACTACTAATGTAACCCTTTGCTACTATACATACTAAAACTATTTAAATGACTTGAAATCCTTCATTTCATATAACATTTAATGTCAATCAAAAGAAACATGCAAAATTGCATCTTAAGTTGTGGTTAAACAGGAAAGTATGACAGTACACCTTTGTCATGCAATACACACAAATAACCAGATGAGAAATGAAGGAGAGGAGTGAAGTCTAGGGCTGGTAAGTAGGAGTTAAAGGCTTTATGGTAATTAGAAGTGAGTTTGAAGCCAGTTTGGGCAACTTAGCAAGAACCTCTCTTAAAACAAAAAGTATAAAGGGGTTGGGATATAGCTTAGTGATGATGCTTGCCTAGTGTTTAAGAGGTGCTGGGCTTGATACTCGTGCCACAGGAAACAAACAAACCAACCCACCAAAGCCCAGAAGTCATTATGGTCAATCCACAGTGAGTCAAAGTGATATACTAGGAAGCAGTTGGGTCACTAGGCTTCTTCTCGGGCCATGGCATTTTAGAGTGGGATGCTTCCAAAGGCCTTAGGGCGTGCAGCACCACTGCTGGACTCCAGTGTTGGCTCAAGTCCTGGCTGCCATGTAGCAGACTGCCTTGTCTACTGTTTTATTTCTGTTGCCTTTTTCTTTTTCTCTACTGTTGTTTCCTACAGTGCATCATTTAATTGGACCATCACGATTTCATATGTATTTATTACAAAAATTTGAATCACCCTATACATTAGAGTATTATTAAAATTCAGCCTAGATCAGAGCTACCATTGCCACTATATGTATCTTAGAAGCATAAAGCTCTTCCATTATAGTTGGAGCCTTAAATCATTATCGTTGTGCCCACTAGGGTGAGACTCTGGTAAAACTTAGTGAACTCCCAGTTAATTAAAACTTTCAGAGGACTAAGAATTTGGCTCATCATATAAAACACTTGCCCTTCAGCGCTGAGTGTCTGACTTTGATCCTCAGATCCCACATAGGAAGCTGTGAAGCCATTGTGAGCTTCTGTAATCCCAGTACACTAACAGTGACATGGGAGGCAGACAGGAGAATTTTCAGGAGGCTTAGAAACTTGCAGACTAGCTAGCCTGGTTAATGCAACAGTGATAATAGCAACAGCAACAAGAGGAGGGAGCAAAGGAAATAGGAACATCCTGTTTCAAATGAGGTGGAAGGGGAGTACCAATACTTGACAGTTGTTCTCTGACTTCCACACGTGTGCTATAGCATGGGCATGGGCATGTACCCCCTCTATATACACATCACACACATCCACACAAGTTTAGGACTGAGACTGCTTGACTAAGTAAAACTTTAAATAAACTGAAACTTCCTACCATGCTGTATTTATTCTCAAGGGTAGCACTGAACATAGACATAAAAATAACATAAATATAAACCAAAACAATTAAAAAAGTACAGTCTCTAAGCAGAGATTCGTCTTGAGGTTGTTTTCACCATAAAAGGGGATCCTTCCAAGTTACATGATTATTCCTCGTAATAGTTTAGATGACATTTTTCTGTTCCTAGGAATAATCTCACCACAATAGTTAACCTCTTGACATTAATGATAATTTATAAGGCCACAAATCCCACAAATCATTTATTAAAATGCCTAAAAATTGTTTTGCTCATCCAAGTAGAAGTACTTCAGTTGCTTGCTAACACAGGCCATGGAAACTTTCTTATGTTAACATTTATTCTGTAGGGTTAAAAGCTAAATGTCTTTAAGACAAAGTAGATAGAACTTGAGACTTCAAATTGAATCAATTTAATGTACATTTTCTCTCTCCTTTACTTTCTGCCGTGTCTTCTTTTTAGTTGAGCATGACTGGTGTTAGTTGCATGCTATATGTGGTGTGTGTATGTGTGTTGGCATTTTATTAATATCAGGTAATTTTCCAGAAGGTGAGTGTTTTAAAAATTGTCAATTTCTATGCAAGGATGTTGGGCAGCATTATCTAAGAGTACATGTCATGTGGCAATAGACATAGAACATAGAGTGATTACATATCTAATTTTAGTTTTCTGAGTGTTCTGTATTTTAATTTCCAACTTGCTTGGCTCTTTAGCATGGAATCCTTGTTTTGCTTATAATTTATATATTTAATTCATTATTTTTTAAAAGTAGTGTTTATTTATTTGCAAGGAATGAGAGAGTGGGCATTCTAGGACTCCCTTCTACTGCAGACTAACTCCAGATGCATATACCACTTTGTGCATCTGAAGATGTGTGGGTACTGGGGAATTGAACCTGGCCTGGCAAGCTTTACAAACAAGCACCTTTAGCCACTGAGCCATCTCTCCAGCCCTCATTAAGTATTTTTAAGAATAGCATTATGTAATTATATCTTAATTGGGTCAATAACCCAGAGAAGCTGAATTGATCAGTCTGACAAAAATCTTTAAATTTTTCAAATATTACTACTTGAATTATACTGTCACATGATGTAGAAGTCATCTTCTGATGTGTAAGCCTTTGAAAGGGTATTCTTCCTTGGGTAAAAATAATGATATATGCAAATTCCAAGGGCCTGAGATATGCACCTTGTAACCTTGTTTTCCAGAGTTACTGTTAGGGATCTAGAAGCCATATGTCCATAAGGAAATAAAGTAAATGTTAGTTTCCACAGAATATATTTTGAAATCCTTTTCTTTCCCTATATGTGCAACTACATACCTGTCATAAATATTACAAATATTCTATAACACAAAATGCACTTAGAAAGAAATGTTAATTAATAGGCCCATGATAAAAATAAGTAGCCTGTTCCTCCTATATATACATATACATCTACGTCACTTAGTTTATAAACATCTAGAAGTAGAGTTGTTCTGGTGGGAGAAAACCACGGCTTTTATGCAGTATCTTATATGCTCCCATTGCCCATATGGCATTTCTGTAAAATCAAAGGACTCTGCTGAGCAAACTTTAACAAACAATAATTAGATGGAATAATAATAAGTAGCTGCTACTGTATTTTGTGCATAAAACTGTCTACACTTAGAATGTCAACTCCATTTTTTTTCCTAGATGAGTTCAAGTCCCACAAAGATTGATTGTCACCCAATTACACATCTGGTTAGAGGTTGAAAGGAAACTGTGAGATCCTGTCATTTCAGAGAGCTTCTGAGGAGACTCCAGCTTCTATGCTCTAACTTCATGTCCTTCTGTCCTTCCCACTTAGCCCCACAGGTCTTCGGAACACAAAATAATCACAGAAGATATTTGTATTGAATTTGCTTATCAGTGTTTACCCTTGCATGAAAAATATTAACATAAACCTTATCTGTATTTTTTGGGTACTTTTATTTTTTGACAAATGAACTTAACATTGTTTTTCATGTTGTTTACATTTGTAGAACATTATAAGATACTTTTGAATGTACTTTTAATGCATTTTATATATTTGCTTAAAATAAGCACTTTATGAAAAGAAGTATGGATTTCTGTATATAGATTATCATTATTTAAAATTTATTTTAGTCTAGTTATGCTCAATTTTTTTATTTATTTAAAACTGCTTTCTATACCAGTCTTATCTGTGAAAATAGAAGCCTTTTTAGTAGAATTTGTATTTATAACATTTCTATGTGTAATTTACAGGAAGACCATGTACTCAGCTGCAGCTTCTAAATCCAGAGCGATTTGCACGCCTTATTAAAGAAGTAACGAATACATTCTGGCCTGGCAGAGAGTTGGTTGTTCAGTGGTATCCATTCAGTGAAGACAGACATCATCCATCTGTTTCATGGCTTAAAATGGTTTGGAAGAATCTATATATACATTTTTCAGAGGATTTGACTTTATTCGACGAGATGCCACTTATCCCCAGAACTGTACTAGATGAAGATCAAACATGTGTTGAACTCATTAGACTCAGGACCCCATCAGTAGTCATTTTAGATGATGAAACTGAAGCACAGCTTCCAGAATTTTTAGCAGATGTTGTACAAAAACTTGGGGGGATTGTCCTGAAAAAATTAGATACCTCTATACAGCATCCACTTATTAAAAGATACATTCACTCGCCACTACCAAGTGCTGTTTTGCAGATAATGGAGAAAATACCACTGCAGAAATTGTGTAACCAGATAGCTTCATTACTTCCAACACACAAAGATGCATTGAGAAAGTTCTTGGCTAGTTTAACTGATATCAGTGAAAAAGAGAAAAGAATAATTCAAGAATTAACAGTATTCAAAAGAATTAACCACTCATCTGACCAAGGAATTTCCTCTTATACAAAACTGAAAGGCTGTAAGGTCTTGGATCATACTGCTAAGCTTCCGAAAGATCTACGACTATCTATTGCAGTAATAGACAGTAGTGATGAAGCTACCATTCGCTTGGCAAACATGTTGAAAATTGAGAAGTTAAAGACCACTAGCTGTTTAAAGCTTATTTTAAATGATACTGAAAATGCATTTTATACACATGAGGAGATAACACACCTTATGTTATGGATTCTTGAGAATCTATCCTCTCTTAAAAATGAGAATCCAAATGTACTTGATTGGTTAATGCCATTAAAATTCATTCAGATTTCACAGGAACAAGTAGTATCAGCCAGTGAACTTTTTGATCCTGATGTAGAAGTGTTAAAGGATCTCTTTTATGATGAAGAAATCTGTTTCCCACCAGCTGTTTTCACCTCACCAGATATCCTTCATGCTTTGAGGCAGATTGGTTTAAAAAATGAAGCCAGCCTCAAAGAGAAAGATGTTGTGCAAGTTGCAAAAAAAATCGAAGCTTTACAGGTCAGTTCTTGCCCAGATCAGGATGTTCTTCTGAAGAAAGCCAAAACCCTCTTAATGGTTTTGAATAAAAATCCAACACTCTTGCAGTCTTCTGAGGGAAAGATGACATTGAAGAAAGTAAAATGGGTTCCAGTCTGCAAGGAAAGGCCTCCAAATTATCCAGGTTCCTTGGTCTGGAAAGGGGATCTCTGTAATTTTTGTGCACCTCCAGATATGTGTGATGCGGCCCATGCAATTCTAGTGGGCTCATCACTTCCTCTTGTTGAAAGTGTTAATGTAAACTTGGAGAAGGTTCTAGGAATCTTCACAAAGCCTAGCATTAGTGCTGTCTTAAAACACTTTAAAACGGTTGTTGACTGGTACTCTTCAAAAACCTTTAGTGATGAAGACTATTATCAGTTCCAACATATTTTGCTTGAAATTTATGGGTTCATGCATGATCACTTGGATGAAGGGAAAGATTCTTTTAAGGCCTTGAAATTCCCATGGGTTTGGACTGGCAGAAAATTTTGTCCTCTTGCCCAAGCTGTGATAAAACCAATTCATGATCTGGACCTTCAGCCTTATTTACATAATGTGCCTAAAACCATGGCAAAATTTCATCAGCTGTTTAAGGTCTGTGGTTCTATCGAGGAGTTGACATCAGAACATATTTCCATGGTCATTCAGAAGGTCTATCTCAAAAGTGACCAAGATCTCAGTGAACAAGAAAGCAAACAAAACCTTCATCTTATGTTGAATATTATCAGATGGCTCTATAGCAATCAGATTCCAGCAAGCCTCAATACACCAGTTCCTATACATCACAGCAAAAATCCTTCCAAACTTGTCATGAAGCCAATTCATGAATGCTGTTATTGTGACATCAAAGTTGATGACCTCAATGACTTACTTGAAGATTCAGTGGAACCAATCATTTTGGTGCATGAGGATATACCAATGAAAACCGCAGAGTGGCTGAAAGTTCCATGCCTTAGCACAAGACTAATCAATCCTGAAAACATGGGTTTTGAGCAGTCAGGACAAAGAGAGCCACTTACTGTAAGGATTAAAAACATTTTGGAAGAATATCCTTCTGTGTCAGATATTTTTAAAGAGTTACTTCAGAATGCTGATGATGCAAATGCGACAGAATGCAGTTTCATGATTGATATGAGAAGAAATATGGACATAAGAGAGAATCTCCTAGATCCAGGGATGGCAGCTTGCCATGGGCCTGCTTTGTGGTCATTCAACAATTCTGAATTTTCTGACTCAGATTTTGTGAACATAACCAGGTTAGGAGAATCTTTAAAGAGGGGAGAGGTTGACAAAGTTGGAAAATTTGGTCTTGGATTTAATTCAGTGTACCATATCACTGACATTCCCATCATTATGAGCCGAGAATTCATGATAATGTTTGATCCAAACATAAACCATATCAGCAAACACATTAAAGACAAATCTAATCCTGGGATCAAAATTAATTGGAGTAAACAGCAGAAAAGACTTAGGAAATTTCCAAATCAATTCAAACCATTTATAGATGTATTTGACTGTCAGTTACCTTTGTCTGTAGAAGCCCCTTATAGCTACAATGGAACTCTCTTCCGCCTGTCCTTTAGAACTCAACAGGAAGCTAAAGTAAGTGAAATCAGCAGTACCTGTTACAACACTGCAGATATCTATTCCCTCGTGGATGAATTTAGTCTCTGTGGACACAGGCTTATCATTTTCACTCAGAGTGTAAACTCAATGTTTTTGAAGTACTTGAAAATTGAGGAAACCAATCCTAGCTTAGCACAAGATACAATAATAATTAAGAAAAAATCCTGCTCTTCCAAAGCACTGAGTGCGCCTGTTGTGAGTGTTTTAAAAGAAGCTGCTAAACTCATGAAGACTTGTGGCGGCGGCGGCGGCAGTGGCACTAAGAAGCTTCCCACTGAAGCACCAAAGTCTTCATGCATTCTTCAGATCACAGTTGAAGAATTTCACCATGTGTTCAGGAGGATTGCTGATTTACAGTCACCACTCTTCAGAGGTCCAGATGATGACCCAGCTGCTCTCTTTGAAATGGCTAAGGCAAAAAAGCCATCTGATGAGTTGCCACAAAAAACTGTAGATTGTACCACATGGCTTATATGTACCTGCATGGATACAGGAGAGGCTCTCAAGTTTTCCTTGAATGAAAGTGGAAGAAGACTAGGCCTGGTTCCTTGTGGGGCAGTAGGGGCTCTGCTACATGAAACCCAGGACCAGAAGTGGACTGTAAAGCCACATATTGGGGAGGTGTTTTGCTACTTACCTCTACGAATAAAAACAGGGTTGCCAGTTCACATCAATGGGTGCTTTGCTGTTACTTCAAATAGAAAAGAGATCTGGAAGACAGATACAAAAGGACGGTGGAATACCACATTCATGAGGCATGTTATTGTGAAAGCTTACTTACAAGCACTTGGTGTCCTACGGGATCTAGCCACTGGTGGGGAGCTAAGTGATTATACTTACTGTGCGATATGGCCTGATCCTGATTTAGTTCACAATGACTTTTCTGTGATTTGTCAAGGGTTTTATGAAGACATAGCTCATGGAAAAGGGAAAGATTTGACTAGAGTGTTCTCTGATGGATCTACCTGGGTTTCCATGAAGAATGTGAGATTCCTAGATGACTCTATACTTAAAAGAAGAGATGTGGGTCCAGCAGCCTTCCAGATATTTCTAAAGTACCTCAAGAAGACTGGCTCCAAAAACCTTTGTGCTGTTGAACTTCCTTCTTCAGTGAAACTAGGATTTGAAGAAGCTGGCTGCAAACAGATACTGCTTGAAAATACATTTTCAGAGAAGCAGTTTTTTTCAGAAGTGTTTTTTCCTAATATTCAAGAAATTGAAGCAGAACTTAGAGATCCTTTAATGAATTTTGTTCTAAATGAAAAAATTGACGAGTTTTCAGGAATTCTTCGGGTCACTCCATGTATCCCCTGTTCTTTGGAAGGGCATCCTTTGGTTTTGCCATCGAGATTGATCCATCCAGAAGGACGAGTTGCAAAGTTATTTGATACTAAAGATGGGCGATTCCCTTACGGTTCTACTCATGATTACCTCAACCCCATTATTTTGATTAAGCTAGTTCAGTTGGGCATGGCAAAAGATGATATTTTATGGGATGACATGCTAGAACGTGCAGAGTCAGTAGCTGAGATTAATAAAAGTGATCATGTTGCTGCTTGTCTAAGAAGTAGTATCCTATTAAGTCTTATTGATGAGAAATTGAAAATCAGGGATCCTAGAGCAAAGGATTTTGCTGCAAAATATCAGACAATTCCTTTCCTTCCATTTCTGACAAAGCCAGCAGGTTTTTCTTTGAACTGGAAAGGCAACAGTTTTAAGCCTGAAACCATGTTTGCAGCAACTGACCTCTATACAGCTGAACATCAAGATATAGTCTGCCTTTTGCAACCAATTCTCAATGAAAATTCCCATTCTTTCAGAGGCTGTGGATCAGTGTCTTTGGCTGTTAAAGAGTTTTTGGGCTTACTAAAGAAGCCAACAGTTGATTTGGTTATTAACCAGTTGAAACAAGTTGCAAAATCAGTTGATGATGGTATTACTTTGTACCAGGAAAATATCACCAATGCTTGCTACAAATACCTCCATGAAGCAATGACACAAAATGAAATGGCTAAGACAGCAATTACTGAAAAACTAAAACCGTTCAGCTTCATTCTAGTTGAGAATGCCTATGTTGCTTCAGAAAAAGTATCTTTTCATTTGAATTTTGAAGCAGCACCATACCTTTATCAGTTACCTAACAAATATAAAAATAATTTCCGTGAACTTTTTGAAAGTGTGGGTGTGAGACAGTCATTTACAGTAGAAGATTTTGCTCTTGTTTTGGAAGCTATTGATCAAGAAAGAGGAAAAAAACAAATAACAGAAGAGAATTTTCAGCTTTGTAGACGAATCATCAGTGAAGGAATATGGAGTCTCATCAGAGAAAAGAGACAAGAATTTTGTGAGAAAAATTATGGCAAAATATTACTGCCAGATACTAATCTTGTGCTTCTCCCTGCTAAATCATTGTGCTACAATGATTGTCCCTGGATAAAAGTAAAAGACACCACTGTCAAGTATTGCCATGCTGACATACCCCGGGAGGTGGCTGTCAAATTAGGGGCAATACCAAAGAGACATAAAGCCTTAGAAAGGTATGCGTCTAACATCTGTTTTACAACACTTGGCACAGAATTTGGACAGAAAGAAAAATTGACCAGTAGAATTAAGAGCATCCTTAATGCCTACCCTTCAGAAAAGGAAATGCTGAAAGAGCTTCTTCAAAATGCTGATGACGCTAAGGCCACAGAAATCTGTTTTGTGTTTGACCCTAGACAGCATCCAGTAGATAGAATATTTGATGACAAGTGGGCCCCATTGCAAGGCCCAGCACTGTGTGTGTACAATAACCAGCCTTTTACAGAAGATGATGTTAGAGGAATTCAGAATCTTGGAAAAGGTACCAAAGAAGGAAATCCTTGTAAAACTGGGCAGTATGGTATAGGATTCAACTCTGTGTATCATATAACAGATTGTCCTTCTTTTATTTCTGGCAATGACATTCTGTGCATTTTTGATCCTCATGCCAGATATGCACCAGGAGCTACTTCAGTCAGTCCTGGACGCATGTTTAGAGATTTGGATGCTGATTTTAGAACCCAGTTCTCAGATGTTCTTGATCTTTACTTAGGAAGCCACTTTAAACTGGACAATTGTACCATGTTTAGATTTCCTCTTCGTGATGCAGAAATGGCAAAAGTTTCAGAAATTTCCTCAGTTCCATCATCAGACAGAATGGTTCAGAATCTTTTGGACAAATTGCGTTCAGATGGGGCAGAACTTTTAATGTTTCTCAATCACATGGAAAAGATTTCAATTTGTGAAATTGATAAGGCTACAGGAGCTCTAAATGTGCTATATTCAGTAAAGGGAAAGATTACAGATGGAGATAGATTGAAAAGGAAGCAGTTCCATGCATCTGTAATAGACAGTGTTACCAAAAAGAGACAGCTCAAAGACATACCGGTTCAGCAGATAACCTATACTATGGATACTGAGGACTCGGAAGGAAATCTGACCACATGGCTAATTTGCAATAGATCAGGATTTTCAAGTATGGACAAAGTGTCCAAGAGTGTGATATCAGCTCACAAGAACCAAGACATCACTCTCTTCCCACGTGGTGGTGTAGCTGCCTGTATTACTCACAACTATAAGAAACCCCACAGGGCCTTTTGTTTTCTGCCTCTCTCTCTGGAAACAGGGTTGCCATTTCATGTGAATGGCCACTTTGCACTAGATTCAGCCAGAAGAAACTTGTGGCGTGATGACAATGGAGTTGGTGTTCGAAGTGACTGGAATAATAGTTTAATGACAGCATTAATAGCTCCTGCATATGTTGAATTACTAATCCAGTTAAAAAAACGATATTTCCCTGGTTCTGACCCAACATTATCAGTTTTACAGAACACACCTATTCATGTTGTAAAGGACACATTAAAGAAGTTTCTATCTTTTTTTCCAGTTAACAGGCTTGATCTGCAGCCAGATTTATATTGCTTAGTAAAAGCACTTTACAGTTGCATTCATGAAGACATGAAACGTCTGTTACCCGTTGTTCGGTCTCCAAATATTGATGGCTCTGATTTGCACTCTGCAGTCATAATTACTTGGATCAATATGTCTACTTCAGATAAAACTAGACCATTTTTTGACAATTTGCTACAGGATGAATTACAGCACCTTAAAAACGCGGATTATAATATCACAACCAGAAAAACAGTTGCAGAGAATGTCTATAGACTAAAACACCTGCTTTTGGAAATTGGTTTCAACTTGGTTTATAACTGTGATGAAACTGCCAATCTTTACCACTGTCTTATAGATGCAGATATTCCAGTTAGCTATGTGACTCCTGCTGATGTTAGGTTGTTTCTAATGACTTTCTCCTCTCCTGATACTAATTGCCATATTGGGAAGCTGCCTTGTCGTCTTCAGCAGACAAACCTAAAACTTTTTCATAGTTTAAAGCTTTTAGTTGATTACTGTTTTAAAGATGCTGAAGAAAGTGAAATTGAAGTTGAGGGACTGCCCCTTCTCATTACACTAGATAGTGTTTTGCAAACTTTTGATGCAAAACGACCCAAGTTTCTAACAACATACCACGAATTAATTCCATCCCGAAAAGACATGTTTATGAATACCTTATACTTGAAATATAGTAACATTTTATTGAACTGTAAAGTTGCCAAAGTGTTTGACATTTCTAGTTTTGCTGACTTGCTTTCCTCTGTGTTGCCTCGTGAATATAAGACCAAAAACTGTACAAAGTGGAAAGAAAATTTTGCAAGTGAATCTTGGCTTAAGAATGCATGGCATTTTATCAGTGAATCTGTAAGTGTGAAAGAAGATCAAGATGATCCAAAGCCAACATTTTCTGTCATTGTTGATACTCTGAAAGACTGGGCATTGCTTCCAGGAACGAAGTTCACAGTCTCAGCCAGTCAGCTTGTGGTTCCTGAAGGAGATGTGCTGCTTCCTCTGAGCCTTATGCACATTGCGGTTTTCCCAAATGCCCAGACTGATAAAGTGTTTCATGCTCTTATGAAAGCTGGCTGTATTCAGCTTGCTTTGAACAAAATCTGTTCTAAAGACAGTACATTTGTCCCCCTGTTGTCATGTCACACAGCAAACATTGAGAGCCCTACAAGCATTTTGAAGGCTGTACATTATATGGTCCAAACCTCAACATTTAGAACTGAAAAACTAGTAGAAAGTGACTTTGAAGCACTTTTAATGTATTTCAACTGCAACTTGAGTCATTTAATGTCCCAAGATGACATAAAAATTTTAAAGTCTCTTCCATGCTACCGATCCATCAGTGGCCGCTACATGAGCATTGTGAAATTTGGAACATGCTTTGTACTTACCAAAAGTATCCCTTCAGCCGAAGTGGAAAAGTGGACCCAATCATCATCGTCTGCATTTCTTGAAGAAAAAGTCCATTTGAAAGAACTGTATGAAGTGCTTGGCTGTGTGCCTGTAGATGATCTGGAGGTATATTTGAAACACCTCCTACCTAAAATTGAAAATCTCTCTTATGATGCAAAATTAGAACATTTGATCTACCTGAAGAATAGATTGTCAAGTATTGAGGAGTCATCAGAGATTAAGGAACAACTTTTTGAAAAACTAGAAAGTTTATTGATTATTCATGATGCCAACAACCGACTAAAGCAAGCCAAACATTTCTACGATAGAACTGTGAGAGTTTTTGAAGTTATGCTTCCTGAAAAATTGTTCATTCCTAAGGATTTCTTTAGAAAGTTGGAACAACTAATAAAACCTAAAAATCAAGTTGCCTTTATGACATCCTGGGTAGAATTCTTGAGAAATATTGGCCTAAAGTACATACTTTCACAGCAGCAGCTCTTACAGTTTGCCAAGGAAATTAGTGTGAGAGCTAATACTGAAAAGTGGTCTAAAGAAATACTGCAAAATACAGTTGACATCCTTCTCCACCACATCTTCCAAGAGCGAACGGATTTGTTATCTGGAAATTTTTTGAAAGAACTGTCCTTAATACCGTTCTTGTGCCCGGAGAGGGCTCCTGCTGAATACATCCGGTTTCATCCTCAGTACCAGGAGGTGAACGGAACACTTCCCCTTATAAAGTTCAGTGGGGCACAGGTGAATCCAAAGTTCAAGCAGTGTGATGTGCTCCAACTGCTGTGGACATCCTGCCCTGTTCTTCCAGAGAAAGCTACACCCTTGAGTATCAAAGAACAAGAAGGCAGTGAACTTGGTCCACAAGAACAACTTGAGCAAGTGTTAAATATGCTTGGTGTTAACCTGGACCCCCCTCTTGATAAGGTCATTAACAACTGCAGAAACATATGTAATATAACAACTTTGGACGAAGAAATGGTAAAAACTAGAGCAAAGGTCTTAAGGAGCATATATGAATTTCTCAGTGCAGAAAAACGGGAGTTCCGTTTTCAGCTGCGGGGTGTCGCCTTTGTGATGGTAGAAGATGGCTGGAAACTTCTAAAGCCTGAGGAAGTAGTGATAAACTTGGAATATGAATCTGATTTCAAGCCTTATTTGTACAAGCTGCCTTTAGAGCTTGGCACATTTCATCAGTTGTTTAAACACTTGGGAACTGAAGATATTATTTCAACTAAGCAGTATGTTGAAGTGTTGAGCCGCATATTTAAAAATTCTGATGGAAAGCAGTTGGATCCTAATGAAATGCGCACAGTCAAGAGGGTAGTTTCTGGTCTGTTCAAGAGTCTACAGAATGACTCAGTCAAGGTGAGGAGCGATCTGGAGAATGCAAAGGACCTTGTACTCTACCTTCCGAGCCAGGATGGTAGGTTGGTAAAGTCAAGCATCTTAGTGTTTGATGATGCTCCACACTATAAAAGCAGAATCCAGGGCAATATTGGTGTGCAAATGCTCGTTGATCTTAGCCAGTGCTACTTAGGGAAAGACCATGGGTTTCACACTAAATTGATCATGCTCTTTCCTCAAAAACTTCGTCCTCGTCTACTGAGCAGTATACTGGAAGAGCAGCTTGATGAAGAGACCCCCAAAATGTGTCAGTTTGGAGCATTGTGCTCTCTTCAGGGAAGACTACAGCTTCTCCTGTCTTCAGAGCAGTTCATCACAGGGCTCATTAGGATCATGAAACATGAAAATGACAATGCATTCCTGGCCAATGAAGAAAAGGCTGTAAGACTTTGCAAAGCCCTCAGAGAAGGATTGAAAGTGTCTTGTTTTGAAAAGCTTCAGACAACATTAAGAGTTAAGGGTTTTAATCCCATCCCCCACAGCAGAAGTGAAACGTTTGCTTTTCTAAAGCGATTTGGCAATGCAGTCATCCTGCTCTACATCCAACATTCAGACAGTAAAGACATTAACTTCCTGTTAGCCTTAGCAATGACACTTAAATCAGCAACTGACAATTTGATTTCTGATACTTCATATTTAATTGCTATGCTAGGATGTAATGATATTTACAGGATCAGTGAGAAACTTGACAGTTTAGGGGTAAAATATGACTCTTCAGAGCCCTCAAAACTGGAACTTCCAATGCCCGGCACACCAATACCTGCTGAGATTCATTATACTCTGCTTATGGATCCAATGAATGTTTTTTATCCTGGAGAATATGTTGGATACCTTGTGGATGCTGAAGGTGGTGACATTTATGGGTCATACCAGCCCACATACACATACGCAATTATTGTTCAAGAAGTCGAACGAGAAGATGGTGACAGCACTAATTTTCTAGGAAAGATCTATCAGATAGATATTGGTTATAGTGAATATAAGATAGTTAGTTCTCTTGATCTGTATAAGTTTTCAAGGCCTGATGAAAGCTCCCAAAGCAGAGATAGTGCTCCTTCTACACCAACCAGCCCCACAGAACTCCTTACACCTGGTCTGAGAAGTATTCCTCCTCTTTTCTCTGGCAGAGAGAACCACAAGACTTCCTCCTCCAAACATCATTCCCCCAAAAAGCTTAAGGTCAATTCATTACCAGAAATCTTAAAAGAAGTGACGTCAGTGGTAGAGCAAGCTTGGAAACTTCCAGAATCAGAACGAAAAAAGATTATTAGACGATTATATTTGAAGTGGCATCCAGATAAAAATCCAGAGAATCATGACATTGCTAATGAAGTTTTCAAACATTTGCAGAATGAAATCAACAGATTGGAGAAACAGGCTTTTTTAGATCAAAATGCAGACAGAGCCTCAAGGCGAACCTTTTCCACCTCAGCATCTCGCTTTCAGTCAGACAAGTACTCATTTCAGAGATTTTATACTTCGTGGAATCAGGAAGCCACAAGCCACAAGTCCGAAAGGCAGCAGCAGAGTAAAGAGAAGTGCCCACCTTCTGCTGGACAGACCTACTCCCAGAGGTTCTTTGTTCCTCCTACCTTCAAGTCTGTGGGCAATCCAGTGGAGGCCCGGAGGTGGTTAAGACAAGCTAGAGCAAACTTCTCCGCTGCCAGGAATGACCTTCACAAAAATGCCAATGAATGGGTGTGCTTTAAGTGCTACCTTTCCACCAAGTTAGCTTTGATTGCAGCTGACTATGCTGTCAGAGGCAAGTCTGATAAAGATGTGAAGCCAACTGCACTTGCACAAAAGATAGAGGAGTATAGTCATCACCTGGAAGGACTGACAAATGATGTTCATACATTGGAAGCTTATGGTGTAGACAGCTTGAAAACGAGATACCCTGATTTACTTCCTTTCCCACAGGTCCCCAATGACAGGTTTACTTCCGAGGTTGCTATGAGGGTGATGGAATGTACTGCCTGTATCATAATAAAACTTGAAAATTTTATACAACAAAAATGTGAAAGTATTTAAAGGAAAAAAAGAGTCTGATCTTAAATGTGTTATAGCACAAAAAAAAAATTGCTGTCCTCCATTAAGCTTCATTGCTTGTTACCTAGAAATTGTGAAGCACACCCAAACTGTTCTGGAAGCAGTTTAGAGTTGTATGAAAGCTAAGGAAAACAACTGAATTGAAAATTTAATTAATTTTGTAAATAGTTGTAAGCTGCAAGATTGGTAGGTGTGTTTGAACAATTTGGATGGCACATTATTGAACTGCACTTTATGTAACCAAAGCTTAGCAATTTGTTAGATAAATCTGTATATGTTTCTGGTTAGGAGGAAGTTAATTTTATGTTTGTAAACATTTTTGAAGGACCTAATGAAACACTGGACATAATGGTTTGAACTTATAAAGGGAATTAGATTTGGGAGTTATACTTTTTTAAGTGGATAGTTTTGGATGCATTATCAGCTGGATCTGATTATGAATTTGTTGCAATTTCACATCTTGAATAGTGCATTTAAAATGGTACAGTATTTTAATCCTGATTATTACTTGACTAAGAGTATAAAGATAATACTTAAAGTGCACTGGGTGCACTTTATATCATTGTTTAAAATTTTTTTTAACATCTCAAGTTTACAGGCTTCTTGTTTTAGGAAGATAAATTATGGAAAACTCAAAAATAGTAGAAGGTCCCATGATCAGAAGTTAATATTATTTTAGAAAACTGCTTACCAACATGGCATTTATCAGTAGAACATTGCCTTTGTTTGAGTGTACATATTTTTCACAAACGTCATTTGTATAGTGTGGCTGAACAAGATGCGATCTTTCATTGTTTAAAGGTGCTGTAATTAAAAAAAAACTTTTCTCTTTCAATATAGCACTTAGTGGGGGTTATAAAATATTTTATTTTTAAAACAGTAAAAATTACTGAAATCATTGAGGTGATATCAAGTAGCTTATAAAAGAGGAATTATGAGCTTGTATTTTCCCTGTGAGAGGTTTAGAACTGACATTTTTCATCATGGTTAGGAGTCCAACCATACTTATGTAACATATTTCTTTTGCATAATGTCAAAGAAAGGAAATGTTTATATAAGTGTATTGGCTGTAAATGATGCTAAATATATTTTATGCAATTAAGGGCTTACACACAGAACATATTAAAACTTTTTTACTTTTATTGGTAATAAGGAATGTTTGCACCTCTGCAGTTGTTTTGCTTCTGGATGTGTAACCATGTAATTATTTCTGCTGTTATATTAAGTGCCATAATTTTAATAAAATAAAATGTATATATGCAGACATTTTTAATTAGTATTTCTTGAGAACTATAGTTCATTTAGAATCTACCTTATCTGCCATAGGAATTTGCCTTTAATACCAGTGTCAAAATCAGCAATAATTTATTCAATTTAACAAAATCATGCATACATTATTACTTATTACATCTTTAATTGCATTCATTATATCTCCTTTATTTTTTTAGTTGGCATACAGAGATTTGCATTTTCTTCATTCTGGAATTTTTAAGTACAGTTTGTTTTAGTTGATTCTTGTCTCAATCTTAATTTTTTTCTTTCTTTTTTTTTGGTAAATCTTATGTGTGGTACGCACGTGTGTGTATGCATGTTTGTATGCATGCATGTGTGAAGGTCAGAGGTCTCTGTCCAGGGATCTTTCTTCAATCTCTCTTTACTGTTTTTTTTGGTGTGTGTGCATGTGTTCATGTGTGTGAGTGCAGGTATGTGTATGCCATGGTGCACATGTGGAGGTCAGAGGACAACTTTTGCATATCAGTCCTTGCTTTCCACTTCATTTGGGGCAGGATCTCTTGATCACTACTTCATTTGCTAAGTAGCTTCTGGCAGATTCTGTCTCCCTTCTTACCATAGTTATGCAAGAATAAGAGATACTTGCCACAGTGCTTGCTTTTATGTGGGTTCTAGTATCTGAACTCAAGGGCTCATACTTGTGCAGCAAGTGCTTTATCCATTGAGCCATCTTCCCAGCTCGTAGGAAGTTTTGTCATGTGTACATGTAAACATTTCCTGGAAGACTTGCCGTAGAGGTTTTGATGCTGGAATCTCAAGTGTCTCTTTCCCGGTTAATGGAATCTAAAGTTCATGGTGTATATAAGCTTCTTATGTTCTCATTGATTTAGCTAGTTAACAGATCTGTTGTATCTTTTTAAATGTCTGCATCACGACTGACCTCCATACTTTCTCCGTGACCCGTCTTTACTAAAGCCTAACAGTGGACATGCATTATGAGAACAAAGGCAATCTGTAAATGTCCAGTGATCTGTTATGCCACCTGGACTTGAAGAAATTTGTTAGTGTGGACAGAAGGGTAAATAATGACCAAATAGCTGAGTGAATATAGCTGGACAACAGGCATGTAATTCATATTTCGAAATCATATCTTTTTAAAATCCGGATTTTGCAGTTGCCCTTGGGCAAAAGGAGGGCGGTACATGTGAGTTTGCTTTCAACAAACAGCTTAGGAAGCATTGTGTTTTCATTTTGCAATTTCATTTTTTTTTTTTTTTGTATCCTAGCAGCTTAGAAACTAGGGAACTATGTTGTCAAATAAGCATCTTATCTAAGTGTCTTTAGAAGAAGTTTGCATTTCCTCTTCCTCCTGAATCAGAGGTGAATTCCCCACTTAGTATTACAAGTTCTATATAGAAAGCTGTGGAGTGTCTGGTTTCATGTTATCTTGAGGTATTCAGGATTCATAGAACAAATAGGCAACTTGACATCACTTTTTGTGACAGAATGTTTCAAAGTAGTGATTGGCCTCCACAGAAAGCTAGGGGTGTGTCCCATTTCATGTCTATCATCGTACATAATTCATTATGATCAAGTTGGCTTTATTCCAGAGAGGTGGGAATGATTTAGCATACACAAAGCAACAGATGTAATACAACCCACAAATAGACTCAAGAACAGAAATTATGTTATTTTGATTGATGCAAAAAGACTTTTTAAAAAATTATACACAGTTTATGACATTGAGGAAGGAATTTATTTAGAAATGTCAGAGTAGTTGCCTTTCATAAACTAGAGCCCCAAGATTAATTCAAACGTGTTGTTGTGTTTGTCATCTTAAAGCTCAGGTTTGAATCTAGGTGTAAATACTCAGAAAAGGCATTGGACAAAGTCTGACATCCCTTCATAGTAAAAGTCCTGAAGAAACTAGGAATAGATAGAACATATCTGAACATAATAAAAATGTTATATAATAAGCCTGTAACCAACATTATACTGAATGGGAGGGATAAACCTCAGTATTTCCACTAAAATCAAGAACAAGACTATCCACTTTTTTCCATTCCTATTTTAAAAAATATTTTATTTTTATTTATTTATGTATTTAAGAGAGAGAGAACAGAGGAGAGAGAGAGAATGGGTGCACCAGGGCCTCCAGCCACTGCAAACGAACTCCAGATGTGTGCGCCCACTTGTGCATCTGGCTAACATAGGTCCTGGGGAATTGAACCTGGGTCCTTTGGC
The DNA here is from genome assembly GCA_036365145.1 of Orientallactaga sibirica. Taxonomy (NCBI): domain Eukaryota; kingdom Metazoa; phylum Chordata; class Mammalia; order Rodentia; family Dipodidae; genus Orientallactaga; species Orientallactaga sibirica. The sequence continues at coordinate 35,625,084 of JAEOAD010000020.1, read as the reverse complement.
TTTGCAGGCAAATGCCTTAACTGCTAAGCCATCTCTCCAGCCCTCCATTCCTATTTTATATGGTGCTAGAAGTCTTAGCAAGAGTGACAAGACAGAAAAAGCAAATTAAAGGTATATAAATAAGAAAATAAGTCAGTATATTTATTTTCAGGTGATATTATATATAATAGATCCTCAAAAATTCCACTAGAAAATTCTTAGAACTGATAAATGCTTTGAGCAAAGTGGCAGGATACAAAATTAACATAAAACAATCTATAACCTTCCTATATACCAGTAACATATGCTGAGGAAGAAGTTGGAAATAATCTTATTCACAGTTGTCTCATGTGAACCGTTGGAATAAATGTAGCCAAGGGAAGTCAAATACTTCTATTATGAAAAATTTAGCAAACACCCAAAAGAGAAATTGAAGAAGACACTAGAAGATGGGAAGACATCCCGTGTTCATGGATTGGGAGGATCACTATACTGTGAAAGTGGCTGTCTTACCAAAAGTAATCTACAGATTGAATGCAAGTCCCATCAAAACTCTGATGCCATTCATCACTGAAGTAGAAAAAAAAATCTCAAAATTCATGAGTACCAAAATCTCAGATAACAAAAGCAATCCTGAGGAGTTTTGGATGATAGGAATTATCACCATGCCTGGTGTTTTTAGTTTTATTTAAAAAGTCATAGTGACAAAACATGATTCAGGCACAAAAAGACATAGGGATCAGTGGAACAAAATAGAAGCTCTAGACACACCCTTTATAGCCTCCTGATGTCACAAACATTCCAAAAATACTCATTTGAGAAAAGATAGCCTCCTTAACCAGTTGTGCTGGGAAAACTGGATACCCACATGCAGAAGGATGGGATTATATTCTTATCTCTTGCACAACAATCAACTCCAAATAGATCAAAGATCATAATGTGAGACCTGAAACTCCAAAACTGCTAGAGGAAAAAGTAGGAAAATAACATTTTAAGATACAGGCACAGGTAAGGACTTTCTGAATAAGATTCCAGTGCCACAGAAAATAAGGTAAAGAGGGCCTCATGAGACCCAAAAAAACTGTACAGAAAGCCGGGCATGGTGGCGCATTCCTTTAATCCCAGCACTTGGGAGGCAGAGGTAGGAGGATCACCATGAGTTCGAGGCCACCCTGAGACTACATAGTGAATTCCAGGTCAGCCTGAGCTAGAGTGAGACCCTACCTCAAAAACAAAAAACAAACAAAAACTGTACAGAAAGGAAAGAGTTAACTGAGTAAAGAAGTAGTTTAGGAAATGAGAGAAAATCCTTGCCAGCTATGCATACAACAGAAGATGGTATCTAGAATATAAAAAGAACTAAAAAAATGAAGCCACACAAAAACAATCAAGCCGGGCATGGTGGTTGCACGCCTTTAATCCTAGCACTCAGGAGGCAGAGGAGGATCACCGAGAGTTCAAGGCCACCCTGAGATTACATAATGAATTCCAGGTCAGCCTGAGCTAGAGTGAGACTCTACCTCAGAAAACCAAAAAAAAAAAAAAAAAAAAAAAAAATCAAATCTCAAAAGATGAACTGAAAATTGCCAAATTGCCAATAAATGTTTTTTAAAAAAGTGTTCAACATTGTTAGCTATCAGTGGGATGCAAATTAAAATTGCTTTGGGATTCCATTTCACTCTAGTCAGAGTGGCTGTCACTAAGAAAACAAATGACAACAAATACTAGTGAGGGTATGGGGCTTTTCTTATTTACTTGATTGACTGTTGGTGGGAGGATAAATTGATGTAACCACTATGGAAATCAACACGGAAAGTTCTCAGAAACCTTAACATAGAATTACCATATGAGCCAGCTATCCACTCTTGGGCATATACCCAAAGGACCCTATACCCTACTGCAGAGATCCTTGTACATCCTTGTTCATTGCTGCTCTGTTCACAAACGTTAGGAAATGGAATCAGCCAAGATGTTCAACAATACATGAATGGCTAATTAAAATGTGGTTCAAATGCACAATGAGATGCTAGTTAAGCATAAAGAAAAATGAAATTGGGAACTTTTCAGGGAAATGGCTAGAACTGTAAAATAAAATTGAAGCAACCCAGGCTAAGAAATACCAATAGTACACTATCCTTCATGCATAGCATGGTGCTGAAGCTTTGTATATATGTGTTTATGTGAGAGTGAGTGTATGTAGACAAACCAGGCCAGGGGGAGAAGGAAAAAAAATCAAGAAAGAGCGATAGGGAAGCTAACCGCACCCGTGTGATATGACCATGAAAGAGAATACTGGGTGTGGTAGGGTGTAAATGGGGCACAGGGGGATGGGGATGGGGAGAAGAGGAAGTAAGGGAAATTCAACCAAAACTAAGTAATTATAAAGAAAAATGTTGCTCTGTCAGTTTTTGCAACCACCTGGCACTGCACCTTACACATACTAATTCTGGCACATGTAGCTGCCAGCCTGTTATCTGTAGCATGGCAGGAAGCATGGTCCACAGGCAGGAACCCCCCATCACTTCTTGGCCAATGACAAAGCTTGTGGGCTTCAGTTTCTCCATTTGTCATCCATTGACACAGCAGGCATGAGAGCACTCCAGTTTTTCTAAGTGAAAATGACTATTAGGTTCATTTCCATAGTTACTTGGGACCTTGCGTTTTGCAGCTGGCTGGTCTGAATTTTTGTCACGAATAATTTGAGAAAAAAAAATACCTACCCCAAAGGATTATTAAAAGGATTAAGGAAACACACTGAAACTCTGAAATCTGACAAAAAGGATGGTAGATTTTTATTGCTCACTGACTATGTTATATAGAAAGCATGACTGAGCTTGTGTAATTTATTCCCTTGACTACACATTGACAATCAGATCAGGCTCAAATCCCCTTAAAAACCTGAAGATTTTCTAGTGTCACACGACACACTACATTCAACTGAAGAGAGTGCTTGAGTTTGATGTAAAGAAAGCATGATACAGACTTTGGGGATGTTTTAGGGTTCACCAGCCAGCTCCACTCTTGTGAGGAGATAGATGTCTGCTGTTGAATATTTTAAATTGCTTCTATACAGCAGTTTAAGTGTCATCAAACACTGACTTTGTGAGAGATAGGAAGCAAGGCTAAGAAGAGAAGTCATAGCTGTTCTGATGAAAATGCAGTGGAATAGATATATTCTTTTGATATTTCTTGGATTTTTTGCTTCTGACATCAGTTATCATTTTGAGATCAGGTAGCTTGGGCCATTTTCATTGGCATGTTGTTCTTGGCAAGTGCCTTCTCTTCCCCTGTCCACCAGGTCTCCTCTCACTCTTGCAGGGTGTCCATTTAGCCCTCCGTGTGAAGGCTGAGGTCACACCTCTTGGCTCACAGAGACAAGGCAGATGTTCTGTGAAGGAGCAGTGGTCAGAGACAGATGTGGCCATGTTCCTGACATGTGGTGTCCTCACCAGCCACCGACAGGTACAGCTTTCCATCAGGACACGCACAGATTTCATAGAGTCCCTGAGAGCTGCCAGAGGGGTCCCAGGTGCCCTGCTCCAACTTGGGCAAACGCACGGTTCCAGCATCAAGCACAAGCTGTTTGGGAGGAAGTGAGACATGAGATGTCAAAGGAATAGCGAACCTAACCAACAGGAAATTCCTGTCTTTAAAATGTTCCAGGGAAAGTGGCCTCTTCACGGAGAAAGTGACCTAGACACCTGACTGTCCTTGGGTCCTGTTAGGATGGCCTGCTGATCTTAAAGCTGAGTCCCATTCTGCATGTGGCCAGGGCCTGTGACCCCTCCTCCAGCTTGGAGGGAGGCCACTTTCTCTCTTACCTTGTGCCAGAAGTCCAGCTAGGAAAACGGACCCATTGTTCTCTATGAATTCAATTAGTTGGACGGCTTCTCAGTTCTGTGAAGCTTCACCCCTAAATATGCCTTTTGCCATGTATTTGACAAAACTAATAAAATTCTTTCACCAATCACACTAATATTGCAATCCACAGTGACTTTATTTTAAATTGGCTCTTGTGGAGACATTCAATCCACAGAAATGGATTCATCTTAATAATTTGACTGAATATTCTGATTTATTCTGACTTTACTTACAATTTGTTTGCCTAGGAGGTAATTAAATCCATCTTATTGGCTGTCTACCTTTTCCTAACTTTTTAGTATTATTTGAAACCCTACTATCTAGTAGATGTTGGAAGCAGTAGACACACAGACAAAAGCAAATTCACAAGCAATGAAAGTGATGGATTTTCATGACAATTATAATCTGTCAAACTTGAATGTAAGCAAATAGCCATTGGTGGAGGTGTGGAAACCTCTTTGCTGAGGAAATAAGAGTAGACACCCTGAGCAGGGTATCTTTCCCATACGGAGTGCCCACTTGTTAGATGCAGTGTTGTGGCAAGCCCAATTTCTTCCTTGACAAGCATATTACATCTCCCTTCAATTCCTGTACTGTCGCCCATGACTTCCCCATGACTAATGGATAGGTGTCTGCTCCCCACCACATGCAACAGGGGAGAGGGAGGTACAGTACTGGCTGCAGGATGGAAAGTGCCTGCCCTGTGGGACCTAGCACACAGTCAGAGGAGAGGAAACGGAGCGGGGACTGTCCTGGGTCTGGGGTTCTTTGGGTACTTGCTTAACCCTGGAGGGCTATTAAATTGTTTGCCTCTGCCAGCTTCTTTCTTGTGTTTTTAGATGTTGCTTTTCCTGTCCCTGGCAGCTCACATCGCTGCCCTGCTCAGCTTCACTTGCCTTTATGGAACTGTATTCAGCCAGAGTCCAGACAGCTGCTTCCTACCTTTTAGCCAGATCCTAGTCAGGAGGAATGCCAACTCGAATAACTGATGTGTACGATGTGTAAAATTCTGTCTAAACATTAATAAAATACAATTGTTTTATATTTAATATCAGTTGAAGGCTTTTTTTTTTTCTGTGTGTGGTGACCTATTGACTTGGTAGTGAGACTCCAAAATTCTTGATTTTCACCTCTGCCTTTATCTGCTTATGATGTTATAGTATTGTAAGTTCATCATTTACAGCTGGTAGATGACTTTGATGTCCCATGTGCAGGCTGTCTTTGAGTGGGACTCTGTCCACTCACCTTGGAATGGCCTCTAATGACCTTCTACAGGTTATGACCATGCATCTCAACTACATTTTCCTATTCATGTTAAACAAATTCCATTTCAAAATATTACATCAGTGTCTTAAGACCTCATGGCATAGTTAAGCAAATATTTTCACTGTTTGTTCAATAAGGAGATAGGAATTAGAGGGTCAGTGAACCTTCCAGATCCAAACAGAAAACCAGGGGATTGACCTCACACTGGGGAGCCAGGCTTCCAGACTGATGGCCCCTGTGCTTTAGGAGCAGGGTCTGGACACTGGCCCCAGGGTAGTATGGCAGGAAGAATGGCAACAATGTGTTTCACTTTTGTGGCTTGCACTGGCCATATGCTCCCAGGCAACGGGGGTATAAAGGAAAATAGCCCATGTCACACACTGCAAATTGAAGGAGCTGTTTAAGAGAGAATTTATGGGCCAGTACCTTATTTGAACAAATGATGGATGTGAAAATGCCTCAGATAGGCTAGAGAAAGCAGGATCGTCTGGACACTATGGTGCTATATGCTTATGCTCAATCCTTCTCTTTTCTAGCGGAGCTTTCAGAATATTACTGACATGCCTGGATTCCCAACTAACAGCCGCTGAGCTTTCTCCTGTTCTAAATAAACAAGGTTCCAACAATGGGCATGGTGGAGCTGTCTTACTGGACTGCAGCCCCAATGTGAGGCTCATTGTTGACCTTTAAAAATTGTTCTCTTTTCTCTTCATTTTAATTTACATTTAATTCCATGTGAGTGAGCGCAGTGCTCTGGGCAATAAAGAGGACAGTTGTCCCTTACAGGTGACCAGGTGACTCCAGTGATAGGCATGCTGAGAGAACCTGAGTCACTAGGAAATGGCAAAGTTGATGTTCTCTGCAAGCTCTGGAAGTTGGTACTTTTTTTTTTTTTTTTTACACAGCTGAACTCAGCAAATGAGCTGGTGACACAAACACTAGTCTGAGAAAGCTGTCCCATCGACCACAGAGTGACTCAAACCTTCTCAGCCTTCCTTCAATGCTGCATGCATTTCTGCTCAATGCTTTTCATAATGCCTCATTACAGACTACCAGAAATCAGTGTACTGAGCCTGCCATGGACGCAGTACTTGGAGCAGCACTGGGGCACACAGTGGGAGCTTCATTGATACATGGAACTCACCATTCCATCACTGCTCTGCAAGAGGATATCCATTTGAGAAAGTCCTTCGATTTTCCCAGCTGGAGCTTTAATGTGAACCCCCCTTGGGGCATCCATACTTAGACTCCGTGTGGGAGATTCTAACCTGAAATGAGAGGGAAAAAAAATCTATTACTAAAACGTCACCCTTGGACAGGCATGGTGGCACTTGTTTGCAGCCCTAGTTATGTGGGAGGCCAAAGAGGCAGGATAGTTCTGGTTGAGTTCCGTGTGAGCCCAGGCAACAGATGAGGGGAAAAAGTCAATGGCTTAGCAGGAAGATGTATGAACCAGGGATGTAGAATCTTCAAGAATCTTGAAGCCACTCACAAGTGCTGACATTACTGACTTATAAAACAGAAATGATAGGCAAAGAAGTAATTCTCCTTCCAGTGACAGTCTTTGAAATTAGTATCTTCTGAAAACAGGTAAACTCAGTAGACAGCAGTGCTCCCTGCCGAGTGCACAGACGGCATGCACAAGCACCCAGCATGTCATGCCAGAGGAAAATGCCATTTGTGAATAACTAAAGTTATTACAGCAGTTAATGCACAAACTTACTTAGAAAAAAAAAAAAGGAAGCTATAAGGACAAATACTTGGCCTAGGTTTTACTTTCTTTCAAAAAATCGTTTTAAATTTAGAAAGCTCCCAGAGCAGGTGGGAAGGTTTCTTTCAGAAACACTGTTGCAGTTGCCTTTTCTTTGCTGGCATAAAACATCTGACTGGGGGCTGGAGAGATGCCTTAGTGGTTAAGGCGCCTACCTGCTAAGCCTAAGAACCCAGTTCCAATCTCCAGGTCCCACATTTAGCCAGATGCAAAGTGTGGCAAGGGCGCAATGCTGTACTTGCCCAAAAGGGGGCGCATGCATCTGGATTTCGTTCACAGCAGCTGAGAGAATGCTGGCGTGCCCATTCTCTATCTGTCTCCCTCTCCCTCTCTCTCTGTCTGTCTCTCTCTGTGTCTGTCTCCAAAAATAAAAATAAAAACATCTGACTGTAGCAGCTGATGGGAGGAAAGTTTTTATTCTGGCTTGCAGTCTTGAGGAGAAGCTCAGAGAAAGCATGGCATGCGCAGAGATTGGGCATCACCTCTGCCCCAGCAGGTGGGCACATTAGCAGGAGAATGAGCTGAGCTAACACTGGCAAGCTAGGGCTAATAAACTATGAAGGTCCACCTCCAGCAGCACACCTCCTCTGGCAAGGCTCCACCTCCCAAATAGCCATCATATAAATTTATGGGGGACACCTGATTAAAACCACCTCAAACACCGAAGTGATGGGTTCAACAGACAGAATGGATATTGGCCCTAGCAGGCCTTGCTTGATCAGAGTCTTCTGTGGTTGCACCAAACACAGGAAAAGAACCAGGAATACAGGGGCCAGAAATAATTTTCTTTATGTGCTTCTGCTTGGAAAAGGATGAATTCCGCCAGATGACACAGTGTGGTCACCTGCAAGCATTTTCAGCTGTTCAGCCCCAAAGCTTGCAAAGCTAATTTTACTGAAATGTCTACAGCTCCATCAGAGAGAAGAGAGTAAAAGATGCAATTCAGGAATCGCCCCTGCTGCAGGGTAGCACTGATAGGTCCAGAATTAGGGAGTAGGGATGGCTTAGGAAGCAGTGAATTTGCATTTTAGACTGATATTTACTTGTTGGACTTTAAAAAAATTTATTTTTATTTTTGGTTTTTCAAGGTAGGGTCTCACTGTAGCTCAGGCTGACCTGGAATTCACTCTGTAGTCAGTGTGCTTGCAGAGGACTGGAATTACTCTTCTTTGTGATATCTTCTCAGCTTACCTGGGATATCTTATTCTTTTATAGCCCAGCTACAAGCTATGCTTCCATCAGGTCTTTTAATTATATTGATCTCAATGGGTGAATAAGGTAAAAAACCAAGCATTTTATAGCACATAACTAGCACTTATAAATTCTGATGAAAAACTTCAATGTTTTTGCTGAATTTTTAAGAAGAGTAAATTACATCATGTACAAAGGAAAGTCAGCTTTAAAGTGAGTGATAGGTCAGAGCTCATTCATTTCTGTAAATAATTCTGACAGTCATTAAATCATGAATCTTTAAGAAAACAATAGCTGTCTACTGTCTATGATTATCAGTGAGCAAATATAAATTTCAAATTGTGATAAACATGTATATTTCAGAGGTCCAAGTGCATTGTTGTCTTAATCTTCCAAAACTTACATTGATATTGTCTTGTGTCATTTAGGACATTCTAGAATCTTTTTCACTGTTCTTGAGCCTGTAATAGTAACACTATCAGACCCAGAAAGGAAGTAATACAGTTCATGATAAGGATTTGCAGAAGAAAATATGACTAACCTAAAATCAATCAGTGGCACCTGGTATGAAATGAAAAAGAAGTTGCTGGGAAGTCCATTTGCAGGGTGGAAACCCTGACGGGGAAGCCTGTGGGCTTTGGAGTCAGAGTTGAACTTGAATTATGAGTCAGCCCCCTTTCTAGCTTTATAACTTCGAACGTGACAGGTACTTTCTTGATTTCATCTTCCTCCATCATGAAATGGGTGGAAAGTTGCTTATTTTGTACTGATGAGTTGATGATTAGATGACATAAATTATGTTAAAGTACAGCCTCTGCCAATGATCTTTAGTAATTGCGAGCTAGCCCCACTTCTGCCCCAACACAGTTCTTAGGTATTTCCTTACAGCATCATTTTTGTCCAAACGCTTGGCTATAACACTTGAGTTAGATTCTCACAGCTTAGCCTTACTGTATAGGAAAGGAGAAATACTCTTTCACCTCCTTTTTAAAGCAAGAACCTGCTGTGTAAGCCAGCAGATTTATGTCTTACTGAATAACTAAGTGGATATGCAAATTGTCTTCTGTCAAAAAGTTTTCTCATATTAGAACATTTTTATTAATTTATTTTTGACAATTTTGTACACATATGTAGTGTATTTTGATCTCATTAGCTTCTCTTGCCCCCTTCTAAGTCACTGAATTTTTTTTCCTTTTTTTTTTTGAAAGAGACAGAGAGAAACAGAGAGAGAAGAAGAGGCCGAGAGAGAGAGAGAGAGAGAGAGAGAGAGAGAGAGAGAGAATGGGCACGCCCGGGACATTTCAGCTGCTGTGAATGAACTCCAGATGTGTGTGCCCCTTGTGGACAAGCGTGGAATTACATGCTTGTGTCACTTTTGCGTCTGGCTAAACATGAGACCTGGAGATTGAACAGACGTTCTTAGACTTGGCAGGCAAGCACCTTAGCCACCAAGCCATCTCTCCAGCCCTACTCACTGAATTTCTTCCCACCTAGTCCTACATCTTCTTTGGTGTGTGTGTGTGTGCATGTTTGGTAACCCCTGTGTTTAATTAGGAATGTTTGCATCAGCATGGGTGAGAGGCTGCTTATCAGGCCATGGATAACTTACCAATGGCCATATCACTGAAGAAAATGTCCCCCCGCCCCTGCAACTATTAGCTTGCCAGTAGCTCCTTGAAGTGGGTGGGGTTTCACTGGCCTCTGCCCCATCCATGGTTGAGTGTTGATGGCCCAACCTTGTGTAGGTAACCCAGCTGCTGCGAGTTCATGAGTGCAATGGCCAGGCCATTTTCAAGAGATAGCATGGGACAAAAATTCTTACCTAAGATCTTGAAATGGATCTGCTCTGACAAGAGGTGTCTCCACTGAGTGTTCAAAAAGAGCCCCTTCTGGCCCTAAACAGAAAACCAAAGATGTATTAAGAACAAAAGTATAAGAAGTGACATATCACAAGAACTAAGACCACTCAGGAAGGTGACATAACACAAGTACTCATCCACCTGTAGAGGCAAGCACCCTAATCTGAAAATCCAAAGCATGTCAAATCTGAAATTTTTGTCACATTAGTGGAGCAGCACAAGAGGAAAATTCCAGCAGTAACCTTATGTTGTGGGAGGCAATCAAAAGAAAGCTTCATGAAAGATATTGGATAAAATTACCTAATTCAGGCTACATGGATATGAAACAACCCTCACCTTTTAACTAGGATTCTATCCCTAAGGTATCATATTATACATATGCAGGTACTCTAAAATCCAAAGTGTCCAAAACTGTAAGTACTTCTGGTCTCAAGCATTTTGGATAAGGGACTCTAAGCCTGTAGGGTTTTGTCTTTTCTTTTCTGAATCAGTGGCCAAATGTTTGGATTTCAGAAAAATAAGAAAAAAGACACAAGTGCTTCTCTGCCTTTTTAAGGCTACCAAGATATCCTGTCATCACAATGTGATTTTTCTTCTAAGCAGTTACACTTTCAGTAAGGGCAAGTTGACTAATTTGGTGGTGGTGGTGGTGTGTGGTGTGTGTATAGAAGTTATCTCTTGTGCTTTAAAGCCTCATCAGAATTTTTTTTTTAAGTATAAGCATCTAAAATAGACCTTGAATTTCTGGGACCAGTCTTTCCCTAACATTAGTCCCTTTGACTGAGAATTTAATACCATGTGAAGTCCTCTGTCAGTTGAGATGCAGAGGTGCACAGGTGACATGCTATACCTAAGCTATTTAGCGGAATCTGAGCTCAAAGCCCACATTTTAAATTTATTTGAGAGGGACAAAGAGAGGTAGAGAGAGAAAGAGAGAGAGAGAGAGAGAGAGAGAGAGAGAATGGGCACACTAGGGCCTCTAGTCACTGCAAATGAACCTCAGATGCATGCATCACCTTGTGCATCTGACTTACATGGGTACTGGGGAATTGGACCTGGGTCCTTAGGCTTTGCAAGCAAGTGCCTTAACTGCTAAGCCATCTCTGCATCCCCCTGTAGAGCTTTTCTACATCAACAAAAAGCAACACATAGTAGAAAGCAGCGTGTCACAGCAATCTGCAGATCCGTTATTCTGGCCATCGGCAGAGTAGGATAACTTCAAGGTAGCAGTGAAGACTAGACAGCCATGGTTGTTAGTGTAACCCTCACACTAACAAACATCTGTGACATACTGTGTCTGCAGACCAGGATTGTAAGTAGAGTGGCCTAGAGGCAGGAACTGTGATGAGTGCATAGCAATGAAGATGAGCTACTTCTCTAGAAATGTTGAAAGTCCACAAGGGGAACAAAAACTCATTGTTATGTCATATTTACACTATGTTCTCACCTTGGGTGTTAGGGACATGTGCACAGATTAAGTAGCATTGCATTGTCTCTATACACCCACCATAATTTAGAGTGGGTGGCATTTGCCTGGGTAACCCTCCTCTGTAACCCTGTCTAGGTTCCATCCTTCCCAAAGTTCTACCTCTTCCATAGGCTCCACACCCCCCTAGGTCCCATCTCTGTCTTAGACTCTGTCCTTGCCCAGGGTCCACTCCTCCTTAGGCCCTACCCCTGTCCTAGGCCCTGCCCAGGGATTAGGCCTCATCACTGTTTAGGTCCTGCCCCTGTTTAGGCCCTGCCCATGGCTTAAACCCACCCCTGTTTAGGTCCTACCAATGGCTGGGCTTCACCCCTGTTTAGATCCTGCCCATGGCTGGGCTTCACCCCTGTTTAGGTCCTGCCCAAGGATTAGGCCTCACCCCTGCTTAGGCACTGGTATATCTTTGTCCCGAGAGAGAAATAGATGATCCACGAAGCCCAGTTTCAGCCCTAAACCAGAGAGACAAAGGCAGGCACTAGACATACGCTCCAGCCAAGCCCATCTCTAGTCCTGCATTGGCAATTCTTATTTGAAGGCAGTTTCCATTGTTTTCCCTTAAGAGCTAAAATTCAACAAATGCCAAGAACATTAGTTAATAACTCAACAATTCATTTTCACATATATTCCAATTATCTTGTACTATGACCATAATAAGCGATAGTATGTTGTTAATGTGATTATGGTAGTGTAGTTAGTTATACGCATACATAAAATCTGCACTGTGATATATTTTATCTTGAAATGAAAAGAGCCATTTCTCTTCTGTTCAAATTGTAAATGTGCCAGGCATGGTGGCACACCCCTTTAATCCCAGCACTGGGGAGGCAAAGGTAGGAGGATTACAGTGAGTTTGAGGCCACCCTGAGACTACATAGTGAATTCCAGGTCAGCCTGGGCTAGAGTGAGACCCTACCTCAAAAAAACAAAAAAGAAATTGTAACTGCCCACATAATATGACCTTAACTATATCATTACCATTCAGCTTCAAAGTAAATAATTTTTAGAACCTATTTGCATATAAGATGGATTTTCCTGAATGATTTTATAAAATTATTTTTAAAGACTAATGATCTTCAATGTGGCTATATTCCTTTTAGGTTAGTAATACAATTAAATATTCCTAACCAAAAATATATAAAATATAAAAAGCATAATATTTGCTCATTTTGGAAAATGAAACAATTGACTTGAGGTCATGTAATCTAAATTTTATGGTTTATAGTGGTATAGAAGTCCAGTATAAAATATCAGATAAAACAGGCAATAAAATGAACCTGATAAAATATGCATCATTCACATGGGACAGTATAACAAAAACAAAAAAAAATAGAAAGCTTAACAATGTAAGTTTTTTAAAATAATAAGTCCTGCCCAAATGGAAAAGTTAAGGACTTGAAGGATTCTCAGCCAATTTCTAATAAACCTTCATCAAAGAACTGAAACCACTTTTTCTCAAGCCTTTTTTTGGTCACATAACTGGAGAATAGGGAATGTTCCCCAACTCATTTTATGAAGCTAGCATCACCCAAATACCAAAACCAGACAGAAATACAACAACAACAACAACAACAAAAAAAAAAACTAAAGACCTATATCCCTGATGAATTTAGATGCAAACTCTTGAATAAAATCCTTGCAAACTGAACTTAACAACATATCAAAAGCATCATCCACCTTGATCAAGCAGGCTTCATTCAAAGGATGCAGGGATGGTTCAACATATGGTAATCAATTAACATAATATACCACATAGATAATCTTAAACAGAAGAACCACATGATCATTTCAATAGATGCAGAGATGGCCTTTGACAAAATACAACATCATTCCATGATCAGAAAGCTGGAGAGAATTGCCATGGAGGGTATATAGCTCAATATAATAAAGTCAATATACAAAGCACCTAAAGCTCAACTCATACTTAATGGAGAAAGATTCAAGGAGTTCCCATTAAGACTGGGAACAACACAGGAGTACCCGCTTTTACCACTGATCCTCAACCTAGTGCTAGAAGTCCTAGCCTTAGCAATAAGACAGAAGAAATATATAAAAGGGATATAAATTGGAAAGAAAGAAGTCAAATTAACTCTATTTGGAGATGCCATGATCCTATACATAAGTGACCTGAAAGACTGCACCATAAAACTTCTAAAGTTGATAAATTTCTTCAGAAAAGTGGAAGGATACAAAATTAACAAACAAAAATCAGTAGCCTTCTTATATGCAAAAGAAAAATGTACTGAGAAAGAAATCAGAGAGGCTGTTCCCATTTTCAATAGCCACAAAAAATTGAATACCTTAGAATAACACTAAGGATGTGAAAGACTTATATAATGAAAAGACAAAAACACTCAAGAAAGAAATTGAGAAGGACATGAAAATATGGAAAGCCCTTTCCTGCTCCTGGATAGGTAGAATTAATATTGTGAAAATGGCAATTCTACCAAAAGCAATATACAAATTTAATATAATACCAGTAAAAATCCCAGCATTGTTCTTCAGAGAGATAGAAAATATGTAAAAATTCATAAGGAATGGCAGAGGACCTCAGATAAAAATAAAATAAACACCTCTGGAGATATCATCATAACCAATCTAAAGCTATACTACAAAGCTATAGTAACAAAAACAGTATGATAGTGTCATAAAAACACACATACGAATGGAATAGAATTGAAGACCCAGCCTTAAGTTCAAGTAACAACAGCTACTTGACCTCTGAAAAGGAGCCAACAACATATACTGGAGCAAAGACAGCATCTTCAACAAATGGTGCTGGACAAATTCGTTAAACACATGTAGAAAAATGAAACTAGACACACTCCTCTCACCATGCACAAAAATCAGCTCCAAATGGACTAAAGACCTTAATATAAGACCTGAAATTCTTAAACAACTTGAAGAAAAAGTAGGGGAACTCCCCATGATACAGGAGGGGGAAAGACTTCCTGAACAATACCTTAGCAGCCCAGGAAATTAAACAATCACTCAATCAGTGGGATCTCATGAATATAAAAAGCTTTTGTACAAACATACCACAAACAGAGCCACCAGATTACTCACAGAATGGGAGAAGATATTTACCAGATACACCACTGACAGAGTCCAAATATCAAGAATTTAAAAGAACTCAAAAAACTAAGCAATAATAATAATAATAATAATAATAATAATAATAATAATAATAATAATAGTAACCAAACAATCCACTCAAAAAATGGGGCTTTTGCTCAGAGAGCAGTAACCATCATGATGGTAAAGATCCAAGGACGATTTCCATAATCATTCATGGACTTAACTTCTGTGAACACGTCTGGCTACTCCTCCACCACCATCTCTCCACTCACGGCCCTCTGCTGCCCACTCTTCTTGTGACCTCTCATGGTGGCATTTTCAGAGCTCAGTTGGTACGTGACACTCAGAAGTGCATAGTCTGGGCTTCTGCTCTGAGCATTGCTAGATCACGCAGCCAACCACTGATATAACATAGCTGCTTGGTTTTTGCACAGGTGTCATGCATATGTATTTAATTTAATTTAATTTTTTTTTTTTTTTTTTTTTTTTGAGGGAGGGTTTCACTTTAGCTCAGGCTGACCTGGAATTCACTATGTAGTCTCATGGTGGCTTTGAACTCATGGTGATCCTCCTACCTCTGCCTCCCGAGTGCTGGGATTAAAGGCGTGTGCCATCATGCCCGGCTTGTATTTAAAATATTAATAGACTGCTCATGCTCTCTGTTATGCAAACGTATTTTCCTCCTTCTTAGGCTTCTCCATTGCCAAGAGACCAATGCCAACAAATATCACCTTTCATTCTCTCCCTGGAATATGCCACCTGCTTGAACCACTGGCAAGACTATATTACATCTTGATTTGGAATACCCCACTTCATCTATACCATTAATTACCTCCTGAAGGTCACCATTGTGGATTGCCTGCATTGCAGTTTGCATCTTCCTGACATGTCATTATGCTTTCATTCTTGCCTCCAAACAATGAATTCTTTCTCATAATGATTAGATAGATCTTAAAATGTATGATTGCTTATTGTGAGTTTTTCTGGGAAGTCTATTTCTATTTGTGCAGGAGGGAGAGAGAATCAGCAACACACCAAAAAGAAAAATAGTAATTCTATCCAAGTGTAGCTTGGTGAACCACTGAGTTTGTTAAAGTTACTGCTAGGAGCATGGATGAGGGATTATTTATAGGAGCATGGGCAACTCACTAGTAGTATACCACTAGCATAATTACTACTAGTATAACATAGTAACTACTAGCAGCAATTATATGACTGAGGAGTATCTTTCCTCAGAACTGTTAACCACTTAAATATCCTGAGCGGAGGAATTACAAGCCTTTTTAAAGGTCCAATCTTGTGATGGTCTCATGTGGGTCATATCACAGCTGCTCTAATTTCAAGATATCATGTTGGAAGACAGAGCTCCACAACTTGAACCAAGGAGTGTCATATTCCACATCATCCAATACCTCACCATTTCATTGAACATAAATCTTTATAATGGCCCACAAGTACCTGCATGATCAATTCTTTCTCCTCCCAATTATATTAAGCTTGAGATAAAACTCAAAAATCTTACAGGATAACAATGCAAAATTGTTATGATGTAGAAAAATTGAAACAGCACGTTATCAATATAAATGTAGACATTATAAACTTCTATTTAAAATCAAACAGATATAGTTCATGAAAATAAAGTCCATTTGAGTGAATGTTAGTTACAAGAGAAATGCAAGTGACCTAAGATGAGGAACCTAGGCACTGGAAGAGTAAGCAGAAGGGCTGTGTGCCTTGAAGCCATCAAGGTCCTCACACAGATGTTTACAGAGAAAGTCACTGTGGAGGGGCACGAGGCAACCAAAGGTGAATGCCAGTGTGCCTGCAGGTGGGAAAGCCTGGAGTAATGTGTGACCTAGGCACTAAGTTCCTCAACCTGGAGCCACCCCTGTCCAGGCCTCTCGTGTGAGGTAATATATGTCCCTGTGGTTTAAGTCACTTCAACTAGGTCTTTGATCATTTTAGCCTAAGACTGCTGCCCATGGCACAGGGCTCATCACCTGTCATAAGCTTTCTAGATATATGTTTTTCACATCTTTTTATGGGACCTGGACAAAAGTTGTAATGGAAATTTATCTTAAAAAATTAGTTTGTGAAAATATTCATTCATTCATATTTTGTGTTTAACAAAACTTACTCACTATTATAATAACTATGAGATGGTGGGAAACAAAGTATAATGCAATGTTAATCTTGGCGAAATTTTTCTTCCTTGCAAGGGTGTGATGGTTATGTTGAGCTTTCTGTCCCTTTGTTACAAATTAGGACAAACTTAGCTGTACAGAACGATACTGATTTTTCAGCTCATAGTTCCACAGGTTCCAAATCCTAGTCCTTGGGTATCGTTAGGTTTAAACTCAGGGTCTCTCAGGTGTCAGCTAGAAAATGGTCTGGGGCAGAATTACTTAGCTTTCTCAGGGAGTTGGAAGAATTCAGTTTCTTGAGGTTATAGGACTGAGGCTCTATTTTCTCGGCAGCCAGAGGCTTCTCTCAGCCTCTGAAAATGGACACACTATATGTCATTGAGTCCCTTCCATCTTAATGAGTGACATAGCAGAAAATCCATCCTGATACCATTCACTCAATATGTACCATTGTCAATAAAACTATAGGAACAGCCACATGAAGGGCATCACCAGCTACCCCAAGGGTGAAGTTAATACAAGGTATTAAAATTGTTGTTCTTTGCAGTGCCAGTCAGGCCAGCCTTTTCTTTGATCTATACTACTTCAGTGGCTGCTAAGACTGTCTTGGCTTTTTTTTTTTTTTTTTTTTGGTGATTGTGGTTTTGCCACTGATCCCAGAATTTCTACACTGTCTTTGACTTCTTGAAACCTTGCATCTTTTGCAAGACTCACAATTTAAGTTCATGACTCATTTATATTTGCTTGGTTGGATGCTACATGATATCCTATCATTAGTGAGAGACCAGTGATTCCAACATTGATAGGGTAAAGCATTTAGGGGTAAAATAAACAAGTCGTTTTCCTACTCTGTGAAGCAGCCCAGATTGGAATTCAATCTGTTTATTTATTATTTTGAGATAGGGTAATATGTAGCTCATGTTGGTTTCAGAATTATTATGTAGCTGAAGATGAACTTGAACTTCTGATCCTCCTGCCTAGAAGCCACTATGCCCAGTTTATGCCATGCTGAAAATTGAACCATGGGCTTTGTTCATGCTAGGCAAGCACTCTGCTGACTGAGCTATATCTCGTTTGATTTTTAGAACATTACCCATTGTTGTATTTAATAATTATCTATTCATATTTCTCCATGCTGTACACTGCACAGAAAGATAAACCTTGTTTGTTTTTCTTGATAAATTCTTTCCCCTTCTTTCTCAGATCAGTTTAAATGTCTCTTCTTTGAAAATTTCTCTAACCCACTTGGCTTCCAGTGACACTTGGCAGAATTAACCCTCTTTTCCAGGCTGCTATTGATTCCTTTGCCCATGTATGTTTCACTGCCTTTATCAGATGTTCTCCAACAGATTAATTTGTAATTCCATTCCCCAAACCAAAACTTAAGCACCATGTGGAAAGAATTGTGTTTCATTTTGCCTTTTCAGTATTTAGATTAATTACTGAGATACAGTAAAGATTAAATAAATGTTAGTAAATTCCAGAGAAATAGTATAGATTTAGGGTAGACCAAAGCTTTTCAATTGTGGAGTGATTTTACTTTCCATTCCCCTCGCCCCGGGGGGAATTTTGACAACAAATAGGAATATTATTGATTATTACAATATCACAGTAGTAGTGAGATGCTACTGGCATCTAGTAGGTAGAAGCTGGGATACTGCTGAACACCCTATATAGCATGGGTGAACCCACACCAAAACACTACCCACCTCTGACAGAGGATAGGACCATATGGTGCTAGCCTAAGAAAAGATCCACACTCAAAATTCAAAGTACTCAATATGTATTGCTTCTTGGCCATTGTAAAGTCTAAATTTTAAATTCAGCCATCATAAGTTACACTATCTGTACAGTGGACCAGTGGATTTCTGATGACAAAGGCATTTGGTTATTTATTTATTTATTTATTTAGTAATAAAAAATTTGTGTATGTGTGTGTGTATGTGTGTTTATATGTAGAGAGGGTCTCACTATGTAACCCAGGCTGGTCTTGAACTTGTGATCTTTCTGTCTCTGCCTCCTGAGGGCCAGGACTATATACATGTGCTAACCAGACCTGGCTTCGGTTCTTTTTAAATTATATTTCCTAGTGTCTTTTATTTCAGTGAGAAAATCAGGGGAACTACTGTCTTAAAGTATGCTGCAACATTAGGTTGTTATAATGTATTTGAGAATTTTGTATGCATTATGTAAAATTTTGTATCAAGGTTGAGCCTTACTTCCTGGGCAGGAAAACATTTTGTTTTCATTTGAGAGTATTGGTAATATTGTATGAAATTATACTACTATTGATTTTCAGAATAGTACAGAAAAATTTTGGAAATTATTTAACAACTGTCTATGACTTCCAGTCTGAACAGAAGTACAGCAATTAAATTTACAATATGTTCTGAAATGTGTTTCATAAAATTTCTTTTTTTCATCCTCAAAGTGAGTCATATGAGAAGTTAATTTCACCTTTAACCCAAAAAGAGAAAGAATATAGAAGCATAGGGGATTTGTGCACCTGGTTTAGTGGGAATAAAAGGAACATAAAAATAGGTACATGAACCGTACAGGTGATAAAGGAACATATGATAAGCCTTTGTGCTATGCCAGTTGGAAAGAAATAAGAGAAAATAGTATAGCAAAAGAAAAGGGTGGGCAAAGGACTGTGGGGAAGGCTTCATTCTCCTAGGAGATTATTCAAAAAGAATGTCAAAGGAAATAGTGGGAAGAAAGGTCAACAAAATCACCACTTTTTCTTATCTTCCGAAAGAGTTCAGAGGAAAGTCATCAAAACCACAAGTCAGATGTGCCCGCCTCATAATATTGTTATGCTCAAGGTCAGGACATACCAGTTACCCGCAGTCTGTCTGTACCAACCACGACTCCCTGTGCCTCAGCAGTGAACAGTGGCTTGCCAGTTTTGGAACTGATCTGAAACTGCTGGTTCTGGACTTCTACCATCTGGGGACCTGAAAGATAATTAGAAGAGCTTACTATAAAATGTTTACTATGAACAGTGTAGGAATCCTTATTTTTACAATAGCTATGTTACCTAGCACTAAATTACTAAACATTTTGGATCTGTTACTGGTAGTTTCATTAATTCAAACCACCACATTCCACCTCTGGCCCCCATAAATTGATGACCATCCAAGATGCAAAATGCAATGCATTCAGTCCAACTTTAAACATCCCCATAGTTTTTTTTTTTTTTTAATTTATTTTTGGAGAGAGACACAGAGAGAGACAGACAGAGAGAGAGGGAGAGGGAGACAGATAGAGAATGGGTGTGCCAGCAGTCTCTCAGCTGCTGTGAATGAAATCCAGATGTGTGCGCCCCCTTGTGGGCAAGTGCAGCATTGTGCCCTTGCGTCACTTTGCATCTGGCTAAACGTGGGACCTGGAGATTGGAACTGGGTTCTTAGGCTTAGCAGGCAGGCGCCCTAACCACTAAGCCATCTCTCCAGCCCATTCCCATAGTTTTTATCAACCCAAACACTAACCAAATATTCCCACAGTCCAAGATCTCTTAATTGTGAGCCTGTAAAACCAAAAGCACATATTGGCACAGAATAAGCATTCACACTGCAAAATATGGTGTAGGACATAGCACAGTGAAAAATGAACCAACGCAAGCTCTAAAACAAACAGGAAAAACATCAAATCCTATAGCTCCAAGTCCCAGTATCTGTAACTAGGGAGAAAGTTTCTGGGGTTCCAATGCCACTCCCCTACCTGGACTGCCACAGCCCAGGAAAAACTGCATTGCAAGCTGGCAGCTTTCTTTCTTTCTTTTTTTTTCTTTTAGAGAGAGAGAGATACAGAAATAGGCAGGTAGAGAGAGAGAGCGAGAGAGAGAGAGAATGGGTGCGCCAGGGCCTCCAGCCACTGCAAACGAACTCCAGATGCATGCATCCCCTTGTGCATCTGGCTTACGTGGGTCCTGGAGAATCGAGCCTCGAACCGGGGTCATTAGGCTTCATAGGCAAGCATTTAACCACTAAGCCATCTCTCCAGCCCACTGGCAGCTTTCTTTTGTGGATGTCCCATAGTTCTGACATTTTCAAAATTGTGGAGTTTTCACTGCAACTCCCATGGCTTATCCTCATGGTCCCATTGGGTGTTCATGCAGGGACTCCAACAACCCTGCCTCACATCGTCCAGTGGCCATATCTAAGAAACAAACCACATTGCAAATCCAATGGCCCTCTCTTTCCTGCACTTGTTATACTTTCATAATGCGTGGGCCTTCAAATTTGTTCATACCGGGGGAATAAAGCCAATTTTAAAGAGAAGTACACTCCTTCACCATTTGGACTCCCTACTTTCAAAAGAGTCAACATTCTTCCCACTGTCCCAATGCAGAGAAGCTGGCCCAATCCCAATGGTGGTAACCTATCAAACAACTGCAACTGAAGCAGGCAGCAGTCTCCAGCCTGAAACTTTCTTTCTGTGCCATATTTATCTGCTCACACTGGTCCATTTCTTCCAAACTCAACCTTGATCAAGTTCTCATGACACAGACAGAATGCAACAGTCTCACACACAAATTGCTTCTAAGTCAGTCCTGACAAAGCTCTTTCTTCCCCTCATAAGACAAACTTGCACAGTCCACATTCTTCCTGCATTTGGGTGTTTTAAATTTAAACAGAACGGTCCATCAAATTACATCTTACATGCACTGCAAGGCGTCTCTTAGGCCAGGGTTTCAAATCCTTCCATATTCTTTCTGAAAATCATTTACAAAAGACCAAAAGCCATACAGTCAGGTTTCTGGTAGCAACAACCACCCTCCTTTGGTACCAATTTTCTGTTGTTACCTTTTCATTGCTGGACAAAGCACCAAACCAAAAGCAGCAGATGGGAAGAAACTTTTTTTTTTTGGACAACTTCCTTAATTGTAGACAATATCCCATGGCACTTCCTTCCCTCCCCACTTTCCCCTTGAAACTCTTTTCTCCATCATACCCCCCCCCAATAAGTCTCTCTTTTCATTTTGATGTCATGATCTTTTCTCCTATTATGATGGTCTTGTGTAGGTAGTGTCAGGCACTGTGAGGTCATGCATATCCAGGCTATTTTGTGTCTGGAGGAGTGCAATTTAAGGAGTCCTACTCTTCCTTTGGCTCTTACATTCTTTCTGCCCCCTCTTCTGCAATAAGAGGATGCTCCATGATGACAGGGGAAATCATGACATAAGCAGAGGCTAAACATCACCTCTGCCATATCAGATGGAAAACAGCACCAGGAGAGTGAGCCAATCTCTGGCAAGAAGGAGCTGGCTATGCCCCTAAGCCTGCCTCCACCAGCACTCCTCTTCCTGCATGGCTCCACCTCCCAAATTGCCACCAGCTGGAAAAAACATTCAGAACACAAGAGTTTATGATGGACACCTGTTTAAAACCACCACATCATAGAAGAAAGTTTACCAAAATTAGGGAAGATATACCACTCAAGATACAGGAGTTGTTGAGATCACTAGACAAGACCAGAAAGGAACATCCCTTCATCATGTTATAATTACACTACTAATATACAGAACAACAAAAATATATTTGAGGGGGCTGGAAAGATGGCTTAACAGTTAAGGGGCTTGCCTGCAAAGCCAAAGAACCCAGGTTTGACTCCCCAGGACCCACGTAAGCCAGATGCACAAGGGGGCGCATGCATCTGGAGTTCGTTTGCAGTGACTGGAGGCCCTGGCATGCCCATTCTCTCTCTCTCTCTCTGCCTGCCTATTTCTGTATCTCTCTAAAATAAATAAATAAAAATTTAAAAAAGTATATTTGAAAGTAGCAAAACAGAAACACAAAGTCACTTATAAAAGGGAGCCTTAGAACTGTTAAAATCCAGGAGAGTTTAGATGGCATATTTCAAATTCTGAAAGACAATTGCTGTCTACTGTGTAAAGGAAAACTATCTGTTATAACAGAAGGAGAAAGTGTAATGTTTCATGATAAAAACAGGCTAAACCAGCTCTATGGAAGATACTTGAAGGAAGCCTTCAGATTGAAGAGAAAAATAAGCACATTACATCCATGAGACGGCAGAAAAGAATAGATCACACATGAATAATAAGTAAGCAAGAGAGGAGCAGGAAAACACTAAAGACTGAAAAATCAGAAAGAATTATAGGAACTAACAAACACTGCTAAATTTTATTATTATTATTATTTGTTTTTTTGAAGTAGGGTTTTGCTCTGGCCCAGTTGACCTGGAATTTGCTATGTTGTCTCAGGGTGGCCGTGAACTCACAGCAATCCTCTTACCTCTGCCTCCGAAGTGCTGGGATCAAAGGCATGCACCACCACTCTCATCTAGTATTACTTTTTATTGATTTATTTGCAAGGAGAGAGAGAGAAACACACACACACACACACACACACACACACAGAGAGAGAGAGAGAGAGAGAGAATGGGTAGAGGTAGTATGTAATTTCAATGACCCACTCTCACCAATTAACAGGTCATCTCAACAAAAACTAAACAGAAACATCTGGACTAAATAACATTATTGATCAATTGGTCAATTCATCAATTAATCAATTTAATAAATATTTACAGAAGGTTCTATGTAAACATGGCATAATACACATTCTCAGAAGCCCATGGAATTTTCTCAAAAACAGATTATATATTAGAATACAAAACACATTTTAACTAATATAACAAAAAGTGGAATAATTCTTTGTATTTTATCAGATCACAGAGGATTCAAATAAATAACAATCAAAGAAAGCATAGAATACACACAAACTCCTGGAAATCCAACCACATACTGTTGAATGGTGAATGGGTCCTTGAATAAATCAAGGCAAAAATCCTTGAAATTGAGTGATAATGAAAGCACAATATACTAAAACCTATATGATATAAGGCAAATGGAAGGAAGCTTTTAGTTGTAAGTGCACACATTAAGAAATCAGAAAGAGATACTAATTAAAATAGCACTCAGACACCATTTCTCATCTCTCACTCTGGAAAAATGTCAGAAGAAATGCACTTATTCTGTTGGTGAGATTTTCAAGAAACCATGTAGGAAGCTACATTGCTGGTAGAGAACACCCACAATTCTTACAAGCTTTCAGAGGGAATTTTGGAAAACTTTGAAACTACCACATATAATAATAACAATTCTACTCCTAGAACTCTACTTTGAAGATACACAGCCAACAAAACCAAATACATATATAATGGTTATCTTTTTTAGAAAATAGCTAATAAAGAAATTTTAAAAACCCTAAATATATGTACGTAAGAATATATGTATACTTATACTTATATGCATGCACACACCCATGTATATACATGAGTTGTTGAAAAAATATTGTAATCTTTTCAATGGAGTACTATGTAGCTTATAAAAAGAATAGGAAGATAGCTATGAATTGTTATAAAACAATTTCTAGGAAATACTGTTAAAATATGTAAAGTGCAAAAAATATATCTATGTATCTACTTTTCAAGTGAGTATGAGGGGGAATATAAGAAAATACACATGTACCTACTCATTTTCACAAAATAATAACTGGTAAAATTAAAGCTGGAGAGACTAACTGGTGCCCTTCAGGGCATGAGAAGGGGTGAGAATTGAGTCGAAAGTATAAAGAGGAAGCTACAGTTCTGTGAACTATAACGTTTCTGATATGACTTTGCAAGCCATAACAGAGTGGCACATGCCCCATGCCTACAGATGATCTTGAGACAGTGAGTTCTCCATATGAATTCCCTTTTACCTTTTGAAAATTATGTTTCCAAAGTATAGTACTTTTCAACTTTTAAACATACAAGATTTCAGTATTTATTAATTTTGAGAATAATTATACAAGGTTGTCCTTGAAATGGAAAATTTGGCTGTCAATTCACTCCTTTTTGTCCTTTTTTCTCAGACGCCTGCGTGGGGTGCCAGCTGCTGTTCTGTGAAGGAGAATATGCTTGTTGGTTCAGCACTCTGGATTTAATGCATCATCATTATGTTCTTTTTATTGGTGGGAGTGAGTAATGGACTCATTTTGGTTCTCTTCCCACATGGTCTTTACAGCCACGGCAGTTGCTAGTGGTGCTTTCCCGTCAGACTTCGTCGTTTATGGACGTGTTTGCGGATCTTGAGGGAAGTACATCATTGTCGGTTGGCCCATCAGCACTGTTGATTGCAAGTGTATATTTCAGTCTGCAGGCTTTCTCTGAGAGGCGTTGCATTTGTTCCTCAGTTTGATGAGGCAGATTTTCTGGAAGCCATGCTAGATTAGACCACGAGTGGGCTGTCAGCCTCTTGGGAGATTCTTGATGTTCTTCACAAATGCTGTACCCACACCTCTGTTGGGTCTCCTCTTCCCAGCACGGCTACACTCGCACCCCTCTCCTCATTATCCATGTTCCCTGCAAACAAACCCTCTGGTCTCCTCTTCACCAGCACTAAGACTTTCACACCACATCTCCCCAACACTGCTGCTCTCCCACCTCCTCTCCCCAACACTGCTGCTCCCCACCTCCTCTCCCCAACGCTGCTGCTCTCCCACCTCCTCTCCCCAACACTGCTGCTCTCCCCAACACTGCTGCTCTCCCACCTCCTCTCCCCAACACTGCTGCTTTCCCCAACACTGCTGCTCTCCCACCTCCTCTCCCCAACACTGCTACTCTCCCACCTCCTCTCCCCAACACTGCTGCTCTCCCACCTCCTCTCCCCAACACTGCTACTCTCCCACCTCCTCTCCCCAACACTGCTACTCTCCCCAACACTGCTACTCTCCCACCTCCTCTCCCCAACACTGCTGCTCTCCCACCTCCAACACTGCTGCTCTCCCACCTCCTCTCCCCGACACTGCTGCTCTGCCATCCTCTCCCAACACTGCTGCTCCTCCTCTCCCCAACACTGCTGCTTTCCCACCTCCTCTCCCCAACACTGCTGCTCTCCCACCTCCTCTCCCCGACACTGCTGCTCTCCCACCTCCTCTCCCCAACACTGCTACTCTCCCCAACACTGCTGCTTTCCCACCTCCTCTCCCCGACACTGCTGCTCTCCCACCTCCTCTCCCCAACACTGCTATTCTCCCACCCTTCTTCAATCTTTATGTTCTCTGCCTCTTTCTCATCTTCCACAGGTTTTCTCCTCCTTGGACACAGTGCCTTGCTTCATGTTCTGTACTGTTCTGCCCTCTTGCGTCTCCTATGTTCTCAGTAAATTTCCCTCACAGTTTCTTCTATGACGTCCTGGGAATTTGGTGGTCATCAGAGCTGAATCCTGGTTGTGGCAGACGTCATGGTGCTGTTTTAATTGCGTGTTTTATAACGGGCCAGTTTTGGAGGGGTCTTTAGTCCCAACAAGAAGACAGAGCCAAGTACAATTACACCAAAACCAGTTTCAGCGGACCAGTGAGTTAATGGAGTTGCTTACAGAGCATTGTTAGGGGTTACTTACAGGAACATGGAGACCCCCAAAGCAGCTGTACTACTGAGAAGTCCTATCCTAGCATAGTTGACAGCCTCCTTCAAGGAGCTCCCCATGTAAGGATTTCCCTTGTAGATGCTCCTCCTTCAGCCTCAGTGTGAGGGCTTACTTACAGAGCACGGAGACCCCAAAGTATCCACACTACCAAGAAGCCTCATCCCAGCACGGATGCTGACCTCCTTATGGCTGCTTATGTGGAGCTTATTGTTCCTTGTTCTTTTGCCTTCTCTATACTCTATCTTCCCCTGAGGCTGCAAGACCTTGTGCAGCATTCCATATATCTGGCACAAGGGGTCACCTGAGATCTCAGGTGGGGATCAGGTGACCTTTCCCCAGCACCCTTCCTTCTATGGAAGAATGCCAACAAGCCCAGTCTCAAGAATCTCTCATGAGTTGTCCCAGCTCCTTTTGAAAAAGCTGGCAATAGTTGTTTATTGTGTTCAGTGTAAAGGAATTTGCTCTACAACAAAACTCCGCCTGTGGCTTGCAGCATAGAGGGTTCCTGATCTTCAAATTTCTATTCTGTTTGCCTAGGAATGATTTCAAAGCTGCAGCCTATGAACCATGTACCTGGGGTGACACTTCATAGTTCTGTCATTAGTCTAAATGACTTTTCTTTTTTCCATTTTAGTCAACTTTTCATTTCCCTCAAAGATGTCTTGGTTGAAGATGAGTTGCTGTGTGTGTGTGTGTGTGTGTGTGTGTGTGCACGCGCGCGCGTGTGTGTCTTTCCTCTGCCTGTTTTGGTTCATTGTGTCATGGTGGACTTCATGATCTCTACCCATGGTGAAGGTCATGTTCAGCCTCCCCTGCTCATCTTCAATTTCCTCTGGAAACATCCAAGACACGTTTAAAAAGAATGCTTCAAAAAATAATGCTTCACCAGCTATCCATCCCTTCATCCAGTCAGACTGACTGCTAAAATGAACCACTATAGTCAAATATCACCAGCCCCTCCTGGGTTTATTTGGTTGGAGCTTAAAACTGCCACCTTGTACTTGAGTGACTGCACAGCTGAGGGCTGTACTCTGGGGGATGGTGGCTCTGCCTGACCAGATCCTGCCCCCCGAGGTAGGGTGTTGTGAAGTGGGTTTTTCGGTAGGGTCCACCGTGCAGGAAACTCAGCAGCACTAAATTCACCCGCTTCTGGATTTCTGGGTGTGTCTCTTATTTTTAAGCTAACCAGAGGTGGTTTCTACTATTCATAATGAGAAGAAAATTAACAGTTAAAAACCCTAACTTTATTTAGGGTTATCTTTTACTTCAATGATTTGTATGTTAATTCCCTGTTCTTGCTTTGCAATGTTCAGTTTCCTTCAGAATTACTTTTTTCTTTTTCTTTTTCTTTTTTTTTTTTTTTTTTTTTTTTTTTTGAGACAGGGTCTTGTTATGTAGTACATCGTTATTTTTGAACTTTAGATTCTCCTGTAATTATTCTGGAGGAAGCAAATATGCTCTAAAGAGATGTTTGTGTCCCTCTCTTTGGTTGTTGTCTATTCAGGCAAAGAGCTGCAAGAAACTGGAATTGCTTCAGGAGCCTCATGCTAGAAGGAAGAGCTGAAGTCTGGTGCCTGCCAGAGGAGGAATTTGTTTCCCAGCAAGACATTTCACACAATGCTGACAACTTGTCAGACCATCTTGCAAGAGAGACTGGAACCTAGTCAAGAATGAATCAAGGCTGAATGGGAACACACCTTGACCAAGATTGCTTTTGCTCTTTATTCAACCTAAACCTCATATCAGGACACTGAAGATGGGTGTAATTACTTTAACTAAATGGGATTGACTTTGTTATTTCTCATAAATTTTATCTTAATATCCAAGTTGGCTGAATTTACATATTCCATGAAACAAGAGACTAGAAGGATTAGGACTTTCAGAAGTCATGTATTGAAAACATTTAAGCTCAGTGATGTTTCCTAGATCAAGATACAGACCTTTTAATTAATGTAAGTTGCCAATTTAAACACTTGGGCAAGAGACACTTAGCTTAAAACTAAAGAGATGAGGTTTGGGCTGGAGAAGATGGCTTAGTGGTTAAAGCATTTGCCTGCAAAGCCAAAGGACTCCAGTTCAATTCCCCAGAACCCACGTAAGTCAGATGCACAAGGAGGCGTATGCATCTGGAGTTCATTTGCAGTGGCTGGAGCCCCTGGTCTGCCCATTGTCTCTCTCTCTCTCACTCACTCTTTCTCTACCTCTTTCTCTCTATCAAATAAATAAATAAAATATACCTTAAGATATAAGGTTAACCATTTAGATAAGAGTGAGTTCAATGGAAAAATTTCAGAACACAGATGAGAGAGGCTAGAGGAAACGTAGCTACAGTTGTGGTTTGATTGTAAAATGTCCCCCATAGGCTCCTGTGTTCCCAGTTGATGGTTCAGATAAAGGAGGTTTTCGGGAGGAAATGGGTCACTAGGGGTAGGCCTCGAGGTTTTTAGCCTAGCCCAACTTCCAGTTTGCCTTCTGCTTTCTGACTGTGCTGTACTGTGGTCATCTGCTTCATATTCCTTCTGCTATGCCTTTCCTGTCATGATGGACTATATTCCCCCGAAAGTGTAAACTAGATTAAACTCTTGTCTTCCTTAAGTTGCTCCTGGTCTGGTGTTTGTTCACAGCAATGAGAAAGTAACTAATCCAGCTGCTGAGAGAAACAAGCTTGAGTTTCCTGGCTGAATTTCCTATCTGGAAGCTATGTGCTCTTAAGAAGATTTGCCTTTCAGAACAACCATTTCCCCACCTATGAATGAGGAACACATTTCTTCTATTATTTCTGAACTCCCTGGCATGAGACATGAAAATCCATATTCAACAAAAACATCAACAAGCAAAATGATTGCACTAATTAATTTTCATAACTCTAAAAAGATTCTTCTACATTTGAAACTTATTATAAATAATTAAATTTTATATTTTAAAAACTTATTTACTTGCAAGGGGAAGGGGGAAGAATGGGTGTGCCAAGATCTCTTACTGATACAAATGAACTCCAGATGTTTTCACTACTTTGTGCACCTGGCTTTAGGTGGGTACTGGGGAATTGAACCCAGGCCATCATTCAGGCTTTTCAAATAAGCACTTAACTACTGAGCCAGGTTTCCAGCTCTAATTACATTTTATTTATGTGCTAGTGCTTGACAATATTGAGAAAGCAGTACATAGACATTCAACAAATATTTGTTGAATAAATGAGAAAAATGAAAAAAAAATCAAACAAAGAAGAACCAGTAGACAGTTAAGGATTTTAAGACATGATGGTAAAAAAAAAAAAAATTTTTGGCTGTATAACGATTCAAGAAAATAGTATTAAATTTATCCAACCTCCAAGAACATGCTGGATACATCCAGGCTCATCTTTAGATCCATTGAGAATTTCATTGAACTGAATAACCAAACAAAACTTCCAGGTGAAAGAGAAATACAATTCATTGCCAAGAATAAGTTATAAACAGTAAACCAGAGTATAAAATACAGAGTGTCTGTCCATTATAATAAGAAGAATCATCTGGCTAATATATGGGCTGTAATTTCCAATACAACATTGTTCTCTCTTGTAAAAACATTCTAGTAAAAAGAGCCACACCAAAATCTACTTGTTTGTGCTGGTTTTACAGCAGTTATCTACTTCCCCTAATCCTAGGGGCCATCACATTTTGTAGGTTCCGCAAACTACAATGTGGATGGTGTGGGGCCCAGCTTCAACGAAGTGATGAAGTATGGGGCATATAAAATCTGGCAACAGTAAAAGATTTCTGAATGTGCAATGACAAGAATGTATTCAATACCAAACACATAATGAATCCAAGGGATTTCTGACAGCATTCCTTGGCCATGCACTGTGCAAAGTGCACATGTTGTATGTTCAGAACCAAGGCAGAAGAGAGGTCACATGATATACTGGATGAGCTTTGCCAGAAACACCTCTTGGCTTCATTATGTGTTTGATTTTGCATTAGTTTTTCATCATTGAGGGTTCAGAAAATTTTACTTGTTGCCAATTTTTCACAGCCTCCCACATTCAGTTGAGTGACCCTAGAAGGGGTTGGGACCCACAGTTTAAGAAGCTGGGGTATAGAGAATTATATGCCTTCCTTTTACTAGAAGAATGGCTGCATTATTATATTTTTTTTCTACAATTGTTTCACAGTTATTCCTTTAGGACTGGCTCCAGGAACCCTCTCCTGATAATAAATCCATGGATGTGCAAATCCCTTATAAATGGTGTAAAAATTATTATAGAACCTATGAACAGCTTCTTGCATGCCTGAAAATGTCTCCAGATAAGCAATAGTCCCTAAAAAATGCTATATAAATAGGGGCTATACTGTATTGTTTAGGGAATAATGACAAGGAAATAAAGTGTGCCCATTCACTTCAGGGAAGATGTTGGATCTGATGATGAAGACCCCATGGATGCAAAGGGCTGAGTGACTGTGTTTTCATGGGAATCCATGGGAATTCCATGAGACTTCTCTGTCAGTGAACCTCACTCTTGCCTCTAGCTTGACCAGATGGATGACATAGTCTGGCTAAACAGACAAGTTGGATAAATTAGAATTTTTTTTGGAATTTAAAATTTGCTTAATTGAAGAACTAACAGGATGATTCTAACCACTAAAGCTAAGCAATGAGGACAATAGAGGCCCTGCGAGCTCTGTGGAAAGATGTGATGCAGCCACACAGCTATGTGGAAATGAAGGGAGAAGATTCACTGGAGGGGAGAAGAGCACATGGGAAGGGAAGGAAGAAGAAAGAGAGAGAGAAAGAGAGAGATAGAGAGAGAGAGGAAGAAGGAGGAAGATAGGAGAGAAGGGAGAAAGAGGCATGGAAGGTGGGATAAACTTGCTTTGGCCTCTAAGCCCCACTGTTATCTTGACTGCAGTTGCTTTGGTTTTGTGTCAGTGACCAAAATATGTATTGTTTGCATTCATCTATATACATATTAAATATTCTACTTTTTACATGAGCATGAATAGTCTTCTATTTCCTGGAAACAAAATGGTTTCAACGGAAACATTTCAGACTGCCCCCTCATCCTGTGGCGCTAACTGGTCTCTATGGTTATCATGACACAAAAGTTAGAAAACTAATATTTAATTGATTATAAGAAAATTTTGAATTCTTTGGAAACACTATTCATGGACCTTCTGCATGCAAAGTGCTGTGAGGTCACTGGACTCACCCACTTTCAGCCTGCCTGTGACCTCCCCTTCTGAGTTGCGAGCGTTGACTGTCACGTTATGAGCTGATTGTAGGAGCAGAGATGAGTCCTGGAAAGGGGTTTACAAAATTAGCAAAAAGTATATCTTTGTGTTAGTATATAATTTACATTTATATATAAAGTTTCTATAAAACCACCGATTCTAGGATCTTTTACATTTGTGGCTAAAACTTTTAAAGACTTCAGGATGTATAAATGGTTTACTTTTTTCATAAAATATAATTATCCTTTGGGTTTATGATGTGATGATTGTGAAGGGCACTTCTGTATAACATGAGGCTGCCGGCACTAATACATATGCCTTCAACGGTATGTAGTTGGCTATAGATGTGGGTGGGTTTGTGTTTCACTCAGAGGAACTGAGTAACTTCCAGAAGACCAGCACTATGTAACATCAGAAAAGTTGCTTTGCAACTCGAGGATGTGAAAAATTCCATATCTTGTTTCTGAAAACAGGTAAGTCTGTCACCATCTTCTATTTTGGCCAATGATGTGACCTTAATGCTTATCTTCATATGGTTAGAAAATAAGGAGCTTGGGTAAGTTAACATAGCAATAATTTTAGCATGGACTCTCTCATTTTATTCTCCATATTATATGTGTACCACCACTCTTAATATAGACATGAGGAAACTGAGTTCAGAGAGAACAAATGATTATTTACCCAAATTCTTAGCTAGGAAGTGACATTACCATAATGGAAACCAATCTTTGGATGCCTCTGGTCTACTCTTTCTGTCTATTCTCCTAAGTGTCGAACAGGGCTCAAGTTAGCTCTTTCCAGATTCACAATTGTTCACAGACAAAGCTGGCTCTTCTGAGCCAGCAGGTACTCTTGACCCCTTTCCCTTCCCCGTCCACGGTGGAGGGGCTTCATGCTTGCTAGTGGAGCTATCCTGAAGCCAAGCACAGTGGAGAGCAGCTCTAGTCGGTGAGCTATGAGGTGAGACTTGCCAAAGGTAGGTTGGGATTATCTGGGTAAGGGTGCGCTTGCCTGATGAAGAGGACCTGGGCACCTACACTGTGTGCTTGCAAGCCACAGGGCATGGGTGTGGCCTAGCAGTCATCCTGTGGTCCTGATGGGAGGAGGGGAAGAGACCTAGGATCCAGGTTCCATCACTGTGGAGTGCTAGGGCCGTCCTCTAGCTGTCCTTCTGGCTTCTGGGTACATGAGAATAAAAGCTCCTGCGTGTATATGCCTCCTTGGCTGGACAGGCTTCTGCTCACAAACAAAGCACTCACTATCACAGGAGGCTGGAAACTGCCCTGGATCTATGCAGAGCAGCTGTCTAACCAGGCAGCTGGAGGGGATTGATTCCAGGCCTCCCGAGGCTACAGAAATCTGAAGCTGCTCAATAGAACAGCAGTATTTAATACAAGCTACACACATCTCCCATCTTCTCAGTCATCTCTAGACCACCTGCACCTGTATTTGACCCACGTCTGACTGGTGCTGTGGACTCAGAGCTCCCCAAGGCCTGAGTGTGTTTTACTTGGTGAGATGTTGATCCTTCTCTTTTCTTTTCTTTTCTTTTCTTTTCTTTTCTTTTCTTTTCTTTTCTTTTCTTTTCTTTTCTTTTCTTTTCTTTTCTTTTCTTTTCTTTTCTTTTCTCTCTTCTCTTCTCTTCTCTTTTCCTTTCCTTTCCTTTCCTTTCCTTTCCTTTCCTTTCCTTTCCTTTCCTTTCCTTTCCTTTCCTTTCCTTTCCTTTCCTTTCCTTTCCTTTCCTTTCCTTTCCTTTCCTTTCCTTCCCTTCCCTTCCCTTCCCTTCCCTTCCCTTCCCTTCCCTTCCCTTCCCTTCCCTTCCTTTCCTTTCCTTTCCTTTCCTTTTTTGTTATCTTCCTTCCTTCCCTCCCACCGTCCTTACTTTCTTTTTTGATTTTTGAGGGTAGGTTTCACTCTAGGCAAGGCTTACCTGTAACTCACTCTATAGCCCAGACTGGCTTCAACTCACAGGGATCCTCCCATCTCAGCCTCTCTGTGAGCCAGGCTTTGATCCCCTTTGTAAAGCATGTAGGAATTTTCTTTCTGCAACTGACCTCTTGTGGGCAGACACTGCTGTCGCTCCTCCCTGTGGAGGTGTTTGTCCGCCTGCTCTAGTTAGCCTGTTGGAAGCCTCTTAGACTTTTCTGCCCAGACCCACAGTGTTACTTACAGTACTTACAGCAGTGACTTATGGCTTTAAAGGGGTGTGATTCCAGTGCTGACCTGGCATGTTGGTGGCATCTTCTCCAAAGATAGGCAGCTTTGGGCTGGAGAGATGGCTTAGCAGCTAAGGCGCCTGCCTCCAGGTCCCACGTTTAGCCAGATGCAAAGTGAGGCAAGGACGCAATGCCGCGCTTGACCACAAGTGGGCGCACGCATCTGGATCCCGTTCACAGCAGCTGAGACACTGCTGGTGTGCCCATTTCTGTCTCCCTCTCCCTCTCTGTCTATCTCTCTGTCTCTCCAAAAATAAATAAAAATAATTAAAAAATTTAAAAAAAATACGCAGCTTTATTTAAGTCTGAGCAGCCATCGCAGGTGTTTTCTAAATTCACCTTTGTCCTATCTCAGAAGATTACATTTTGGTCCCAGTTGCTCTGTTGAGCTTTGTCTGTCTGCACCTTTGTTTCTTTTCAGGACTGTGAATCCCAAAGACAAACCTTAAGTGCTCCAAAGCCTGAATTTTTTGAGCACCCATATGATGCCACAAGTGAGAAATTCCACACTGGCTTCATGTGGTGGGCTATGGTCAAAAGGCATCTTTCCTATAAATGTTATATAATTTTTTTCCAATTATACACATAAGCCTTACACAGAATACAGGTGTAGTGTCATGTTAAGGCTGGATTCCTACCTTCAGGGCATTTCATTTTCATATATGCAAATATCCCCAGATCTGAAAATATCCAAAATCCCAAGCAGTTCTGGTCACAGGCATTTAGGATAAAGGACACACAACCTGAAAAGTCCTTTTGTTTTTTTCTGAAACAAAAGGGTGATGGGGTGATGAGTAGGGCAGGCGGGTTTGAACCAGGAGTTCAAATCATGATTCAATGCAGAACTGGATGCACTGCTTCTGAGGGGGGCTAAATAATCAGACGCCAAATACCAGAGAACATGCTGCATCACACTCACAAGGAAGAAATGCTCTCAGCTCCACGCTGTGGATAAGTGAGTTACCCACAAAGTGTTCAAATTTATAATTTATTTTCTGGGACTTGATGGAAAATTGATTCCTAGACTTAGCATTGAAAAGAAAACTTACAACATATTTATCAGAGCATCCAGATGTTATGAACAGTTTTGTTCAGAGAATGCTACTGTTAGGAAGTCATGCTAATTACAAAATTCTGTATAGCTGTTGTCACAAAACAGTCATTGTTTTTGTAAATTTATGCACAGGTTTACATACCCACTGATGTCACATTGTGAGGCTTTAATATGTAGTTATCTTATTTTCTTGTATTTTCATTCCCTGATTTCTTAAAAGGATATTGGAGATGCCAGTCTAGTAAAATATAACTGAAAGGTATTATTAATTCCAGAATGTTCCATTTACCATGATCTAGTCATCAGGACTTTCTATTAGTCTGTTCTCTTTCAAAATGTGGGGAAGGATTATGTCATGCTTGGGTTCTGTATTCATACCTAACTTCTCTTTTTTATATTTCATTTATTTATTTATTTATTTATTTGAGAGAGAGAAACAGGCAGAGAGAGAGAGAGAGAGAGAGAGAGAGAGGGAGGGAGGGAGGGAGGGAGGGAGAGAGAATAGGCACACCAGGGCCTCCAGCCACTGTAAACAAACTCCAGATGCATGCGCCCCCTTGTGCATCTGGCTTACGTGGATCCTGGAGAATCGAACTGGGATCCTTTGACTTTTCAGGCAAATGCCTTAACCACTAAGCAATCTCTTTAGCCCACCTAACTTCTCTTTCAACAAAAGCTTGTGCTAATTTTCCACTTTCCTGTATGACAGGGCTATTTAGCATTCTGAAATGTCATTAGGTTTAATTTAAGTGCACTGCCTGAACAAGCCCAGATCCTGTACATACTCTGGTCAGCCTATGTTACATATCGTGTACTCCTGGGACCAATGAGAGTCCTGGAGACAATAGCTGTGTATAAAACTACCCACACGCTTTGCACTGTCTGGTAATCTTTGATTTGTGGTCAGTACTGATGTGCACATTTCTTTGTTTGTATGTGTATGTTTTTCTGTGTTGTGAGAGTGAATGTGGGTGCATGCATGCCATGGTGCACATGTGATGCCAGAGGACCATGTTTAGGGTGGTCCTTGCCTTTCCATCTTGTTTGAGGCAGGTAGTACCTTTCTGGATTTCCTTCTGCTATTGTTGCTCTTTGTTGCACATCCCAGGAATTTTGGGGAAATGCACTTGTCTCTTCCTTTTTGCTGTCAGGTCATGGCTGGGACTAGACTACAGAAGCTATCTATCTATCTATCTATCTATCTATCTATCTATCTATCTATCTATCATTTATATTAGAGAGAGAGAGAGTGAGTGAGAGTGAAAGATATGGATGGGGGGAACCATCTTGCCACCACAAACTTCAGACACATGCCCCATTTATGTGAGTACTGGGGAACTGAACTTAGGACAGTGGGCTTTGCAACAAAGTGCTTTTAACCACTGAGCCATCTCCTCAAACCCAGGTACTTTGGATTGAGTGGCGAATACTTTATCCACTGAGCCAAGCCATCTCCCCAGCCCTGATGTAGAAGAACTTGGTGAGTGACTTCATTTCTTTGACAAAAGGAGTTTCTATTGTTTGATAATAAGTCTTTCTTACCTTTCTAATCCCCTCAGCAATCAGGAAATCCTGAAATATCTGTTCTCATTCAGAAATGCCAAAGGAAAATGAAGAGTATACCTTTCAAATAACTCATAGATTATATGAAGTTTCAAATTTGGGGGTGAGGCTAAATACCATTTATTAGTAATTTAGTCAAATTGCGTGTCTACCATGTATAGTTCAGAGCAGCACATTAGGAAAACAGAACACATTACAACAATTGTTTGGTTTCATGTTCATTCTGTTCCAGATTGTCTTTCCTAATCTTTGCTCCATCAAGGCAAGTGGAGAAAATCCCGATTGGCTTTTCAAGTTACGTGATTATTTCTGGGAGACTGATGCTGCATCTACTGAAGGAGACTCTTACAGGCACAAGTGCACAGTTTGTAAGTGGTGCCACAAATACAGAGGATGCTGCTCAAAAACCAAGTTCCTTCGAAGCTCCTCCAAGAATTTTAAATGGCCTGAAACATATCTTTCTAAGTTGCTTGAGCAGATGAAAGGATGTTTCAATTGTTCTGGATAATGCTTGTTCTTTTCTAAAATAGATTGTTAAGTATAGTCTAAATAAATGAGGCCACTAAATTCAGATCTGAAGCACATGAGAATGTAATCTTTGTAGAATTGATCTTATAAAGTAAGTCTCACTGCCTAGTAGACATGCAGCATTAAGGGCTGGCTAGAGAGTTCAATCTCCAGGTCCCCGTTTAGCCAGATGCAAAGTGACACAAGGGCACAATGCCTGCCTGGGGCACATGCATCTGGAAGAACCCTGAGTTCCAATTCTCCAGGTCCCTTCTCCCTCTCTCTCTGTCTGTTTCTCTCTGTTCTCTCCAAAAATAAAAATAAAAATAAAAAAAAATTAAAAAAGCCACCATGAATGTGTGGACATGTCATTTGTCTAAAAAGTTCCCTTTTTTTTTTTTTTTTTTCTTAAAAAGCTCCTTTGACAAACAGCCATGGTGGGTAACCAACTGCTCCTGATTTGGCTAATAAATCCACTCAGTGGAATGGAACTCATTGCTGGAACTGGGAAATAAGTCAAAGCCATGTACAAAAAATGCTGAGTCTCAAGATCTAGATGCCACTGTGGGCTGAAGAGAGCCAATGCATATAAAATTCCCTCCAAAACATATATGGTTATCCCTTCTATCTGTCTAACTCTCTCTCTCTTGGAGAATTTGCTCTCTGGACAATGAACCTGAAGGGAGGATCAGCTAACTCCATAGAACAAAAAAGGGCAAGAATAAAAATAAAAAAAAGGCTTAAAACAGAGACACCAACTGAATGTCAAGGAAGCAGAACTAAAATGACCCCAATGTCAAACTTTGTCTAAAATTTCCATTTTTTTTTTTTGAGTAAAATCTTAAAAAGCTCCCTTTGAAAAACAATGGAACCAATACTTCTGTAAAATCAGAATAACATAAATAAAAAAATATATTAATTTTTGAAAAACTGAATTTCTGTGCTTAACTATTACTTAATTTTTTAGAAGGCACACATCACTTAAATCATTCATAATTTTCTTACCATTCTGGAGCGTATTTCTTTGACATACAGTGGAAATAAAAATTCTGATTCCCCTTCCAGGTGAAGTCCATCTTTTGTAACATGTAAGTGACCCATTCCTGTCTGTTAAAAAGAAACGATATAGTGTTTTCTGTTTTTTATTTTTCAGTTCTTATAGTATTGACTTAAATTACACATCTGCCCATAAAATTCCTTCTACCTTTTGTACTTCTCCTAAATGACATATTATTTATACTCAATATTCAATGGAAAAAATTCTTGTGTAAAGACAAAGGACTAATTAGACTTAAAGAATAATTTTATAACACTCATCCAAGACTCCATAACCACATAGTAGAAAACAAAGTATTTTTAATAAAGCTATAATAAAAGCAATTCTTGCGAGATGCCCAGTATACATATATGGATCAGTATAACCATAAACATAATTAGGACCCATCACTCCCTAAGACACCATGAGCATCTTTGTGAGGCTGCAATCCACGCTCCATGATGAAGACACCACTTGAGCATCTTTGTCTCCAGAGGCTGCAATGTATAATCCAGGCACTGTCAGCTCCTCTCAGCTCTACAGGCACACTACCTTTGTTTTCATGATGAAATAAACATTCATTCGAAACTCACTTCAGGAGGAGGAACAGTGTTCAAGGGGCTGTACTCACAGTCTCCAGTCACCAAACCAAGGACAAAGCTCAAGTCACAGTGACTGCCATGCTATCACAGCTCACAGGCACTGAGAGGTACAGCTCCTCATCACCATTTGACAGGCTTCCTGTTAATTACACTCTTCAACCAACATCTAAATCCTGTACCTTTGTTTGGTGGTCTTTGCTCTCTGCAGCCCTTGATGGTGTTTCTGATGTCCAGTCTTAGAGTGACTATTTAAATAACAGAAACACAGCTGTCAAATCCTAGGCCCTCTTTCCTGTGTTTATAAAAGGCCTATCACTCCACACATCCTAACCATGTTTTGTGACAACATAATTGAAAATAATTATTATTCTGGAATGAAGTCCAAAAAGTTACATTACAAGTTAAGTACTGATGCAATATTGTTATCATTTAGTGTTTTTAAGACTTTTTTGTAAAGATTGTATTTTTATTTACTGAGACAGAGAGGGGAATGAAACCACAGTCCCCACTGCATCCACACTCTGGAAGGTGACTCAGCCCTGCTAGTAGCCCTAAAAATCTTGATTAAATCATAAATGGAGAACTTGCTTTTGAATGTGTGTTCAGTTTTTCCAATATTTATAAAGGTAGCCTGGTCTTAAAATTTAAAAATATTTTATATATGGCACATATTTAGTCCCAGCACTTGGGATGTGAGACTAACAATGGGCCCTGGGAGAGAAAGAGGGAGGGAGGGGAGAGAGAGAGAAAGAGAGAGAATATTCAGCAATTAGAGGCGCTTGCTTGCAAAGCCTGATTGCCTGTAGGCTTTGATTCTGCCAAGCCATCTCTCCACCCATGTTTTGTTTTTAAAATAGAACCTGAAGCCAGACTCACAATTTGTGAATAAAAGCAATTAGGCAAAGAGACGGCAACCTCAGTGTGTACTGTTGGTGGGAAATTGGTTAATGGGTTAGCATGTGACATTTATTAATTTTGCAGCTCTTATGTTCCACGTGACAAGGTGTGAGCCATCCTCTATGCATGCTTTTGCCTTCTCTCTCAATGACAAATAAATAAATAAACATTTTTTCTGGGAAAAAAAGATTTGTGTCAACAATATAATTGAGGTTGTGATGATCATCAAATTATTTTATAATGCCTCTTAGGTTTATCTTTCTTTTCCAAACCCCATCTTAACAATGTCTTGTCTTCTTAAAAGTAATGTCATAAACAGCAATGAATCAATCCCACTCTAGAAAAGCAAGATGATAAAAATTCCAATTTGGGTTGTAAAATGCACCATCTTTTAGAAAGATATAAATAATTTGAAAAAATGCATAAAATCATCCAGTTTTATCCCTGTCAGGGCATCTGATGAGGACTCACTGCAGGCTGCTCCTGACAGCTTTGACCAGTCAGTCAAAAGCCCTCAGACCAATGGCCAATTCCCTTTTATCTCTCAGTGAATAATCCCTGAGAGCTTTGAGGTTACTAGTTCTTCCCCCGGCATGAAGGAGGAGGAGAAGGAGAGAAGAAATCACTTCTTGGTGTAGGTACTTGCTACTTAGATAGCAGCTCATAAACTATGCATCCAATGGCCTTTCACTATCAGTTTCTGTATGCCTGCCATCTCAACCTTCCCAAAAACATGTGTTTATAAACCCAATGTTTCTCCCATTTTTGTGAATAAAAAGTGTTATCCATTAGAAACCACAGTCCCATCCACACTCAAGGTCTCCCCAGTGGTGTTCATTGTCATCTTAAAAAATATATATATATATGATGATGTAACAATGGGCTGGGGACCAGCAATTAGAGGTGCTGCTCCAGGACCCTGCCAGACTGCACACATCTGGAGTTCATTTGCCCAACCCTCCTCCCTCTCTCTCTCTCAAATAAATAAATAAACATTTTTAAAAAAGATGTGCAACAATATAATTGGGTTGTGATGTTGGTGGTCAATTACTGACAGTACTGCACTGTACATAAACAGGGAAAGACCCAGAAAAGCAAGATGATCAAAATGTAGCAGAGCAAAATGTTTTATCAAGGTGAGACTCACCCCACAGCTTTGAAGTCACAGCCTGCCGCTCCATTAAAGATGAGGTCTGTTCTTCCGTATGTCCCCATAAACTATGCCCCAATGGCCAGCATTGCTATTCAGGTTTAGAAACCCACTCTCTTTTGATGAAATCCATTAGACGGGGTCTCCTGGTGTTCATTGTCATCTTCGGGCTGAAAACTCCTCCCTCACAGGGGATGTTGTGGTCAATGAGGACAGGGGTTGATCATGTGTGTCTGAATCCCTCCATTAAAGATGAGGTCTGTGTATGTCCCTGCCCCACCAG
The DNA here is from genome assembly GCA_036365145.1 of Orientallactaga sibirica. Lineage (NCBI taxonomy): Eukaryota > Metazoa > Chordata > Mammalia > Rodentia > Dipodidae > Orientallactaga > Orientallactaga sibirica. The sequence goes on along the minus strand of JAEOAD010000020.1, from coordinate 35,584,501 downwards.
CATTGCTATTCAGGAGAACGGTCTCTTGAAGCTGGGAAAGATGAGTTAATCCTTGAAGGACATGACATCAGACTTGTTTCACACTTAGATGCTTTGATTCAGCAAGCAACCACAGTTAAAAACAAGGATATCAGAAATCAGAAAAACATTGTATGGTATCTATTTCTGAAAAAGGAACAGGCCATTAGGCTGATGAATACGGTCTAAGTTATCCAGCTACCAAAACAAGATCCTGGATTGTAAGAACAATTCGTAATGTTTTCATGATACAATAAAAGACTTAATTTAAAAAAAAAAAAGGGAGGGGGATGAAAGATTGCTCAGTGGTTACAATGTGCTTGCTTTCAAAGTCTGATTACCTGGATTCAATTCCCCAGTACCCATGTAAAGCCTGATGCACAAAGTGGCACATACATCTGGAGTTTTTTTGCAGTAGAAAGAGGCTCTTGTATACCCATACTCTCTCTCACTCTCTCTGCCTTGTTCTCTCTGTCTCTATCTCAAATACATAAGTTAAAAGATTAAAAGTATTTTGAAAAAAGATTTTGGGGCTCAAGATATGGTTCAGTAGTTAAAGTGCTTGCTTGCAAAGCCTGACAGGATTTGATTCCCTAGTACCCATGTAAAGCCAAATGCACAAAATGGTACATGTATCTGGAATTTGTTTCTCTCTCTCTCCTTGCAAATAAAAATAGTAAAACAAACAAACAAACAAACAAACAAAAACAGACTTTGAGGAGGCTGCCAGATGGCTCAGTGGCTAAAGGCATTTTCTTGAAAAGTCTGGCAGTCCAGGTTCAATTCCCCAGCCATAAAGCTGGATGGGCATTTATTTGCAGTGGCAAGAGATTTTGGTGCACATATGCATATATACAAGCACACACACAAATATTAAAAAATTGAGAGTTTATAAATTATAGATGGCGATTTTAGAAAATGACACATAAATGTGACATTATATTTTGGTTCTAGGTATTGATCTCAAAGCCACCTATGTGCTGTGCATGCTGGGTATGCACTTCACACAGAGCTGTGAACTAGATTCCCATGTCAAAGGTTTTTGTGTGTGTGTGTGTGTGTCTTTTTGAGACAGGGTCTTATGTAGAGCAGGCTGGCTAGGAACTCATTATGTTGCCAAGGCTGGTCTAAAGCTCCTGATCTTCCTGCCTCTACCTTCCGGGTGCTAGGACTAAGGGCGTGGGCCGACCACTCCTAGCTCAAAAGTGCTTTATGTTCATCCCCTTCCTTGATGGCTCATTGTGCATTTGAGAAAGCCTGTCATCTGTTGCATAGCTGCATTCTTTTCTGATGGAGTTACTAAAGTCTCTCCACATGGCAATATAATCACAGGATGAGGTAAAAGTCATTAAGATGTCATAAGATGTCATCTGGCACCATTTTCCCAAGCTTCCTAAAAACAATTACCAATTGCTTCGTGACAGGCATTTGTCTAAGGAAATTAGAAAGGCTACAAAGCCTTCCTTGCCTGCCCCTGCACAAGTCTTAATATCACAATTGGTGGCAGCAGATCTCCAACTGCTAGCTTCTAAAGGAGTTCCTTTCAAGTCCTTGTAAGGATAAATCCATGTGGAATTCTCCAAAAAAGGGCAAGGTTACCTATTGTCACAGTACATGAAAACACACAAAATTGGCCCACAAAGTATTTTATAGAACTATAAATTTAATTATTCAGTATTCTGTGATTATTTGCATTCCTTTTTCCAAATAAAAGTGCTCCCCAAATTTAATTTCCAAGGCTAATATAGTTAACTTAGAGTCATTAATCTGATTTTGCTACAGTTATATTTATTAACTGGATTAAAATAACTTATGAGTAAGCAAATATCAGTGACTATAAAGTTTTTTTTTAAGTCTATGTCATTAAAAATCAAAGATAGCTTCTTTTAGGTTATAAATGGATACCACCCATGCCCATGGGTACTATAACTAATATGCATAATTGTTTTATGGGAAGAAAATAGAATAAGAAATAGTATAATGTCATATTATTGCCCTGATTTTGTAAATTATGAAAGATATATTTTAAGAACAAAAACTTCTCAAGCTGAGACAGGTTCCTCTCCAAGCTGAGAGAGGTCCTGAACAGGAAAATCTACATGGCCACTGGATCTGGTCTTATAACCTTAGAGATGTAAATTAGGCATCCAGTTGGGATGAGCCTCATTGCCAAGTTCAAATATATATTGAGGACTTTGATTGGTTGGTGGGTGTAGCAGACAGCTTCAGGTTCACTGAGATGAACTTCCAGACCAGGCACAGTTATGGAGGAAGGGATATTATTTATTGAAGCTTGCAGATCCAGGGGAAATTCCATAAAGGCAGGAGAAGTGGCCTGCTCTCACAGGACCAGGCAAGAGAGAGAAAAACCACCAGCCACACAGCACAGCACACTTCAGGAACTCCTATTAGGCACACTTTACATATCTTTACAATCACCAACCATCACCACACCTTAAAACCAGCCCCCAGTGACATTGCCTCTAGCAAGGTGACTGCAGATGCAAACTATATACTAATAAAACACTGAATATATTGGGGGCCATATATTCAAACTACCACAGTGGGCCTGGGAGGAGAGTTCAGAACTCAGAAAGAGCCCACCTGCCAACAGGCACGGGGTAAGAAAATGAAAAGATTTCTTAAAAGGAAAAAGGACCAGGAAGTTGGTCATTACCCCCATCTCAAATCACACTGGAGTTCCTTCTAGTCTTTCCAGGGCAGGTGGGCCTGTATGTTCTTTTGGGCCTAAACTGACTACCTGCAGATGAAGACTATTTTTCTTCTAATTACTATGATTACTCCCTCACAAGGTCTAACTGCTGATAGGGAAATGGATATTGCCTTGGGTTTTTGCAAGAGAGGGGCTGTGAATGGAACAGGACTCACACATAGATGACAAGTGATCCACACAGAGCTACATACAACCCCTGCCATGTGCTGATTTAATATCCATTTTCCCAATTGGCTTATTCCTTACAATAGCTACCATGGAATCCTCCAGAACCTTGGTGCTTGGCACAAAGTCATTATGATTTCTGAATATTTATATTCCACAGAATGTCTATTATGGACCATTATGTCCATTTCTTTTACATGAAGCTTTAATTCTAAGAACGGAGCTGAGTCTGTTAGATGCTATGTGTTGGGCTGGTTGTATCTCAGATAAAACTGGGCTCATCCCCACTAGAGTTCAGGCTTGTTTCTCACCAAAATTGTGCTCATGTCTCCTATACTGTTGTCTTCTTCACATGTGTCAATATTATGTTTTTATTTATGCCTTAACCACTAAGCAATCTCTCCAGCCCTATGTTTTTATTTGTGACTTTCTTGACTTCCCTTTGGTTTTCTCTTGGCATTGCTAATATTTTTTTAAATGGTCTCACTGTGTAGATCAGGCTGGCTTTTTTAATGTTCTATCTTCCTGCTCTCTGCCTGCTGAATGCTTGGATACAGGCTTATATCATCATCATGCCTGGAAATATTTGTAGCTGTGAATTAGTTATTGTTTTACTGGGGACAAACAGGGTCTTGAACATCCACCCCAGCCCTTCATTGCTAAAGGCACATAGTTTTTCCCACCACTTCTGTTATCTCCCTTGCAGCTTTTCTTTCATGACTTCTGCCTTCCAACCAATTAGACAGCGACCCATAAACCTATGTACCCAATCACCTTACAGTCTGTATGTGCCTTCTCAACCTTTCTCAAGTGTTTATAAACCCACTCCCCTTTAGAATAAATGAGAGCACGCTATCCATCAGATGGCCTCCTGGGTGGTGGGTGGTTCATTGCCTGTCGCACTCACCCACTCCAGGACCCTGCTTCCCCCCAACTCCACCTGCACCCGGGACATCAGTGGCCAATGACCCCCAGGAACAGTAAGGACCCACATCTATCTATCATCACACACACACACACACACACACACACACACACACACACAACACACAATCTGTAAAGAACAAAGTTATGTCATTTGAAGGAAAATAGATATAGCTGGAGATAATCTCATTAAATAAATTGGAGAAAGACAAATGTATGATTTCTATCATTTGTTGTTCTTAGATTTTATACAGATAGATAAAATCATGCACATATACGTATATACACACATACATACATGACTTGAATGTAGATGTAAAGTTGTCTAAAGTGGCAAAGGGTACTAATTGGTAGGGAAAGGGTGAGACAAGAAAGGGTAGAAGAGCACGAGAGAAAATATACCCAATATATACATGTATGAGTGCTTAAAAAACTAAAAAGAATATGAATAGAGATGCTCTGTGTGGGTGGGGAAAGTTCCCAGAACTCATAAGATTATAAATGAAAATGCCAAAGCCAGTGGTGGGTTATTCCCTGTTGGTTGTTGGCCGAGGAGACCCTTGAAGTCCCCAAAACAATTCAGGCTATTTCCACTGTTGTTAGTTGCCCACTAGAACTATATGGTAAGAGCCTTTTAAAATATTTTTATTTACTTATAAGCAGAGAGTCAGAGGGAGGGCGGGAGAGAGAATGAGAATGGGTGCACCAGGGCTTCTTACCACTGCAAATGAACTCCACACACACGAGCCACTTCGTACAACTTGCTTTATGTGGGAGAATCTAACACAGGTTATTAGGCTTTGCAAGCAAGCACCTTTAACCACCAGGTCATCTCTCCAGCCTCAAGAGCCGATTACTGAAGATCCCACATGCTTTGGTTACAGGACAGAGAGAAATCCAACTATGACTGAGCTGGCAGCTTCCTCCCTGCTGGCTAGCTTTCACAATGGTAGGGATTGTTGCGTAGGCCACTAGGCAAGTAGTATGAGCCGTCTTACTAAGCTACGGACCCTGGGTGCCATACTACCAATCTGCCAATCAACACATGCCCACTGGTGAAATAGTACCATGATTATTACTGAGTATCCAACAATTCTGTGATTTGACTTGAGTCTGCTCCATGGGCAGGAACTCACATTTGGTACTGTAAATCTGTGTTGAGCCTGTGGCTGAGGAGGTCGTGGGACTTCTTGGGAGAGCTACTGCTGTTGTTTTGTAAAAGGTATATGATGTCTATCAAACTACCTTATGTCCATTGATTAGTCATAGATTTTCTGTCAGCTTTAATTAATTTGAGAAGCTTCTTTTTGCAGTGGGTGGTGTTTGCTACAGACTTTTATAACTGGTCATAGAATTGGCAGAGAATAAGGGAGTGTGGAGTGCTGAGCCTTAAAAGGGACATCTCCATCAGCTTCTCTCGTCAAACAAGGGAACATTATGGAAGGGCATGCTGGGGTGGGACAGAGAATGTGAAATCTGGAGGAAGAGGTGGGGTCTTGTGGAAAGCTGGCTGTCCTCTGGGCATGACATATCATTGTATTATTTAGTTCTTGGCAGCTGTTAATCTCTGCAGAAGGTTCCATCACCAAGGGGTCCCCTTCATGAGGATTTATAAGCTGTTGTTAGTGGGAAGGAACTTATAAGGCTCTGCTTCTCCCTGAGGATTTATAGACAATTAATGGTTGCTGGGGAAGAGAGAACATTTCTTCAGTGATAGAGCCACTAGTAAGTTGCCTGTGCTCCTGTAAATAACTCCTCAGCCACAGTTCTTAAGTAATCCTAAGCAAACTCATTGGCTCAAAATAAAAAGACGAAAATAGAGGAAGGCCATTTGTGTAAAGAGGATCAGCAGTGAATGGGAAGTGAGAGAAGGACAGGGAGTAATGGGGGTGAATATGATCAAAATACTTTATCTGCATGCATGAAAATGTCATAATAAAACCCATTATTATGTATAATTAGTATATATGTAAATACAAATTTAGAAAATAATATTGTCTTTCAACTCATGAACATGAGACATCTTCCCATTTGTGTCTAATTTCTCTCTCTTGTGTTTGTGGTTTTCAGTCAATGAGTCTTTGAGTGTTTGAACTCTTTTTATTTTTTTTTTTTAAGTAGGTATCTTGTTCTTTGGGGTATTATAGAAAATGGGATTTTTATTTCTTAATTTCATTTTCAGGCACTTTGCCATTTATTCAAATGAATATAAACCAGGAACTAGAGGAGCTATCCACCCTTTCATGTTCATTTTAGTACTATTTATGGTGATTTGAATGTAAAATGTCCCCCATAGCCTCGAATATTTGTGATTAAACTTCCTATATAGTCCCCAGCTGGTGGAGCTTTCGGGAGGGGGAGCCTTGCTGGAGGAGGTGCACTACTGCGGGAGGGCACTGGGATGTTTAAAAAATTATTTAATTTATTTACTTGAGAGAAGGAGAGAAAGAGAGAGAGAGAGAGAGAGAGAGAGAGAGAGAGAGAGAGAATGAATGGGCATGCCAGGGCTTCCAGCCACTGCAAACAAACTCCAGACACACGTGCCACCTTGTGCATCCAGTTTTATGTGTGTTCTGGGGAGCCCAACCTGGGTCTTTTGGCTTTGCAGGCAAGCACCTTAACCACTGAGCCATCTCTCCAGCCTGGGATTTTTTAGTCTTGTGTGTACAGTGCTAGCCTTTACTACTGATTCCTCCAAGCTTTAGATATGAGGGGGGAGCAAGCTTCTTCTTTCTCCATCATAATGAAGCTTCCCCTCAAAACTGTAAGCTGAAGGGTCTACTCAAGCTACTTGCCCACGAGGATGGATGGATCAAGAAAGTGTGGCTACACTTCAAGGTCAAGGTCTAGAGCTTTCCAAGTACTAAATTTTCTCTCTTAGCTCCTGACAGGTGAATGCTGGACCCTCTGTTAGATGTCATGCCCTCAAACCTCCAAAATTGTGAGCTGAATAAACCATTTCTTACTGTTTAAAAAAGTAGATACTTGCCTCAGGCACTTAATTATGGTAACTACAAAACAGACAAGTGTCCAAGTGCTAAAACCTTTATGAATTAGTGACATTAGGAAAATAGATGATATAATTCTGTAAATTGCTGGATCCAGTAACCATAAGGTGTCTTGACTTGATCAACCTCAAGTCCACCTGACAGAGATAACACTTAAAAATAACACAGTGGAGACAAACAAAATGAATGCACTATAGTCACGTGAGGTATGTTCACTGTACATTATACTACCAAAAGTCCTGCAGCAGACGGGAAGCAGCACACTTTTATTCCATCAAAGGAAACGTCTCTCACTACACTATAGATGCAGCGATGCAGTGAATACAGCATGCGTGGGGGAAAAAAAATCTACTTACTGGAGAAAACCACATCACTTTAAGAATCCAAATAGTGAGCGCAAAATTCACGACAAGGATGGTGAGCAAGAGCAGGACAAACAAGTAGAGGCAGCGCTTCCTCCAGCCGTAGATGCCGATCTTGTAGACGTGCTGGTTCTCGGGCCTCTCCACGGGGGTGCCTTCTGTCACTGTTGTGTACTGTTCACGCACCATCTGCCACAGGAGGCGAGCAGGCACAGAGAAAGGAGAGGTATCGTGAGTCTAGAGTTTTTGTTTTAAATTCCAGTTTTAAAATTTCTAAAGGTAATGATTCAGGTTTGCTTGTACAGGTCTGTAACCCCAGCACTGGAGATAGCAGGATCAAGAGTTCAAGGTCATCCTTGGCTACATAGTGAGTTCCGGGCCAGCCCAGCTAGCCAGCTTGCCTCAGGGATTCCCTGTCTCTGCCTCCTACACACTGGCATTTATGGGGGCACCGAGGGTCCTGGGATCCAATCATGTATGGCAAACAGTAAACAGACTGCATCGTCTCCCCAACCCTGTCTCTTGTTCCCAGGAATCTAGCCTGCTGTGCATAATTTGAAAATGGAAGACTCCCTTCTATATATTCCTAACCCAGACTCACCTTGAATTCAAGACTCCAGTATCCACCTGAGGGGAGGGGAGGTGTCTTAGACATTAGAAACCGCTTCTTGTAAAATTTTCACATGTTGCTAATGGCAGCTCCATTCAAGCTGCTCAAGCTAAAAAATCTTGGAATATCTCTGTGTTCCTTTCTTTTCTTTATGTACATTCTATTCATTAACAAGCCTTGTCAAGACTGCTTTCAGTCCAGAACTGGACTGTCCCTACCACCGTCCCTCACTGGTTATGGTTAACAGCTGCCTACCTCACTGTTCTCAGCTTCTATCCTTAAAATTGTCTACAATCTCCAATATGGAGGCTGATGATGGCCCATTACAACACAATCACAGATTGTGAGATCAGGCCCTGGAGGATCCTCTTTCTGGCACCCCACATGGGCACCTATAACATGACTTTGCGATTGGGTCCAGTGTTCAAGTCCCAGCACTCAGAATATCCTGAAGAATCTTCCTACCCTCACCACATGGGCACATGTGACCAACACTGGGGCTAGGACTTGTGCTGAGGTTTGGAACCCAGGTTTCCTTCGGCAATCCTCCCCCACATGCCATCTCTCATTTGGGTGGAGACTCAAGTGTAAGTTCAAGCATAACTACAATCAAATGAGACTACCTCACCTACAACATGGTTGAATCCCACATCTGCACACAACTTCCTGTGGCTTCCAGTCTCAAAGTAAACCCCAAGTTCCCTCTGTCACTGACACCGTTTCTCCTGCCTTTCTCCCCTAGCACCTGTCCCTGACCCCTGGTGCTCCAGCCATATTGGTCTCAGCTGTGGATGGTAACTGCATGGTGCCTCTTTATCTCCCTTCAATCTCCCCCCTGAGAGCCCTCTCTGCTCATCCTGCAGTGAAAACACCTCCCAGAGCACCGAGCAGAGCTCACAGTGTCTAATTTTTCCTCTGTATCACTTAGTTCCATAGGACATACTTTGTATTTTATCTATCTACTTGTACTGTAAATGCTCCCCTCACTGCATATGCGCCTGGAAAAGTGGAGTTTCCAGCTGTTTGGCTGCTCTATTGTACCCCAGCAACTGAGCAATAATTGCCATGATGCACGTACATGCTCAATATATACACTAAATTGACTACGTTAAGTGGAAAGACACCTGTTAAGTTTATTTAAATACAAATTGGACAGCAAACTATAACCTAAGTGAGGGTTACTTCTGAATGTTCTTGTTTTTATAATGAGCGAGTGAAATGTCCCAACAGGGTTGATGATGAGCAGGTGTGAAGAGAAGACACAGCAGGGAGGTGCTGCTGCACAGTCGTGCTTCTCCCACAGGAGAGGAAGCTGGGCATGCATCATGCATGGCTTATGGTTCCCCCACCTGTGCACCTTCCTTGCTCACAGCCTGAGTGAGAGGCTGGGCCCCCTTCCCGGGTCTAACTCACAGACTGCATGCTGTCCTTCTCACTCTGTAACACAGGCAGGCCTCATCTTCTGGCCTCTGCCTCCAGAGTTCTTGCATTACTGGCATGCACCATCATACCCAGATTTATTTCTTATTATTTACATATCTTATGCTTGCCTTGTGCATGATTTCCATTAAGCTGCCACCTGCTGATGTTGACTGAACAGCATTAAAGAGGACTTACTGCGGAAAGCATGAGTTAAATTAGTAGGTGGTATATTCAATTTAAGTAGTTTCCCAAAAAGCTGATTTTATTTGTATTACATACTAAATTGAAATCTTGTTGGAAAAGAACCTCTCAAATTCAGGTGTCTTTTCCTAGATATACATATTCTAATTAGCACTGGGCAGAACACCAGTTACCTAAGCACTTTCAGGTTATGCAAAAGTGAAATTCATGTTGGCAAGAGATGGTATCAACTTGAACAATGTGAAGAGCTGTGTGATCTATTTATAACTCTGTTCAAATGAAGCAAATATTCTAGAACATGATACCTATATTCCATAATAGAAAAATAACCCTGAATTTTAATATATTGAATAAAATTTAATATTATAAACTTTATTTAAAAAATATTTTGTATTAAAAATTATACTTCTTCCCTCTTAACCATCCTTCAAAGTATGTTGATACTATGCTTATTATTGGTGTTAAATTCATCACTCACCTATAAATATTAACATCTTAATAGCTAGTAATCAGGCATTAATCATTAAAATAAGTTTGGCCTAAATACCAATAGTACCTTGTTTTTGAATTCACAGCCCTCTTTGTTATTTAAACCAAAATGGCCTTAGTGATAGGTATTCTGTCTTCTGAATTCTTTCATTCTTTTTAAAAATTTTTATTTTTGGAGAGAGAGAGAGAGACAGAGAGAGAGGGAGAGGAAGACAGATGGGCACGCCAGCAGCCTCTCAGCTGCTGTGAAAGAAATCCAGATGCATGAGCCCCCTTGTGGTCAAGTGCAGCATTGCGCCCTTGAGTCACTTTTTGCATCTGGCTAAATGTGGGACCTGGAGATTGGAACCAACGTTCTTAGGCTTAGGAGGCAGGTGCCTTAACCACTAAGTCATCTCTCCAGCTCCTGAATTCTTTCATTCTTATGATGGCAAATAATTATGTGGATTGAGCCACTACATGCTATTAAGCATACCCTGATGTGCCTGCTGGGGGTGAGCCACTGTCAGGAATAGGACACAGAAAGATGATTGACACATGGGCCATGCTTAAAAGGATTTAGTTACAAGTAGCCTTGTTATAAATAACATATGTGTCATGGGGCAGGTGCATGTATGAATGCTCTCTCTCTCACACACACTCAATGGGCATAAATCCTTCTCTCTTTTTTATAGTACCATTGAGTTTTGTCTTTTGTCTTTTTTTTTTTTTTTTTTTTTTTTTTGAGGTAGGGTATCATTGTAGCCCAGGCTGACCTGGAATTAACTACGTAGTTCTAGGCTGGCCTCAAATGCACAGCAATTGTCCTACTTCTGCCTCCTGAGTGCTGGGATTAAAGACATGACCACCACGTCCTGCTTGACTTTTAAAATAAAGTGTAAATTCTGGTATTTTAAAGGAGTTCCTGAGGAAATACCGCAAACCAATAGGACAATGCCCTTTAAACATCTAATAAACCTAAGTTCACTTAAATGAGAGAGTGACTAACAGAAAAAAAAAAAAGGTGCAATCCCACTGTCCTACAATTGTCAGCTAACAAAACTGGCTTTGCTCTGCTACTTTAGATGAAGGCTCATATTGACATGGTGTAACATTTACAAAAGCAGGCAATCCACACATTCTGTCCTTTTCTCAGTGTTTCATCCTGTTTCTTATTAAGGATGTTCAGAAACCAGAAGCTTTTTCAGTGTCATTATATGGTACGTGACTAAGGGATTCTATCAGCACAGAGATACTGAGTTGGTGGAAATGACATGGGAACAGCACTAGGCAAGAAGTAACTTAAGCTCAACATGTGATTTTTTTTTGTTTTTGTTTTTCGAGGTAGGGTCTCACTCTAACTCAGGCTGACCTGGAATTCACTATGTATTCTCAGGGTGGCCTTGAACTCTTGGCGATCCTCCTACCTCTGCCTCCTGAGTGCTGATTAAAGGCGTGCGCCACCACACCTGGCTTCAACGTGTACATTTTAAAGGGCCACAATGAAGGCTTTAGCATATGACATTTTTCTCTTAATTAGATCCAGGTGTTAACGTGGTACCACCTTCGTTCCGGTTCTTTGCATGGGCACTACTGAACCTTAACCTCTGATGGACTGCAAGTATGTCAGAAAATTGAACTTAGCTGGCTGCAGTGAGTGCTGTGCCAATGGTAACAGAGTGCTGTACTGAGCAATTGCTGGAAGCCCTGCTGTGACACTGTCCACTCCTGGCTGGGGATCTACTGTTGCCTTCTGCCCTATGAGAGCGGGAGAGTACTATTTTCTTCTGTTTCACATAATAATAGGTGCCTGCTGTTTTCTTGTGAGTCATTCATGGTGGGTGGCCATTTCTGAGTCACACACTAGTGGATATGTCTTGTTTCCTTCTGTCTATTATTACAAGGCAGCTACTTTTCTGATGAGTAATATATAGAGATTATCTGAAAACAAGAATCTGAGCCTTATAGTTAAATTGTAGTCAAAGGCTTGACATTTCCAGTGTTTTATCTATTGATGCAAGACAGATGCTTACTGTTTTCTTTTGCATCACATCATAGTGGCCACATACTCTATTCTTCTGAAACATGTGGTGGGTTCCTATGATTTTCATTTATATGATAGTATAGTGGGCCTACTGTATCATTCTGTATCACATTATAGTGAGTCCCTACTATTTCCTTCTGTATATTATGCTGGGCATTTACTGTCTTTTGTATCATCTTATAGCAGGCACCTCCTGCTTTTCTTGTCTTTCCCAGCAAGGCCTCCAACTCAAAGGCAAGTAGTTGTGGTCTTGCTATCAGCAATGTCAGTCCCTCTCCAGTATCACATCTGTGTGAATGGCATAGGTTGATCGCCACCATTACCCACCACTTGTAAAGAACATTCCAGAGAAGAAGCTGGGAAGAACTGAAGAAAGAGCAAGAGAGCGTGAAAGTAAAAGAGCAATGTTACCAACATCACTTGATAGCTTATGAATTACCAAGTTTCCTCTTTGACTGTCTTTGACTGGGATCTCTCATTTGCACCACAAACAATCCTGAATGATACCTAAATGAAGAGATGTAAAAACTGCTCAATCACAGGATAAGGAAAAACTTTGCTGCCTTGATAAATAATGTCTTTGTCTTTGAACACTGCATTTTAAGGCTCAAGATCAAATAAGGTTCTAGTTTCACAAGATGAATAGGTGTTGGATTTGGAAGGAATATTAGCATCTGAAAAGCGATGCTTCTGCCTTCTCTTTTCAACCCTACAGTCTTGGGCATTTCTCTTATAGAAAGCTGACTGAACTTTAAAGACAAATCTACCTAGCTCTGTGGTGAAAACTCTCTAATGCTCGATTCTAGCCAAAGACCCACGCAAGCGGGAAATCAGGCTTCTCCTCACAGCTGCTGATTCCTGCTCCCCACCTGTGAGGTGCGTGCTGACATCAAGTAGAAGGTCCCTGCACCTGAGAGTTGTCTGTGGAGCTGTGTTTATTTCTAGTACCTGGACGCTGGCCTCCTCCTGGCTGCTTCTTTCACCCTTTCCCACTGTTAGCTGATGTCCTGTTCTCAAACTTTATTCCAGTCTGAGGTCTTTAATATATATAATTTATTTATTTATTTGAGAGAGAGAGAGAGAAAGAGGTAGTGAGAGAGACAGACACATGTGCCTCCTTGTGCATCTGACTTATGTTTGTCCTGGGGAATCAAACCAAGGTCCTTTGGCTTTGTAGGCAAGTGCCTCAACCACTAAGTCAGCTTCTCCAGCCCCAGTCTGAGGTCTTAATAAAGTGCTAGGGAACACTGTAGAGATTTATTTGGGGACTCACAAATTCTTAACATTCTAGCAGATTAAAGCCACAGTATGATCTGACCTCAACTGGTCTCTTTATCCTTAAGATATGTACTTCTTTGATATAAAGGCAAATCAAAGGCCATTTCATTTTTCGATGTAATAAGTAGCCTTCTGGAAATAGTATATGAAAATTTCAAGTTTTTGTCATGGATATGTGTTCTATTAACCATAAAGTGCCTACACATAGCTCAGAAAATACCTCTCAAGATGTGGAATCTTTGATTGGATGGCATTTTCTGATAACTCTATTGACTGAATGATAATCAGAGATTCTTTCCAATTGTTCATCTGCTCAAGAATTTTTTTTTTTTTTTAACACATGAGGGTTTCACAAGATGGCTGGTCTTAGGTACCAGATTAAGAAGACATGGCTAAGACTGGTGAATCACACTTGTGTATCTGTGAGCTGTTTCTAGAGAGGATTGACACATTAGACAGTGACTGGGGGAAGACCAGCCCTCAATGTGGGCAGCACCTTTTACAGGTGGTTGGATGAAAGGGAAGTTGGACAGAGGCAGCCTGGGTGTGCCTTCTTCCCAAGTGAGTGTGCCTATCATTGCTGTGCAGCACTCCACTGACGCCAGACTCCAACTTCTTTGGCCTTTCAACATGCACTCAATGCCAGTGACTCTCCAGGGAGCTTCCAGGCTTCTGCTCTGGGTTGGGACTGCTGATGTGTCCAACAGCTACCTGGTTCTCTGCCTCTTCAGCATGAAGACAGAACTGTGGGACTGCAGTCCCTTACTAAAACAGCCAGCCAAATAAATCCCTTTTTATAGTATGTATTTATGTTCTATTGGGTCTGTTTCTCCAAAGAACCTACATAACACAATTGGTGTGATGGTTACTGATATCCTGAGTGATACGGTAATTTTTTCTCAAGCCTTCTTTCTAATTCTCTAACAGAAGCTTAAACTAGGATTCCCAGAGCTCTCAAGTTCTATCTTCCTGTATCTGCTAGCTATCTTTTTTGAAAAAAAAAAAAAAGAATTATAAAACTATTTGGCCAACATTTAACATCATAATAACTACATGTTTCTTAAAGGCTATCATACCTTGACCTGTAACTTTTTTCAAAACCATTTTATCCTGACTGGACATATAATAGAAAAAACAAATTTAGTTTAACCTTAGAATTCCTGTACATTTGAGGATCCTACATGTGTGCAGACCTATGTGTCACCACAGTCTCACATGGAAACACAATGTTCCTAGAATAGTGCTTAGGCAGCAGACTGAATGCTCCACCAGTTTTACCACCCACTGCACTTCCCAGAAGTTGCATAGAAGGTGACCTATGAAGGATTATTCTTGAAAGGAATGTGTTCCAGTGAGGGAAGAAGGCTAGGGCAGGAGAGGGAAGCAATGTAGATATGGTCTGAGGCCAAGGACGAATCTCCAGAGAAATGTGGAAACACATTAATGTCCCAACCTCAAGAAAGGGGCCAGAGTGCATCAAAGGACCACCTTTCCTCTATAGACAACATGGCACTTAAGTTTGATATTATTTAGAAAAAATTATTTGAAATAGTATGAAAATTACACATGAAAGCTGAATAAAAGGGAAGAAAATGGATCATCTCGATTTTATCAAGTCTTTTGATTTTCATACTGAAGCTGAAATTATTAGCCAAGCGAACTATTTGTTCTTCAAACACAAACATCCCCTCCAACCAAACCAAGCCATTACCACCAACACACAAAGACTCGTTCTCAATTTCCCTCATCCTTGAAGATCATATTTAACTAAATTCTAACTCTGAACATATCCACACTAAAATGAAGGACACATTTTGAGAAAAGAAAGTTACTGGAATCCATCAACCAGACCAAGCTCCTCTTTAGTTGTATGATTTTGTGTGCAAGATTTAAGCAAAAAGGAATTCTTGAAGTAAGCATAATTAAGGTTCTTATCAAATGTGTATAGGCTATTTTCTGATTTCCTTAAGAGTCTATTAAGAAAGTTTCCAGCCTGGTATGGTGGTTCATACATATAATCCCAGCACTGGGGTGGTTGAGTCAGGAGGATTGCTATGAGTTCAAGGACAGCCTGGACTACATAGTGAGTTCTAGACCAGCCCGGGTGACAGTGTTTGACCCTGTTACAAATTAAAAAAACAAAAAACATGTTTGGAAGATGGATTAGTCTAAAGAACTTACGGTATTAACGTTAGGGGTTGAGGAACATGACTTTAATCCCTGGGATGGGGAAGCAGAGACAGGGGAATGCCAGAGTTTGCTGGCTAGCTAGACTACCTGACTAGGTGAGATGTAGGTTCAGTAAGAAACACTGCCTCAAAAATAAGATTGAGGAAGACACTCGGCTACAACCTCTGGTGTCCACACAAAAGATTGCACATATGCATTGGCACACACACATGTACCCATGTGTGCATGAA
Source organism: Orientallactaga sibirica (assembly GCA_036365145.1). Lineage (NCBI taxonomy): Eukaryota > Metazoa > Chordata > Mammalia > Rodentia > Dipodidae > Orientallactaga > Orientallactaga sibirica. The sequence continues at coordinate 35,568,847 of JAEOAD010000020.1, read as the reverse complement.
CTTGTGTATGTACAAGCACATACCACACAGAACTCATATGTACATGTGAACATGCATATGTATAAGCACACACCACACACATGTGAAGAAAAAAAATCCTGAGGATTCTCCTTAGTGAAAGGGCAGCTTCATGGGAAATCTGAATAGTAGTTGGATTTCCTTTTCTTCCAATATCCCACTATAAGGAGAATGCAAGATGGACCGGAGGGGGTTTTCTGTCATATCCTGGAATGCATAGGCCTCAGCCTGGGGGAAACACCCTCTACTGGAGCAGAAATGGCTTCTGCCTGTAATCTGCCACGTGGGGCTTATTCAGTGCCATGCAGAGGTTAGGAGCAGCAGGCTGGAGACAGCCGCTGATGTAGGGCCAGCTAGTCTGCCCTTGCCTGCAGGGGGACATGGTTACAGGTAATGGTTCTGTGTTACTGAAGGTGAGGACCGAAGCTACTGTTCACTAAAGGTCAGACAGTCTCAAGTATCTCCATAGATTTTGTGCCTTCCCCTTTGTAAGCAGAGAGACTGAGGTGCATAGATAGAAATGAAATAGTCCACGGGAGATCACGGGACCCACTAGCTTGACAGTGGGACTCCACAGCCTCTACTTTGCGTCACTGCCACTGCGCCCAACAAGGAAAGCCGAGAAACTAAAGAGTAGAGTTAATGTAAAGGTGAAGCTGGGCTGTAAGGTGTCCCTTACTTCTTCCTCTACTATCCTTAACCCAGTCTCCATGGCAGCAAGGGTGCTCCTATAGAAGATGAATGGACCCATGGGTCTCTCATGTTGCACAAAACCTCTGGGCACCAGCCAGCCCTCAAGTCCCCAGTCTCCTGTTTCCTTTGTCCTGAAGGCATACCAAACACCCTGAAGTGCTGATGTTTTGACGGATTTTAAGAGAAGTTGGATGACATTTTGAAAGCCACAAATTGCCAAATACTTCTGAACCAGTTTCTGCATAAAATTATCTACAGCATAACACATAAAATGAAAATGAGCCTGGATGGGCAAACACAGAGGGAGGTGAAGCCTACCATTCTCGTGGGAAGGCTCTGCTGTAGGCTCACAGCAGGATCTAGAGTCAGAGGGGAGAAGAGGACAGAAGGATAGAAAGAAGGTGGGTTCTAAAGGGGTGGGAAACTGGCAGTTATCCTCAGGGTTCTTTCTTTTTCCCCTTACCATTTAAAAAGCCACAGTGATGGTGGGTGTGACATGGAAGCAGAAAGGGGCCCTGGTCCATCCAAGAGTAGGAAGCAGACTCTCGAATACATAACCCTAAAGGAAGCTGATGCCATTGTAGCTTACAATTAGTATTTAATTTTCATGTTTCACTTAATAACAGTTAGCTTAGTGAGCAGAAAGTATCTATCTAGTAGGTGTATATATATATGTATTCATCTATCTATCTCTATCTATCCATCATCTATCTATCCGTTTTTATTTTTTGGTGATCTTGGGAATTCAATTCAGGGTGGCATACATGCTAGGCAAGCGTTATACCATATATTTCATCCCCAGTCCCAGAAAGTCCATTTTCACAGGAGAAATGAAAAGTGTTATTTTCAGTATGTTAACCACAATCTTCGTCCAGATCATTTGGACTTGTCAATTGCAGGTCTCACTATACTGAGAGACTACTTTCACTCTGAAAGAAAATCTCTAGCAATTCTAAAACTTGCAAAATTAGCCCTACTTGAAGCACAAGTTTTGAGATTCCTGGTGTGCTTCTTTGTGCCCATCTGTAAAATGTTTCAAGACAAGAAGCCAAGAGTGAGCCCAGTCCATTTTGTGACTCATTTTGTCCTAGTGAGTTACTCCATCCTGTGGTGACTCTTCAGCCAGTCACATTGTAGCTTCCTGGTCTTTACTTAGTCCTTAAACAAAAAAACAGGGTTTCCACTTGCCACATAGGAACTTAGAAACACAAGGACCCTCCAGCCTGAGCTAGCAAAAACATCAGCAGCTTCTCGCTCTAGCCAGTGTGCTTACTTTTTCACGCGTGTTTTGACTCCCATGTTATTTTCTCCTGAGTCTGAGAGCAAAGCATTGTGCCCTAAGAATAGTTAGGAAACTAGCTTCACATATGCTCTCATGATGCGTATTTTTAATTTATTTGACTTCTGTTCACTTTCATTTTAGTTTATATCTTAGTGTCTCTAACAAAAGTATAAGATCTATAGCAAATACAATTCTTACAGAAAAGTTTAAGAGCAGAATTAGAAGAAGGAGATCTTAAAGACTATACTTTGCCTACATTAACCTCAGCATATGTTTTAATGTCCCAAAATATAGTCACACTGCCTTGATGATGAACAAATTGAAATATGATTATGCTAAAAATACATGGGATATCAGTAGTCATAATAACTGAATTCATTTTGAGCTCATTTTTAATAATTAAAATATGATCAAGATATTCAATTTACTAAACATTGTTTTATGCTTATTAACTATTGTGCTATCTATGAAGAAAAAAATCAAGATACTTTGTAACTATTTGATTTTTATGTTATACGTTAATTATATAAAAATCCAAGTGAAAACAGATTACTTACCTTAGAAATTTGCACACCACACTGGTGAATTACCTATAACTGGGCTGAGCTCTGGCAAAGGTAGACTATTTCAAACTTTTCTATTACTTCTAGGACGACAAGGAGCCTCGGACTTGTCAGCTGTGTCCTGAAGAAAAGGCCCTCATAGTCACGTGCTTGGCCTTGTCTCAGGTTTCACCCCTCCTATTAACAGCAGGCATGTCTAATTTTACTCCGTGACATAAACAGCTCAGACCACACTTAAAATTGTTTGGGAGCTAATTCCAGCCTGCATGCTTGGTGTGTGCCAACACAAAATGAAGCAAAACAGAACCCTAAGTCATCCTTACAAGACAACATTCCAACATAAAACCCAAAGTCATGATTGTTTTAAGAAACTATAATTTTCTAAAATCAATTTTACCTTGAATGCGGAAAAGGAAACTTTTGAGACTAGTTTCTGGTAGAATTTGATGGTGATGAAACCTCTTGGGTAATCACTTACAAGTAATATGCAATACTGAGACGTGTGACTTTATTGGTGTTGCCTGTATACTATTCTACCTCAAGAAATTGCAGATTATCAAATAAGTTAAGGTTATGACAGACTTCCATTAAGCTAATGTGTATGTTTAATGAATTATGTGAATATAACCACATGATTTTTAAATTATCTTTCTTTAATAGTTAAATCATTCAATTTTTATTACATAGAAAGAAAATATGTCAAACTTCTGAATAATCTTAATCTTTTCTTTTGCAATATTTTTATGTTGATTCATTGGCAGCATTTATTAGGCAGCTTCTAGGTGGCTATTCCAGTGAGACGGTCAGTTTGGGGCTTTTTATTTTTATTTATTCATGTATTTAGTCCTTCATTAATGTATGGATTTCTTTCTTTGTTTTGGTGTGTATGGTGTGTGTATATCAGTGTCTGTGTGTGTGTTCACATGTGTGTGCAAGTGTGCATTGCCACAGTGCACGTGTGGAGGTCTGAGGACATGTTTAGGTGTCAGGCCTCACCTTCCGAAACCTTATTTGAGGCAGGGTGTCTTGTTGTTTCCCATGATGCACTTTTGTCAGGCTAGCTGGTTCAAAACTGCTTCTGGGCAGTTGTCCCGTCTCTACTTCCCTTTTTGCCCTGGCATTTGTTGGGATGATAGACAGGAGTGCTATAGCATCCAGCTAAGTAGGCGGGTTCTGGGATCTTAACTCCAGTACTCCTGCTTGCAGGGCGAGAGCTTTTCCCATCTCCCCAGCCACCTCCCAGCTCCTTTCTTTTGCTTCTGACATGAAGTAGGGGGTGATGTTCTCTGCTGGGGGAATGTGAGGCTAGGAGACAGCCCTGAGTCTGAAACACACAGAGAAGAGTAAAGCAGGTACCTGAAGATCTAGGATGTGACCTCCACAGGAAATATGCCAGACTGGCAAAAGCCGGACACAGATACTCCTCCACAGAGGATGGGCTACATCCCATAACCTCTTGTGGGCTGACAACACCACAGCCTGAAATGCATCTAATCTACCAAACCTACTGACTGCCAGAGTTGGAGTTTAGTATCAGAATCAACGTTCTGTGTCTGCTGTTCTCCTCACAGTCTCCAGGCTGGCTGGCGCCCTGCATAGCATCTCCAGAAAGAATTGGACTTTGTGTCCTTACATGGAAAAAAAAAGAATCCCAAATTCAGAATTCTAAGTATAGTTTCTGTTGATGGCAGGAGGATTGTGTACCTCTGTAAAGTGTAGGAATCCCAAATGGAGCTGCCACTGCAAGTTGAGGAATGTGATGACTTTTATTAGATTCTTATTGTTGACAGGTTTGGAGTTGAGAGGGCTCTGAGACAGCTTTCTTAAAATGTTGATGTTCTGAGGAGGAGGGGAAGGGGACAGAAGAGAACTCCAAACTGAAAGGGAAAGGGAACAGGTAGAACAGAACTCCAGCTGAAAGGGAGGGAGGGAGAGAGAGAGAAAGAGAGAGAGAGAGAGACAGAGAGAGAGAGAGAGTAGAAAGAGACAGGGAGAGAGAGAGAGAGAGAGAGCGCGAGCGAGCGAGTGAGCACACATTGGGTAGGGGAGGCAAGAGTGGACTGCACCTAAACATAAGGGCTAGGGTTTTTAAGCTCTTTGGGGGAAAGGAAGGAAAGAGGAAGAAGATTTTTCAATGCACTGACTGGGTGTGGGCAAGGAGGTGCCAGCAGTAGCTAGGCTGGAAGGACCCTCTGAGGAACTCTTTTGGGGAAGTGAGACCTTTGAAGTCTCAATTACCATAATAGGAGGTAGTTCCGGGAGCCTCTGGCCGAGCTACAGCATGGCTGGGTGGGAGCTGTGAGAGAGGGAGGTAAGAGGAGGAATTCTGGGGTTCTTGAAGAGTTATTGTTTTAGTGATAAGTGTTAAAGACTCTGAAAATCTCGCATCAATTATTTGCCTCTTCAATTAAAGTAGCAATTTTCCAAAGTAGATCTAAACAAAATGAGTGATGCAATGATCCCACACATAACTGGAACTGGGTTTGGTGCTGCACATTTATAATCCCACTGCTTGGGAAGCTGAGGCCGGAGCATCTTTCAAGTTTGAAAGTAGCTTGGACTATACAGTGAGCCCTAGGCTGGCCTTAGCCACATAGCGAGAACTTGTCTCCAGGAACCAGAAAACAGAAAGATGTTCATCTGCCTACAATTCTGGCTGATTTTCACACACATTCCCTAGTTTCTAATTCAGTGGGACTTTTTTTCTTTTAGCAGTCTCATGTATCCGGCACTGGCCTCAGACTGTGTTCACTATGCAGCAGCAGAAGACCTTGAACTTCAGATCCTTTTGCCTCCACTTTCCAGGTGCTGGGATTATAGGTGTGTAGCCCCATGCAAGTATGTGGTTCTGGGGATCAAACCCAGACCTCTGTGCATGCTGTGTAAGCTCTCACCTGACTGAGCTAAATCCCCAGTCCACATTCGGAGTCCATTCAGAATTACCATATCAGTAAAAAAGTTAGACTACTAACTGCATATATTTTGTGTTTTTCATGGCATTTGGGAAAGTGCAGGAACTTAGACTTGGTATAAACTGTTAACACAGTGTTGTCAGGGGAGACAGGAAAGAAAAATCCACTGGTAATAACTAAGGATTCATTGGGATGCTGGCAAAATAAGAGCCATAAGAAAGGCTAAAAGGAAAAGAAAACTAAGATTTCAGAAATAGAAATAGAATCCTTTCCGACATTTCAAAGTATGATGACTGACCCACTGGGAGAATAATGATATTCTGAGTGTCACTCTGTGAGCGTGCGGCTTTGCAACAATTATAGGGAACAGATGTTGGAGCTCCATTATGTGTTGACTTCCTGGGCAGTATTTTCATTTAGGACAGTAGATGGAAGCATGGCATATGCGTATAAGAATCTCAGGCAATGCATTAAGGTAATTATCTAGAAGGATATACACAGGTTATGGAAGAAATTGATGGGGAAGGCTCATAATATAAAAAAAGCAAGCCCCTGCTTCTGCCCACCCACCTCCACTTACCCTTGCCTGAGGTCACCACTTAAGCTTGCTGTTTCATAGTTAACCCTAACCTGTAGAAGGCCTTGTATTACTGTAAGTTGGGAATCCTAATTTTAGACATAATCTGTCTGTTTAGTCCATGATCACTATCAACCAGCAATTGCCATCTCATTTTAGAGACGCTGGCATTCCCCATGCAGCCCAGACTCACTTGCTGCTGAGTGCTCTCTCGTTCCTGTCAGCATCTCTGCTCCTGACCATTCATCCTATCTACTTAAAAGTTTAGAGACTTTTGTTTTCTCAAAAGATCTTTTATAAGGGTTGGGGAGCTGGCTCAGTGGTTAAAGGTACTTGCTTGAAAGCCTGCTGGCCCGAGTTCAATTCCTTAGCACCCACATAAAGCCTGACACAAAGTGGCACATGCATCTATGATCCTAACACACCTATGACAGTGGGAGATAGAGCATGGAGAATACAGAAGATCATGGGCCAGCAAAACAAGGGAGACCTTGTTTTAAAGAAGCTGGAAAGAGGATATACTCACAGTCTAAGGATGCCCTCCAATCTCCACATGTGTGCCGTGGCATGTGCACACCCACACATACACACCTAAAATATACATTCTTATATTCACACACATATCTACAAAAGTCTTTTACCATGAATATGTCTACTTGAGTACTAGAGGTGTCATGATAACAAAGGTGCTGTGCCTTGAGGTCAGAAGGGTGATGACAAAATAATGCTGTTAGAACAACTGGGAAGAGAGGATGGTGACAAGGATATCAGGAAGATGAGAAAAAGTAATCAAGTGGCCTTGGACCCTCCATGAAATGCATGGGCATTTCAGACACCACTTGCTAATTCAATATATTTTTATTAGCCTTCCCACTTCTCTACAAACTTTTTTTCTTAGCTGATGGCATTGCCACCTGTCATATGTACATATGTTTTAATTGAAGTCATTTCAGCTAATATTTCTATTTTTTCCACACTAATCAAATGATTACAAAGTACATTTTAAAAAAATCTGGAAAGAGACAATTGCAATTAAAGGGGAAAAAAAAAACCAAGGACTATTGGTCTAAGTAATCATACATATGACCAAGTCCAGGACCTTACAGCACATGAATTAATGCTATGTAACTTCAATAACAAGAAGGAATAGGGGGGAGGACAGGGAGAAGGCTATCGAGGGAACCAATATGAATGTATTCACATTATAAGTATGACTAATAAATAAATAAATAAATAATAAATTTAGAAAAAAGAAGGAAGCTGTGCAACTCTACAGACTTCTCCACATGGCACAGAAGTCCACATGTGCATATAGTAAACTCCACATGTTCACTAATACTTATAAAGGAGATATTGTTATTGAAAATAGGAGATTTAAAAAAAAACTTCAGCCGGGCACAGTGGCACACGCCTTTAATCCCAGCACTTGGGATGCAGAGGTAGGAGGATTGCCAAAAGTTCAAGGCCACCCTGAGACTACATAGTGAATTCCAGATCAGCCTGAGCTAGAGTGAAACCCTACCTTGAAAAACCAACCAACCAACCAAACAAAAAAAATCTTCAGCTTGCCTTTACAATGAGCACAGTGGTTCAAAACCATTTGTAAGTACTACTCTCTCATCCATTGTTTCCTTACATTCATTAACTTCACTTCTGATAATGATAATTCAATTTTATTTCTGGTGGATAACTCACCATAAGTTCCTATGTTTTGTTAACATCAGGTCAATAGCAATCCCAGGTGACTGGAAGATTATGTGATTTAGGCCTGCCCATCAGAGTATTACAGTCTCTTGGCCACAGGGATTATTTTTAAAGGACTCAGTTCCTGTCAGGACTAATCAAAGCCATTCACTATTTTTGTGCCAGGGACTGAGAAGATGTGCATTCTTCTCTGTCTGACTTGAATTTGGTAGTGCTTTATGTCTGGGTTTGTTGGTAGTCATAAAAATGAGTTCAAACTGGAAAAGCTAAGGGATGGGGCTTCACTGAATGGCCATGTTTGAGACCATGGCTCAAGGTATGCCTATGCCAGACCTCATGATGTGTTTTTCACTTACAACGGGTGATAAACTGTCTGTTTTTCTTCAACATCGTAAATTGGCGTTTGACAATTGTAAAATAATCTAATAAAAGTTCCAGTGAGGTCAATGTAATCATCCAAAGAACATACCTCTTTTGTATTTTTTTTTTTTTTTTTTTGGTATAGGGTGATGATGATGCACGAATGCATTTGGATTCTAATAATCAGAGGAATGTAGAGCAGTTACTTTCTGGTTACTGTGACAAAATACCTGACAGGAAGATACTTAAAGAAGGCAAGGTTTATTGTAGCTTATAGTTCAAGGTTGTAGTCCATCGTGGCAGGGGAGGCATGAAGGCAAAAGCATGAAGCAGAGCTGGTCACAAGGTGTCTCTAATCAGGAAGCAAAACATGGTGAATACTGGTGCTCAGCTACTCAGCTCCCTTTCTTCTTTGTCATTGGTTCAGGGCCCCAGCCTATGCAATGGCATCACCCGCTGTTAGGGTGGGTCTTCCACCTCAATTAACCTCATTTAGAAATTCCCTAAGAGGCATGCCAGAAGATTTGTTTCTATGGCGATTGAAAATCATGTCAATTGACAACCAGAGGTTAACCATCACAAGGGGCAAATGCCACCAAGAACAGGAAAGGGTGCTGAGTGGTGAAGAGAGCAGTGAGCAGACAGATATGCACCTGGCTCACCATTAGTAGTTCCCCACACAGAGCTGCAAATTATGGAAATCCCCCTCCCCAGGGTGGCTCCTAGGAATGGGAACTTTGCTCAGTGCTTTTATGTTCCCTAGGGTGGCCAGAGATGAGAAGAGTGAAAGGTTATTTTATTGGTCAAGCAAAGACCATAAAAGGTACAAACTGAAAAAAAAAATTATAGACATGAAATATTTGGGAGACCCCATGGGAAAGGCTGGTTTTGTCACATAGCACATCTCACCCACTCTAAGATTAAAAACTAAAATAGAAGAAAGATGATGTCATCAAATTTTATGTGGAGACTGGAGTTCTAAAGTATAATTTACAACAGAGTGTTTCCTAATTTTGGAACTATTAAAATTCAAGAAAAATGGCTGAGACTTGGTGAGATATGATAACACAATAGAATACATATTAATATTCTGGTCAATCATGTTCTGTTGAGATAATGCCCATCATTGATTGTCCACCGTATGCATAAATTGTTTTGGTGTATTGATTTTTAAATGTTTGTTGTTTAAGATAGGTGTAAAATACAGTTATTGTTTGAGGCAGAAAAGTGATATATTTTGAGGCAATTGTTTTTAAAGTGTTTACTACTGTACCTAGAAATAATATTAATGAATTAATGACCAGCTCTCTTCCTAATACTTTTAGACAGGGATGCTGTGTTATCCCTCATCATGAGAGTCACCTAGGACCCTGCTAGGGATTTTACTGGTGGCCCAATGAGAACTTATGAGGTTTTCCTAGTAGGGTGCTGAGGCACTACCATAAACAGACAGGAATCTTTGCCTTCAGAGAGCCCCTCTGGTGTGGGGGTGCATGCCTTTAATCCCAGCACTCAGGAGGCAGAGATAGGAGGATGGCTGTGAGTTCGAGGCCACCCTGAGAATACATAATGAATTCTGGGTCAGCTGGTACAACCACTGTGGAAATCAATATGGAGACTCCTGAAAAGGATGACTATAGAGTTACCAACAGACCCAGTTATTTCCTTACAGGGCATTTACCCTAACAGCTCCAAGCCTCAGTTCAGAGATATTTGCTCAATCATGTTTATAGCTGCTCAATTCATAATAGCTGAAAACTGGAATTAACCCAGGTGCCCATCATTGGATGAATGGACAACCAAGATGTGGTATATCTACACAAGGGAATTCTACTCAGCTGTAAGAAAAAATAACACTTTGAAATTTGTAGAAAAATGGTCAAACTTAGGAGCAGATCATTCTAAGTGAACTCACACAATCACAGAAAGACAACCATCACATGATCTCACTCATCTGCAGTTCCTAACCTGGATCAGCTCAAGTTGCTGATATAACTGAATAGCATCATGAGGCTTGGACCACAGGGAGGGTAGGGGTTGGGGGAAGGGAAAGGGTGGGGTGGGGGGACATAAAACTGAACCCAAATTGAACTGGTACCATAGAATCCTATATCCTGGAAGTCAGACTAAAAAGTGGAACCCTCAAGAGGACTTTGGGGGAACACCTGAATCGAAGGGCCTTGGAGAGGGTGAGACGAAACCTAACCTCAAATTTCTCCCATTTCTCTTCTCTGTTTTTTTTTCTTTTTTCTTTTCCCTTGGTGCTGGCCTGTAATTCCCTGTACCAGGATGTGGTTTACATCCACAATGAGCTGTGATTAGAGAGACCTACTAGATCTCCCAAAACAAACAAGACAGACTTCTGTCAGAGCACTTGATTACCCACCAGAGGTTAATGGTAAGACCCTACTGCTGAAGACACCATACACTGTTGGTACGGACCATGGAGAGACTTGGTTGGAATCTGGAAGACAGCCAGTCCCCAGATAATTAGCCCATCTAGTGCTGGAAGGTGCTACATGAGCTACTGGGGGAAAGTGGCCAACATCTATCTGAGCAACTCAAAGTCTAAGCGACTCAGAAGCAAACAACCTGATGTGATGCTCACACAAGTGCAATAATGACACACAGCCATGGTGGGTAACCAGCTGCTCTTGGATTGGCTAACAGATCTGCTCAGTGGAAAGGAAACCATATCTGGAACTGGGAAACAAGTCAGAATCATATCCAGATAATGATTCTGCTTTCCATTGTCAAACTCCCACTAACCTCAGACTATTAGAGGGTCTGTAGTCTTTTAATTCTCTCTAAATTAATAATGCTTATCCCATTTAACCGGTGCTGACTTCATTCTCCATTGGAGAATCTGCTTCTCCTTTTCAGGTGGGAGCTGGACCTGAGGAGATAAACAACCCAGTGTACTCCACCCCAGCCCCAGCTGAAACCACAGAGGAACTGGGGAAATGAGCAAGAGCTCTGCTTTCTCGGTGAACCTGATATCAGCACAAGGGTGATGGAAATAGATACTGAGGACACTGAACACCTACCAAACCAGAGGCTCAGAGGCTCCTAAGTGCCCACCACTGAAGTAGACTTAAAATGCTCCCAGCATGGCTCAGGGAGATTTGAGGAAGAGGGAGCTAAAAGATTGTTAGAGCTACAAGTTGGGACATTTTGCACAGAGACATTGCCTCCCCCACCCATAATGCATGACCCACAATCCCCATGGGGTTGACCTGCATCCCCAATGAGGAGGCCTCTTCAGAAAAGGGGCAGGGAGGAGGGAAAGGATGGTACCAATATGTGTTGTTTACATACAAAATATGTCCATATCTAGTAAAAAAAAGAATGAGTTACCAGCAAAAACAATAGCACTTTCTTCATAGCAATATTGAAAAAAATTGAAATATAATCTCTTTAATTCCAATCAGCTAACAATGCTATTTAGCATTGGGACCATTATACTAGATTTTGATAATTCTAACAAGATTGGAAAGTATTTTTGAGAGCTTCAAAAACTATTAGTGACACCTACTATTCTATTTGCCAATGTTGAATAACAATTTTTGATGGTAACCAAAGTCAGGCATGACCTGCCCAGGTCATCCTTATCTTCTCTTTCAGTAATAGATTCTTATAAAATGTGACATCTTTGATGTTTCTTAGGGCCTGGCACATGGAATCCTTTCTGATATTTATGGCAGACTTATGTTAACCATTGGTATTTGCATAATTACATAAAGATGTAGCTTTTTCACTATAGTTTTTAAGAATTATTTATTTATTTATTTGAGAGTGACAGAGAGAGAGAAAGAGAGAGAGAGAGAGAGAGAGAGAGAGAGAGAGAGAGAGGGAGAGAAAGAGGCAGATAGAGAATGGGCACACCAGGGCCTCCAGCCACTGCAAGTGAACTCCAGATGCATGCGCCACCTTGTGCATCTGGCTTACGTGGATTCCAGGGAACCGAGCCTCGAACTGGGGTCTTTAGGCTTCAAAGGTAAGCACTTAACTGCTAAGGCATCCCTCCAGGCCCCCACTATAGTTTTTTTAATCAGCCTATTTCAATATATTTATCCATTGTTTGATTTAAGGATGCTCATAACACAGAAGGATAAAATTGCAAACTGAGCGAAATGGCAGAGTTTTCACTGCAGTGTGTTAACTGGACTTGGGGCTACTTGAAGGTAGGACTGTGTAGGCTTTGTCTACACCTGTGTACCATCTTTCTATTAGAGAAGTGCTAACCCATTAATCCGCTGAAATAAACATGCTACAGATACAATAGACAGGGGAGATGAGCATGGTAACTGGTAAAAAGAAGTGTTGGGGTGTATCAGTGAGCAACTGGATGGAGGAAGGAAGTAGGTGATGTGTTCTGACACAGTTCACCCAACTGCTTCAGAAGCCAAAGTAGCAAGAGATGGTAAGTCTATGAACATCGGCTGAAATTCCCCTTCAGCAGTCATATCATCTGACAGATTCCCAACACACATTATAGAAAATTCCATTCATCAAAGAGAAAGGGAATGAATTATATGGAAACACTTATTCTTATCCTAATTTTAGCATGCATAGGATTGATTCATTAAGTGAGAAAAATAGAAACCCTGGAAGGAAGGAAATAGACAGGTTAGTCTAAAACTCTGTAACACTTCAAGAGACTGGGTTTTTACGGTTTGCACTATTGGGCATTTGAAAATACACACGCACATCCCGAGGCAATCACTGATAAATTGTTGGTATATTTTTTTCTGGTCCATAAAATAAATTATCAGTGTTATTTAGTTCAAATTCCCAGTGATTTAAAAAAAATACGGCTCTATATATTTTAATTGTAGACATGAAATGTATAATTCTACTTTTGTATTCAGTTTTATTAAATAAAGATGTTCCCATTTTACTACATGTGATTATCCTAAATTGAATAGATACTTAACAATAAAATTTATGGTTTAGAAAAAAAATGATAGCTCACACTGCTTTCTCTCTGCTACTGATATGATGTGAGTTGCCATGCTATCTCCACCATGAGGAAGCTTCTCCTCAAACATGTAAGCGTGAAATGAACCATCTCCTCTCATTAGCTGCTTCTGGTCAGAGAGAATGGACCTGCTACAGACACGTCTGCTATTCCACCAGACATTTTGTTACTTTGTTTTAATGTTTTCTCCTAAGTGTTCTAGTTGTCAGCCAGGGTTGAGAGGAGCTTCTTGAAAACACTCAAGACCATTATAAATGGACATGATTGGGCTGGAGAGATGGCTTAGCAGTGAAAGTGCTTGCTTGTGAAACTTAAGGACCCAGGTTTGACTGCCCAGTACCCACATAAGCCAGATGCACAAGGTGGCATATACGCCTGGAGTTTGTTTGCAAAAGCTAGAGGTCCCAGATGTGGTTAAAAGCAGAAAAGATTCTCAGGGAATAGTGTTCATCTTTCTTATTGATTCCCTTTCCTTGACTGTAACTTTCTGCCTTGATATCTCTCTCTCCCTCCTCTCTCTGATAAGCTGGTTTAGAAGATTTGCACCAGGTAGGAATATATTATGGACTTTTCTTCATGATCTAAGTTTTTGTTTGTCTAGTCTCTGCTTTTCAGTAGGTGCTTTCTTTCTTCTCATGATGTAAGTGCTGCCCGTGTGGACATGTGGCTTCTCTGTATGGCTCCTCATTTGCCCTCCTCCATCTCAGTACCCATCAGTCAGCGCATGAACCTCGTGTTCTGCATCATAAATAGCACTCTCAGACTCTGCACTGGGCAGGAGGGCCCTCTGAAGGTCTCCTCTGCCTTGAGAATCTGCAGTGCCAAGATCCTCTGGCTATTCTCCTCAGACATATGCCTGCTCACTCTCCACTCCTTTGACAACTTCCCACCAGTTGTATAGTTTTGGGTTTAAACTGTCTTCTAATTTTGTCAAAGAGAGATTTGAATATGATTCTCTCTGTTGCTTTTGAAGTCAATGTGTGAATGACTTTTTTATGTTGTCATAGTGGAAGGCTGTCCTCATGCTGGAACACAAGGCTGAATGCTCACTATTTGTGAAAACTACTTATAACAACCATGTGTGCCCTGTTCTGGATTCTTTCTCCTGAAAAAATGTTGGTCTTTGTGATTTTTTTTTTTTTGAGAGAGAGAGAGAGAGAGAGAGAGAGAGAGAGGAAGACAGAGATGGGCACGCCAGCAGCCTCTCAGCTGCTGAGAACGAAATCCAGATGTGTGCACCCCCTTGTGGTCAAGTGTGACATTGCACCCTTGCATCACTTTGCATCTGGCTAAACGTGGGACCTGGAGATTGGAACCGCTGGAGATTAGAACTGGTGTTCTTAGGCTTAGGAGGCAGGTGCCTTAACTGCTAAGCCATCTCTCCAGTCCTGTGATGGTTTGAATTTAAAATGTTCCCCATAGCCTCATGTGCTTTTAATACTTTGCCCCAGCTGGTGGCAATTTGGAAAAGTTGTAGAGCCTTGCTGAAGGAGGTGTGTCATCAGGTGGACCTTGAGGTTTATTAGTTTAGCCCCCTGAGTGTTCAGAGATAGCTCACTTGAACTATTTCTTTCTGCTGCTGTGATAAGATATAATGTCCTGGATGCCTGCTCTGCCATTCATTCCCCAACGTGACAAAACTCCCTTTTGAAACTATAAGTAGAACTACATTCTTTCCTCCCATAGCTGCCTCTGGTTGGGTGTGTTGTCCCAGCATTGAAAAGGTAACTACCACAGTTTTTACAAACTTAATAGTGAGACTGGGTGGTCTATACACAGTCAGTTTATTTCTCACAGTTCTGGAAGATCTGAAAAATCAATGTGTCAACATGATTAGGTTCTGACTTACAGAAAGCTGCTTCTAATTGTGACTTCAGATATGACAAGAGAGAACGGGACAGAATCTTACTCATTAAGGTTCTGTCTTCCTAACCCAAGTATTGTCCAAAGGTTTGCCCAACAATATAATACAGATGGGTAGAATGAGGTTTTAATACATGAAAGTGGGCATAAACATTCATTTTATTGCACAGACATAATGAATTGAGCCCAGTGAAGGCTTCAGTAGAACATAGAATTGAGGGTTAAAATAAAGGTGACCATTTGTAATCTCTGCCCAACTCAGACTGTCAGGATTTCTGAATCCTTCCAGATCTCAGCTGCTTCCGACGGCTGACAATGCAAGATGCAATGACTGTCTTTTAAGATGGCAATGTTCTCTCCAGCTCCCCTCTGTGCCTGGGAGCATGACTAAAGGCTTAGTCACCTTTGCCAGTTGCTTTCAACCCAGTACAATGGAGTATTTGCTCTAAGTTCCAAAAGTGACACTTTTTCGGGGGGGAATTTGAAATAAATATATATTTTAAAATATCATTTAAGCTGTACCATGTAAACATATCACTCATTGCTGGCTTTAAATGATGCAGGTGAAAATTCCTGTTGGGGCCTGTGCGGGAAGTCAATGTATCCCCAGGCAGCCATGCCCTCAACTTGCTTTGCTGACTCTGAGGGCAGAAAGAATCTTCTCTCTCTAGGACCATGCAAACTTCTTTTCTACCAAAGCTGCTATTGTGACCTCATCTCACTTGGTATACTCAGGAAAGTTCTGATTCTCTGGGCCAATTCTGAGTATATCATTTTTTGACATATCTTGGTATTAAGGACTGAAACACAGAATTGACACTGTGAATAATGGTTTCATGAAACACAGAACATGAACATTATGTCTTTGCTGCATTTGGTCAAGTAGTTTCAAAACATCCACAGGACATAAGAGGATTCTGATTCATTTCTGAGAAAACATATTCAGGCTTGTAAATAAACTTCTAGAACACAGCCAATTGTTGGGTTGTAAGTTGTGCAGCCAGACGAACATAATTCCAAGAGTTATTTCTGCTTATGTCATAAGCATAGAAAGCCCACTTTTATTGAAAAGAATGTTTTTAGAAAGTGAAGCCATTTATTTTTGCATTAAAAAATTTACTGTTCTTCCTTGGCTATTGTTTTGTCCTTTTCTTACTCCCAATACTTGTATCTTGAAAGTTTATCCCAGGAGATTATCAAGCACTTGTTAGTTACTGAATAACTGGCTCAAGATAATGCTACAAGATTCCTTTTGTTTATTCTCTTGACTTTTTAAAAAATTATTATTTTTGCTCATTCATTTTAACATTATAATGATAAATTAAATTGATCAGTGGTTTAAAACCAAAGTGCATCAAAACAGTCCTCAGATAAAACAGACTTCATTAGTCCATTGCTCGGCTGATATAAATAGAGCACCCATAATGCAGAGATCCATAATGCTCTCAAATCCAAAACTTGCCGCCACAAATCTGGTGTCCTGGTGCACATTGTATGGGCAGCAGTTTATATCCTGAATGGCCCCAAAGGCTCAGTGTTACAAGCTTGTTCTCTAGCTTGACACTGTGGGAGGTGGCAGACCCTATATGAGATGGAGCCTGTGAGGGGAATTTAGGTCTTTGGGAACATGCCCTTGAAGGGGATTTGGGGGGGGTCTGAGTCCCTTCCTCTCTCTTGGCTTCTCAGCCACCACAAAGTGAGCCACTTCCTCTTTGAGCTAGTTTTTGTAAAGTTGGTGTGGTTTAGAAGCATAACTTACTCAGCTTAGGGCTCTGGCAGCTGCCGAGGGGAAAGCAGCTTTATGAATATCATATCATTTGCTGAGTTGAACAGCGGGAAATGAGAAGAGAAGGTCAGAAGAAGACAAACCAGGGCAAATTCTTTTTGCCAAATGTTCAGAGGATGATGGAATCTCTTGTAGCACATGAATTTTCAAAAAATAATGCTTATATATGTATATTCCAATATACATGACAAGGCTTCTTATTTCTCTGTAGTAGATTGCTCATATTCGTATAGGTCAGGGTTTGGAAAAGCATGGTCTTGGGTGGAAAAAAGTCTTGTGGCCTTTTTGGGTAAGCAAAATGTTAATTGGGACACAGTCATGCTTATTCCTTTAAGCACCACCTGTAGTATGGCTTGAGTAGTATGGCAGAATTTTGGGCTTACAAAGCTTAACATATTTGCTCTCTGGCCCTCTAAAGTTTGCCAACCCGTGGGAAATAAATTGTGCTGGGAAATTTACAACTCCTGTTTTAGTCAGATCTTACTATATAAAAATCTTAATTCATTATTTCTATTACTGCAAATAAAAGAGATGATTTTTTTTTGAAGAGAGACAGAGAGAGAGGGCAGAGGAAGACAGATAGAGATGGGCGCACCAGCAGACTCTCAGCTGCTGCGAACAAAATCAAGATGCATGCACCCCCTTGTGGTCAAGCGCGGCATTGCACCCTTGCGTCACTGCATCTGGCTAAACGTGGGACCTGGAGATTGGAACCCTGGAAATTGGAACCAGTGTTCTTAGGCTTAGGAGGCAGGCGCCTTAACCGCTAAGCCATCTCTCCAGCCCAAAAGAGATGATTTTTGATCATTATATTCTTATAACTCTTATATACTCCCTATAAATCTTAAAATTAACTGGCACTTACTGAGATGTATATTGATGGCAAATTCATGCAAAGCTCTGAATTTTATAGCATAAGAAAAATGAAGTGGCTAAACCTCACTCAATGTATTAGTTTTCATCAACCAATTTCTCAAATCCTAATCTAAGGTTACTAAGTAATGACATAACTGTCCTGACTTGATGTCCATCCTCACCTCATTTTCTAACTAATATTTAGAAGAGATGTGATGATTTGATTCTGGTGTCCCCCATAAACTTAGCTGGTCTGATTGCTAGGTCTCCAGCTGATGACAATTGGGAATTAAAGCCTCCTGGAGGAAGTGTATTGTTGGGGGTGGGCTTATGGGTATTACAGCCAACTTCCTCTTGCCAGTGTTTGGCATACTCTCCTGCTGCTGATGTCCATCTGATGTTTGCAAGGAGGTGATGTCCACCCTCGGCTCATGCCATCGTTTTCCCCTGCCATTATGGGGCTTCCTCTCGAGTCTGTAAACCAAAATAATCCCCCTTTCCCCCACAAATTGCTCTTGGTCAGATGTTTTCTGCCAGCAATGCGAACCTGACTGCAACAGATGTTAATAAGAAAAAAGTTTCAATGTAACAGAACAGCCAGGCCAAGAACAGTCAACTAAAATAGATAAGCCAACTAAAATGATCTGTAGGTTATATAATCAACATAATTAACCAGGAATTATATTAATTTAACAATCATTAAAATTATTTAATATATCCTTTAACATATAGCTAATTTTAAAATTCCAGAAACTTGGTGATAACTTGAATTATTGAAAAATTGGGGCTCATACTATGCTATATAACTGAAGTTTTACTTTCACAATTAAAAAAAACTACACATGGAGGCTGGAGCTGCTGTATCACATACAATATTGCTTGCATAAATGTGACACTTTTCTCTTGTTAATGTGACTTTGTCTGTGAAGTGTTGGTTGTGATTCTTATGATGGGCAAGGGGGAGTCATCAGATCTCTGTGTCTGCAATTGAAAGGTGAACAGCTGGAAGAAAAACAAAGTGACAAGCTTGTATCAGCCCAAATCATGTGCCACTGTGAGAGTTTGTCCAAATTTACACCAAATATGAAATTTTTATGAACATTGCTTTAGGAATTACACAATCCCTTGGGCTCCAGCAGGAAAAAAAAAAACAAAACAAAAACAAAAACAAAATGACTATGGCTGTTTTCACTTCTGGTGGGCTCTCCTTTTTAAAAAGATCTCTCAGTGCACTGAGGTCATGAAGAATGGTATAAATACTGGCTGGGAAGATTGCTCTGTGGTTAAAGGTGCTTGCTTACAAAGCCTGACAGCCCAGTTTACTTCACCAGTTACCCATGTAAACCAGACGCAGAAAGTGGTATAAGCATCTGGTGTTTGTTTGCAGCAGCTAGAGCTTTGGGGCTGCCTCCACCCCCATCCCCACATGTGCAAATTAAATGAAAAATTTAAAAAACAGCACTGTAGACTGCAGAAATCAGTCCTGATGTAGAACAATGAAACCAGTAGTCCGCAAATAAATGGAAGATAGAAACAAAAAGATGAAACACTCACCTAGTGAGAATTAGAGAAAGAGATGCTAGGGGGAAATGTTTTAAAAAGTAGTGGCTTTACCTTTTCCAATTAAGTATTCAGCTTTTCAGTGGAAAAAGCACATGGAGTCTATCTAGTCTAATTTGGATCTGGAAAGTCCCCCAAGTCCATGTGTGAAGGACTTGGATCCTAGCCTGTGGGGTTATTGGGAAGTGGTGGAACTTTTGAGAGATGAGTGTTGGCTTATTAAGTGGTGTTGTTACCTTCATGTTGCTGAGACAAAACACCGTCCAAAAGTAGCTGATGGGAGGAAAGGTTTCAGCTTTAGCTTATAGTCTCTAGCAGAGGCTTCGTAATGGCAGGGAAAGCATGGCATGAGCATAGACTGGACATTACTTCTGCCACAGGTGGTGGAAGACAGCAGCAGAAGAGTGAGCCCTGCTTTGGCAATGGGAAAGTGTATGACACCCCTAAGCAGGTCACCAATGACACACCTCCTTGAGAAAGGCTCCACTTCCCACATTGCCATCAGCTAAGTTTATGATTTGATTCAAACCATCCTAGGGATGTGTCTTGGAAGAAGAATGTGGGAACCCTGGTCTCTGGCTCTTTTTGCCTGTTTCCTGGCCTCCCAGAAGTGAGCAGCTTGCTCTCCATGAGCTCCTACCACAAGGTGCTGCCTTACCATGGCCCAAAACAAATGGTGCTGAGCAACCATGGACTGCAACAATTTTTTCCCCACCTAGAAGTTAATTATTTCAGCAAATTTGTCATAGGAGTGGAATGCTAACTCACTTAGAGAATTGGGCCTAATATTTTAGTTTTTAAAGGAACACAGCCTATATAGAACCTGGGTGTGAGGTAGGTGGAATGGTCAAATGAAGGGTCTAAAATCTTTATTTTGCTATTTCTGTAGGGTCATTTATATTAAACAGCATTTCCTACTCACCCGTTTCAATGTTTGGAAACTGGAATAGAAATAAAAAATAAATATAAAAAGGAACACAGGCCAAAAATGAGGCAGGAACATATGATGATATGTGAAAGGTGGCAGAATTGGCACCTCCTTAGTATAAATGTAAAATAAAAATCAAATCTTTCATAAACCGGAAGTTCAGATAGACTAAACATACCACCTTATATCCTAACATATTGACTCCTTCTGACAAAATCCTGTATTAATGAGATATTATCTATAACAACCTGTATTTGTCAGGTTTATTAAAACCATCAAAGCAAATATTTAATCAGAGGATGAAGACAGAGGAAGGCTCTTGTGAGTTTGTAAGGGCTGTAAGGTTCATGGAATCCATTCATTATTCTAGATCACGTTAACGTTCCATGGGATGGCCTTCTTTTCTTGGTTCACATGGATTACTAACAATCTGCACTCATTGGATGAATATTTTTCTTCAACCATAGCAGGATGGATAGGACTTAAATAACTTGGGCAAGTGCACCTTGTCTGGTGGAGCCTCCTTCTGGACCACCTGGGGTGCTAAGCCCAGGGTGCATGGGCAGAAGGGTTGAAATATTAGAGCCATAGTACCTGGCTTCAAGTAAAGCCAGGGTGATGCCATTTATGCAACATCTTTCTTTTTGGAAGATGCAGTTAAGCAGAAAGGAAAGCACAAAGCCTTCATACACACATGTGAGAAGCAAATCGGATGAAGGGTAATTTGTTGAACATTGATAGAGAATCATTTTGGATTAAAGAAGTTTATAAAGAAACCCAGTCAAGAGTCTTACAGGAGAAAGGCATAGAGGAGGAAACTAGTGTGCCTACATTGGTCAAGGGAGCTCAGCCCAGCAGGAGAAGAAGTAAGGAGAAGGACCCATAGTTCTTTCTATACCAGGAATGCTTACATCTTCAGTGTCTGCATCCCACGTATCTTCCGCATGCAGGGCCATCTCAGCTCTCACAGTCTCAAAACGTCATGCTGATCACTCAGTGACCCCCATAGCTGTTCTTTGTGAAAAAAAAATGACTTTTTTTTTTTTTTTTTCCCAATGTAAGGGCTTGCTCTAGCCCAGGCTGACCTGGAATTCTGGAATTCAACTATGTAGTCTCAGGCTGGCCTTGAACTCACAGCGTTTCTCCTACCTCTGTTTCTGGAGTGCTGGAATTAAAGGCATGTGCCACCACACCTGGAAAAACATGATATTTATACAGCTATAGTCTCTTTGAATCTGCTGGCTAGGTAGGCCTTTGCCCTCAGTTCAATATGAGTATAATTAATGTGTTCATAGTTTTTATTTTGCCAGGTTACTTTTTACTATATAGATAAAATTTTTGAAAAAGTGTTTAGAATAATTATTGAACAAAATCCATTTGACAAAAAATAGTGAGTATATGTTTATAAATTGATACCTAGTCATGCTACATTCCCAGTGTGGCTTATATTATTGTATCATTCAATGAGTCACTGTAGTGTAGTTACACATCCGTATGATGGGATGGCTCAGTGTTTTGTTTACACAGAGACCATGCCTGTCCACATGCTTGAGTTTAATTGGGGCAAACTCAGCAGCCAACACAAACCTGAGTCTCCTCCTGAAAAGGAGTCCAAATGAAGTATTAATTGAAATTCCTTCCAAATTAGCTATTAGGTCCCAACTTTTTTTTTCGCATAGGAGATTTGTAAGTATCATAAGATTTATAGAGGGCTGTGACCTTAAAGTAACTAAGCATTAAGTCACTGTCTCATTTTGCCTACTGTCTCCTATTCCAGCAGAAATACTTCCCACATATATCACAAAATGATATGATGACATACAAGTTAGAATAGAGCTTTTCCATTTTCATCGATAGTGATGTCATGTTCAGAAATGGGGACACCAGACAGACAACATGACTTGTACCACTGAGAACACATGCCCTGTTTAGTTTTCCTCTGATGAATTTAACTACAAGAGGACCATTCGGGCATTTTAAAGACAGCATCATTACCTATTTTTAGATCACTAAATATTTAGATTATTACGTTACTACTACATCCATATAAATCACTTTCTAACAACAAAATACCAGAAAAAGAAATTAAATTATATTTACCTCTTTTTCTTTAATTATTTTAATCACAGCCATTGTGCTTACTTACAGCATAGGGCAGGGTCTCTTAAGAGTCTTAAATGCCAAATATCTAAATTGTAGTCTTGCAAGTAAAGAACCTTCAAGATAACAAAATGATGCTGATGAAAATATAGCCCAGTATGTGTGCACAAATGTATATGTGCATTTGAACTGAGTGGTTTTAAATATTCTTTTAAAAGCCATAATTATTAAAATATGTCCTTAAGAATGGGCTGAGTTTGATTACTCATCTTTTCTGAGAGGTGTCTTAACAGTTTTGTATATCCAAACCAATTGTCAAACATGAACATTTGCTAACTTCTGCTATAGTCTGCTGTAAATTCTGGTGATTTTATTCAAGGGATTATTTATCATTTTCTTTTTCTTGAGGTTAGAGGTTATCCCATAGACTACCATGGCTACAGGACACTTTCTCTGCATGGAAAAACCCAGTGTAAGTACCACATAGGTGTTAATGATTTATGTGTATCAGCCATTGAATATTGTGTCCAATGCTTCTGCAACACAAACATTAAAGGTGAAAAGAATGGGTCTTATGGAGATCAAAATACGTGAAACACAACTTTGGCATAATTTTCAAAGTTGATATCTTCACCCACGAGGAAGGCATGCCTCTTTGCTGACCACACTTTTGGGAAGTGCTTGACATGAAACACTTTTCTAATACCAGACACTGGACCTTTTTGTAAACTATCCCTTCACCAAGACACGAGTATGTTTCCTTTGAATAGTATTGTGCTTCACAGACACATTGGGATTGCACTGATTTTATTTTGCATTACTTTTTATTCCACTAGAACATGCAGTAGTGATTTAAAGGTGAGTAACTTCCTAACAGAGCATGCAAATATTTGAAGACTAACCGTACTTTTTTCTACAGGTAATCAGCAAGACAAGATGGGGTTTACCAAGTTTATGTCCCATTGAGAGGACACTAGCCACCAGTGATTTTAGGATTCCGGACATCCACAACAAACCTTCTAGAACTTTGCAATTGGTGCTGACGCTCTGCTTACTCAAGTGTTATGGATGGGCTTGGAAAGGGTTTTAGCAAAATCACTTCACAGAGAAAAAAATTCGCTCTCCCTGTCTCAACACACACACACACTCTCTCTCTCTCTCTCTCTCTCTCTCTCTCTCTCTCTCTCTCTCCTCTCCCTCCCTCCCACCCACCCACCATGGAGTTATTTAAATCTTCTTTTAGAGTACAGATACGCTAATAGATAGTTCCAGGAAAGCAAGACCAACATCTAAACTTCATGGTACGATTGTCCCAGGCCCTGTGCTGTGTGCAGCAGAGGTGAACAGATTAGAAGACAGGACCCTCCCCGGGGTGGGGTCGGAACAGGATCGCAGTGGGGAGTGGTGTGGAGTTGTAGGTCGTGGCCGGTGGAAGTCATGGAGGGGGCGGCTGGATAGGGGACGCTTACCTCGGAGGAGACTTTTTAGTTTTGCGGAGACAGGAGCACGGAGGCGGGATTTGGGGCTCCGAGGGCGAGCGGTGGGTGGCGGCTGTCCGCTCGCTACCTGCTGCGGTTCTTAGGGGTCCGGAACGCCATCAGCCGGCTCTTCCCTGTATTCCAAGACTGGACGAGACCCCTGCTTCTCCGGGGCAGCGCGGGCCTGGACTCTGTCCTCTCTGTCCTGAGTGTCTGGCGGCTACAGCGGCTCCGGGACCTCGGGCGATCTGGTCCCGAGCTCTGGCCGCTGCGCCAGGGCGGGCGGGGGACAGGGACACCCCGGGTCGCGCAGGGCGGATGCGCAGCTCTGGAGCGCCCAGCCCTGGCGAGCCCGGGTCAGACCCTCGCGCTGGGACTCATCGTCCCCTCTGTGGCCCCCGCGCCCCTCCGAGTCTCGGCACTACAGACCCCTCCCGAGGTCTCCCTGAGCCCCCGGGTCCCCCCCCCCCAAAGCCACCGGTACCCGCGGTGTCCCTCCTGTGACTGACCCCTACTCTGCACGCACCTGCGTCCCTCCACATCCGTCACCATGAGTGGCCCCTGCAGATGTCCCCAGCGTCCCTCTCGCGACTGCCCCTTCCATCCGTGTCATCTTAGTCACTCCGCGTCAATCACCGCGGACCCCCGCAGATGTCCCCAGCTGCCCCCAGCCCCCGCCGCTCTAGGCGTCCACGGGTGCCTCCACGTCCATCACCTCTCGCTGCCTTCCAGCGCTCCATCCTCCCCGCAAGCCCCTGGCGGTGCTGGAGCGTGGACCCATGCACGGACACTCTCCTGGTGTCTTCGCTGGACTTCTCGGCTCTGTCGGCTGGACACAGGACCTTCCACCCCCTGTCGCTTGGATCCCGCCTCTGCCCAAGGCTTGTAGCACGAGCGGGCGCCGTCTCCCATCTTCCCACCACCAGACAGGTGCGAAAAGATTGATGGCAGGAGTGAGCGCCTTCCTACTCTCTGGCGTCTTAGGGAGCCGCTATGCAGGAGGGCGTCAATTTGTGGGGCTCTGTGTCCCCACCACGGTGGGTCTATGTCCCCAGAACCCCTGCACCCAGCGACACAGCGGTGCATTTATGCTCGTTCCCAGGAGAGGTCCCGTCTCGCCGCCAGGGGGCGCCCCCGGGCACGAGAACCGGCCGTGGCAACAGCCTGGCTGCAGCCTAGCTCCCATGTGCTCTGCAGGGCTTACCCAGTAGTCCCGTTTACTCTGCTTTTCGCAAGGCACGGAGGGATGAACTCAGCTGCGATTGTGACACAGAGACCCCTCCCCAGCAGTGCTTGCGCATTCACCTATTTACCCGCTGACTGGTGCAAGGGCACCACGGAGCAGCTACTGTTAGCATCTCTGTGAGTAGTGTGGGAAGAGATTCCATGAATGTGCCTGGAGGCAGATTATCACATGCTCATGAAAGCATCATGCAAGTGTGTTCTATGATTTTTCTAAAAGGAAAAACAAGCTGGGTGTGGTGACTCATGACTATAACCCCAGTACTTCATAGGCGTAGGCTACAGAGCACTCACTTCTAGATCAGGGCTAGAGTAGGACACTGCCTCAAAACAACAGCAACCAACATTAAACGACAGCAGCTGCAACAACAGAAAAAAACAACAACTATGTTTGCAATTAAGTGGAAACAAAGTTGCTCGGGGTATTTAAACTTTTCTCATATAATAAAATAGAAAAATCTGTATTTTATAGCTTGCAACGTTTATACCACATTTTCAAAAATATTTTATTCAGGGCTGGAGAAATGGCTTAGCAGTTAAAGCACTCGCTTGTGAAGTGTAAGGACATAGGTTCTATTTCCCAGTACTCATGTAAGCCAGATGCACAAGGTGGCACATGTGTCTAGTGTTTGCAGTGGCTAGAGGCCCTGGCATACCCGTTCTTTCTCTCTCTCTCTTTCTCTCCTTTCCTCTTTCTCTCAGATGAATGAATAAATAAAATATTAAAAGTATTTTATGTATTTTGCAAGTGAAAGAGAGAGAAAGCATGTGTACATATGGGTGTACCAGGGCTTCTTGCCACTACAAATGAACTCCAGATGCATGTGCCACTTTAGGCATTCGGCTTTGCATGACTATGGGGGGATTGGACCTAGACTGGCAGGCATTCATGGTTATGCCTTTAACCATTGAGCAATCTCTGCAGCTCTGGATCATATTTTTAAAGCCACTTTTTTTTGGGGGGGGGGTTAAGTGGAAAGCCAGTCAGTTTCCTTGAAAAGTCCACTGGACTGCTTTACTAACTAACATGTATATTCAAAAATATTCCTCTTAAAATATTGTTCATACTAAGGATGAGAACTAGCTGTAGAGATGTATTATTGTGGATGTATCAACTTTATATATTTCACAGGCAACATGACAAGAATTGTGAATTATTTCTCTAAAAATATGCACACTAACTCACAATGTAGTTTATGTATTCCTGTGAAAGAATTTACCAGTTATTAACGTAGACCAACGTGAACATGGTGTTGGAGCCAGAGTTGTTCTTTTGTTGGCCTAGACAGAAATAAGTGGCAAGATCTGTTCTGTTAGGTGACAGCACCGGAATCCAGCACTCTGGCTTGGCTTATGGCTTCCCAGGCAGAGCAGCTAGAATACGCCTAGTGTATGGAGAACAGGTGAGTGCACACAACGTGAACTCTCCAGACTGTTTGGATAGAGCACTGTACCAGAAAAAAGGATTCTAATCAACCAGTGCATTTATATTTGTAACTGATTTGCATTGAAGAGTATACTGTGTGTATATTTTATATATATATATATATAATGTATATTATTAAGTATTGTTAATATTGTGAAACCAAGAGGGAAATTTCAAAGGAAAAGCCAGGGAAAGCGTTGGAATGGTAATGCAGAGGCCTTGGCAGTACCTCTCCACGATGAAACAGCTGTAACTGGTGAAAGCTATTAAAAAAAAAAAAACACTTAGAGTATCTGGCAATCATCCAAGGGGGCACAGCAATGGGAAATATTTATTCATGACAATACCCGAGGTCTTGATAAGAGCAGTGAGTCTGTAACACTTGCACTGCGATCTACTCTCTCCCCATGCCCCAGTTCAGTATGACAGAAGCTGTACTCTGAGTGGGTGTGGCCAAGACGATGCCCATCACTCCATCCATTACCAGCCAGAATTCTCATTTTCTCAGGAGTGCCAGACCACCAGTATGCCCATTCCCAGTTCACCAAGCTGTGTGTATAACCTCTATAAAAGACAAATCTGGGGCTGATAAGATGGCTTAATGGTTAAAGCACTTGCCTGCAAAGCCTAAAGACTTGGGTTCAGTTCCCCAGTCTCCACATAAAGCCAGATGCACAAGGTGCCGCATGTGTCTGGAGTTCATTTTCAGTGGCTAGTGGCCCTGGTGTGCCATTCGCTCGCCCCCCCCCCAAGTAATTAAATAGATAAAATAGAAAAGGCAAATGTGGCTGAGAGGACTGGGGATTTACCCTGAGACCACTACCACTGCATGAGGGGCATTCTAACCCAAGCACAACAGGCTCAGAATTCTGGACTACTACCCCCACCTTACCTAAGGCAAAAAATGTTGTTTCCACAGTGGAAAGGGCTGAAAAGACCAGGACTGCTGTCCTGCTGAAGCAGGAGTGTCACATAGAGAGAGGCAGGCTGCTTCTCTTAGGACAGGGGAGAGGTAGGCTGCAAGAATCGGGGGAAGCTCATGCCACTATCGAAGCAGTGGGAGGTAATAGTGCCAAGCAGCTAAGAGGAGGCTGGTAGGTTTTGGATAGAGACATATAAAGGATATATCATGTAGAGATTTAATAGAGAAAACCAGGGAAGCAGACATGAAAAGGAGGCCTGCTGAGGTTTGAGAAAACCCCAAGGGAGAGCCTGAAAAACTAGTAAAAGAGGCTGAGTGACGATTGGATCTGACCATTGAAGAGTTTCTGCCTCAATTGTCAAAGATAACAGAGCAATGAGCTAGCCATAAGATTAGGATAGGAGCTGGGTGTGCGACTTATAAAGGTAGACCAGCCAGAAGTCCAACAGGGTGATCAGAAAGAATCAAGGAGAACACAAGCAGCTCTTGGTCATCAGAAGAGCCGGTGTTCAGGAAGATGGTGCACATGCTCCAGGCTACATCTTGGGCCACCCGGAGAAGGAAACAGACTTCTTAGACTGAGCCCCACCAAGTCAGTAAATAAATAGGCAAAGAAACGAATGGGCTAGGGTGTTCCTCAGTTGCCTGCTTTGTCTAGCATGTACAAGGCCCTGAGTTCAATCCCCTGAACCCCACAAAACCAGGCATGGTAGGACATACCTGTGATCCCAGCAGTTGGGAGTTAGAGGCATGAGTTCAAGGCCATCCTCAGCTACCTACATAAGTGAGTTCAAGGTCAGCCTGGCTACATGAAAGCCTATTTCAAAAACCAGCCAAGCAAGCATGCAAACAAACTACAGTTAGAAGCCTGTGAATCCAGAGTTGCTATGATATGTTCATACTGTCCAGTTTGCAGCAAAATTATAAAATGTGGAAATAAACAAAAACAAAAATCAAACCAAAATGTAAATACAGTAAAGTATGATCCATATATAGGGATAGAGAATGAAGCTGTAATCACTTTGGAATATGGACTGAGTGCCTGAAGACTTCAAAGCCACTACTTTGGCTGTTTAAAAAATTAAAGGCAACCCTGTAGGAAGGTATGACAATATCACATCAAATAGAGAATGACAATAGAAAAGATCAAAAGGAATCAAATGAAAATTCTGGAACTGGAAAGTATAAAACCCAAAATGTAGTATGTAGTAGAATGTAGAAGTTTGACTTTATGTCCCCCAATAGACTCAGGAGTTTTATTAAAGCTTGCACCTTGGATTTCCAGCTGCCTGGCTGGACGAGGTGTCACTGAGGGATGAATCCTGGAGACCAGACCAAAGATGTGTCAGGAGTGGATCTTGTTACTGGCTTAGAGTATGCAGAGTGCTTGAGCTCTGTTTGGGTCCATGCTGCTGGCTGTTTGGTTGTGACTCTCTCTGCTTGGATCTGTGACAGGGGCCAACTTCTTCAGCTATCAATGAAACTTCCCCTAGATCTGCAAGCTTCAAATAAATAAATCCCTTTCTCTTGTACACTGTGTCTGGTTTGGAGGTTCATCCCAGCAGTGTGGAGCTGATTATGGCAAAGAATTTACTAAAGATGCTCAATAATATCCTTGGACTGTAAATGAATGTGAAGATAGATCGATAAGTAGAAAAATAACAGCGAGGTAGAATGCTTATCTACTATGTGAGAGGTCCTGGTTTGATACCAAACACTGAAAAATAGAATGAGAGATGGGGAAAGGGAGGGAGGGAGAGAGAAATAATGGCAAAGATGAACAAAGCCTCAGGGAAATGTAAAGCACTATTAAGCATATAAGCCTATTCCTTGCAGGAGGAGAGGAAGCAGAAAGCAAAAATAACTTAGGTTAATGGCTAAAATCTCCCCATGTTTGATGAAAACCATTTAACTGTCCACAAAGCTTAATGTGCTCTAAGTAAGATTAGCACAGCCGCACGCCCAGACACATCATAGCCACAACCCTGGAAGCCATACACAAAGAAAATCCTGAAGGCAGCAAAAGAAAAAAAAAAATAGTCGCCTCATACCAGGGACTCCAATAAGATTTATATCTTCCCCTCAGAAGTTCTTGGGTATAGAAGACACCAGGATACACATTAAAAGTACAGAAAGGGGCAATCAAAGCTTTGCTTACCAAGAATCTTATATTCAGCAAAATTAATTTTCAAAAAACACAAGACTTTTCACAATAAACAAAAATGAGCAGACCTGCCTTTTAAGACATGCTAAAGGTAGATACCCAGGCTTGAAGATATAATTAAGAAACACTACCACCGCCACCATCACCACCAGTACTCTAATTGTATGGGCCTTGCCATTATATATTTATTTATTTTCACTTTTGTCACTTTGATACATGTATGCAATGTATTTTATTCTTCCTGATTACTGTCTCCTGCATTAAAACCTTCATTCTTCCTATTAATTTTGATCTTACTTTCATGACTTTTTTTGATTCATTGACTTAAAATTGCTTGCATGATTATGGGTGGAAGGTGATTTATTGTGGAATAGAAAGGAATTCCCCATTTAATACAAAGTATCTGTGAAAAGCCCACAATTCATTTCATATTGCTGAGAGAGAATGATTTCTTCCAAGGATAAAGAAAAGGACAAACATGTCTGCTCCAACCATTTCTAGACAATATGTCACTGGGAGGGTTTGGAAAGCAACAAGAAAAAGAAAGAAAAGGCACCCTATTGGAGAGGAAGAAGTAAAACATCTACTTGCAGTCAACATGATCTTGTATAGAGAAAATCCTATGAAACTATTAAACTTCTTAGGAATAGTAAATGGGGCTGGAGAGAGAGCTCACTTGGTAAAGTGCTTCTCTTGCAAGCACTAGGATCTGGTTGGATCATCAGTACTCATGTAAAATGCTGGTGTGGCAATGCATTTGTATACTACATATAAGCATTCTGAAAATTCACAAACTAATTTTACCTTACTCTGAAACATTTTGAAAACAGAGACCTGAAAACTCATTTCAACCCCCATTCACATAATACAATGCTGCCAGCAGTTTTGAAGTTTCAAACTAGTTGAGTTCTCCTGTGTACTTTTTTTTTCTTTTTTCTTTTCTTTTGGAGAGAGACACAGAGAGAGACAGAGAGAGAGGGAGAGGGAGACAGATAGAGATGGGTGCACCAGTAGCCTCTCAGCTGCTGCGAACGAACTCCAGACACGTGTGCCCCCTTATGGTCAAGTGTGGCATTGCACCCTTGTGTCACTTTGCATCTGGTTAAATGTGGGACCTGGAGATTGGGACCAGCGTTCTTAGGCTTAGGAGGCAGGTGCCTTAACCGCTAAGACATCTCTCCAGCCCTCTCTTGTGTACTTTTCTCCATGGTTTTAATAGTATGTAAATGCATTCAATTACTGAGAATGATTGAAAAAAGATGTTCTCCCCTTGTTTTCACATTGACGGTAGGAATGCCCAAGTAGCCCCCATCTATTCATTTAAAGCGAATCTATACATACAGCCAGCAGTTCATAGCAGAATGCAATCCCACTAGTCTTGAATACAGATGGGAAAGAAATGGGAATGTCTAAGGTCTAGACAACAGTCCCACCACTCACTGTGACTACGAAAAATCACAATTTTAGACAATCTCACCAATGGTGTTTGTTAACAACAAAGAAGAAAGAAAATGTCTATGACTTACAGTTCAGAGTAAAAATCTTGCTTAACTAAACCTGAGTCCCACATGTTACATTGTAGCCTAATAAATTCAGCCAGTGTTCATTATGCTCATTTTATTTTTGAATATTTTCATTTTTCTCTTCCCATACCAATTAATATATAACATCATTTACACATTCTCATTAGTGGTTTATTAGCTTACATATCTATGTGCACATCTCTGAAGCTGTACTGATGGTGATATCAAATGTTATTTCTTAGGTGAGGGAATAGTTTTTTTAATTTCTTCATAAAATTCTTAGAGTTGTATCCAATGAGACTATGGAGTAATAATATTGTATTGGATTGAGTTTTGGACATGTTTTTATCTGAAGACCCTTTTAAAAAACAATTTTGAGCCAATTCAAAGACTTTCAGTGTGTAAATCCATTTAGCTATTTCTGTAAAAAAGAGAAAAACAAGAGCATAGATTATGCCTTTCTGGTGTCTAATTTCAGCATCAGTCATGAATACTGAAGCTTTTCTTGGATGACTCTGTTATGTCTTGAAGCTTCCTCATGATTACATGACTGTATTCAATATGTCTGTATTCAATTACAGTGCAGAGCACCAGACTGCCATTCACTTAAAATGGAAAGATACAAGAAAATTCAAAGACCTTTAGTTTTACTTCTGACATCAGCACAGTATAGCATTTGCATATAGCCTATGCATAGTCTCCTACTTTAAACCATACCTAGTTTATGTATAATACCCAATACAGTGCAAATGCTATGTGAATAGTGTCACATTGTTCAGTGATTAGTGACAAGACAAAATATTAATCTCCTTGGTGCCCATGTACTGTTGCTGTGGGTTAAGTCCAAGGATAAGGACCCTGAATACATGGAGGGAAGTGACAATTAAATTCATGACTTTGATTCATTTATTTTCAAGAATTTTATAAAATACATAAATAAGAGAATGCCTTAGCCCAATTTGGTGATGAGACCTGCGGTTGTTTGAATGTAAAATGTCCTGTGTAGCTTCATGTGTTTGTAATCAACCCTCATATTTAATTCCCAGCTGGTCAAGCTTTTGAGAAGTAGAACCCTGTTGGGGAAGTATGTTACCAGAGCAGGCCTTGAAGTTTATTAGTCTAGCCCCAGTGGGTGCTCATAGCAAGCTCCCTTTCTTTTCTTCCTCCCTGTTCACATGCGATGAAATGAGCAAGCTTCCTGCTCGTGCTATGCTTTATCCACCCTGATGAAACTCTCTCTCAGAATTGTGAGCTGAAATAAACCTTGTCCTCCTATCAACTGCTTCTGGTGGTGTTTTGTCCCAGCAACAAAAAAGTAACTAGGATAGACTCTCTTCATGAATGTCTATATGGCAAATTTCAAACTGAGACTAGTTTGCAGGTGAAGCTAAATGACTCACTTGGCCTGTCGTTGGCTTCCAGCCTTTAGCAGAAGGGCTCTTGCTTTCCAGATGCCTGTAACATCCTGTGCTACCTCCTTGATCTGGACAAATCCCACCTAATGCAGAAGACAATAAGCACAGCTTAATTGGAAGCTTGTAATGCCATTAGGAAAAAGGCTTAATTAATAACGTCTAATGAAGGTAACAACGATTATGTCATTGAAAGTTTAAATAGCAAATATTTATTTGAAATATATATTCACAGACAATTTAATCCAATCCAATCCAATCTAATCTAATCTCTAACTTAATACATTCTGATCCTGATCGGGTTTATTGAGTTGTTAGAGAAATGTTGAATTAATTATGTTTATAATATCTTGTACCTGAGCACTTTACATACTGGGAATCATATTATAGATAGTGAGTTTTGAGTTCTAAAAATACAAAAATTTTACATGGGTTACATTTTTTTTTTAATTTGTCCTAGCAAATTTCATTCCTTGATGTGCATCAGCTCATCATTTCCTGGGAGATTTCAGTTATATTCAAACATGTTCAGGCTGTCTATGGTCTGGGACTCCTGAAATACAGCTGCAGGGCACAGGGGCCGTGTGCTGAGTTTCTATAGAATTATTCCTACATGAGAAATTAATTTTCTGACAGCTGAGTAATGGGCAAATATAACATTCAGAGAGGCAGGAGAGAGATGATTCTGAACACAGATGCTGTGGTGCTGTGGGGAAGGGAAGTAGGCCTGAGGAAGAAGGGGCAGACTGGGCTGAGTGACCTGGGAAAGAAGCTCCAGGTTCAAGGTTGATGGTCTTTGGTTTCATAAGCAGAACTCAGTGTACACAACACCACCTGTATCTTCTTGCATTGTTCTTTAGTGGCAGGATTAGAATGACTACATCTAAGACTTGAAATCTTCTGGTTCTTTTCTATCATTTTTCTACTACAAACTTTATTGTTTTAATTGAAAAATTTCTACCTTTTTTGTTTTGTTTTGTTTTCTAGGTATGATCTCACTCTGGCCCAGGCTGACTTGGAATTTACTATGTAGTCTCAGGCTGGCCTAGAACTCATGGCAATCCTCCTACCTCTGTCTTCTGAGTGCTGGGATTAAAGACGTGCACCACCATACCTGTTTTTTCTAAATATATACATATATATATATATATATATATATATATATATATATATATATATGATTTAATTAATTTATTTGAGAGAGAGAGAGAGGGAGAGAATGGGCATGCCAGGGCTTCTAGCCACTGCAAGAACTCCAGATGCATGCACCCCCTTGTGCATCTGGCTTACATGGGTCCTGGAGAATTGAACCTGGATCCTTTGGTTTTGCAAACAAATGCCTTAACCGCTAAGTCTTCTCTCCAGCCCCATTTCTAACATTTTGATGAAATTTTAACTTTATAATGGCATGTTTAGTTCATATATATATATATATATATATATATATATATATTCTAATGAATAATCTTTAATCGAGAGGATAGAGTCAGTAATATATTTTTAATCTATAAATTAAGTTGGGTTTTGAGTCAAATCCCATTGCAATTTCCATTTTCATTTTTCATGGTTTAATTAACTAAGCAGATTTTAATATGTTAGTCTAACCACATTTCTAAGAATTAACTTTCATGATGTGTTGAGAATTAAATAATCACTATCAAGTTGCTGCAAAATTAATCCCTACCTCATTAATATAAGTTAATAAAGTACACAAGGTAGCAGAAGCAACTGAGTTTAAAGTGCTTATAATGTTTAGTTATGAGATCCATCAATGCTGACATCTTAGCTTTGGCCCACTCTCCCACCCATGCATACATTTTTATGTAATTAAGATCTGTCAAAGGTCTCCTTCATAACAACAGATTTTATTTGCTTCACTGAACTTAATGAAATTCATGTGCATAACTGAATTTCACACATATATTTAAACTTGGTACCTGAAGTTCTTATTTCTAAGGGTGTCTAATAATTTTAAAATATGAAGGCTATTGAAAAAGTCAAAGTGATGGAGCTTTAAACTATAGATTAAAAGATATAAAAGAAGATGACTTGGAGGTTAAAGAATTTCAGTGTTCTTGGTCAACTCCTTCCAGTTTTGTGGTTGACTCATTTAGTCTTATCTTTGACAGACTATACATTCCTTTGGAAATATATCAGGTTGCCAGAAAAGTTTTTCTCAGAACCCACCGTTTTTTTTGGTAAGTTAATGCCCCAAGGAAACATATTTAGTCCACCTACTGGTCGTTGCCTCCAGCAAGCACTGAGTTACAGAGACACCCCAATGTCTGGGCCCCCGGAGGAAGAAGCACATGAATGTAGCCTTTCTGCCTCTTCCCTATTTCCTCTCTTTCTTCCCTACTTCTGTTCTTCCCTCTACTCCTCTAAATTTTCCTCTACTCAGATGCTTAAACACTCCTCCCTGTCTTTGTGAAATGGATGTCTTATCTTCTGAAGCCTGTTAGACTCTCCAGCTGTAGCTAGCATCTAGGCTCAGGCCCAGAGAAAATGCTAGAATTGCCCTCTACAGACACATTAGTGCTTGAGTGACCAAAGGACTTCATATTAGTATCAAGTACCTCACTAAGAATTAAAAACAATTAGAATAATATTTGCTCCTTTTATAGTTAAGCCACAAAACACATTTCTCCCTCCATCCCTTAGCCTCCTTTACCCTCTTTATCTGCTTTTATTTTATTAAAAAAATTTTTTTTTAGTTTTCAATTTTTTTTTATTAATCCACATTTACAATAATCCAGTTGAGCAGGTTATCATTGTCTTTTTTATTTTATTTTAATTATTTTTTCCAGACAGGATGTCCTATAGCCCAGGCTGGCCTCAAACTCCAAAATGTAGCCAAGGAAAACTTTGAACTCCTGAGCTTTGGCACTCATCTTTTTTTCTTTTATTATTTTTAATTTTTAATCATTAAAAATTTTATTTATTTATTTGGTTTTTTGAGGTAGGGTCTTACTCTTGCCCAGGCTGACCTGGAATCCAGTATGTAGTCTCAGGGTGGCCTTGAACTCATGGCAATCCTCCTACCTCTGCTTCCCAAGTGCCGGGACTCGCCTGGCTATTTTTTTTAAAATTATTTTATTTATTTGAGAGCAACAGACAGAGAAAGAGGCAGAAAGAGAGAGAGAAAGAGAGTAAGAGAGAAAGAGGGAATGGGCACAACAGGGCCTCCAACCACTACAAATGAACTCCAGATACATGTGCCACCTTGTGCATCTGGCTTACATGGGTACTGGGGAATCGAGCCTCGAACTGCAGTCCTTAGGCTTCACAGCAAGTGCTTAACCACTAAGCCATCTCTCCAGGCCCTTTTAAAGTTTTTTATTGACAATTTTCATAATTATAGACAATAAACCATGGTACTGTATCAAAAGCATTATTCTTGATCAAGCAGATTCATTGCAAGGATGAAGAGATGGTTCAATATATGGAAACTGATCAACATAATACATTACATAAGTAAACTTACTGAATGATATTCCTTCAAATTTCTTTCCCTTCATTGGTAAGTTTTAATAGGGTCAAGATTGCTGTATTTTACCTCAAAAGTTCTTTTAAATCAATTTCCTAAAAGCTGATGACATTTCTGTCTTAACTTTTATATTCTCTGAAATTAATATTGACACAGTGGTTCTACTGTTATTATTGTTAGCAGTTCCTTGGCAAATAGTTCAACCTTTACCAACTTTTCATCCATCGCTCTCAGTATGCTACAAGCTGCCTTTGTAAGCCTCAAGTAGATTTTAATAATTAATATTTGACTTTTATTGATGAATTGAGACTAATTTTTCTTGGCTTCATGTTTGCTGCCTTATTTTTGCTTTCCTTTCACATTAGTCTTTCTTATTTTATGTTGGAATGTGTGTTTATTTTGTGTATAAAACAGGTCTGTTTCCATTATTTTTGTAGTTACTTTTGAATTTCAAAATTCACATTGAATGGGACTTAAAATAAATGAGAAATAGGGCTGGAGAGATGGCTTAATGGTTAAGGTGCCTGCCTGCTAAGCCTAAGAATGTCAGTTCCAATCTCCAGGTCTCACGTTTAGCCAGATGCAAATTGACGCAAGGACGCAATGCTGCTCTTTCCCACAAGGTGGCGGACGCGTCTGGATTTTGTTTGCAGTGGCTGAGAGACTACTGGTGCGCCCATTCTCTGTCTTCCTCTCCCTCTCTCTGTGTCTCCCCCACCCCAAAAAGAAAAAAGAAATGAGAAATAGCTACTGTTTGTCTCCCAATGTTGTTGGTAGTCAGTGGTCTTTTAAAATTGTAAACAGATTCTTATTTTCAATTATAATAATATACATAATTAATAATATATAATATGTATAAATATAATATATAATAAATATTATAATAAATTATATATATATTAAATAATAAATTTATATATTATAATTTATAATATATTATAATATAAATTTATATATATTATAAATCTATAATAAACAATATTATAATTATATTATAATAAATGATAATTATTTTATTTTCAATATTTCCTTTGTGTTCCATTCATATTGCATCTCAGGTAGCTTTTCCTAGGTAATTCTGTGGCTAATAAATTGTTTCTGTATTTGATTTATCTGAAATATCATTCCTTGGCCTTCATGCTTGAACAATACTGGCATTAATGTACTCAGCTGGGCATTGTTTTTCATCACCATTTTGACAATATTTTTTTCTGCCCTCTTCTGATGTGAATGAGGAATATGGTTTCAAATTGAAATTTCTCTTGGACTTTCTGTGTTTCCTTTTGAAATTTTGTTTTTAATCTTTATTATGTGTTTTGCTCTATTATAATCCAAGGTAGCATCTTTCTGCTTATTAACTTGGGACTAGTCATCTTCCTTAATTATCTTCACTGGAAACTGGGTTGTTCTGAAAGAATCTTTTATTCATTGTTATTTCAAAAGCTGTCACGTTTTAACAACTTTCTCTTCCAGAATTGGTAGAAAGTATGTGAATTTTCCTTTTCCTTCACTAAGTGATTCATTTTGGATAATTTTCTCATCTCTGTGTTTGAGTTTACTACTTTTAAATGTACATTCTACTATTTAAATTTACTATTAAGTTTTTTGTTCGGATGACAATGTTGCTATTTGAAGTCCATTTAAGTGTTTCCTGATCCAACTTTTTACACTATATTTTAATCTACTTACTACTTGTTAATATTTTTCTATTCTTATTGGCTTATTTCTTCCCATCTGGGGTTAATATTCTCTTTGTTTATATTTGGCAGTTGTTTTTATTTATTTTCCCACTACTTAATGGTGGTCAATTATTTCTTTTGGGGATTTGTAATTTTTTCTTATTTACTTGTTTAAGAGATACATTTTAATTTTTATGAACTTTATAACTTTATAACTGTTAATAACTGTTTTACAGAAATTGTAAGAAAAACATTTTAAATGGCATTTCCTTACATGATTGTGTGTTTCAATGAGTGTAGAATAATAAAATGAAAAATTAAACTTAAAATATTCTTAACATCTCTACCTATATAAAATACTGACTAATAAAAAAGACATGTAATGTTTTTAAAAAGATAATTATTCTATTCTGAAGATTAGAAACAGTTTCTTATTAACAGTAAATAGAAACTACCATAATAATCAAATTGATGGAAACATTTTCCCTTTTCCACATGAATTCTGCAGCTGAAGGGAACAGTTTATCTTCCAAACTTACTTCTGGTTGCAATGGGTAAAGTCATTTAAATGCCAGCTTTTAAAGACCACATGGTCGGGCTGTAGAGATGGCTTAGCGGTTAAGGCGCCTGCCTCCTAAACCTAAGAACGCTGGTTCCAATCTCCAGGTCCCACGTTTAGCCAGATGCAAAGTGACACAAAGATGCAATGCCGTACTTGCCCACAATGGGGCGCACGCATCTGGATTTCGTTCACAGCAGCTGAGAGACTTCTGGCGCGCCCATCTCTATCTGTCTTCCTCTCCCTCTCTGTCTGTCTCTCTCTGTGTCTCCCCCCACCCAAAAAAAAAAAATACCACATGGTGTGGTGTTCTTGCTTTTAAAATTCTGAAATGTAACCTTAGTTATTCTTACTAACTCTTCATTTAATTTATCTTCATCACACTCCCATGTATCCCAGGCTAGATATGTAGTAGAGAATGACCTTGAACTTAACGATGCTCCTACCTCCACCTCCCAAGTGTTGGAATTATAGGTATGCACAGCCAAGCCCAACTCCTCTCAGACTTATTGGACAATGAGTCATATTTGAATCAGTTTGCATAGAGCAATAAATCCATCACCTTTATGAAGAGAAATTGAGTGGGAGGCCATAGTTGTTGGGGAATGTCTGTGGAAGGGATAGTAGGGCTCTGTGGGTCATCCCCCGCCCCTCATAAACTTGCTCAGATTGCTAATATTAGCATTTTGCTCTGACACAGTTCCACTCTGTTGTAATTTGCTGCCTTTACCAGAACCGAATCAATGCAGCCAAAATGATTCTGAACTTCCAAAACTGTGAACTAAATAAACTTTTCACTCTGCCTCAGACATTTCACTGTGGTGATAGGACTTAATAGAATTTAGCTAACCTGAACCTGTATTTCTAGAAGTTCTCTTCCCTGAATGGTCAAGACTGACTACAGGAAACACTTGAGCATGTGGCAGAGGAGGAAGTGAGGTAGCAGGTTTGTGTGTCATCCATCCATCCTGTGTCGGACCTCTTTCCTCACGGCAGTTAGCATGTAGTGCTAGCTGGGCCTACAGTGCTTTTAGTGACTAAAACCTCTCGGGCCACATGACCCCCTTGTTCCAACCGCCCTCACCCCCGCCCCAACATCCACGTGCATACCTGTGTCCAAGAGGGTCACTGCCCTGGAAGGCTACTTGCATCACCAAGGTAGGGAGGCAAGCACGTGGGAGAAGCAAGAAAGATGCAGTGAGGGTGAGATGCAGTGAGGGTGAGATGCAGTGAGGGCGAGAGGCCTCCTGGTTTCACTGTGTTATACACTGTGTGCACAGTCCCTTCACATCTGTAGTCCTGACTTCAGCCCATAGTTAGATGCAGGGGCACCAGCCTCAGGTTGATGAACTAGGTCCACCAGATGTAGAAGGTTTAATCCCTAGAGTAAACGTCTTTCATCACTCAGAGTTCTTCTGATTCTCAGGATACAAGCCTGTAGTGATTCTACCACGTTGTGTGAAGCTGTAATTCATTAGCTTCTATGGCTATACAGTCAGGAGTCTGCTGTACAAATTTACCAAAATCAATTTACCCATTCTACAGACAGCTAAACATTCTGCATTTTAGCATTATTATATACAGTGCTGCTATGTCTCTTGGTATACAATGAAATTTCCGTTAGGTGCGTACCTAGCAGTGGAATCTCTGGGTTCTTGGTTAAGGGCATGTTTCCCACGTGGTAACACCAGTACAGAGTAGCCAGACTACTTCACATAACTCTAGTACTTATTCTTAGTTATTTCATCTTAAAATATAATAAAAATGATAGCTCATTTTTGTTTTATTTTTTAATTTTTATTTTATTTATTCATTTTTTATTATTTTTATTATTTTTTATTTAATAAAGAGAACTTTGTTTCCATATAAAGTAACTGGTTGAGGTCTTTCTCCCATTAATAATATGGTTTATGTCTTTATTATTTTGATTTTAAGAAACTCTATATGCACTCTGCTCTGGTTGTTATCTCTGTAACAAATACATATTTTAGAGTTAAGTTTTGGTGGATATTTCCTTTTCACTCTGTTAATAGTGAACTCCAATAGACAAAGGTTGTTGATTTTAAGGAACTGAATTTCTGGTATGGTTAGTGCAGTTTTGTTCTGTTTAAAAAGTCTTGGATTATCCTAGCTTCTAGAGAAGTCCCTTTAAGGTGTTTTGGGGAGCTTTTATTGGTAGTCTATTGACATGTATATTCTGTCTATGGTTGATTTTTCATACAGTGTAAGGTACAGAACTGGACATACTATCTGGGTAAACAATTTATCTACACCCACTTATTATACTTAAATGCAACCCCAACTCACTACAAAGCATTGCTATCTTTTTCACGATGAACAGTTGTATACATGCAACTCCATTTCAGGACATTCCATCCCTTTTCATTGGTCTGCTTTGGTTAGGACAAGTTGATCATAAATTATAGCATCTGATACTATTAGTCCTTCAATTTTGTTGTTCTCTGAGGTTTCCTTTTCTATATGCACACATGTATACACACACCCTCTGATGAGAATTTAGCATTGAATTGCATGTATTGTTTACTTTGGGAAAACTTGACATGTTAATAAGTATTTCAGTTCATGAAAGTAAAATACTGCTACATTATTAAATTTTTATTTTACTTCAGTGTTGTGATTTTCTGTTCATAGTTCTTGCTTAGTTTTGTTAGATTTATATTCCTAGGTATTTGACATAAATATTAGTATTTTAAAAACAGGTCCATTGATGGCTTACAATCTCTACAGCCTTTTCTTGTCTTGTTTTGGTAACACCTTACATAATGTAAGTCTTCTTTGTTCTTTAAGATCCACAGGCCATTGTGCAAAGTGGCTGGAAGGAACTCTTACATACTATAGCTCGGTAGGCATGATCTTACTGATTTTCGGTCTCAGTTTTACTGATGGATATGATAATTAGCATCTTTGGTATCAGTTTTGCAGTGCAAAGCAGAGTTGTAAAAGTTGAATTGCAAGTGATACTGTCCCTCTACAAACAGATAAAAATACTTCCTGAGTACATATGCAAGACTTTCCAAAACAGAGCTCCAAACAAAAAACAAAACCCAATGAATTCCTCCTCATAACTCAAAAAGCTCTAAACAAAAGAAAGGAAATCCCCAAGTGTCAGAAAGGATAAAGAACCTGGAGCAAGTTTTCAATGGGAACTGGCTGACAGTACAGTGGCCCCTGTGCTGTGAGGCCCAAGGCTCAGTCTTGTACGGGAACGTGTCATTGTGCTGGTCCTACCACAGGATGGGTCAGGCCTTGAGCATAAAATTAAGTGACTCAGCATTATCCTAGCTATGAAGGAGGACTTTAAAATCCCTAGCACTGAACTGATTGTCACAAACATTTGTATTCAGCATCATTAGCTTGAGTTTTGCTGTTACTCTTTTTTTTTTTTTCAAGGTAGGATCTCGCTCTAGCCCAGTCTAGCCTGGAATTCACTACGTAGTCTCAGGGTGGCCTCAAACTCAAGGAGATTTTCTAACCTCTGTCTTAGCTTGAGTTTTGGACAAGAAGGATGATCACTTATGTCAGAAACAAAAGCATCCCTCTCCTCACTATTTAACAATTGGGACTGACTGCTTGGAGCCTGACCCAGGGGCTTGTGATGCCATACATAAACGATTATAGCTGAATGACCCATTTGCCTCTTCCCAAGTGAACAGTCTTGGGAGGATAGGGAATTATGCAATTGAAGTCTAAGAGGATAGTGAGCTCCTCATGGATCATCCATTCAAATAAACTTCACCAAATGACCAGGTAGAAGAACAAGCAACTGTTCTTAACTGTTATAAAAGGACCCCATGCCCTCTCAGGAGACTATCCACCCCAACCCTCTGTCTTTTGTATCTCTCTCTCTTTCTCTCTCAGAATGTACCCTCTGTGTTTCTGTTTTCCCCTATTGCATGCATTCTTTTTTTTTAAAAAATTATTTATTTTCAAGGAGAGAGACAGAGAGATAAAGAATGGGTATGCTGGGTCCTCTAGCCGCTGCAAACAAACTCCAGATGCATGTACCACTTTGTGCTTCTGGCTTTACATGGG
The DNA here is from genome assembly GCA_036365145.1 of Orientallactaga sibirica. Classification (NCBI taxonomy): domain Eukaryota; kingdom Metazoa; phylum Chordata; class Mammalia; order Rodentia; family Dipodidae; genus Orientallactaga; species Orientallactaga sibirica. The sequence continues at coordinate 35,526,720 of JAEOAD010000020.1, read as the reverse complement.
TACTGGGGAATTGAACCCAGGTCATTAGGCCTTACAGGCAAGTGCCTTAACCACTGAGCCATCTCTCCAGTCCCCTGGCATGAATTCTTTATTAAAACTTTTGTATCAGTTCTGGTCTGGTAAGTACTTTTACAATTGTCCTTTGGGCTCATGGTTCCCAGCATGGCAGTTAGTGAACCTGTCTTATGTCACAGTATTGAGACATGGCAGAGTCTATTCTTGTTTCATTTCAAGGGTGGTGGTCCTCTAATTCTCTTTTGACTCAGTATATAGTTCTCTGTGTCCATATTTCCTCCAAGGAAAGTTTCTCCAAAAAGAAAAGTGCCAGTTTCAGCAAACTGATTCCCAGAGCACCCAAAGGTCATGCTTCTTTTTATATATTATTTACTTTCAAATAGGAGGTAGATGAAGACAGCTTAGTCTAAAGGTATGATTCCAAGAGTTTTGACAAGTACATGTTCTTGAATTAATTCAAGCATCCGTTCAGACACAGAACATTACCGTAACCCCAGAAAGCTCTGTTTTGTCTGCACTTCTCATGGACAACCACTATTCTGATTTTTCTAGTAGAGAAAAGTTTCCTTATTCAGAACTTCCTGTGAATGGAATCCCAGTATCTGTTATTTTGCATAAGGATCCTTTTACTTGGCATGATGCATTTGAGATTCTTTCATTTATTAAATATAATAGTAGTTTGCTATCTCTCTTTTTTTTTGTAAAATGAACATACCCTTTGTTTTTCCATAACAGTTGATAGACATGGGCTGTTTCCATTTGGGGGCTCTTAAAAATGAAGGCATGGTGAACATTTGTGTAAGAATCATTCACAGTTGTGCTTAGCGATACAACAGCCAGGTAAGGAGGAAGGGAGGTGTAGTTTTACAAGTACCCTATCTTTTCTAACCCATAGGCATCTCTTTGCTCCTGTTTCCCATGTGCAAGAGCTTGTATGTTCATCTTCATAGTGTTCAGCACTATCAGTCTTCTTAAATTTTAGCATTTTCATGGATGTGCAGCTGATCCAATTCTAGTTTAATTTACATTTCTCTGATGAATAATAATGCTCAGCAATCTTTCATGTGTTCCCTGGCCCTTCATTTGCTATTGGTCATCAGAACCTACTATTCTGTAACTGCAATTTGAGCCAACGTTGGAATGACATGTTTGAGAAATAACTGCATCAGTGCTGCTCCTGCATAGATTTCTCCTTGTGATCATTCCTAACTACTAGTTACCAGGATTTCCATTGCTTTGGAAACTGTTGGAAGTTAAAAGTCAATATAGATGTGGGTTTATTTCTGAGCTCTCTTTTCTATTCCATTGATCTACATATCAATCCTTACAAGAGCATTGCATGTCACATTTCTTTTTCTTTTTTTTTGGAGAGAGACCCAGAGAGAGATAGAGAGAGAGGGAGAGGAAGACAGAGAATGGGCGCACCAGCAGCCTCTCAGCCACTGCAAACAAACTCCAGATTCGTTCCTCCCCTTGTGGGCAACTGTGGCATTGTGCCCTTGCGTCACTTAGCACCTGGCTAAATGTGGGACCTGGAGATTGGAACTGACATTCTTCTGCTTAGCAGGCATGTGCCTTAACCACTAAGCCATCTCTCCAGCCCCACATTTCTTTTTTTTTTTTTTTAAATATTTTATTTATTTATTTGAGACCTGGCAGAGAGAGAGAGAGAATTGAACTTCAGCCACTGCAAATGAATTCTTCCCCCCTTGGCCATTTGGCTTACGTGGGTCCTGGAGAATCGTGAACCTCCTAACTTCACAGGCAAGCACTAACCCATCTCTCTCCAGCCCATGCCCCACATTTCTTACTGTGGCTTTCGAATGAGTGAAATCACACAGTGGAAGTCCAGTAACTATTGCTCCTTTTACAGACTAGTTTTAATGTACTAGACTTCTACATACATTATATAACGTACTAGATGTCTGCATACTATTTCTCCATCCACTATTGTAGTATACTATTTGTCAGTGGCAGCAGACATGTGGAAACCAGAGGCACTGCTCGACACTGCCACCTGCAGCAGACTCAGGAGTGATTTTGACGGACTTCCACTCAAGCGAAACCGCGATTCTTGACTTTGCCGCAGAGTGAGCAGGTTTCAAGCAAAGCTGGAGTTTACTAGGAAGCGATTGTTGTGCAGATTTAAGCCTGGCAAAAAGCTCATTGCTGGGGAGGTTATAGGCCCTAGTGGGGAATTTACTACTGTTGTTATGCGAAGTAGACAGGTTGTCAAGCTGTCTTCTAGTTCATTCCTGTGGGTTAGGGCTGCTCTCAGTCTCCATTAGAGAAGCTCCTTCTTGCAGTGGGCGGCAGTTAGTGCAGGCATGCACATTTTACCAAAGTGCTAAGAATAACTGACTGTTGAGTAATCAGCCTTACATGGGCAATTTGTATCAACCCCTTCAGAACTGAGGGAACATCATGGAAAAGGGAGCAAAAGGAATGTAAAGGATGGAGAGGAGTGTTGTGGCACACGGACATGATGTGACATTGCACACACAAACACATAGCAGCTGTAGTTAATCTGCACAAGACTGGCTCCATCAACATGCTGTCATGGGTGGGAGGGGGCTCATGAGGCTTCAGCCCTTCCCAAGGAGCTACTGGAAGTCAATGGCTCCTGGGGGTGGGGGGTCATGTTTTTCAGTGGTATAGCCTCTAGTAAGTTTCCCACACTAACGGGAAATGCTCACGCAAGCAACCCTAATTAAACTCAATGTATCAAAAAGAAGAAAGATTATTGAATTCTTTCCAAGCAGTAAGTAAAGTATTCCTTTCCTCTGTCAAAAACCATTCAATATAACAGTAATAAAATATCAATAATTGGAATCTGGCAAAATGATTATACCTTAAATGGCAAAGAACCATGAAAATTCAAGAAAAAATGATAAAGTTAATAAAGTCTAACCCAAACAAATATTGACTTCTTTTAAGCTCATGGTTATTCAGGCGTTATTGAAGTATAGCTGAGAGACTGCAAATGGATTCATAAATACATGGAACTTCCTTCTACAATAGGACACTACAAATCAGGGAAGAAACCTGACTCTTTACCAGACTGTGTTAAGAAATTGGCTTGCTATGCACAAACAAGCTAAAATAGATTTAAACTGCATATTATCATAAAGTCCAAATGGACCCAACTGTACGTACCACAATTTGAAGCATTTGGAAGGAAACAAAAGAATAATTTTCATGATTTTGGATCAGCACAGATTTCCTTAAATGAGATGCAGCTTAGATTGCAATGGCAATAAGCTAGACTACATTAACACTGAAAACTTCCATTAAGTCAAAAGACATCGTACAATGTAGCAAAGCCAGTCACAAGCTGGGAAATACTATTTGTAGCAAATAAATTACAAAAACATTGAGACATATATATGATATAATTTAACATAATTACAAAGAGCCAGCGGTACCAAAAAAAAAAAAAATTGGCCCAGTTGTGCGTAGGTCCATGACGGCTGCTACAATGGCTGCTCCTGAAGCAGTTGTTTCAAGATGGTCTCCTTTTTGAAGGTGAACTCTTATATTTACTCCCCTTGAGCCAAGGCTGAGGGTTTTAAATATTGTTTCTACCAATGAAAGGCAGCATAAATGCTGGTGAATAAACAAGTGGCAGAAAAAGAAATCTGACAGGACCATAATGTAAAAACATGCTAACCTCATGGTTAATCAGGGCAGTGAAAACTGAGATGTCCACACTCATCAGTGGACCTACTTGTAAAGTCTGACAATATCTGTTGATAGAGAAGGTGTCATATGTTTCAGGGTAACAAACCTTGGCACACCTACGTGAGAGAATATTTTTTCAATATCCAGACAAAATGAAGATCACCCTGTTCTGTGCATATACCTTAGTCTGATTTCTCCAAAGTCCCATGAATACTTACATCAGAATGTTTAGCTTGACACTGTTTATCAAAGTAAAAACTTGGGAATCAGCTGAATATTTGCCATCCAGAGGGAAAAAGGTTTTGGCCCTTTTGTAAAATTGGGAAAAATCCACGCAATTTATGGATTAGGTGCTCTTGTAGATTTTGGGTGTATTCTAAATTGTTTTCACATAATATTTCTTTTTAACCTTCAGAATGCCATCTTGAGGATTATGATCACTGGTACCATCATTGTCATCTCTGTTTCATAGATACATGAGGCATGTTTTCCTCATATGTGAGTAATATGGACAGTAAATGCAAGAACGGATTTGAACTCAGGAACCCATATTATTCTAGTTTTGGAGAACTGCTGAGGACCTTTGATGCCTTCTCCAGAGGAATGCCACTTGAAAACCTTTCCTGCAAAGATAATTATATGAGCTCACATGCATGTTTCTGGTCATGGTTTGTGTGGAGCTTCAGGGAAAGGTTGTTTTCAAGTGGATAAGTGTGAGAAAACACAGACAGGAGAATATTACCTCACTGAGAAGATAAGCACCTTGTTATGGAAAATTCTTCATGTTTGTCCGCTAGCTTAATATATTCAACAAAGCATGGATGGAGAGGTGGCTTAGCGGTTAAGGAGCTTGCCTGTGAAGCCTAGGGACTCATGTTTGACACTCCAGGTCTCACATAAACCTGATGCACAAGGTGATGAAAGCAAGCAAGGTCGCACATGCGCACAAGATGGTGCATGTGTCCAGAGTTCAACTTCAGGCCCTGGTGTGACAGTTCTCTCTGTCTCTGTCCCTCTCTCTTGTTCTCTCTCTCTCTCTGATAAATTTTTTTTTAATGTAGGTTTTGTTAAAGGAATAGTATAGGTAGACTCAATATTAATAACACTAATGACACACAGTCTCATACAAAGGGTTTAATGAAATTGGATGTTTGTAAAATACTTGGTATGTGGCAGGTGCTTAAATGCTTTTTTCTCTGAAATGTAAGGTTTCTGTCTGTAGTACTTTTTTTTTTTTTTTATTCTGCCACCTCCATAAACCACTGTCTTTTATAGAAAAAGCCCTTGAGGTCTGAATTTATGGACTTAAATGTGCTGATTTCAGCATGTTTTAACTATGCACGAAAGAAGCAAGAAATAATAATGGATTTTGACGAGCTGTGCAAAGTCAGCAGACAGAAAGATGTCAGAGGACTGGAAGTGTTTATTAGTAAGTAGGAGAAAGTGCAGGTAACTTACTGGTTAAGATCAAACTGGTTTTTGAAATAGTTAATGCAGGTATCAGCACTGTACCCATGAAAACAGTGAGGAATTTTTGTCCGCTTGATGGAACAGCATTTGTTCTGTTCACGCGACAGAGGCCAGCCCTAAACAAAACAAAGCACATCAACATGGAAGAGGTTCAGTGGAAGGGGAGAAAAGAAACTAATGGGAAGGGATTATGACCAAATTTCATTATGTTCATTTATGAAAACTGTCAATAAAAATGCTAAAAAGGAAATTACCACAGAATAAAACTCTGTGGAGAACTTTAAAACAAACCAGCAACAACAAAACTAAATCTAAAAGCTTCAGCCTCCAGGAAGCCCAGTGACAGAGAGTGATATGTAAGGTGCGTGCTGTGGCAATACTGGGCGAGGCAGCGATAACAGGAAAGAGGGTTGTTGGGTGCAAGTCAGGGCCAGAAGTTGTGATGATGAATGCGGCTTGGCAGTTTCCCAGAGAAGGGGTCTGCATGGAAAGATGGAGGGATGCATAAAAGCAGGAGGAAAGCTATTCTGGAGAGGGATTTCTCGTAATAGCAAAGGAGTCCATTTGCTTGGGCCTACTGACAGGAGAGTACATGTTTACTTCATATGCTATTTTTGCTGGCCTCCAGCAAGACCACATGCTTCTTCTGAGGTAAGAACCATCAATGTATGGAATGAATGGTGCGCTTCCCAAACAGATATGCTGAAGGAAGCTCAAGCTTCCAAGTGACTGAGCTTGGAGATGGAGCCTTTGAAGATAAGGAGACAGGAGGTTGTAACTGTACGGCCTAGTGCAGTTTAACTGTGGCAAGTCCATGCGTTGGGAGGTGATGGGTCCATAGGAGCAGATTGATGCTGCTTTGAGTGGAAGGATTCATCATTATGGGCAAATTTTCTAGAATCTTGTAGGCCTTTGCTCAGTACCAGCCCCTTGATCTTCCATCCCATGTCCTTCCACATTCTTCATATCATCTTTAGATGACTCAGAATTCCTGATGTAAATGTTCTGCATGTAACTGATGGCTGGGCTGTTAAGGGACTAATAAGAAAAAAATACATATCAGAACATGCACAGTTATTATCATTATTTATTTTAAAATCTATTATTTTAATTTATTTATTTGAGAGAGAAAGAGAGGGAGAGAGAATGGGTGTGCTAGGGCCTCCAACTACTGCAAATTCCAGATACATGTGCCCCCTTGTGCATCTGGCTTACATGGGTAATAGGGAATCAAACCTGGGTCCTTGGGCTTCACAGGCAAGCGCCTTAACTGCTAAGCCATCTCTCCAGCCCTCAGTTCTTATTTTTGATGCTACATTAGTTGAATCCATGACACAGACTCCACAACTATGAACAGATGACTGTAAGACAATTATTATAGGTCTCTTGAGAATGCCAGTGTTGTGTAGAATACTCTTTAAAACTTTGCTCTTATTATATGGAGATAGAAGGGATAATAAAAGTTCATAGAGAGCTTCCATCTCCCCCTGTGTTGCCTCTTGAGAGTCTTCTGGTTAGAAGGCTCATTCATCTCTGATAGCCAGTCAACATCCTGTCTCTTCTCCCAGCTCTTCTAGGCCTAATCCGTCTTGACGTCATTTTGGATTTCTCTAGCCAGGACTGAATGTCTTTCCTCTAAGCTAGTTTGGTTTTTGTTGTTGTGTACATACCATGCTATATTTCACAAACTGGTCCAGCATTTGTGGTACTGTGGTAATCATTTCTTTGGTGTGTTTATCCAGCTGGATTGTTATTATCTGCAAATAGTGATAAAGTCTTAACTGTATTTCATATCCTTAAAGTTCTTACATAGTAAATGGTTGAAGTTTCTCTTAGGTAACAACCTATGTGAAAAAGATAGTTAAATGTTCATCCAACTCACATAATTTTCCTAAATACATTTAAAAAATAAATCTTTAAAAAGGATAATTTTTATGTTCATGTTAAATTAGTACTATGTTTCACTGGAGTGTTTTTCCTACTGTTTTATGAAATAAAATCACACTAAGTAATTTTTCTGAACAAATGTTAACAAAGCGTTCAAATCACAGTAGCATCCTATTCTGAAGGCCAGAATCCAGATTCCAGTTACAAAGCATCAAAGCCAAGCTGTGTGGAAGCTGCGTGTGTCAGAGTACCAGGACTTGGACAAGAGTAATTCTTAAAGCACTTAATTAATTTTTGTTATGCTCAGACTGCCTTAAAATCTAAAGCCATTTTTTCTAAGATGTTTTATCATTTTCATCACTTCCTTCTTCTTTCTATACTTGTTTCCCCAGGCATATAAAAGTTTTGTCAAGAGTCACTTCAAGAGAGGCAATGACAAACAACATGAAGGCCCCGTATGAGCAGTTCCTGCCTCATTACTTAATCGTTCAGCCACTCCTGCAACAAGTGTTTAAATGGTACTGGAGGTATGAAAGACTGATGAGCAAAATGGAGTTCCCAGAACCAGATGACTGACAATAAACTTAATCATCGGTGCTTCGTTAATAGTGTAGTGGTGGGTTTGCTGTGGTGGGTCTTATGGTTGAAGATGGGTCATTAGCAGTTCAGCCGTAGACAAGATCTAAACTTGTACATTATCCATTGACTAGTCTCTTTTACCTCTGTTTTGGGGTTTCCCTAAAATAGTATAATACTCCTCTAAAATACCATTATTAGTTTTTTTTTCTTTGTTGTTATTCTTAGAGCTCTGACATTAAATATGTCATCTCCCACAACAAATCTTAATATTTGTGGCACTAAAGGGTTATCTTATGATATTTAATTCCTTCCTGGAGTTAGCACAGGCCCCATGGTTTGCCCCACTTCAGAGGCTAGTTACAAATACCAAGGCATCTAACATGTCTGCACTTTTACAAAACTTAGCTACGAAGTCAGGGGCTCCCAAAACACCTTTTCAAATTCAGTAGCTTCTGTAGGGCTTGAGACCCATTGCTAAGCTGCTTAGCCTCTATCTTGGGGTGTAGAACCTGACACAGGACACATGGGCGTCTGGGTGAGTCAGAGAGTGGCGTGTGCATCAGTCCCAAGCAAAGGAATTTCTCTTATGAGTTTGGGAGTGTTCACCAACTCAGAAATTTTCTGAACTAGGGGACTAGGGGAATTTGTGGAGGTTTTGTCAGCTGAGTCTGACTGAGTGACCATTGTCCTTCAATGGCCTGTCTCTACTCCTCCCTCTCTTAGTGAATCTTGAAAAAGTCAAAACCATCTATTCCCACTCTAAGCCTTCTGGCTAATTGTCCCCACCTTCCCCTGCACCAGTCACCTCACCCAAGTAACAAAAACCCTCTTCCAGCTCTTATGTAAGGATTTTAAGAGTTGTGCACTAACGGAGCTGGGGTGTTGGCTCAATGGGTAATATGCTTGCTGTGCAAGCATAAAAATCTGAGTTTGGATCTCCAGAACCCATGTAAAAATCTGGGTGTCATGCCACATGCCTATAATTCCAGTGCTGGGCAGGCAGAGACAGAGAATCCACGGGCTCAATGGCTAGCTATTCTTTTTTTTTTTTTAAATTCATTTATTTCTTTGAGAGAAAGATGGAGAGAGAGAGAGGAGAGAGAGAGAGGGTGCTCCAGGGCTTCCAGCCACTGCTTACAAACTCCAGATGCGTTCACCACCTTATATCTCCAGCTTTTCATGGGTCCTGGGGAATTGAATCTGGGTCCTTTGGCTTTGCAGACATGCTCCTTAACTGCTAAGTCATCTCTCCAGTCAAATGGACTATTGGCTATTCTAATGGCTGCAGTGAGCTCTAGGTTCAGCGAGAGACCTCGTGTCTCAAAGAATAAAGTGGACAGTGATTAAGGAAGGCAGCCAATGTCTACCTCTGGCCTCTACACACATGCATATGCATCTTCACACACACACACATGCCCACAAACACACAAATCTAAGAGGTCTGTGCTAGGAAAAAAGGAGAAAGGCAAGGCAGTCATTGGTTATTGTGTCACTAGCACATATCACACCTGGGTGTACTGCCTGCTCTCCTATGCTGACTTTCTGCCACTATAGCAGATATGTGGGATAATATTCTTATTAAAAAAAAAAAGAGTTGTTTTGGCTCCCAGTTTTAGCAGCTGTCATCTGTGGTTGGTTGGTCTCATTGCTTTGGGCCTGTGGTGAGACAGAAACATCATGGCAGAATTGTGTGCAGGAGCAAAACTACTCAGCACACGGCCAGGACACAAAAGAGAAAGCGAGGAAGGGTCTGGAACTCCACTTTTCTCTTCAAAAGCACACTCGCAATGACCTAAGGACTTCTCTCAAAGCCCCACATCTTAAAAGGTTACACCACCTCCTAATGGTGCCCCACTGGGGTCTAACCCATAACACAGTGGTGCTTTGGGGCATATTCCATATGCAAACTAGTATACTTTCCCCCCTTACCTTTGACCCAAAGTTCTATAAAGAATCAGATTCAGCAACTTAACACCAGTGCTTCTTCACATACTAATTGTGTAAATGCAGGATGAATAAATGTCATTTAAAATCTTTCAGATATTTAGAATGTGGCTGCTTTGTACTATAAAATTCTGGGGCTTAGCTCCCAGCTTTATCTGTGGCCTCATGAGCACCTAGCTTAACATGACTGCTGAAAGCATTTTTCTGTGATCACCCTGTGTTCCTGTGCCTTTGTTATGTTTCTTGGAAAGTTTTTTTTGTCATAATTCCAGTGGACAGGAGGTGGTTGTCAATTTTCCCTGAATTTGTATTATGTGTTTTATAAGACCAGATGTGCTCAGGTAGTTTAAACAATATGTGTTCTGCTACCAAATGTGCTTCTGTCAAATCACTATTTCAAGGTAATAAACACACTGCATGTAACTTTCATTAACATTCATCTCTAGGTAATTCATCTTCATTAACTTGTGATTTTTTTTTCCTTGAAAATGGCCAAAATATTTTGGCCAAGAAATTCAACTCCAAGCCCACTGTAAAATTACTTATCTGGTAACTCGTTTGAAGGCAGTCCTCATTCACCCTGCAATACAATAATATCTATTTCTTTGGATCATTATAATTATTTAATATGAATGATTGTGATACTCATTTGCATATCTTTTTGAAAAATACATAATGAAAATTAATATGATACACCCACACTAGTAAAATTTTAATGTATTTGTGCACCATCATTTTCTATGCTTTAAAATTACCATTACTAAAGTTTTCTATCAGGATTCCATCTAGTCAAATGATCAATGATGTTCTGGGGACTGTTAAAAATAATTTAAGCTTAAATCCAAATAATAATAAATAAGATTCCCTTTGCATTATTTATTCTTTAAATTTTTATATAAATTATATAAATTTTTTAAAAAATATTTTATTTATTTACTTATTTATTAGAGAGAGAGAGTGAAGGAGAAAGAGGAAGAGGCAGATAGAGAGAGAGAGAATGGGCATACCAGGGCCTCCAGCCATTGCAAATGAACTCCAGACACATGTGCCACCTTGTGTGGGTACTGGAAAATAAAACATGGGCCCTTAGACTTCACAGGCAAGTGCCTTCATGGCTAAGGCATCTCTCCAGCCTATGCATTATTTCATACATATTATTAGAGTATTGGAGTAATACAGTGATAAGTAACTTTGATGTTTCCATTATTCATTTGTCCCTTTGAAAATATGCAACACAACTGTCCCAGTACAATTTGGCTTTATCAATGCCATAGTTTTGATCTGGAACAAATCCAAGGTTAGGTATTCTGTGGAGCTACTGAGAGGTGTGGACCATGTAGAAGGTAGGGCCTTTTGAGAGGAAGTTAGGTCATGGAGATGTGTTCTGGCCCCTTCCTGTCCCCCTCTCTTTGCTTCCTGGTTACAGAGAGATGTTGGCTTTCCCCATGATGCCCTGCATTACATGGGGCCAAAAGTGATGGGAGAATTGAAATATGGACTGAAAATTGCAAGACTGTTAACCAAACCAAATCAAGTCTTTCCCCCTTAGTCATTGTTTATTTATGGTGTTTTGTTATAGCAATGGAAAGACAACAAAGGCAAATTAATAAGGTCTCTGGCTTTCAAAGAAGGAGACCACCCTCAACTCCAGAGCCATTATCTTTTCAGACACAAGCCTTATTCATCTGTCAGTACTACATAGGCACCTTCCAAATAGTTGTTGGAAGGATATTTTAAGTTTTTTTGTCTCTAGTATTCCACAAATCTTGACTGTAGGAATGATAGAATCCATGTATATGAAAATTACACTAAATTATCCCCTTGAATCGTGTCACCTCTTTAAGAGAGCTTCTTCTCTGTTCTGTGTTAGCACTTGCCGAACTGAATTAAATAGAACCAAAACCAATGTGATCCCATCAGAGTGTTAGGATTATTATAGTATATTTTCTCTGGAAATCCATTATTGTTTCTAATATAATGTCTATGAAAGCGCTGTTCTTTACATAACCATGTTTTTAAAAAAAACCCACAAAATTAATATTTTTCTCAGCCATTGTTTGTGATTATCTAATGGCATTTATGAACTGATTAACTGGGAAGGGTTCTTTCTACATGAAGTGATAAGAGCTTAACACTGATTGCTCCAGTGTCTCCACTGTCTGCTTCTGCATTAGAAGTGAAACAAGGCAATTTGCTTAAAGAAAATTTACCTTACTGGTGGGATTCACTCTTTCTTTGATATCATATTCTAGTTTTTATTTTGCTTAGTTTATATCCTATTGTGAAATTATATGGCTTTTTATTATAAAAAGCTTTCTGAAGTTATAGAGAAAAACAATCCAACTCAAATTTTGTGTCCTCCAGACGCTTACCAAACAACCTGCTTCTGACAATCAGGTGTGAGCAAGTTTTCCTCAATACCAAGCAGCAATCATTCATGCAGGGAACACTAGCTAGGTGTCCCTGAATTCATGTATATCTGACGCTCTGTCTGGAGATAGCACTGCATCCCCCAGGTGAGGGTTCAGTCCTCAAGACTATCCTCATGACACAGGCCATTCGCAAACCTCAGGTTTGGACCTCTGCTTCTGATGACTGGCTATAGATCTAGGTTCCCCCACCCTTCTCTTGGTATAATGAACATAGACATAGAATTTGATTTGCACAGCTTGAGATGGCTGGATTAAACCACATTGTCTTTGGACAGAAGTGAGATTAGGTCCTAGATTATTTCACTTCAAAATTTCTCCTTTTTAATCTCTTACCAGTTACTATCCGCTCTATTCTAGGACTATTTCTTGCACACCTATTCATCCTAAGCAATCCAGATGCCCCAAGCCTTGAGAGCTTCCAGTCTGGCAGGAGATAAGAAAACGTCACATCACTAAAATGTCAGAAGATGCAGTGTACAGTGTGTAAGGGTAGTACTGAGTACTCAGGACATCTCAAGCTCATTGACTGTATCTAATGGAGGGGCAAAGGACAGCCTAGTCAGGGCTGTGTTGATAAGTATTTGATTCTTTTCTGATTGGCCGAGAGAGGGCAAGCAAACAATTGGCTGGCAGGTAAGCACAGGTGGTAAAGTAACCTAGACAGGAAAATACAGCTTGTGTTGGAGAGGAAGGATCCCAGAACACCTGGAGAACCAGACACAAAGAATACAAAGAATAAATGGATGTTCATCTGCATGAAGACTGCTGGGGACTGACTGTAAACCACCCACCGGATCAGTAGGTGACAACAGAAAGCTTGAAAGGATCTGTAAACCTCGGCTTCCCACATACAAGTCCTCTGTGGATCTCTGAGACATTGCATCCCATGCAAGCCTGGTGGAGGAGGTCTGAGATTCGAAGTTTGTACCTTGCTTCCTGCAGGTCCCAGTGCTCTTTCCTGCTAGCCAGGCACTGAGACATCATTAGTAGAGAGGGTGCCTGCTCCTGTTATGCCAAGTGTGCCTCTTGATTCCTTGGGCTTCTGAACTTTCAGGTTCCTAGGACCTGCAGGCTTGGAAGTAATTCTGTGAGTAAATTACATTTTCATTTTCCTTAGTCAATTTTCCATGGGAAAAAATGGGTTTACAACATAGCTTATACGCCAATATTTCAGTTATAAAGATTCATTAAAATTGTTGAGAAAGAAAATATCATGATCAAGCATGTAATTCCAAGAAGACAGAATCAATGGCTGTGAATAGGGTAGATTAGAAGGGTGTGAGACCGGAGGGCAGGAAGCCAGGTAGTCTCCTGTACTTGCATTGCCCTAGGAAGGGATTTGTGGCTTGGGAGAGTATGATGGTGTGTATTTATTGTCAATTTGACAAGAACTAAGCATAGCTCAGGTTAGCCTCTGTGCATGTCTGTCAAGGATTATCTTGACTGGATTAATTAAAGTGAGAAGACTCAACTGTGGGGACTCCCATTCTATGGGCTAAGGTCCTGTATAAGATTGTATAAGAAGGAAGTCTGGAGAGATGGCTCAACAGCTAAGAGCATTTCCTGAACGAGGATGAGGGCCTGAGAGGGCTTGTGATTGCTGAGTTGGATTCCTCAGAACCCATGCAAATAGCTGGGAGTAGCCATCCACCCACATCTGTATCCCAGTCCTGCAGGGAGCAGAGATCAGAGAACTGCTGGAGTCTGTGCTGCTTTATCCATCTGAAATCAGCCAAGAGACTCTGTCTCAAAGAAACAAGTAGGAGGGGGACACTCAGTGTTCACCTCTGCCCTCCATGTGCTCATAGCAGGCACCGTATCTACACACTCACATGCACATATACCACATATACACACAGAGAGAAAGAGAGAGAGCGTGCGCACGATGGCTGCACAGTGGCCCCTCATCCTCCCTGTGCTGAATGTGGCCTGTTGCCTCAGCTCCTGTCACTGTGCCTCGTTCACCACGATGGCCTGTAACCTAGAACTGTAAGCTGAAATAAACCCTTCCTCTCTTACATTGATTTTTGTTAGGAATTTGTTCCAGCAATGAGAAGTTGGCAAATAGAGAAAGGATGCTTATGACAGGAGTGAAAAGCATAGTTTGATTAGAGAGATGTGGACAGAACTTTGTAGTTTATTAGATATGGAAGGTAAAATAAGAGACATGAGCTATCTCAAAGACTTAAAATATAGGAAAGACTGAATTTTTCCAATATCTGATTGTACTGTACACATTTTTCCATCTACCCACCTCACAATCTGGCCCATGTCAATTCACCACCACTGTACTTACATTTCCTCCTTTCTGCTCCTCCATACTCTTCGGGAGCTTATCATAAGAAAGAGTGCTCTGCTTTCTTCATTTGGTAATTCATGACATTTCATTCTGAAAAACTCCTTGAGCCAAGAGCAATGTTTGTGGTTGGAAACAAAGGGTTCCACACCCTGGACTTTGAAAAGATGTTTCTGAAAGAATAAGCTTTGGAGAAGACAACAATTCAATTCCTCATCTGCCCTAGCCCAGGTATCCAGAAATGCCCATGCAGAAGCATCAGCTACTTATCATTGACACGAACAGAGAGAAGGCAGTGCACCCCGTGGAGGCTGGTGGAGCCAGGCAGCGCTACTATTTATAAGTTCTTTGGCCGTGGGTAAGTTAGTTAACCTTTCCAGGCTTCTGAGCTGGTTAAAAGCTCTCCAACCTGTGCATGATGTCCCAACTTGTGACTCTAACAAGCTTTCCGCCCCCTCTTCCACAAAACCTTCCATACAATGGAGAGTAAAAAAAAATAGCCATCTGTTTTTAAAAACAGGCTTCACTTTGCAATGCAATATGCTACATTTTTTTAAACAGTTGTGGCAGGGATGAAAATGTAAGTTGATCTGGGTATTTATGTGGCTCCTGAAAACAATAATGGAAAAACAGCAACTTTAGAAGGATGTAATCATCCAAATTTGTTGACATTGGAGAGGAAAACTAGAGAGAATTTATTTTGTATCCTGACACAAAGGAACCACATGTACAAATCTTCCTGAGGAGGAGGGAAGACCTATTTTGTTTGTCTCTGGCCCTTTGTGTCACCAAATTTGAGTGTAATACAGAGACATTGGAATAAACTCAAGCAGTTGCCATGAAAATCTATGAGAAACAGTAGGGAGCAGTATCTGGAAACAGCTCCCTACCAAAATTGAGGAATAGACTCACATTATTCCGAGGAGATTTCTTCTCCTGCTAAAATGTCACAATGGGAAGCTTGCCTTTGAAGCAGAACTTCTGGGTTTAGAAGCTCTCAGCTTTTACTAAAGGCAATGGAAACACTTGAAGCCTATGCTATTTGAAATCACACATATTCGTAACAGTAATTTTAAATCTTTAAGAGCTACTTCTATTTCTAAAGTGATTTCTACAGGAGATCATCCCATACTTGTTCATAGAATGTTCATAGAACATTTAGGGAAACAAAGCAGGGGAGTCCACCATAGTTCTCATGAATTGTCGTGGAGCCCACTCCATTTCCTCTTGCCTCTGTATATGCAATGGTGAGATGAAACACTAAAATATAAGAAAAATAAGGATACATCCCAGTGTCATGTAAAATAGATGCAAGGTAGCATTGTTCAATGACATTGGTCATGGGCAGTGAGCCAGATTCTTTATAATACCTTAATTAATCCCTGGTACTAAATGCATTTCTTCAGGTTAACTGGAGTACAGCTTTACAGATGACATTTCAGCTTCTTGATGCTTCCCAGGGGGGAGACAAGGCTGGAGCCAGCTTCTGTGTTACCAGATATCTACAATTTTTTTTGTTTATTATTTTTCTATCTTGCAGGGTCCAGCTCTTATAAAGTCTCTAACAAATTTATTTTTATTATATTTTGGGCCATGTTTCAATTGAAACTACTACTGGATGTACACTGTCTACAAGGAAAATCTTCATCTCTCAGGGCCCTCAATAGTCTGACACAACCTCTCCTATGTTGTCTAGATCTACTAAAAACGGATCCACTTCTTCTTTTTTTGTTTTTTTTTCGAGATAGGGTCTCACTGTGGCCCAGGCTGGCCTGAAATTAACTATGTAGTCTTAAGGTGGCCTCGAACTCACAGCGATCCTCCTACCTTTGCCTCCCGAGTGCTGGGATTAAAGGTGTGCGCCACCACACCTGGCTGGATCCACTTCTATGTCAGGGTTGTAGATTCCTGCACATGTTTTCTCTTTGCTTGCAAAATATATTCTCTGGTGATCCAACTTCAAGGTTGTGTCTCAGTGCAGGCTTCTGTTTTCTTTCAGACAGGGTTAGTTTCTTTCTTTCTTTTTTTTAAAAATAAGTTTCTATATGGTTTATTCACAAATCTTAATTTTTTGGATTTGCTTGTTTGTTTGTTTATTTATTTGAGAGAAAGAGGCAGAGAGAGAGAGAGAGAGAAAGAAAGAGAGAGAGAGAGAATGGGTGCGCCAGGGCCTCCAGCCACTGCAAACAAACTCCAGATACATGTGCCCCCTTGTGCTTACAAGGGTCACGGAGAATCCAACTGGGATCCTTTGACTTTGCAGGCAAATGCCTTAACCACTAAGCCATCTCGCCAGCCCCAAGGGTTAATTTCTTACCTTGTCATGTCCCCAAGGCTCTGGCTTACTTCCACTGTAGCAGGGCACATTTTAATGACCACAATGACTCAGCACTACACAGTGGGGGCAGAAACCACATTTTACTCAGGCCTTGATTTCCAATTATCTTGTACAGAATTGGCATACTACAGATGGTGACACTCTTCAATTAATTACAAGTGGAAACTGTAACTTTTCCAATTTCAGGTTTTTTTTTTTTTAGAATTTCACAAACTTTCACAATAACAATAATTTCACAAGGCTTTACATGTGTTCTATAATTTAATTTTCAATATAATATATTGAGCAACATACTAATATTTCTGTTATTTAATAAGTGCTATCAATACTATAACTATAGGTTACTTTGCAAATACCTTTCAAACGGCACATCAAACTATTTTTTCTCTACCAAATAAGTGTGTTTCCTAAAATTATCCTCACCTATATCTATGTAATATATATTTATATCTCTGTGTGTATCCATATACACATACAAGCATGTACACAGATAATTACAATATTATTAAATTACATTTGTAATTATTAAGCAAGTTATTCCTTCTAGTCAATCTTATTAATCTTAGTTCCTTTTTTACCTATTTAAACATATGATGATCAGTTAGAAATGTTTACTCTATGCCTTTATATGTTAGAAGTATATCACTTGTTTTGATTGTACTGGACTCATAGTTAAGAGACAATTTTAAATCTCTGATGAAACTTGGAACTTTGGAACAATCTTATAGCTGGTAAAGATTATGGGACCTCTGAAGTGGTACTAAAAGCAATATACAATGTGAGAAGGTTAGGAATCTATAGGGGGCCAAGGGGAAAATGTAGTTTAAATAGATGTCCCCCAATAGATGCAAGAGTTTTATTAAAGCTTCTTAGATTTCTAGCTACCTGGCTAGAAGAGGTCCTGTGGGCAGATCCCAGGGTCCAGCTCTAAGGTAGGTTTGGGGGTGGATCTGAATTCCAGCCCAAGACAAGCAGAGTGCTTGAATTCTGCCTGGGGTTCTTGAAGTGTACTTGCTTGCCGTGAAGCTTCAAATAAATCCTGTTCCTCCCATAAACTGTGTCTGGTTTGGAGGTTCATGTCAGCAACGTGAATCTGACTGCAACACCATATATTAATCTGTCAACTCAGACAAGTTGAAGTTTGAATCCATAGCTGGAATTTATACACACTAGTGTTATGGTGTGAAGTGTGAAGTGTCTCCCACAGGCTCATGTGCTTCAACACAAGACCCCAATCTGGGGGTGCTGATTGGGAATTCTGTGAAAAATTTCAAAGGTGGAGCCTTACTAGAGGGAGTGGGTTGTTGGGAATAAGCCTTATGAGTTACAGTCCAGGACCCATTCTTCTCTTAGCTCTGTTTCTTTTTCCCAGTCTGCCAAGATGTGAGTAAGCCATGCGACCTGCTTCCATCACCATGGGTGGCACCACCTTCTGCCATGCCTTCTCCTCCATGATGGACCATACCCTCTCAAACTGGGATCCCAAATAAATCCTTCCTCCCTTAAGTGGCTCCTTATCAGTCACAGCAATGAGAAAAGTAATTAGCACAACTAGAAGAAATGTTTATATAGTTCCAAAAACTGGACAGTCCACAAAGTCTAACTTAAACAAATGATTCACCATAAAACATATGATTATTTGCCCCAGTTCTAAAATTTTAACAACTTAAGAAAAGATTCCTGAAACAAGAATGCCTTCAGAATGATAATAAACTACTTGAATTTTATGGCCCACACTCTCCTACAATTTGCAGAGCTGCTGTGTTCAGAAGGACATTGTCAATTTATTTGAAATTGACTTACTCCACACCTTCTGTCCTCCTGGGTTCGCTCAGTTGATGCTTGAAGATGAAGGGAATTTTGAAAATTGAAAAGTAGAGCGATTTTCTCAGTCGAGCTCTTTTCATCCAGAGTCATTTGTTTAGCTGCTGGAGCGTAGGATGAATGCCAATGACACTGACTTGGGCTAAGATCTGCTCAGGTAAGTAGGTTTTGATCTTTTCACTTAATAACACAGAATGTCACCATATGATTGCATCATAAATAGAGGCTTGGGTAGTTTTGTTTAATTATATTCTTTATGGTAATAAATTGACTTCTCTTTCTTGCCATCAAGTTTCCTTCTCTTTAAGCAGGAATAAATTTGAAACCTTGTATTACATCTGTTTCTTCTGCTGGATTGTGAATCCCCAGCATTATGTTTCTATATCTCTACCATCCAGAAGAGAGCATCATATGAAATCGCCACTCAATTTATCCATTGAATTAATGAGACAGGATGAAAGTACACCAGCCCACTTAATGATCTATTTTTCCTTATGAATATTTCACCATAACAATTAACAGTAACTCAGTATTTCTAGTTACTCAAAACAAAAAAATGCAAGTGAGAAAACAAAATATTGGATTCAAACTGAGTGTGGTGACTCATGTCTTATAATTCCAGCACTCAGGAGGCTGAGGTATGATGATCAGCATGAGTTTGAGGGAAGCCTCAGTTAGAATGAGATTTGCCCAAACAATTTTCTAGACTCAGGTTGGAGAGATGATTTAGTGGTTAAGGTATATGCCTGTCATGCCTAAAGGACCCCAGGTAGATTCTCCAGGTCCCATGTAAGCCAGATACACATGGTGGCACATGTGTTGAGTTCGTTTGCAGTGGTTAGAGGCCCTGGCACACCCATTCTCAGTCTCTCTCTCTCCCTGTCTCTGTCATAAATAAATGAAGGAATGAATGAACAAATGAATGAATAAATAAATAAATAAGATCTTAAAAGAAATTCTGGAATCATCCTTGTGCCTGTACTTTTTTCATACCCCAAACCTTGCTGTTTATTTTCTCTAAATATGCACTCCAGTAACCTGTCCCTTCCCTGTGTTCTCTTGTGATTGGAAAGCTCCTTATCCCCCTTCTCTGTGACTATCAAAGCTGTTGTTTAACCTGATATCTGTCTTTAGCTCCTTTGGTCTGCTCATAACATGGAAGCCCGTGTGAGCCTTTAAAACTTTAACTCAGACTGTGCCATCCCCACATGATCCTCAAGTCATCCCAATGGCTCCCCATCACACAGAGAGTGAAACCATTTCATCAAGGCTCCAAGGCCCCAAGAACCTCACACATGACCTTACACCCTGCCATAACTCCAAGACGCTGTGAGATAGCACCATCTCACCTCAAACCCTGCCAAGCTTCCTCACCCTGGCTCTGCCACCACCACACTGAGTTTGCGGACCACGACTGTGGTGGTTTGAATGTAAACTGTCCCCATAGCCTCGAGTGTTTGTGATTATGCTTCCTTCTTAATCCCCAGCTGGAGTCTATGGTCGGCTTTGGGCAGACCTTGGGGTTGATTAGACTAGTCCTGCTGTGTGCTCACAGCCAGCTTGCTCAAACTGCTCTCTCTCTCTCACTGCCGATATATGCTGTAACTCAATCATACTTTTTCTACTAAGATGAATTTTTCCCTTGAAATTATAAGCCTGAAACTCTTTTCCCCCATAAGTTACTTCTTATTGGCTATTTTGTCATAGGAGAATATAACTGCTACAACTCCTGTCCTTTTCACCTTTAGGTCTTTGTACCTTCAGTGGTGATTTTGCCTTTAAAACCCTCCTGCATGGGCTGTGGAGATGCAGTGGTTAAGGCATTTGCCTGCAAAGACTGATGACCGGGGTTCGCTGGGGCAGACCCTGGATCTAGCCCTAAGGTGGTTTTGGCAGTGGATCTGGACTTAAGCCCAAATGTGTGGAGAGCGCAGTTTTGAGCTCAGGCAGTTCGTGCTTGATTGTGGTGCTGGCTGTTGGTGGTTTCCCTTAACTTGGGTCTGTGCATGGGAGCCAGCTTCTTCCCCCATTGTTGGAACTTCCCCTGGATCTGTAAGCTTAAGTACATCCCTTCCTCCCATAAAGCGTGTTTGGTTGTATGTTCACCCAAGAATCATGAAGCTGAATGCATCTCCATGTGCCTAAATCGTGGGAAAATGCTTCAAGGAAATCTGCCTGGGTGGAGGACTGTAACTGCTGTGTTAACAACCCCAGAAGACAAGTTGGAAAGGGAGGATGGGTGCTGAGGGTAAAAGAGTTGGTCATGTGCCAAGAGCCATGAGAATGCAAGAGATGTGACACTGATTAGGCTAATGGTATGGCTGGGAGGGGAAGTCACAGATTCTTAGGCTGTTCTAATGAGGAAGCTGTGGCAGAGTTTTCATAGTAAGTTATTTGAGACATGGGGTCAGGAAAGAAAAATGTACAGGGCTGGAGAGATGGCTCAGCAGTTAAGGAGTTTGCCTGCAAAGACTAATGACCATGGTTCAATTCTCCAATATCCATAGGTGATACATGCATCTGGAGTTCGTTTGCAGTGGCTGGAGGTCCTGGCATGTTCATTCTCTCTGTCTGTCTCTCTATCTCTCTCTGCTCCCAAATAAATAAAAAGTGTTTTAAAATGTACAATGCAGAATGCCTAATGGCATCTGTTTCTTCAGATCTTTGTTTCCAGGAGAATTAGTGGGCTGTTGTCTCTTCCTCATAATAAAGTCCTCACTATGGTGGTTGCTTTTGGTGGTCAACTTGACTCAATTAAGGTGCCCTGGGTTCAGGAATGCACTTGTGTGTCTGTGGGAGCATTTTCAGAGAGGGCGGGACAGTGACCTGTGGAATGTGACTGGTGCACTGATGGTCATTGTTGAATGAGATCAGGCTGCTCTCTGCCTTAGGTTACTCCATGTTGTGTAAAATAATGATTTTCACTCTGTGCATTGCCCTGAGAGACTCCATTTTACAAGCAGCTTTTGGCTTCATTTTGAGGGCAGAGGTTGACTCTGCACTGGGTGGACATGTAAACAACACCAACTGTCTGGCAGTATCCTTGAGACACAGATTGACAGATTAGTTCTTCCTAAAAGTAAAGAGAGAATCTCCCTATAAATGTTTAAAGTGCATTTGGACTATGGAAGCACATGGTTATATTAAAATCCTATCAGGAAAACCAGGTCTGAGATCTAACCGGAAACAACATGACAGGAAGGTGGGAATTGGAAAAAGAGGCATCAAGATTAACATATGGTCAAGATGGCATCTGTCTAACCTCGCCTCACCTCATGGTGAAGTAAAGGCAAGACCCTTAAGGTTCAAGGGATTCGTTTTAGGGGTTTGCTGGCTCTAGTATGCGCCCAGAGGGAGGTTGTGGATGAGAAAAATAGGGAATCCACTAATTCCCACTCTGTTGGGCAGCCCACTAGATCCCCAATCCCCTCAAGTAGCCTTTCTAACCTCAGTCCCTGCTGGAGGTCCCTTCTTCACTAACTGCAGGTCAGTGGACTCAAGCTAGCAGGCTAGGACCCTGGCCCCAGGCTTTCCCACCATTGCGCAGAGCTCCACTGGTGTGCTGGTCCTGCCCTAGCCTTTCTGAAATCCCCACATGATCTCGGTCCCACTTACAGGTCAGGTTCTGTCTTAGACTTCCTGAGCCCATGTGCCATCGCCTTGCATCCTAGCCTGCCTGAGCCCCACATGCCATCGCGGACCCATTCACCTAGCAGGTCCTGCCCTAGCCGGACTGAGCCCTGTGTGCCATCACTGGTCAGGTCCTGCCCTAACCTTTCTAAGCCCTGTGGGCGATTGGGGTTCCAGTCGTCATTCCTCCTCCCACTTCCAATTAGGGACACAGACCTGGTCCCACTCTCCACCCCCTCCCACCTCTGATCAGGGACCAAAGGCAGCAGGCCAGGGTTCCTGCCCTAGCTTTCCTGAATCCTGCACTGGCAATTGCGGTTCCAGTCACCACTTCCACTCCTGTTGCCACTCCCCCTCCCATGCAGATCAGGGACCCAGGGCAGCAGGCCAGGGTTCTCATCCTAGCCTTTTTGAGCCCTGCTAGGGAGATCATGGTCCCCTCCTCCTCCCACCTCTGATCAGGGACCCAGGCCAGCAGGCCATTGTCCCCTGCCCCAGCCTTTCTGAACTCCACGGGCCATTGCCCTCACACTCACGACTGCCCCCCCAGACTTTCTGAGCCATTGTGAAGGGCAGACCACAGTGAAAAAGGAATAGCATGACAAATGAGATGCAAGAAAATCCAGCTAGACTGTCTAGTCCCACAATGGATATCTCTAATCAAATCATAGAAGAGATAATAGAATCAGAACCCCAAAATGAAGAGACAAGCTATGCAACCCTGGACAAGCAAACAGCAGAACTTGCAGAAACTCAACAAAGAGCCAATAATTGTATGAATGATATCCTTGCTAGATTAGACCTAATAGAAAAGAACCAGGAAGGGTTCTAAAGACAGTTAAATGATCTGAAGGAGAGTGAAAAGAGGTCCTCAATAACCAGCTATGCTCAGTGAAGTCATAAAAAAATGCAAGGATGAACTCCAAAAGCATTAAGAAAATCAGAAAATTACGTGAAAAGGGAACTTGATGGAGGGATGGAAACTATACATAAAAAGCAGTAGAAAATACAAACCAAATTGAACAAGCCCCAAACTCTATAGAAGCTCTGAATACAAAACAAGTGAAACAGTTCATGAGCCCAAAAATTTCAACAAGTTCAAAAATTTCTGTGAATTTCATGTTCCCTCAGAACATGAGGGAAATGTGGGATACCCTGAAGCATCCAAACATTAGGATCATGGGTAGGGCCTACACCTATTTAATCCTCTCTAAAACAGTAATGGTTATCAATATATCTTGCACTGACCTCACTCTCTGTTGGAGAATTTGCTTCTCTTGTTCAGATGGACATAGAACCTGAGGAGAGAATCAGCCCATTGCATCTCACCAGAGCACCAGCTGAAACCGTAGAATAATTGGGGAAATAAGCAAGAGTGCTGCTTTCTCGGGGAACCTGGTATCAGCACAGGGAGAAGGAGATAGACAGAGAGAACACTCAGCTCCTACCAACCCAGAGATCCAGAGACACAGAGACTCCTATGACCTCATCACTGAAATAGACCTAAAATAAACCCAACATGGCTTAGGGAAATTCAAGGATGAGGGGGCAGAAAGATTGTCAGCTCCGTAAGTTGGGTCATTGTGCACAGAGACATTGCCTCTCCCCCATAACTGATGGCTACCCCCACAATGCAAGACCCACAATCCCTGAGGGGGGAGGACAGGGAGAAGGCTAATGATGGTACCATCATGGCTGTATAAACATTATATAGAGAACTATTGAAGAAAAATTTAATTAAAAAGATTAACCTATCAAAGAACAAGTTTGTAGAGAACAGAAACCCTCCCTTGCCTGAGCTACATGCAAAGATAGAGCATGTGTAAGAAAAGCCAGCAATATGCAAATGCAGGGAAGGCAGGTGCTATGTAAAAGGCCATGAGACTCATGGCTTAGTGCTTTTGAATGGTGTCCTAAGAGTCCTTCTCTTTATTTATTTATTTATTTGAGAGAGAGAAAGAAGGAGAGAGAGAGAGAGAGAGAATGGGCATGCCAGGGCCTCCAGCTACTGCAAATGAACTCCAGACACATGTGCCATGGGTCCTGGGGAATAGAACCTAGGTCCTTTGGCTTTGCAGGTAAGTGCCTTAACCATTAAGCCATTTCTCTAGCCCCCTTCTCTTTCTTAAAAAAAAAAAAAAAACTAAAAAAAAAAAAAAAACTCTATTTCTACAACTTTACTATGTGTCCCTGGTACAATTCCTTGTCCTGAGCACAAGAACCTGAAAACCTCACTGTGTGCCCCCGAACATCCATTTGTGTCTATATCAATCTTCATAGTGACTCATTTAGATGTATGACATTGGCCACTCAAAGATAAGCCAGTTTCTCTAATAGTGACTGTTGTAGTCGGCTCCATGTTTCTGGAATGAACATCCAAACAAACACAGTTTATGGGAGGATCAGGTTTATTTCAGGCTTACAGATCCAGGGGAAGTTCCATCAATGGCAGAAGAAGCTGGCTTCCATTCATAGATCCAAGCAGAAAGACAACACTATCAATCAGCATGAATGGCCAGGGCTCAAAGTGTTCTGCACACACATTTGGACTGGAATCAAGATTCACTCTTAAACATACCTTAGGGGTGAATTCTGAGATGTGCATCTAGTGACCCTCTTGTAGCAGCAATCTGCTTTCAAGGGTATAAAGCTGTAAACTCAATTTGAACAAAATGCCTTAGTTTATGAGGCCACACATTTACATTAGCACATTCAAACTGCCACAGTGACATTTGTGGGATGAATGCTGAATTCTTGTGATGAGAACAAACATTCAACTTTAAGGTACTTGTTGTTGTTGTTGTTTTTGTTTTCTTTTTAAGGTAGGGTCTTGCTCTAGCCCAGATGACCTGGAATTCACTGCGTAGTTTCAGGATGGCCTCAGTCTTACTGATTCTCCTACCCCTGCCTCCCAAGTGCTGGGATTAAAGACTTACACCACTACCACACCTGGCAACTTTAGGGTTCTTAAAGATTAGCCTCCCTAGCAGAGTTACCTTGTTTTATATTTATATTTTTTATTTTTAGAGAGAGAGACACAGAGAGAGACAGAGAGAGAGGGAGAGGGAGACAGATAGAAATGGGCACGCCAGCAATCTCTCATCTGCTGTGAACGAAATCCAGATGCGTGCGCCCCCTTGTGGTCAAGTGCGGCATTGCGCCCTTACATCACTGCATCTGGCTAAATGTGGGACCTGGAGATTGGAACCGCTGGAGATTGGAACCAGCGTTCTTAGGCTTAGGAGGCAGGCGCCTTAACCGCTAAGCCATCTCTCCAGCCCCCTTGTTTTATATTTATATAGTATTTCTACTTCCTGTGATAGAAAGATCCCTTTCTTGTGACATAATCCTTATAGGCAAACGCCTTATACATTCAAAAGCTAGTGTCCCTCAGAGCATCAGGATACCTACATTCATGTGCTCATGTTATAGGGTCTTCCAGCAGGAATTTCTTTCACAGTAAGACACAAAAAGGAAGATTTTTTTCCATGTTCATAGCAACTATAGTTATTAAAGCAATTGTTGTGGGAACAGAGGGCCCTCTGGTTATTTAAGTGATAGTTCAGGTATGAAGGTTAAGTCAGATGAGACAGGGAGATCCCCGTCCACTGCACTCAGCTACATAGCATTGCAGATGGGCCTCCATGAGTGCCTGAGGAGAGTCTAGACTGGAGTGGGCTAGAGTGAATGAATGGTAGGAAGATGAGATTTTGACTATAGACAGATCTTCTTGGATTTTAAAATAAGAAAAAGTAGAAACAGCATAATCTAGAGGTCAGCAAGGAAGTAAGGAAAGTATTCTTAAGAAGTAAGAGATAAGAAAGGCATATATAGACAGCTGGGAATGTTCTAGTAAGAATGGATTGAGAAGCCGGGCACTATGTGCATCTCTTGAGAAAGGGGGAAGGAATAGAAAGACTGTTGATAGAATTATGAAAACTTCTTTCTCAATCCTGGCTTGAAAGAGAACATAAGGAACAGGTTAAAGGTGGAACAAAGGATTTCTGGTAGGTTGGGTTCTTTTTCCTCTGTGAAGGAAAAGTGGACTCCTCAGGTGTAGGAAGAAATACACTTTCCCAAAAAGAGTCTTTCCAGAAGCAGATGACTTCCTGGTGCCTCATTTTTTCCACCATTTTTACCAGTAGTGGTTATTGCCACCATTGTAATCTATGTTTAAAAAAATCTCGCTCATTTCTTAGCATGTTAGCTTCTCGTGAATGTTGCTGCTCCTCCTACCTCTTCCTATGGTAGATCCCTTTACCTCCATCACCATGGATATCACACTTCAGTGTAGGCTAGGGCAAGATAACACATGTGAACTTTGGTAGGTATGGTACAGGGACATGATGAGATGTGAAGAAATCAGATTACTGTAGCATAGCTAGGACTAGGCTGATACACAGCCATAAACATTTCAGAGACTCTTAAAATAATGTGTGAATAAAAATGCAAACAAACTGCAGAAATCCATAGCAGAGAGACTGAGCTGTTTTATTATTAGTTGAAACCTATTAAGTAAGGCATGTAAAATATTCAACATTTGTTGCAGGCTATGATGGCCGTGCATTGGATTTTGTTGTGTCTACAGATATGGAAACAAACTTGTAATCTGGAAAGTTCCTCACAAAATGAGAGTGTATATCATAAGCAATTTGAGTCAAGCCAAGATTTATCTATTGCTTTTCACTGAGAAGGTCTTTGTTACCAGCAGCATAAAATGGAGATGTCAGAGCTGTGTTGACAATTTCTCTGCATGACTAAGATTTCTTTGTTCAAGCTTCTTGAATATAGTCTTGTCAAAGCAGCTGTTCTGCTTTGGTTTCACTGTGAGCAAACAAATACTGTCCTGTAGTCTCAGACAGAATTTCCTTTACCATTAAAGGAAGCTGCTTTTGAAATGTGAAAAGAATGCACTCATCTACTTAACAATATTACTTTTTACTTCTCAAAAAATGTTAAAAGTTCTGAATAACAGTGTGAGGTATCTCAAAAAATATTGATATGCTTCTGTGCTTATTTGTGTGTGTGTGTGTGTGTGTATACACATGGAGGCCAGAGGACAAACTTAGGTTAGTTCTCTTCTGGTGCTGTCTACCTGTTTTTTTGGGGACAGGGCCTCTCACCTGTACTGGCTGGCCAGCAAGCCCTGGGTTTTAGGGATATAATTGATGTTCTTGTGCTTAGAAAGACTAGCTTTTTACCAATTGGGCCTTCTCCTCCTCCCCCCTCCCCTTCCCCTCCCTCCCCCCTTCCCTTCCCCCTCCCTCTCCTCCTTCTTCTTTTGTGGGTTTTTGAAGTAGAATTTCACTCTAGCTCAGGCTGACCTGGAATTCACTATGTTGTCTCAGGGTGGCCTTGAACTCACGGCAATCCTCCTACCTCTGCCTCCCAAGTGCTGGGATTAAAGGTGTTTGCCACCATGCCCGGCTTTGGGCCATCTTCTTATCTTCCCATGTTTATTCTTACAAGAAACTACTTTTCAATTGCAATTTTCTTGAAGATTTGTTTCATAGTCTCACCTGAGACATGACTTTGCACATCACCAGACTATAAGGCATAGAATTGATTTTTTTTAACCATCAAAGTTAAAGTAAAAAGATAGTGCACATAGAGGCATTAATTTTTAGGGCTACATAAGATATATAGGGAGTGTGAAACTGTTTACTAATGTACACTAAATTTTTAAAACTGTTTTTAAAGTAAAACATGAAATCTAAAATTTGAAAGACTTTATTAACACTACTTTGTTGGTAGGTCATTTCTGCCTTCCTTCTTCTCCCTGCATGGGCAAAACCTTAGCTAGTCTTGTACTATCTACTCCAGTACTCATTTCAGAATACTTGATTTGAAATTCACAACAGTGTCCACAATACCAAAGATTGCCATTAAAATCAGTGCATATTACCCAAGCCCTGTGGAGTTCGCAGGGAAAATGACATCTTTGAGTAGAAGTGATTTCAGTCTATGGCCACCTCTACCACTGCCAGGCTCTGGGAAGGTTCTCCATCAGCACTCAAGGGTGCTTCCTTCTCCCTGCCCTTCCAGCACGCTTGCATCTTTAGACAGTGGACCATCGGTCACTGTATCTTCTCCATCTTGATAGCCTTTGTTACTTAGTGTTTACTTACGCAGTCCCCTGGTTCTACTCTGTTTCTTCTTCAACTTTCAGATGCCACAACAACACTTCCTCTATCTCTTACAAAGTGAGAGTCTAAGAGGCTGCTCCCTTCTTCATACTCCCCTTGCACCCTGAATCTTGACCTCATGAGTCCACTGAAATTATCCCCAGCAAGGACCTCCTAGGTGTTACATTGATGGAAACTTTTCGGTTCTTATCAGATGTTGGTTAAAACCATTCAAAATGGTATTTTTAAAGTGGCCAGAAGGTAACCAAATTGAAGACAAAGTGTTTCAAATCTTCCTCTGAGAAGTATCTGCAAGCAGCCATGAGCCGGTTTGGGATTTCCTCCTGTGGTAGCAAGCTGTGCCATGAGGTACATGTTGGAAAAACATCTTCACACTGGAGAGACAGTACAGCCATTAAAGGCCTTACTTGCACACCTGCTGGCCTAATTCCGGCCCTCCCCAATGCCATGGTGCACATGTCTGTAATCTCTGCACCCTACAAAATGGGAGGTGGAGCCAGGAGAACCCAGAAGCGCCATAAAATCAGGGGCAACAAGGGAGGCCCTATCTCAAAAGAAGGTTAAAGGAGAGGTGAAACACTCTGAGGTATCTGCTGACCTCCATGTGTGCCCACACATCTCTCTCTCTTTTACACACACACACACACACACACACACACACACACACACACACACACACACATCCCCCCACACAATGAATAATAAAAATATTTTTAAAAACATCTGAGCTGGGTTTACTTCTGCTTCTGGATCTTTTTCTTCTTCTTCGAGTTGAGATTTAACTATGTAGTCTAGGCTTGGTCTCAAACTCACAATCCTCCTGCCTGAGCCACCACACTCCATATCCTGCTAGCTTTGGGGTCTTTTTCCTTCTTAAACCAAGTAACAGGAGGTTAATGTACATGTAGTCTGTTTTTCATCCTAGCACATGAAAAACAATCACCTGTGTTAGTCATTTGGCTTCTGCAGTAAGCATGATAAAATTTGATCAAGTAATCTCTCCATTTTCAAGGAAGACAGACCACATGGGCCTCATGGTTTGAAGGTGGGAAAGCTCTCAAACTTCCCCTTTTACATGGATTGACCTGAATACCCCAAAGCTGCTGGGAAGCACTATAGAGAATGGTGGGTCAAGCCCGACTCTAGGCTCTGGAGCCAGATGTCTGGGAGATGTCCCCCTTGTACCACTCCTACACAAGAAGGGAAGCCATGGTTGCATCTGTTTCTTATCTCTTGGGTCCTCAGTTTGCTAATCTGTGAAATGGAGATGATAGAAGTGGATTATCTATGCCAAAAGATAATCTAAATAAACTTGTGAGAAAAGAGCTTGATATACAATAAGTAGTCAAGCAAACTTAGCATTTATTCTCAGGTTAAAACCATACTGGAGGGGCTGTAGAGCTGGCTTAGTGGGTATATGCTCAACCATGTAAACATGAGGGTCTGAGAGGACCTGATATTTCCTGAGTTCGATTCTCCAATACATGTTTAAGTAGCTGACCAAGGCCATACACATATCTAGCCCCAATGAGGGGAGCAGAGATCAGAGGATTTCTGGGATTCATGAAAACACCAAGAGTCAGTGAGATATTCCATTTCAAGGAAGTACGCAGATGAGTGATGGAGAAGAGTCACTAGACTCTGTCCCCTGGCCTCCATATGTGTGCACTGAGGGGCCATATCTGCACACTCACCACACTATATGCACACATGCACACATAAACCAAAAGAATTGGCAATGACACACGTCAGAGTCAAGTAGCACTTGTTTAATATCAGCTTCATCACTGGGCTGACTTTAGTCTTAATAGTAAATCCCAAAGCTGGGCGTGGTGGCGCACGCCTTTAATCCCAGCACTTGGGAGGCAGAGGTGGGAGGATCACTGTGAGCTGGAGGCCAGCCTGAGACAACATAGTGAATTCCAGGTCAGCCTGGGCTAGAGTGAGACCCTACCTCGAAAAACCACCCCAAAAAAAAGGTAAATCCCAGCTATCACTGTTGAAAAGAAGTCAAGAAGGGGAGAGATCAGGGAGGACATTGGGTAGGACCACTGGACAGGACCAGTACTCAGTGGACAGTGAGGTTCTCCCTTCATTCTAAATGCTTATGATCATTTCAAGATTTGTTTGGATTTTGGAATATTTGACTGCACATACTGAGATAGTGGGGTTTGAAATTCATGTCTAAACAAAAAGTTTACTGATGGTTTGTACACACCTGCAGAGTCTACGCAGATCCTATCACTATCATTCCTGTCATGATACTTTCGCTGATCTGTCACCTGAGGCCAGTGTGGAATTTTCCGCTAGTCTCTGAGGCCGTGTTGATACTCAACAGGTTTGGATTTCAGAGCTTTTTGGGTTAGGGATTCTCCTCCTCTACAAAAATCGACAGGTTGTACCTGCCATTTGATTATAAGCAGGTGATTTTAGCAGTAGAAGTAGAAATAGAAGTTTTTGCAAACATTTGTCCTCATAATTAAGAAATTCCAACTAGTCTTAAAAATAAAAATTCGAGTATGAACTTTCACAGCATCTTTTGGAGGCTCCTCATGTTGTGTAGCTTTCCTGCTGACATTTAGAATAGCAAATTCATAACTGATTTTTGAAAGGTGAGAATACCCTTTCTTTTCTTCCTGGAACTGGGAATTATGGGTAGCTATGTCAAAAGTCCACATTTCTATATATTGCACCATGCTGTTCGTTTTCTCTCATTCTAGTCACTGCTTTTCCTGGAACCATGAAGGCAACTGGAAAGGCCCAGCTCTGACTCCTTTTCCTCAGCTACAGAGCAAGAGGCATCTACTAAATGAATGATCTCTCAGGTCCTTTGCATTGCTATCAGTGTCTGTCACACTGGGTGTGACACCATCAAACAGACATAGCTTCAAGTTACTCCTGAGTCCCTTAGCTTGTGTGGCTAGGAGGGTGCAGAAGAAATCATGGCTTTTCAGCTTCATTCTGGGCAGACAGTGACTTTCTAACAGGAATTGAAAATGCTCCGAACACTGTCACAGTCATGGAACACTGACTGCTGGGAAGTGTAAAGAGAAAAATAACACTGCAGAAGAGAGCCGTGGCTTTAGGGGACTGAACTACTTTCTACCTGTGATTGGCTTCCCTGCGAGAAGATGATCCAGTGCAAATCTAATCCAGGTTGCTACTGAAATCTGAAGTGAGGGAAAGCTCTCATCATTGCTAGGAACTCGGTGTAGGATCCACCACACTAAATTTTGTTTAATCAGAGAACGGAATCAGCCAAACGATCTGCCACCTCTCAGTCAAGGATATCAAGGGAATTCTAAGAATCCCCTTGTGCATCAGTGACAAGGCAGAAGAACACCCATCTGAGAGGAAGAGTGACACCCTCTAAAATAACTGACGGGGAGAGAAAATTGGTAATTTAGAAGATGAGACCAGAACATTGCATACAAACAACTTCTGGGAAAGTGAAAACAGAACTCCAATGAACAAGAAAATATATGGCTGTGAATGTTTGTACTGTTTAGTAGGAAGATGTGAAAAAAAATAGCTTTAATAGCACTCTTACTTAGAACTAACTCCCTTCATTCATTCTCTTCTTCCCTCTCTCCCATTCCCCCTACATTCCTCTATTCTTCCCTTCTTTTCTTCTTGTCTTTTTGTTTGTTTTTAATTGTGAGACTCGCTATAGAGCCCAGACTGGTCTCAAGTTTATGATCCTTCATCCTCCTCTTCCTGAGTGCTGGGATTCAGGAATGGGCCACAAAGCTTTGCTCTGAACACCCTTTGTGAAATGTCCTTTCCTTGGGAAGCAGAGTGCTGCCCTCCCTTTGTTGACACTTTGTGTCCACCAAGCCTCACACTCACATGTAGATTATAAAAATGTTGACCTAGAAGTTAGACTTTCAAAATAGTGTTATCCAGAGGCTGGGGAAAGTAGAGGAAGCTAACTAATGAGTACTA
This sequence comes from Orientallactaga sibirica, assembly GCA_036365145.1. NCBI lineage: Eukaryota > Metazoa > Chordata > Mammalia > Rodentia > Dipodidae > Orientallactaga > Orientallactaga sibirica. The sequence continues at coordinate 35,494,533 of JAEOAD010000020.1, read as the reverse complement.
AGCAGTAAGATTGGTGTGCTAATGAGCAGTACACATAATAATTATGTACTGTTTTATTTCCAAAAAGAAGAAATTTGATTGCTTACCCCATGAAGAAATAATAAATGTTTGAGAAGGTATATTTAACTAGATCTATACTCATCAGACTGTTTACTTAGAATGGGGTAGTTCCATTTCTATAAATCATAGCTCATAAATGTTTATGAAAATGAAAGAAAATCTAAATGGTTCTAGAGACAAAATACTTCACCTTTCTTTGATTTCCATGAGGTAAACCTGAGGGTACTTTAGGATATTCCCTCTGTGTGCTGGCTATGTTCACAAGTACATGCCAACACCATGTTATTGCACTTTACAATTTCTTACCTTTGTGCCCTCCCATTGTTCTGCTAAAATGTATTTTTACCAGATATCAGAGTTTTAAAATATTTCACTTATAATTATTTTCTTCTCCTTAGTAGTCTTCTATAAAAATGTTCACAGATCTGTCTTTGAGGTATGCATTGTACTCATTGATGATGAGCTGGGCTATGGCTTTCACAGTACACTACCTCTTTATCATTTTGTCTACTGAATGGTTCTGAGATGGTTCTAGAATATACCATGAACAATAAAGGTAGGTGCGGAGTAGGTGTGAGCCAAAGGCTTTTGGGCTGTTTCACTTTCCTGTGCAAATGTTAGTGTTTGTTGGGTCAGGAGAGATGAGGATCCATATGTCAGCTTGAGGAAATGACACGTTGTTGACAGGCAGTGCATCCTTCTTTTCTGAGCAGAACATCAGAAAGATGCTTCATTTGTATTTATAAATATTTGATAGGATTGTCATAATGATCTACTTTTGCAGAATGTAATTATATGGACAGCACCCTCAAGAATAAATAAAATTTGTAAGCTTCACTAAATAAGCAATATGTATTTGGATATTTTTAAGGAATACAAAGAAAAACTCTGTTCCAAGGTTGTTTTCTTTTGGATTTTTGAGGTAGGGTCTCATTCTAGCCCAGGCTAACTTGTGATTCAAGGCAGATAGTTTACTCAGGGAAAAATGGAAGTTCTGTGAAATACAACAATTTATCTGCCTGCCTCAACAACAACCTGGGAACAGGAGAGTTCCCATTTAGGGAAGGCAAAAATGGTAGCCATTTGCTTTAATGATAATTTCTGCTTCATAAAATTCCAAAAACTGACACTTCTGGTTTAGTAGCCTATATAAAGGATCTAAACTTAGGCTTTTTTTTTTTTTTTTTTTTTGGTTTTTGGTTTTTTGGGGTAGGATTGTGAGATCTAAGAAATTAAGATATTGCCTTTAGCTTCTGTAACTCCGCTTGCTAGCGCTCCAGCTTGACAGTAGTACTGCCATTTTTAAGCAGATAGCCATTATAGTAAAACAGACTGCCATCTGAAATAAAAAAAACCCAGGCCTGACTCAGATGAGGAACTTGCGGGCTCATGTACTGACCTTTGCTTCTTTCCCAACCCCCTCCCTCTCTCTTATTGTTCATTCCTGGAAAGTCTTAGGACATCCCGGAGGTAATAAAGGATCTACAAACAAGCAGCTGATCCTAGATAAGCAGCTCAGAATGTTCCCGCGCGCGCGCTTTTTGAACCAACCATTTCAAATGTTGCAATATGATGTAACTGCTGTATCCCTTCTCTATATAAACCCTTTCCCCCAAGAGTGGGGGCTCTCTCTCACACCCACTGCGTTGGTTTGTGTGGACAGAGTCCCAGTCTAGGCTTGGTAATAAAGAATTCCATGTAATTGCAGTCGAGCTTCTCGGTCTTGTTGTCTCACTGGGTGACTCCCAAGGACCCCAACCCACATTTGGGGGTCCTGGCACTACATTTGGGGGCTCGTCCGGGATCCCCAGTGACCCCAACAACCCCGAGGCTCGAGGGGAGACCGGGTCGGGTGAGTATCTGAGCGCTCTTTCTTGTTCTCTCTCTTGCTCGCTTTCTCTTTCTGTTTTTACTCTCAGTTTTGCCGGCAGGCTGCGTTTTAACGTGGCATCTGTATCTGAATATTTCTGAACAGGTCATGCGCCTTGGTGGACTGACTGTAAAGGCAGACCTGGAGGAGGCACGAGACGTCCTGCCCCTCATCTGAGTGGGGCCCTGTCCCGAGGACAGAGCTAACCTGCGGGAGACCAGCTCCATCCGTGACTTTCGGTTTTTGAGCCCAAGTTGGACTTGGACTCGCCTGGGCCGTCACGAATCTGTATCTGTATCTGACTCTGAAACACGCGAAGCTGTTTTTTGGGCCCTTCTGTGTTGCTTTATACTTGTGTGTGTGTCTGTGTAGCTGTCGCCCTAATCCTACGGACGCTTTCCCCTTGACTTAATAACATGGGACAGATTCCTTCCTCTCCTCTGGAACTCTGTTTAGCCCACTGAAAGGACATCAAGGACATTGAAAAAAAAAACAAAAACGGGGTGTCTGTTAACAAGGATAAATGGATTACTTTCTGCTCCTCTGAGTGGCCTACCTTTAATGTGGGATGGCCACCAGAGGGGACATTTCATTTAAATGTTATATTGGAGGTTGAAAAATTGTTTTTCATCCTAGGAGCGGACACCCAGATTTAGTTGAGGAGCCTCTTCATTGGATGAGAGCTTTTCTCCCCTCTTCACTCCCTTCTTCACAGGTACTGACAGCCAGAGGCATCAGGCCCACCACTGAAGCCTCAGCACCAATTCTTGTGGGAGGCGATGAAGAGGCTGACATCTTTCCTCCCCTACATACCTCCTCTAAACCCCAACCCTTCCCAACCCCGGGGCACTCAAGCCCCGCTAACCCACCTCTTAATCCGGAGGGGCCAGCACAAGCTACACGGAGCCGGAGGGCAGCCACACCTCAAGCCCCCAAGCAGTCAGTAGCTTTGCCACTCCGCCCTGCTGGACCCATTGACGCGAAGGAAATCAGCCTTTCCATTATTGGCCCTTCGCTACTAGCGACTTGTACAACTGGCGTTCTCAGAATGCCCCCTTCTCTGAGAACCCAAGGGGATTAATTAACCTGTTAGAAACTGTTCTCTTTACACACCAGCCCACCTGGGATGATTGCCAGCAACTCTTGCAGGTCCAGTTTACTACTGAGGAACAATTCACAGGATCACTGAGAATGCTCGAAACTGGTCCCAGGGCCCACGGAGACCCCACCACTGACCCAGCCATAATAAATGGCAGTTTCCCAACTACCCACCCCACCTGGGATTACAACACGGCACAAGGTAAGGAGAGACTCCTGGTCTATCGCCAGACTCTGTTAGTGGGTCTCAAAGCAGCAGCAAGAAAGCCTGCCAATATGTCCAAGGTATACGATATTAGACAGGGACCTGATGAGAGTCCAGCCGCCTACTTAGAAAGACTTCAGGAAGCCTTCCGAGGTACACTCCATACTGAGCCTGAGTCAGAAGAGGCAGCCACTACTGTCATGTTTGCCTTTATTAATCAGGCTGCCCCGACATTAAGAAAAAGTTATAGTCACTAGAGAGACTAGGAGAAAGAAACATTAGGGACTTAGTGGCAGTGGCGGAAAAGGTCTTTGACAAAAAGAAAAGCACAGAAAAAAAAAAATCAAACAAAAAAAGACAGGAAAAAAATTTAACCAAGGTTTTAGAATTACAGCAGACTAAGCACCACCAAGAACTCAAGGAAATTTTAATGGCTATGGGGAACCGTTTGCTGGAGACACTCGGAGGGAAAACAACACCAGAACAAGATCTAAGGTAGGGAAAAATCAATGTGTTTACTGTAAAGAAGAAGGACATTGGGTCAAAACTGCCCCAAAAAGAAACAGCGGGCCAATATCCTGGCGGCCACTCAGGAAGATAGTGACTGAGGGAGACGGGCTCAGCCCCCTCCCTGAGCCCAGGGTAACCCTTTGAAGTAGAGGGGAAAAAGATAACCTTTATGGCCGACTCCGGTGCTGAAAATTCTGTATTATTACAAGCGGAGGGACCCATGACTAAGAAAACTACCTGGGTCCAAGGGGCAACGGGTATCAAACCTTATCAATGGATGACACAAAGGACTGTTAACCTAGGCAACCACCAAGTAACCCATTCCTTCCTGGTCATACCGGAGTGTCCATACCCACTACTGGGACATGACTTATTGTCCAAAATGAAAGCTCAGATTTCATTTTCGGAACAAGGGGTACAAGTCTCGATGATGGGAGACCCCCCCAATACAGATTCTGATGACCTCTAATCTGACAGAGGAATATAGACTCTTTCAAAAGTGCGCCAAAGACACAGAGCCCCAGGGCTCTTCCTGGCTGACTGACTTCCCATGAGCATGGGCGGAGACTGGCGGGATGGGATGGGCACAACATAGGCCCCCCATTCCAATAAAACTAAAGCCAGGAAGCACACCAGTCAGGGTTTGCCAGTACCCCATGCCTTTAGAAGCTAAATTAGGAATCACTCCCCATATCAGGCAACTTCTGCAATCAGGGATCCTAAAGCCAGTACAATCAGCCTGGAACACCCCCCTCCTGCCGGTAAAAAAGCCTAACTCAAATGACTATTGCCCAGTACAGGATCTGAGGGAGATAAACAAAAGAACAATGGATATCCACCCAACGGGATCAATGGCCAGCTTACTTGTACTCGATTGCCCCAGGGATTTAAAAATTCTCCTACCATTTTTGATAAAGCCCTACACAAGGACTTATCAGACTTTCGAATGCGTAACCCAGGACTGACTTTGTTGCAGTATGTAGATGATCTTTTAATAGGAGCTACCAGCCATGAGGCATGCCTGACGGGAACCAGAGACCTCCTGCAGACGCTGAGTGACCTGGGATATCGGGCATCTGCCAAAAAAGCCCAGATTTGTAAACAACAGATCCCAACGCCGACCTCAGCCAGACAGGTCAGAGAATTCCTGGGCACAGCAGGATCTGTGGATCCCGGATTCAACTGGCAAAACCTGAAGCCACCAAGGAGAACCAGCCCTTCCAATGGACAGATCATCACCAGCGAGCCTTTGAGGACCTAAAGGTACGCCTTCTAGAAGCCCCTGCCTTAAGCCTCCCTGATGTGACTAAGCCATTCATGCTCTTTATAGATGAACATAATGGAATAGTAAAGGGAGTCCTCACCCAAAGTCTAGGACCCTGGTGGCGCCCAGTTGCCTACCTGTCAAAGAAGTTGGACACTGTTGCGGCAGGTTGGCCCCTATGTCTGAGAATTATAGCCGCCACGGCCCTTTTAGTCAAGGATGCAGATAAGCTGACTTTGGGACAAAACCTAACGGTCACAGCCCCGCATGCCATTGAGGGAGTGCTGAAACAACCACCTGACCGTTGGCTCAGCAATGCTCGCATGGTCCACTATCAGACCCTGCTCTTAAATCCCGCTAGAATTACTTTCCAGACTCCCACAGCCCTGAATCCTGCCACTCTGTTACCTGATCCGGACTTGGACGCCCCTCTTCACGACTGCACTGAGATACTGGCCCACGTGTACAATGTAAGGCCTGATCTCAAAGACACCCCCCTCAAGGATGCTGAGGTAACCTGGTTCACTGACGGCAGCAGCTTTATCCAGGATGGACACAGGTACGCGGGGGCAACAGTCACCACGGGAACCGAAGTCATATGGGGGGAGCCCCTTCCAGCGGAAACCTCAGCCCAAAGAGCAGAACTTATTGCCCTCACTAAGGCTCTACAATTAGGGGCTAACAAGAGACTGAACATATACACGGACAGCCGATATGCATTTGCCACGGCACATGTCCATGGAGCAATATACAGAGAAAGAGGACTTTTAACTGCTGAAGGAAAGACTATTAAAAACAAGCAGGAGATTCTGGACCTGCTCCAAGCCCTCTGGGGTCCCACTCGGGTAGCTATCATTCACTGCCATGGACACCAGAAAGGGGATGGACTAATTCCCTGGGGAAACAACTTGGCTGATCAGACAGCCAAACAGGTGGCCCTTACAACCAAGATAGCCCCTGTCCTGGTAGACCCCGGAGGCAGAAAACTTCCAGACATTCCAAACTACACCTCAGAGGATTTGACATCGATTAGTCAATTAAAAAGAACTCAAAAGTCTGATGAATGGTAAAAAAAAAAAAAAAAAAAAAAAAAAAAAAAAAAAAAAAAAAAAAAAACCGAGGATGGCCGTTTGATTTTGCCTCAAAGACTAGGACAAAAAAATTCTAAAGAAGGTCCATCGTTCCACTCATTTGGGAATTAAGCGGATGCAGGAGTTACTGAGGAACTCCCATTTGAAAATACGGAGCGCTAGCCAAATTATTGAACAAATTGTGTCTAATTGCCAGTCTTGTTGTATGACTAATGCTACTGCTCTTCCCTCCAATCCAGAAACTAGGCTAAGAGGAACTAGACCAGGGGCCTACTGGGAATTAGACTTTACTGAAATTAAAACAGAAAAATCAGGATACAAGTATCTTTTAGTATTTATAGATACATTCTCTGGATGGGTAGAAGCCTTCCCCACTAAGACTGAAACTGCACAAGTTGTTGCTAAGAAGATACTAAAAGAAATACTGCCCAGGTATGGTTTCCCAGTCTCTTTAGGTTCAGACAACGGACCAGCCTTCATATCTCAGGTAAGTCAGGGAGTAGCCACTGCACTGGGGGCCAATTGAAAATTGCATTGTGCTTATCACCCTCAGAGTTCAGGACAGGTAGAAAAATAAATAAAACTTTAAAAAAGACCTTAATTAAATTAGCTTTAGAGACCGGCGCTGACTGGGTGACTCTCCTCCCCCTTTGCTCTGTTCCGGTCAGAAATTCTCCCTATCATATGTGCCTAACTCCCTTTGAAATAATGTTTAAAGTGCCCCCTCCTATTATCCCGAGCCTCCAGACTGATCTCCTAGCACGGATGGATGACCAAGACCTAGTGCACTCCCTGAAGTGCTTACAACTTACCCACAAAAAGGTCTGGCCCCACCTGAGAGCTGTTTATGAGACTGTTGTTCCTCCAAAACCCCACAGGTTTCAACCAGGGATAAAGTGCTTGTCAAAAGGTACCAACGAAGTCCCTGGAACCCAGATGAAAGGGCCCCTACATCGTGACTGATGACAACCCCAACAGCCATAAAAGTAAATGACATCACGTCATGGATCCATTGGGCCCACGTGACGGCGGTCCCCTGGAAAACCGAAGACACCTGGACAAGTCACCCTGACCCAGAGGACCCACTCAAGCTTCGTCTCCACCGAGATGTTACGTCTCAAACTCCAGCCCCTGGATGCTCCTGATGGTTTTCGTGGCTGGTTTGAGTCTTTGTTTAACCACTCTCCTTGGTTTACTACTTTAATATTTGCCTTAATAGGACCTGTAGTTATTTCTTAGTAATACTCACCATAGGGCCCTGCATACTCAATAGGCTTGTCAGTTTTGTCAAAGATTGTATCAATTCAGTCCAAATGATGGTTCTCAGGGCTCAATACCATACTGTTGCTGTTCATGAGCCTGACAACATATAAGGAACCAAGATTGGCTCCTCAAGTAACAGAAAGAGGGGGGAATGTGAGATCTAAGAAATTAAGATATTGCCTTTAGCTTCTGTAACTCCGCTTGCTAGTGCTCCAGCTTGACAGTAGTACTGCCATTTTTAAGCAGATAGCCATTATAGTAAAACAGACTGCCATCTGAAATAAAAAAACCCAGGCCTGACTCAGATGAGGAACTTGCGGGCTCATGTACTGACCTTTGCTTCTTTCCCAACCCCCTCCCTCTCTCTTATTGTTCATTCCTGGAAAGTCTTAGGACATCCCGGAGGTAATAAAGGATCTACAAACAAGCAGCTGATCCTAGATAAGCAGCTCAGAATGTTCCCGCGCACGCGCTTTTTGAACCAACCATTTCAAATGTTGCAATATGATGTAACTGCTGTATCCCTTCTCTATATAAACCCTTTCCCCCAAGAGTGGGGGCTCTCTCTCTCACACTCCCACTGCGTTGGTTTGTGTGGACAGAGTCCCAGTCTAGGCTTGGTAATAAAGAATTCCATGTAATTGCAGTCGAGCTTCTCGGTCTTGTTGTCTCACTGGGTGACTCCCAAGGACCCCAACCCACATTTGGGGGTCCTGGCACTACAGGATCTCACTTTAGCTCAGGCTGACCTGGAATTCACTCTAGTCTCAGGGTGGCCTTGAACTCACAGTGATCCTCCTACCTCTGCCTCCCAAGTGCTGGGATTAAAGGCATGCACCACCATGTCCAGCTAGGGAGACTAATTTTATTACTGTTTTTATTTGTATTGTCATGAAAGTTTCAGGGTTTCTGGTCACTTAATTTCCATTGTTTAGCCCTACTTTCTCTTTATTTCTCTTCTTTCTACCTTCCCCTTTTTCTAAACATTTCAGCTTTGCTGTGGAATTTGAATTCATCCTCAGAAAAATCTTCAATATCTTTATACTTGTCTTAAATATATTTTCATTTATCTTTTGTCCTTACAAGGAGCTAATTCTGTCATAAGGGTATCCCACCATGGAGAGTTTTCTCCTCCCACATCCTCTGAATGATTGTGCTTAGTCACAGGATCAAAAGTCCACTGAGTTCTTTGGCCAATTCAAATCATTTCCCTGCATCCCTAAAACTAACATCATATTTGAGTTCCACAATATGAGATTATATTGCATGCTAATCTGTCTAATGTCCTGTTGCAGTGGTATACTTAAAATTATTCAGCTCTCATAAAATGGCCTGGGAGTTATCTACACAGCCTGAGATTATTCTTATAGTATTAATTAGCATTAGTTTTTTTTCCCCTAGGTAAACATCACTGCTGAAGCCAGCTAGGCCACTTCAATATCATCGTGCCCTCTGCTCAGGCATATATTGCAGGATCTGTGAACAAAGGACACTCAAGTACAGAACATAGAACCTGTTCTTGCCCCACCTTTGTTACTAGAAAATAAGTTCTCCAATAATGAACTTATATCACTTTCTTCTTCTTATATTATTTATATTTATCTGGTACTCACTGTGTACTATGCAATCTCCTAAAATGCTTCCTAGAACTATTTCCCATCATCCATTTAACAAGGCTCCAAGAGACTCTGGTTTGTTGATGAGAAACCTGAGGAACCAAGAGGGAAAATAATTCTACTGAGGGTCACAAGAGAGAGTGGAGGGGCTAGGGGCCCATCTGAGGGGGCCTGGCCTCAGCACTTATTGCTCTTACCCTTAGGCTAGTACACTTCTGGGCTTTAGAGCACTGGTCTGTTCCTATTCTGTGCTTTTTTTGTGACTCATCCTTCTCAATTCCTTTAGAGTTAATTTTTGCTTGATTAATGCTTTTTCCAAATTCTGTATTTCAATATATGCTACTATTATTCTCATTCATTTTTGAATAGTCTTTAATTGTAATTCTGAGGCTTTCTTTACCCTGTGCTGTTTGGGAGAGTGACTTAACATTTTTAAGAAGAAAGTTTCTTTCAGGCTAGACTTTGGTTGTTTACAGTCTTGTTTCTTGACACTGCAAGCAGAACTTGCGTTGTATAATTTCTGCCTTGGGAATTTTATTTAGAATTTTGTTGTAAACTAACATCTGGCTAATTATTGCAAATGTTCCATGGTGTTTGAAAAGAATGTGCTTTTTCAATTTGTTGAATACATAATTCTATATATATCAAGCTAAGCTTAAGACTTTTGATATTCAAATTCTTTATATTTTTTTCTACTTAATTTGACACTTTCTGAGATTTTCTTCCTTGTCTTGGTTTTTGGTCAGTTTCTCCTTGTAGTTTTGGAAATGTTTTACATAGCCCAATGCTAAATTGTGCATTCCTGACTTTTAAAACAACTTTCTCACAAAAGTTACCCATCTAAAACATTTGTTCCCACAGCACAAATACTTGTGCTATTTGCATTCAACATGTTTATTTTTCTAAGTTTATTTAGTTTTGTAGCATTTGCTTGATATGCATTTATCTCTTTATTTTCACATTCTTTTGGCTTGGATGCCAGCTCCCAGAAGGCTGTGTGTTCACTATGCCCATGTATCAATCCAGCCACTCTAGAGTCCCTCTGTGGTCAGCAGAGACTGGAGGTTAATGACATGTAGAGAAGATGCACTTGCTTTTGTCAGCTAATTAGTGGTATATATTCATATATTCATGGATGCTTATCCATATCTGCTGCCTCAGCCTTTGTTTTCAATGGGGATTGCCCTTTTGCAAAGAGAGCAAAATGTTATTATTTCTTTTTTTAAATTTAAACGAAATTCAAGGAAACCAGAAAGTGTTCACTTAAAAAAAGTTTTAAATTAAATTTATTTATTTATTTGAGAGAGAGAAAGAAACAGAGAGTGAGTGAGCGAGCGAGCACACGCACACGAGAGAGAGAGAGAGAGACACACAGAGACAGAGACCGAGTCAGAGAATGAGAGCACCAGGGCATGCAGCTATGGCAAATGAACTCCAGATGCATGTGCCCTTGTGTATCTGGCTTATGTGGGTCCTGGAGAATCAAACAGGGGTCCTTTGGCTTTTCAGGCAAACGCCTTAACTGCTAAGCCATCTCTTCAGCCCAAAATGTTATTATTTCTTTACATCAAGCTTAGAGAAAAATAGAAATCACTTCCTTGTAGAATCCCATAAAAGAATAGAATGAAACACTTGCTTGAGCAGGTGGGGATGGTAGATAACAGGATGCTCTGCTGGTCTGAATAGCATTATCCTGTGCCTGAATTGCTATGATGGAGAGTGGAGTTCTTAAGGGGAATGGGGGGAGGGGAGGGAAATACTATGCACCTTTTGTATGTAAGTATATTTTGTTGTCAATAAAAAAAAAAAAAAGGGCAGATAAGAGGTCATTCAGAGACTCTTGGTCACAGGCCTACCTCACACTCCCCAGCCGATTCCTGTAACTGACCAATAGACCTATTTACAAGTTTGTTTGTTTCTTCCCTATAATCTTCTAAGAATGTGAGTTGTGATTTATGGTTTAACTCTCATCCTGTTTTTGCAATAAACATTTTGTAGTTTTTTTCCAATAAAAGCTGACCCCCCCCCAACAGTTCGAGGCTGCATCCTCAGATCCTGAACTCTGGATGTAGTCCTGGTGCACCAACTTTTCTTATTTTCCTTTTCTTTCTTTTTTACCCAATAAAACTTTGCCTAACATTCTGTGAGTCGATGGTCTTACTTGTGTGACATCGGACCCCATAACACCCTCAACACAGGGTTCTCCCAATATCTATTAGAGCACAAGACACTTAGACTCATCCTTGGGCTACTGTAGAAAGGAGTGTCGTCTTTTTGCTCTACCTCTAGGACATTATCACTGCACTTTCATCCTCTTCTCCTCAGTGTTTTTTCATCATGACTGTGTTCTATTTCAACACATAGCACTTCACTGGAACTGGGCTACTGGCATAAGGGATAGCTGTGTTTTGCTGCCCATGCACAGAGAGTTTGATCAAGGTTAAATTTTTAGTGGACTGATGTGCTTGGTTAAAGATAGAAACTGACAAATTTAAAATGTAAAGTTGGAAAAACTCAAGCAAGTTTAAAATTACTAGCCCTGGGAATGGTTCCTAAAGGTGCTATTGTTAAAGAGATATTACCATGATTAAGGATGGCCCAACTGCTTTACATCGAAACAATGGAAAGGATGCATGGGGGAAGACTGGATGATAGAAATGCAAACTCTTTTGAAAGGAGTTGACTGAAAGAAAGGAACGTGTTCTTCAAGGTCACAATTTATTTTGTCACTGAATTAACAACATGGCTGTGTCCTGCACACCTGGTATTGGTTTTGGAAGCATGAGAAATGTGTGGAGTGGTTTATGAAGCGCACACAAATCCAGGAGCCTCTGCTGAGATGAGGCATGGGAAACAGGATATTCCTGTTTTAAAGTCTGGGAAGATCAGCGTATGGAGTTGAAGATGACTGTGGTTTGCATGGAGACCCAAAGATGTTTTGGATATACCAGGACTGTGGAAGGGCCCTCATGGAACACTGTTGGCTCAGGATGAAAGTTTTCCCTGGCTACTCAGCCCAGCTGGAGTTGTGGAATTGGAAAAATCCAGAGACTTGTCACTGGTCACTGGTTATGGATATAGGACTTGAACTGCAGATGTTTCATGTTTGTCCCATAAGTTTTTGTCTGTTATGTTTTCATTATCATTCAGTTCCAGAATTTTTAAAATTTCCTTTTTGAATTCTATTACTCATGAATTACTTAATTCATGAGTGGGTTGTTCAACCTCTTGGTGTTGGTGGATTTCTGTTGTTTCCATTGTTGTTAACCTTTAGCTTTATTACATTTTGGTCTGATATAGTATATGGAATTATGTTGATTTTCCTGAATTTATTGAGACATGTTCTATGCCCCAATGTATCATCTATTTTAGAGAAGGTTCCATGAGCTGCTGAGAAGAATGTGTAGTCAATGGACTTAGGGTGGAATATTCTGTAGATGTCTGTTAAGTCCCATTATCTGTGGTACTGTTTTAAGTCTCTAATTTCATAGTTCATTTTCTGCTTAGATGATCTGTCTAATGATGATAGGGAAGTATGAAAGTCTCCTACTATAATTGTGTTGGTGGTTATTTCTACTTCATTGTCCAACAGAATTTTCTTTATAAAAGTTTGTGCTCCTGTGGTGTTTGGTGCATATGCATTTATGATTGTAATATATTCTTGTACTGTTCCTTTTTGATTATGTAGTAGCCTTCTCTTTTGATTACTTTTGGTTTGAAGTCCAATTTGTCTCATATAGCCACCCCTGATTGTTTCTTAATTCCATTAGCTTGGCATATCTTTTTCCAACCTTTCATGCTAAGGTTATGTCTACCTTTATAGGTAAGGTGGATTTCCTTTAGACAGAAGATGGATGGGTCCATTTTTCAATCCAGCTTTTAAGCTTGTCTTTTGATCAAGGCATTGAGACCATTGATATTTAGAGTTGTAACTGTAAGGTCCAAGTTAATCCCTGTCAAATTGGAGGCTTTGTGGAGTTTGGTGTTTTTTTGGGCTTTGTAAGATTTTAAGTCTGTTCTACTCATGGTTGTTATTTTCCTTTCTTGTAGACTCTTGGGTATGTGATTATTCATCTCTTCAGTTTGGATTATTCTATGTAAGAGTCTCTGTAGAATTGGCTTAGTGCTCATATAATCATAAAGCTGGCTTTTATCATGGAAAGTTTTCCTTTTACCTTTGATTATGAGGAATAATTTTGCTGGGCACAGTATTTTGGGTTAGAGTTTTCATTGAAATATCAGAGGTATTTCTGAAGCTTTTTTTCCTCTGTCAGCCTTTAGAACCCTTTCTTTGTTTTCATTGTTGAGAGTTTTGACTATAATTTGACATGGGTAATTTTTTCTCTGTTCCTGCCTGTTTGGTATTGTAAGAACCTCTTGTATTTTGATGGTGTTATCTTTTGTTAAGATGAGGGAAATTATCTTTGATAATTTTGATTTTGGCCTGTATTTCTTCCTCTTCTTGCAGGCCAAAGATCCAAATATTTGATCTCTTCAGGATGTCCTAAATTTCCCTCATATTCTGTGCGCATGTTTTTTTTTTTCTAATTTATCATTGTTTTTGCACTGCTGGACCATTTCCTCTGTCTTGTTCTCAAGTTCTGAGAGTTTATCCTCCATATGGTCTACTCTGCAGGTGAGGCTTTCATGGGAGCCTTTTAAAAGAGTTACTTCATTGTTGTTGTCTATTATGTTTTTCTTCAAGCATCTCCATCTCTTTGTGGATCCCAATTTCATTTCTAGATTAGATTTTCTAGTTGTTTGTAGGAATTCATTCCTGCATTTGATTATATCTTCGTTGACTTTATTCTACTGCCTATTGAGATCATTTACTTGTTTCTCCTCCATTTCCTTTATCGTTCTGTAATGTTCTTTTCTATTGTCTTCAATGTTATTAATTCATGTATTGAGTTCTTTTTGATGATTTGTTTCCATTTCTTTCAGTCATGCTTTGAGTTCATTCTTGATTTATTTATTTATTTATTTATTTATTTATTTATTTATTTATTTATTTTTGAGGTAAGGTCTTGCTCTAGGCCAGGCCAAGCTGGAATTCACTCTGTATTCTCAGGATGGCCTCAAAACTCACAGTGATCCTCCTACCTTTGCCTCCAGAGTGCTGGGATTAAAGGCCATTCTTGAATTTTTTTTGATTGATTTTTTTTTTTCAACCATGCTTTACAATCTTTTGTAAGTTGTTTATTTTGGTTCTCAACTCATTCTTCCATCCTTTTATTCATGACCTCATTAAGTGTGTTGAATATACTTGTCATAGCTTCATTTTGGGGGTTTCCTATATATTTGCAGGTTCCATTATGGAGCTGGGTAGCCTAGGTCATGATATAGTATTGGCATTCTTTGTTTTGCATTGGGGTTTTACCATCTTGAGGTTAGTGTCTTGTTTTGCTAAGACCGTGGCTATTAGGATCTTATGGAATGTGTGTTGATTGTCATGTTAAGGATTGTCAAGATGGCGGTGAGAATGTGGTTTATTCATAGGTTTTTAAAAAAATTATTTATTCATTTGTAAGGAGAGAGAGAGAGAGAAGAGAAACAGAGAGAGAATGGGCATGCCAGGGCTTCTAGTCATTGCAAACGAATTCCAGATGCATGTACCGCTTGTGCATCTGGCTTACATGGTTCCTGGGGAACTGAACCTGGGTTCTTTGGCTTCGTAGGCAAATGCCTTAACACTAAGCCATCTCTCCAGCCCAGCAAGGCTTCTTAAAGTCAAAGTAGAAAAGGTAACCTATGTTGCTCACCTCATGATAAGGAGTCAGCTATCTTTTCTTGTCATGTTGACAGATTTTATTTCTCCTCAGGTTTTTGCTGCCTTCTGTAAAAATGAAAACAGATTCTCCAACTGAGAGTGAGAGCAACGTAGGTTAAAGGGGACAGACATAGTTAATTAAGAGAGAATTTGATGGGTGTCACCTCTATTTTTGGTTAAAGACTAGTGTGAGGATCTCAGTGGAGTCCATAATCTTCATTTCCATAGGATTCTAACTTGGTTCGCAGAACCAGTTTTGAGTTCCTTCCCATTGATCAGATATCATACCCAATCAGAGAGCCATTGGTTACCTGCATAGCCTGAGTGCCATGATTGCACAGCTGTCTACATCTTGCCTGGCTTGTTGATTATGTATCTAGCAGGATCCCCTGCTTATTCACAATGTTGGTGCCCATTTTTTCCCCAGCAGCTCACATAGCAGTTTCCAACACTATGAAGGCTAGCCATCCAGGAGCTGGCTTCCTTCTAAATTCCAGCATGATTTCTCAAGTCCTGTGTCAGCAGCTTATAGTGCCTTCACCAAAAGGTTCTTACCTTTTAGTTCTTGTGTGTAATCAAGTCATTCTGGTATGATGGTCTTTGACCCAAATTCAGCTTGCCATCCATTTTTGTAAATAAACTTTTGTTAGAATATAGGCACATTGCTGTCTTTTTTTTTTTTTTTTTGTATTTTCTGTGGTGTCCAATGTGTTGCAATGGCAAAGTTGAGCAATTATGACAAGACAGTACAGGAACGTATTCATGTCTTGATTTTATAACATACCACTTCTCTCCCACAACTTATGCTTGCAAGTTTTTTCTTGGATATCAAAATAAACTGTTATATTCCATTAGTCAAATACAAGGTCAGTAATACATGGACATGAAATCCTGTCAGGAAGTATAGTTGTCAGGTGACAATGAGAAGAATCAGAATCTCATCACAGGCAACTGGGAACAACCTGTGCACACATGCTATGGTTCCTTAAAAATAAAACTCAGTGCTAGAGAGATGGCTTAACTGTTAAGGTGCTTGCCTGCAAAGCCAAAGGACCCAGGTTCTATTCCACAGGACCCACATAAGCCAGATGTACGAGGTGGCACATGAGTCTGGAGTTATTTGCAATAGCTGGAGTTCCTGGCACGCCCATTCTCTCTCTCTCTCTCTGTTCGTCTGTCTTTCAAATAAATAAATAAACTTACTTAAATAAAATAAAACTCAGTTTAATCAATGTGGTAGCATTGTGTGAGCAATTCCTTCAAACCTCAGAGGAAGTTGATCAAGTCCTTATCAGAATAGGAACATCAAAATATTAATACAATTATGTGCTAAATTTATTCAGAAGTTTTATTACAAAGTGTGTCATTAGTTTGTCAAAGAACCATCCAGAAGTTTGAATTTATTGCTCAAAAATGAGAAAAAAAAAAAACAAAATTCAACATTAGCCCTATCTCCATTTGATTATGCAAAAGGATATTTTAGCATCAAAATTTGAAGGTTTTCTAAAATTTTTACTTTTCTTCCAGATTTAAATTTACTGGATAACATTCTTCCTCAAAAGAAAGTGCTCTAGATAATTCCTATAAATAATTTTATTTTTATTGAGTTGAAAAATGTATATCATTTAGAACATTTTATTTTAGAGCAATGTTTCTTGGATGTAGACATATGTGCTAAAAAAGGGACAAATTCTCAACACCCACAAGGCAAAGTAGTAGGTGGAAGGTGGAATTTTTCTGAAGAAGAGGGGTTATTGGGAGAGAAGATTGAGGTTTTATAGTCTGGCCCCACTTCTCACTCACCCTTTGCTTCTTCTTTTTTTTTTTTTTTTTTTTTTTTTGTTTTTTTGTTTTTCGAGGTAGGGTCTCACTCTGGCCCAGGCTGACCTGGAATTCACTATGTAGTCTCAGGGTGGCCTTGAACTCATGGCGATCCTCCTACCTCTGCCTCCCAAGTGCTGGGATTAAAGGCGTGCACCACCACGCCCGGCTACCCTTTGCTTCTTAACTATGTGGCAATGTGACAGCTGCTTCATGCTCCTACTGCCTGGAACTTCCCCTCAAAACTGTAAACCACAACTAAACCCTTTCTTTCCTCACAGCAATCAGAAAGAAATTAACACAGAGATAAAATGAGACAGAGGCAATATTTGAAGCTATTTTATTACTTTTATAAAACTGTAGAAGGGCAACCAATCACAGATTGAAAAAGGTCTCTAAGTAAATGTGATAAATAGAAATAAATCACATCATATTAAAACTACAGAATAAAAAGACAAAAAAAAAAAGGTTAAATTCAAGAAGTGAATATTTTTGTTTTTCTAAATGGACATGTTGTATAGATCAATCTCCCTTTTAAATATTTAAGTTTATGGCCACAATTAAATGTTGCTGGCAGCTTTAGTTAGAGAATCCTCTTTCTGTAATAGACAATGACTATAGGTGATACTAAAAGGTCACTAAAATTCTGGAAATCAGCCCTAAATGGGACATGTATATCACCCCTTTTAAGGCTCAGGGAATACTGAAAACATAGACAGAAAGAATGTAAGAGCCAGAGAATGTGGAGGAGTGCTGCGTTATCTTACAGACACAAACTCATAGTAGCTGTATTTACCAGAAAAAGACCTGCACAAGATTGAGCCAGTCACCATCCTGTCATGGATGGTGGAGGGCCTGATAAGTCCCCACTCATACCTGAGGAGCTCTTGGCACTTAGTAATTGCTGGAGAGGGGAGATATTTTCTTTAGTGTTGTAAACACTAGTGAGTTTCCCATGCTCTTGTAAGTAATCTACCACCCATGTTCATGCAAGCAACCCTAAATAAACTCAGTGAGTCACAAAGAAAGATATCAAGATAGAAGTGAGACTGGCTAAGAAGAAGAAGGAACCAGTGGGAAGCAGAAAGGGAAAAGAGAAGGCAAAGGGAGAGGAATATGGTCAAAGTCACCATATATATTCTGTAATATATATTTATATATGTATTCTGTAATTTATATATATAGTAAGTAAATATATAATATAATATGTGAATAAAATACATATACAATATGTACATATTTTCTGCAAATAAATTTGAAATAAATAATTTTGAGGAGGTAATGTTTCAGAAGACAGATAAGAAAAATAAAGACAAGAATTGCTTTTCTTGAACTTTACATAAAAGCCATTCTATGTGATATTTTTTGAAAAGAATGTCACATGCTTAGTGAAGAGCTGACGCACATTGTGCACTTCTGTGCATGTGTGTGCAAGTATGTACATGTGCATAATGAAGGTGAGTGTTAGTGAGAATTACCACAAGCTGTGGAGGGAGACATTTCTATAGAAGATGTGAAAATAGTATTAGCATCTTCTGTGGAGACTGACCTGGGAGAAGCTTGGATTCCTTCAACAAATTAATGCTAAAAGGAGTGGGATGGAGAGAAAAAGAAAAACAGTTAGTAGGTATCAAGGTTTCCAGAAGGGAATACTGGTAAAATGTGCCAAGAATGAAAACAATGAGACCTCATATTTAGAGATGATTATGGAATATGACGATGATTGCTGACATTTATGGGTTGAAAAAGTATTGTCTGTGGGAGTATAAATCCATAATTAGAAAAGAGAAAGAGTTTTAGTTATTTAAAAATTTTTTTAATTATTTTTTTCCAAGGAGAAATGGGGAAGAGAGAGAGAGGGAGAGAGTGAGAGAAAGATGGGAATGGACCCTCCAAGGCTTCTAGCCACTGAATATGAACTCCAGATGCATACACCATTTTGTGCAACAGGCTTCACATGGGTACTGAGGAGTCAAACCTGGGTCGTTAGTCTGCAGGCAAGCATTTTAACCACTGAGCCATCTCTCCGGCCTGAGTATTAGTTATTTTTTGCACTGTTGTGACAAAATACTTGGCAGAAACAACTTAAGGAAGGGATCCATCTGGCTCATGGATTCAGATGGTTCAGTCCGTGGTCATTTGGCCTCATGAGTTTGGGCAGAAAGTCATAGTTGTGTAAGCACATGGCAGAGCAGGGCTATGCACTTTGTGGGCAAGATGGGGTAGGGGAGAGAGAGAGAGAAAGGCCTCCTCAAAATTATCTACTTCCTTCCTGTAGCTCAATTCCCCCTCTTAAGCTGCCAGAGCCCTACGACATAATGCCACTATCTAGAAACCAAGACTTCAAATCATGATCACATGGAGAACACTATATATTCAAACATAACCAGAAGATATAGCTAGCCGAGCGGCATTGGCCTCAGGTCTCATACAACTGAGCACCCGACACAAGAAGATAGGTTGGGCACTGAAGAGCTGCTTCACAGTCTGCCTTGCTTTCAACACTGTACAACTATTAAAACTGATTCCTGGAGAAAAGAAAGGGGACATTGCATCATAATTATATCTGTCTCTGTTTGCAACAGATGTTCAGTTTGTTACCAGTTGTTCTTTCTGGCTGGAATCAAAACAGCTTATGTGAGCTCCATGCCCAGAAGGCTACCATGCAAATAGGCCACAGTTATCAACACCATTGTGATCATTACAAATAAATGTTCTTACAGAATCCTGGGGGTTGTGCATAATATGTTTTCTATACCTAATCTAGGAATAAAATGTGATTTTGCATAATCAAAATGTAATAACATTATGTATAAGTATAACGGTACAGAAGTGTTTTAGTATATATGAATATAACATGAATAGCTATTTTACTATGATTCATGTAAAATATCTAAGGTGAAGACAGATAATTTTTAATTGCTAGCTATATTTTGAACATTTAGAGGCAATATTGACTAAGATTTGCAGAATTACAAGCAAACCTGTAACATTAAAAATAGAAATTTGGTCTGGGAGATGGCACGGTGGTTAAACGTGCTTGCTTGCAAAGTCTATTGTCCTGGGTTCAATTCTCTAGCGCCCACATATAGCCAAAGTGGTGCATGGGTCTGATGCTCATAGTAGTATGTGTGACTGAAGTTCATTTGTAGTGCCAAATGGCCTGGCACGCCCATTCTCTCTCAAGTAAATAAAAATAAAACCTTTTGAAAACATAGAAACTATTGCTGTCCTGTGTTGACACAATTCTCTCTGTGATATTCACTTTAATAAAGGAAATGTGTTCTTATAAAGTGAGATATGTGGCTTGGAGAACTATTTTAGGAGGGACGTAAATTATTTAAAAGACTTTCAAGTATGATTCCTTAATGAAAGAGTAAGAAAAATTTGTATATGGAAAATATACATATAACAAAAAATGTTTCTATTTAGCTCTAATAGGTTTAAAACAAACTTAAAGTTAAGACTTAAAACTGCTGTTTTTATCCCCATAATAATGAATTGAATCTGTGAGTGAGGCATGTAGGCAAGTGGAAGAAAAACACTTACCTCTCATGAACAAAGCCCAAGGTTTGTTCTCTAGAATTATGTGTGGATAAGAACAGCATTAAAATTGTGGAAATACTATGTTGTAGATGTGCAATTAAAATTTTGAAATGGAAGCTCTTTAAAAATATCTGTAATTTTTATGACCAGATGGCTTACTTCTCATATGACTTCACAGGAGCTAGGCTGAACCTGATTTCCTCTGAAGGAGTAGACTGTGTCTTCTAGATACAGAGAAGACGTAACTAACTTCCTTTGATGTGTGAAATTGCTCAGGATTTGAAACTCTCTAGGTCAGGAAGCTTAGCATGCTAGGATGACAACATTATGTTGTTGGGTCAGAATTTTAACCTTTGCTAAGCAGCTGTCTGCTCAAGCATGCATTCTGTTTTATTATAAAATTATATACTGTTATAAAAATTCAAAATTCTTCATTGGTAGAATAGAACTATTTCACACTGTGTTTTACTTACTTAATTTTGGAAATGGAACTACATTCATCTTGATAGCATGCACAAGAGGGCAGAAATGAGTCTAAGTAAACTATACCCAAACACAGCATTCACTGTAAAATTCTGATCTCCATTATCCAATTAAAAGTTATCATGAAATTAAAAATGTAGGAAAGTGTGGTTCATAGCTAAAAGAAAAAAAAGTAATTAGCTTAAACTGGGCCGTAATGAACTTAGATAATGCAATTGTCAGGAAATGATAATAAAACAACGAATATATATTACATATAATCAAGAATGTAATGGAAATATCAACATGATGATCAAAAATGTGAAAAATTAGTCTGGAGAGATGGCTTAGCAGTTAAGGTGTTTGCCTGTGAAGTCTAAGGCTCCATGTTTGATCTCTCTCCAGATCCCACATAAGCCAGACGCATAAAGGTGAAGCAAGCACAAGGTTGCACATGTTCACTAGGTGGCACAAACATCTGGATGCTTGTGTCTGAGGCCCTGGTGCACCAATTATCTCTCTCTCTTGCTCTGTCTAAAAAAATGTGAAAGATAAAACATCAAACTTTTGGAGATATAAATATATATGTCAATGTTAAAAATATTAAAAGCAGACTGGATGCTATGAGAGTAAAATCAATGAGCTTGTAACACAGGTTGATAGGAACCATTTCATGTTTGACAGAAAAAACTACTGGTCAATGTGAACTTAAAGACTATATGATGCTGGGCATGATGACACACAACTTTATTCCCGGCACTCTGGAGGGTGGAGGTAGGAGGATCACCTTAAGTTCAAGGCCAGTCAGTTAAGTTCAAGGTCTAGCCTGGGCTAGAGCAAGGCCCTGTATGAAAAAAAAAGCAAAGACTATATCAAGTAGCTTAGGGAAATTATAGTCCAGAAATGAGAGAAACATGGTAAAAGCAAAAAAAAAAAAAAAGAGAAGAAATAAGCCAAAAATTTCTGGGTTTGAGAACGTTTGTAGAAGTTTTACTTACACCAGATGCTGCGTCTTAGTGAATCACTCACACCGTTATCATTATTTCACGACTGGCTGCTTCTGGGGAACCTGATGAATGATTAAGAAGCTTTTTTTTTTCTAGACAATAAAAACAGTACTTTAATACTTCATTTAATGTCAAATGACAATCCCATTTCCCTGCAGTGGCTACCCATTCTTCAGACAAGAGAACAGATTACTACCGATCTGCAAATTACAGTAGGTGCACTGTCACTTTTCTCAGGGTCAGTAAAAGATAATCTAGAGTCGTAGCCATCATAAGTCACAAATAGTGATCCTATAAGCAGTCAGACCATGTCTATCACCAGCATTTATAAAACCAGACCTAGGGAAAAACTATGTCTGGGGGCACATGCGTTGTGATAATATAGCAGATGTTTTTCTGTTCCAGTTGTTATCAAATCAGAACAGTGAGAAGATCTGCAGTAAGTAGTTTTTGATGGCATTTGTGAAGGTAAAAACTGAACTTCCATTTGGAGCAAAATGGAATGATACCCACACTTATTACCAAATATTAGAATTAATTTCAAATAAAGAGCCAGATGAGTGATATACCTTTGAAAGGAAATATTAAAAAAAAACCTCATATAATCTTCACATAGGAGACTTTCCTAGGCTTTGAACCTATATCCAAAAGAAAAAATTAGAGAATATACCATGAACTAATGGAAGGTTTTCTGATAAGCAAAAGATATTTCATGTGAAAAGATGAACGACTGAAACATGACATATAGAAGGCTCTAAAAAGAAAACTTTAAACATGAGAAGAGATTGGTATATAGCAATTCCTGTGCAAAGGGATATGATTATCTACAACAACAAAAATGGACACTAAAACTAAATGTCTTCCTGCAAAGAGGATATTAGGAAAAACACTCGCCTGACAACAGTGTGTGGAATGGATACTTATATCAACCTCTGGCTAGAGAGAGGATCCATGAAGGTTTTCCAATCAGTGATATCTCTTATTAGAATTTATTATACAGAAAGCCTTTCAGTATTGAAAAGAGATGTAAATAAATAGAGCAATTATACAATACTAAATTGAATTTATTGCAGCCCTGAGCACCAGATGGCATGATTTAAATTACCATTAACAGAGAAAACAATGGAAAATCCTTCAATGTGAATGTTACAGAGATCAAAGAAAAGACATGATTTTCATCTGCTTGAAAGGAAAGGTCTTGAACACAAGAGTATAAAATAACCACACACGGTGCGTGATACCGTTTGTATAACACCTCCACCAAAGCTTGTGGGTGTGGCTTGTGTGTATGAGTCGATTATGTGTCTACTGACTTATGTTTGGGTTGGTCTGTGTCTTCTGGTCTTTGATCTCTGTTCTGCATGCCATAATTTGTTTTTAAATTTCCATGTATATTTGTGGTAATTGATGTCCATTGTATTGTAACTGTAGGAGCTTAAGGTAAGAAAAGAAAGTGCCAATTTTGCCCACCAAGGCAGAAGTTACTTTTCATCTCTGTTCCTATATGTTCTTTGGATAGTACATGAGAAGTTTGAACGAATTGCTAAGATTCTCAAATATTTCTGAAAAAAACATAAAAATTGAAAGTTTTTCTTTTATGTCTAAGACATCTTTTCAAAGTGGAATACAAAATTTTAGTAAAATTTGATTCAGTTAGGTATGGTGGTGCATGCCTTTAATCCCAGCATTCTGGAGGCAGAAGTAAGAGGATCCCTATGAGTTCAAGGCCGGTCTGAGACTACATAGTAAATTCCAGGTCAGCCTGGACTAGAATGAGACCCTACCTCAAAACAGCAGCAGCAAAAACAACAAAAATTTGATTAAAAGATTTTAAAAATTATCAAAGTCACAAAGAGACCTTCCACTTGCATCTTTACTCAACCTCTGAGTTTTGTTTTTGTTCTGTTTAAAAATGAAGAACTTGAGGGCTGGAGGGAAGGCTTAGCAGTTGAGCCATTTGCCTGCAAAGCCAAAGGACCCAGGTTTGATTCCCCAGGACCCATGTTAGTCAGATGCACAAGGTGGTGGTACATGTGTCTGGAGTTCATTTGCAGAGGCTGAAGGCCCTAGTGTGCCCATTCTCTCTCTGTGTGTGTCTCAAATAAATAAATAAAAATAAAATATTTTAAAAATGAAGAACTTGAGCTGGGCATGGTGGCACATGTCTGTGAAATTTAGGAGGCTGAGTCAGGAGGATCACAAGTCTGAAGTGAACTAAATAGTAAGACCCTGCCTCAAAAAGCCAAAGGCAAAGCTCAAACCATTGTGAAAAAAAAAAAAACATGCAAATCAATAGTACAGGAAAATAAAATAACAAATTTGAAATAAGGGCTATAAACGAGAGTAATAAACTAAAATCATAAGACAAACATTACTAGTAGAAAAACTGACTAAATGTCTTGGATAGTAAATGTTGTATGGAAATAAAAGTACAGAAATCAGAAGGTAATGATTTGGATTAATTATTGAAATTACATTTCCATTGACTCCTTTTAAAATAAAATATCTGTTTTGCCTTTTACAAAGTTGTGACATTTATAGTACTTTTAGCAAATATTTAATCTGATTCCTTCAGAAATCAAGGTAAAGCTAAGAAGGTATGCCTGTGGTTTTAGAGACGTGATTGTCGCCTTGGCCAGGGGCATCTCTTCTCTCTGCTGCCTGTCTTCATCTCTAAAGGAGGTTTATAAGTGCTTCGGTTCAGAGGTTTTTATGAAGAGTAGAAATAGTCAGTGGAAAATATACGTTCACCAAAGCCCCTTCGCCACTGTACAAAGCATTCCATTAATGGTGGCTGGGGTCTTGGTAACGCTGTTGTTAATAACTCGAAGCAACTTCTTCCCTAAAAGAGCTGATATTTTTGAGCTCAGAAACATAAATTGTAATAAAACTTCTGAATGCACGCTTATGCAAATTATTGAAGTCACCTAAGGAAACTGATGGTTTTCAGGGACTTGTAATACAAGTTCCACATTTTTTTTTGGAAGTGTCAGAGAGAAAGGCCAGAAATTTCTTGCTGTAAGAGTGTCTCTGGGAGCTTAGAATCCCACCGCCACTTTCTTGTATCAGGATTCCACAGAGCAACTGTTCCCTACTTGACATCTTCTCACCCAAGACTAAACACCCTTGAGGCTCTGCATTCTATATGTTCTTTCCCATCTGTCAGTCAAGGAGCCAACTGCCTAACAACTTCCCTTATTCAAATCTCACCACAAGATATTACTCACGTATTTATAAGCACTTTTGCCATGTACTAATTTTTTCATGGCTAATGGTTTTCTTTCCTCTTTAAATAGTAGCTCCAATTTGCATAGTAAGCATTTGTGGCCCTGGGTGTCATGTGACTGTGGGTACCATGTGTTCTTTTCTTGGGCTTATTTGGTTTAGGAAGGACTTTGTTAACATAGTTGTCAGTTTAACACGATGACTACTTCTAATACCATTTGCTGAACTTTCTTTTTTAATTTATTTTATTTTATTTTATTTATGAGAGAAAAAGAGAGAGAGAGAGAGAGGCAGATGGAGAAAATGGGCCAGGGCCTCTGGCCACTGCAAATGAACTCCAGATACATAATATCAGCATGTGCATCTGGCTTATGTGGGTCCTGCGGAATTGAAACTGGGTCCTTTGGCTTTGCAAGCAAGCCCCTTAACCACTAAGACATCTCTCCATCCCTGCAGTACTTTCTTGAAAACAAATGAATTTGTGTATTTTTTTCTTAACTCTATTTCCTTAGGTTTAATCAATTTTTCCTACTTACACATAAATTTCTTAGTTGGGCATGGTGTCAGTTGCCTGCAACTCTAGCACTGGAAGGCCAAGATAGGAGCACTACAAATTCAAGCCAATACAGGCCACTTTAAAAAAAAATATTTTATTTATTTATTTGAAAGAGAGAGAGAGAGAAAAGGAAGAGAAAGGAAGAGGCAGATAGAGAGAAAGAGAGAATGGGCATGCTAGGGCCTCTGGCCACTGCAAACAAACTCCAGACGCATGTACCCCCTTGAGCATTTGGCTTATGTGGGTCCTGAGGAATCGAACCAGGGTCCTTAGTCTTAGCAGGCAAATGCCAAAGGATCCCAGTTCAATTCTCCAGGACCCACATAAGCCAGATGCACAAGGGGGTGCATATGTCTGGAATTTGTTTGCAGGGGCTGGAGGCCCTGGCGTGCATATTCTCTCTCTCTCTCTCTTCCTCTTTCTCTCTTTCAAAAAAAATAAATAAAATATAAAAAATATAGAAATTCCTGAATCATGATTCCATCATCTAGTGTGTTCATGATATTTCCAAATTTGTAGAATCTGAAAAATATATAAAGTGCCAATAATACATTGATTCTAATTATTGGCAAACATCGTATATGGTTTATCCTCTGGTCCTCTGTAGGCTAACCCTCCCCAGGCAAACTAAGTCACCTATGTTTCTATTACATTTTACACATAGGCTCTCTACTTCAACCAGATCATCTGCTCCTGCCCAAATAATGTGCAGAAATGATTTTGGTGACTGGTTTTAGCAGACAGGAGGTTTACTATGGAGAACAAGTGCAAAATAACAAACAGATGACTTTCTGGTGCAATGAGAAATTGGTTTCAGTTAGGGCCATTATTAGTTGCAAAATTCTCAATCAAAAAGTGCAAATTTGAAATTTAGATGCAAAAAAAGAGATGTTGACATTTAAAAACATTTTGGGCTACACATATTTTTTTTTGCTACACATTGCTTATGCTTTCCTTAAATAATAACTATTCCTTTCAAAAGTAGATTGGGATTTGATGGTTCCTTTTTACATGCAGTTTTGAGGGTTAAAATTAAAAGGAAGAAAAGAAGAAACCATATAGAGCAGACAAAACTTTCCTCTAGCAGAATACAAAGAGAATGCAGAAACTGGGATTAGATATGAAGGACTTTGTAGGGCTTTTTTCTGCAGGCAGTAAGTGACTATATAGCCAATGCTTTCAGGGTATTTAAATTTTGCTTTGGCTTGCACTAATAGCATAGTGTTGTATATTTCAAACTTGTGAAGAAAGCAGACTGTGTACTCTTATCACATGGACGCACTGGCATACACTCACAAGTAACTGTGTGAGAAGACAGGTATGTTAATTTTCTTGATTACAGTAGTCATGTCATAGGAACCTGAACCTGAGATTTATTCTGAGGAAACAATCCCTAGGTGATTTGTCATGGTGTGAGCATCCTACAGTGCACTTACATCCACCACAATGATAGCCGTCCATCATTTGATGTGGCCTCATGATGCAGCCAAGAAACCTGAACAACAAATGTGTAAACCTTATGCTGGAGTGATATGGCATAATGGTTTCTAGGAAACACCTTTTTTAACTAGAAGGATTACACTCTAAAATAACAATAAATGACAACATAGTAAATCACAGAAATCCATGGCACAGTCATTTGTTTTCATGACCAGGTATTGTGTCCTGTGTATGTATGTGAGTGTAACTGTATTTTTATATGACTGGCAGTGTGTTCAGCATGGTCATCATAGCATCTTCACAATGGGCATCATGCTAACATTCACTAGACCAAAGGAGTTTGGCAGCATTATAATCTGAGACCATCATGGTACAGACCGTCTGTCATTAAAAAATGTCCTCATGAGCTGGGCGTAGTGGTACACACCTTTAATCCCAGCACCTGGAAGGCAGAGGTAGGATGATCACCTTGAGTTCAAGGCCACCCTGAGAATACATAGTCAATTCCAGGTCAGCCTGGGCTAGAGTGAGACCCTACCTCAAAAAACCAAATATATAAAAAAAATGTCATCATGCATTGAATGCCTCCCTATCAAAACATCAGGTTAGACATAGTAACGAAATAAAATGGCAGACATATTTTGGAAGAGAGGGAATAGGTAGAAACAGTGCAAGTTCATTTTTGCGGGATTAGTGCTAGACTAGGGATCCTCCTCCTCTACCTCCCCAGGCCTAGGTTTATAAGCTCAAACCACCATACCAGTTTTTTTTTTTTTTTTTTTTTTTTTTTTTTTTTTTTTTTTGAGGTAGGGTCTCACTCTAGCTCAGGCTGACCTGGAATTCACTATGTAGTCTCAGGGTGGCCTGGAACTCACTGCGATCCTCCTACCTCTGCCTCCCGAGTGCTGGGATTAAAGGCATGTGCCACCACGCCCGGCATGACGTACCAGTTTTTTACCCATGGGTTCTGGAGGGTGAACTCAGGTCCTCATGCTTGCAAGGCAAGAACTTTATTGACAAGCTGTCTTCTCCGACCCCAAGATTCTAATTTTCTATCATGCTGAGCATGCCTTTTTTTTGGGGGGGGGAGACAGAGAGAGAATGAGAGACAGAGAGAGAGGGAGAGGAAGACAGATAGAGAATGGGAGCTCCAGCAGTCTCTCAGCTGCTGTGAACAAAATCCAGATGCGTGTGCCCCCTTGTGGGCAAGTGCAGCATTGCACCCTTGTGTCACTTTGCATCTGGCTAAACGTGGGACCTGGAGATTGGAATCGGCATTCTTAGGCTTAGGAGGCAGGCGCCTTAACCGCTAAGCCATCTCTCCAGCCCCTGAGCATGCCTTTTGAGCACAGAAAGTAGCTTGTAACATAAGGAGTGAAGCTGGGAAAGATGCTTGTGTCCGAGAGACATAAAGAAAGAAATATAGAAGCTATGATGGGTCACTAGCTTACTATCTTACTTACTTAGTCTTACTATCAAGTGAGGACTCCACTGCCAAGCCATATTTGTCAATGGATACATGTTCCAGAACAAGAGTGTTTACTTCAGGAAAAAGAAATGGCTGAAAGTGTCTGAAGCCAAAGACCATGCACAGAGCTACTTATGAAATGAATGCCACCTAAAGTAGGATGCTTGTATTTGGTACCCAAGCAAAGTCTTAAACAGCTCAGAGAAAAGAGCCTTCACTGAAGGCATAGGAGTTCTCATCTTTCATGTCCATGTGTCTGTGGTTTCAAGTCCACTCACAGCTATCAGTTGGTACCCGGCAGTATGGATAGGTCAGTGTTTTTCTGTATTACTTCCACCCTTTCCTGTCATCAGCTGTCACACTCTCATTTTCAAACAATGTAATACCTTTTTTTTTTTTTTTGGCAGTAAAAAAGAACCTGCCAGAAGTCTGAATATTGTCATCCCCAATGAACTTCTTCCCTGTGGTTTTGGTAGAATTGGTCATAAATCATACATAATTAGACCACTAGATTGTGCCATATTCAGCATTTAAACAGAATTCCTTGCAATAGAATGCAATTTCCTGTCCTTTCCCCTCAGTGGTAAGATAATACAACATTTCACTTTTCATTTTGACTTTCTTTCAGTTTACTAATTGGTCTTTATTTTTTTTCTTCTAAAAGAAGAAAAATAACCAGCTATAATTTGATGTGGTATCAAGATAAGAAAAATAATTATTTAGTTAATTTATCCTACGCATGGAGGCTTGATACTAACTTATCATCACTAGTGGTGATGGGGTCGGGGCTGCAGCACAGCAGCAGAGTCATCGTGGAGCATGTGTGGAGCTCCGGTTAGATGTCCATGCCACACTGTCAACAAAACAAAACAAACAAAACCCCATGGACATTAGTGATGATAAAGTTTGAAAAGTGATCAATACACTCGTGTCCCTTATCCTACGGGAGGTACTCTAATTCTAGACCCTAGATGATCTGCTTTCCCTTTATTTTGATGTAATTTTACATTTTCAATTCTATGGTCTGTGTGTTTATACTTGAATCTAAAATGGACTGAAAAGTAAACCTGTTCAAAGCACGAATGACCAGAAATCCACTGCCTGTCTCTTTGGAGATATTTCTTTTTGACCCTTTCCTAGGACAGGAAGATGAAGAACAGTTTGAATAGTTAAAAAGTGACAAGTTGTGTTTCTCATGGATGGGGAATGTAAAAACTGAAGAATTTAGGAAGGTTATTAAAGAAAGAATTCTAGATGAGTTCTAGGGAATAAAAATAATGTTGAATGAGTGACAGTGTGGAATGACAGCTTTGTGGATGAGGTTTGGTCTTGCCTTGTTTCCAAACCCCCATCTTTGCATGAATGGGAAAACATACTTTCTCAAAGTACATCCCCAGGCCAGTGGTATTTGCCTCCTGGAGAAACTGAAAGAAATATGAATTTCAAGGTCTTCCTCATACCTGCTGAGAGGCCCAGTCATCCTGACTATAAGAAGCCTTTAAGACTATTATGATGTACACTCAAATTACAGAACCATTTGCTGATGTGGGAGGTATGGGAAGATGTACGTAGACACACCCCAGATACAGATACAGTGCCCAAAGGATTAACTTCAGAGGATCCTCTGTACAAATGGAAATACTGTTGGCTTTCTGTATCCATAGGTTCTGCATTTCTGGATCCAACAAATGGATTCAAATACATACATACACAACACACACACATACACACATAACAATTTCAAGCATATGTACATAATGTATTTTGAACATATTCGCCTCAGTTACCCTCTTTAATCCCCTCCCACTTATGATGAACCCTTTCTTTTTCCCAGCTATTCTCCCACTTTCATGTCTGTTTTTGTAACTCAGTTTAGGATTGCTTGCATGAGTGGGAGGTTATTTTTTCTCATGGACAACTTACCAGTGGCTTCACAACTGAAAATATTGATTCATCATCCCTAAGAAGCCAGTAATTGTCAATAGTTAGGGAGAGCTGGGTATTCATGGGCCCTGCCCCTATCCATAATGGAATGTTGATGAGCCCAATCTTGTGCAAGTCTGTGAAGGTGATCTCAGGTACAGTGAGTTCATGACTACAACTGTCATGTCATGTCATGTCATGTCATGTCATGTCATGTCATGTCCAGGAAGCAGCTTTTCATGGTACTGTTCCCCATCCTCCCCCTCTTATATTTCTTTCTACTTCCTCTTCTGTTATGTTCCTCAAGGCTTGAAGTGGGGTGACATATATGTCACACATTTATGGGTGAACACTACAGAGTCACTTATTCTGAGCACTTTGGTTAGTTATGAGTCTCTGCCTTAATCACTGACCACTGCAAAAGTCTTTTTTTTTCTCCCAAGGCTGAGGGCAGCACTAATCTTTCAGTATAAATAATAATGTTTAGAATATATATTTTTAAATACTTTATTTATTTATTTGAGAGAGAGAAAAAGAGACAGACAGAGAGAGAGAGGGAGAGAATGGGTGTACTGGGACCTGTAGCCACTGCAAACAAACTCCAGATGCTTGTGCCACCTTGTGCACCTGGCTTTATGTGGGTTCTGGGGAATTGAACCTGGGTCCTTTGCATTGCCAGCAAGTGCTTTAAGTGCTAAGCTATGTCTCCAGCCTGCTTAGAAGGTATTTTGGCAGCATGTCTATTCAGAAAAATACCAGTAGTATCTTCCCCTCTACAGCCTATGACCCCCTCAGCCATGGGCTTTTGGCCAGAAATGAACTTTTCACCAAACATGAATTCTCTTTTGTAAAGTGTGTTCAAATCCAATCAGAAAGTGTTTAGGATCCCCCCTCCCCAGAACAGTCATGCTCCTATTTGATCGTTGAGCACATATTGCCTGGCAAGGTTGGTATTGGAGCAGGTGGAGTTCATAGCTGGGTAGCATCTGTGATTGTTTTTCTCCTCCGAGTCTGCATGGCACCTCTGGCACTACAAAAGCTAGTCACCAGTTACAACTCAGGCACTGTGAACGAACTCTAGATGTGTGCGCCCCCTTGTGGGCAAGTGTGGCATTGTGCCCTTGCGTCACATCACTTTGCGTCTGGCTAAAGGTGGGGCCTGGAGAATGGAACGGGGCTATCTTAGGCTTAGCAGGCAGGCTCTAAGCCCTCTCTCCAGCCCTTAAATTACATTTTTAATTAGCTTATAGACTAATAGATTTCCATACAGGTTTTTCATACATCCTTTGTTTTGGTTAGCACTCCTCTTCATCCCTTTCTCTTTCCCATTCCTCCTTCACCTTTCCACTGCTCACACTCTCCACTCTTACATCACATGTGTTCTATTATATGCCCTCTTTACATGTTACCCCAACCTATTGGCCCCCTTCTTGATTTCTGGCCTCTCGACTCTCACTCTACCTCAAATGCACAAATCTAAAAATTTAAAAGTAAGATCCACGTATGAAAGAGAATATGTGCAACATGTCTTTCTGGCCCTGAGTTACCTAATTCAATATAATGTTTTCTGTTTCCATCCATTTTTTCCTACAAATTTCATAATTTTGTTATTATTTTTAAAAATCACTTTTTATTTATTTACTTGAAGCAGAGAGAAAGAGGGAGAAAGAAAAAGAGAATAGGTGGACCAGGGCATCCTGCCACTCTAAACAAACTCCAGATGCAAGTGCAATTTTGTGCATGTGGCTTTATGTGGGTACTAAGGAATCAGACCTGGGCCTTCAGGGTTTGCAAGCAAGTGCCTTTAACTACTGAGCCATCTGTCCAGACCTTGTTATTCTTTATCGGAAAATAAAAGTCCATAGTGTGTATGTGCTATAGTTTGTTACTCATTTATCAGTTGAGGGACATATATGCTGATTCCATTTCATAGCTTTCACTCTGGTCCAGGCTGACCTGGATTAGATGTAGTCTCAGGGTGGCCTCGAACTTGGATCCTCCTACCTCTGCCTCCTGAGTGCTGGGATTAAAGGCGTGCGCCACCACGCATCTCTTTAGCTTTTATGAATAGAGTAAAACTTGGATGAACAACTCTGTTGGGAATCACATGCCCACTAGTGGCATAGCTGAGTTCTATGGAAGTTATACTTTTAGCTTTTTGAGAAACCTCCACACTGATTTCAATAATGGTTAGATCAGTTTATATTCCCCAAAGAATGAATAAGGGTTCCTCTTTCCCCACATCCTTTCAAGCTTTTGTTGTCGTTTGTTTTCTTTATGTAGCCATTCTGACAGGAGAAAATGAACTCTCAAAGGGTTTTTATTTGTATTTCCCTGATGGCTAAGGATATTGAACAACAATTTTTTTAAATTATCCAATTGTATTTCTTCTTTGAAAACTCTCTCTTCAGTTCATAACCTATTTTTTAAATTGGGTATATGGTTTAATTAATGTTTAATTGTTTTGGAGTTTTGGTATATTTTTTGGTATTAATCCTCTGTCAAATATGTAGCTGACAAAATTTTCTCTTCCATTTTGTAAGATATCTAGTCATCCAAATAATAGTTTCCTTTGCTATATACAAGTTTTTAATTCATGAGTTTCCAGTTGTTGCTTATTTTAGTTATTCCCTGAATAACTAGAGTTCTATTAAGAAAGTCCTTATCTGTCCTTATATCTTGAAGTTTAGCCCCTACTCTTTCTCTGGTAATTTCAGAGGTCTTCCATTGAGGTACTTGGTGTTGACTTTTGGGAAAAGTGAAAGATATGTATCTAGATGCATTCTTGTACAAGTAGAAACCCAGTTTGCTCAGCACCATTTGCTGAAGATGCTGTGTGTTCTCCAATGTGCATTTCTGATATCTTTGTCAAACATCAGGTAGCTATGGTTAGGTGGACTTATATCTGGCTCTTCTTCTATTCCATTGATTTATGTACCTTTGTGCTGCCAGTCCCATGGTGCCATATCTGTATAGGATAACTTTAAATTAGCAATGGTAGATTGCTCTTTGGTTGGATAACCATTTGCACAGTATTTATTCTTCTAATTCATGAACATCTTCCAATGGCTTCTTCAATTTCTTTTCTCAGGGTTTTAAAGTTTTCATTGTAGAGGTCTTGTATACTTCCTTGGTTAGGTTTATTCCCATTTTCCTTGAGGTTGTTGTGAATGGGAATGTTTCTCTGATTTCCTTCTCAGAATGGCATTTGTACATAGGGAGGATATGGGGTTTTGAATGTGGAGTTTGTATCCTGCCACTTTTCTGGAGTGTTTACCCACTTTTAGGAGTTTTCTTGTGGGATCTTTAGGGTCTTTTATCATAGAATCATATTCATTAGAAGAGAAGAATACTTTGACTTCTTCCTTTCCTGTTTGTATGCCTTTTATTTCCTTTTCTTGTCTTATGGCTCCAGCTAAGACTACAAACGCTGTATTGAATAGGAGTGGAGAAAGTGGATGGACACTCTTACCTTGTTCCTGGTCTTAGTGTAACGGCTGTAAGAATTTCTCCATTTAGCATGATGTTGGCTGTAGGTTTGTCACATATAGCCTTTTATTATGTTGAGATAAGTTCTTTCCATCCATAGCTTCTCTAGGACTTTTATTAAGAAGGGATGTTGGATATTGATGAAGGCCTTTTCTGTATCAATTGAAATAATTATGTGATTTCTGTCCTTGTGTCCATTATGTGGTGAAGTTCATCCTTTGAGTTTTGTATGCTAGACCATCCCTGAAACTTGATCATGGTAAAAGACACTGGCCTTGAAATCTTGGTAATCCTCCTACCTTGGCCTCCTGAGTGGTAGCCCAGAAAGTGTGTGTGACACAACACCTGACTGTAAATGATCTTTTGATGCATATCTCAATGTTGTTTGAATATATTTTATTGAGAATTTAGGGGTCTACATTCATCAGAGAGATTGATGCATAGTTTTCTTTTGTTATTTCTATATCTGGATTTGCTATTAGTATATTGCTTGCTTCATAAAAGAAATGGGAAGTATTCCCTCTATTTATTTATATTTTATGGAAAAAATCTGAGAAATGTTGGTTTTTTCATTCTTTTGGAAGGTCTAGTAAAATTCACCAGTGAATTCATCTGGACCTCTGTTTCTTTTGTAGAATATTCCTATTGCTGATTTAATCCCATTGCTTGTTATAGAACTGTTTAAATTATTTGTCTCATCTAAATTAACTTTGGTTGGTTTTATGCATCTATTCATCCATTTCTTATATATATATATATTTAAATTTTTATTTTATTATTTTATTAGTGACAGACAGACAAAGAAAGAGTCAGAGAGAGAGAGAGAGAGAATGGGCACACCAGGGCCTCCAGCCACTGCAAACAAACTTCCAGATGCATGTGCCAACTTGTGCATCTGGCTTACGTGGGTACTGGGGAATCAAGCCTCAAACTGGGGTCCTTAGGCTTCATAGGCAAGCGCTTAACCACTAAGCCATCTCTCCAGCCCCCATTTCTTTTATATTTTGCATGGGATATAAGTTTTTAAAATATAATAATTTTTTCTGAATTTCTTTGATATCTGTTATAATATCTGCCTTTTCTTACTTAATCCTACTGATTCGAGTCTCCTCTCACTCTTTATTTGGTTAGGTGGGCTTTGATTTTGCCAATCTTATTCATCTTTTTAAAGATCCTTTTTTTTGTTAATTTTTTTCTTATATTTCACTAATTTCTGCCATGATCATAATTAATTAGTTTCTTCTGTTTACTTCTTTAGAAGTTGGCTTGTTCTTAATTTTTCAAGGCTTTAAGGTGCATCATTATTTCTTTGGTATCTCTTTGATGCTGTGTTATAGGCAGTATAAATTTCCGCTAAGACTTCCTCCATTGAATCCCATAGATACCTAGTGTGTTGGGCTTTCATTTTCATTAAATTCTAGAAACACTTTTATTTTCTTAATTATCCATTCATTATTTAATAGGTTTTTTTTTTTTTTTTTTTTTTGAGGTAGGTTCTCACTGTAGCCCAGGCTGACCTGGAATTCACTATGCAGTCTCAGGATGGCCTTGAACTCACGGTGATCCTCCCACCTCTGCCTCCTGAGTGCATGAACCACCACACCCAGCTAGTCTGTGTTTTGAAAAAATATTTTTATTTATTATTTGCAAGCACAGAGAGATCGAGAGAAGAAGAAAGAGAGAATGGCCATGCCAGGACATTCATCTGCTGCAAATAAACTCCAGACATATGTACCACTTTGTGTATCTGGTTTTACGGGGGTCCTGTGGAATCAAACCTGGGTCATCAGGCTTTACAGGCAAGCACCTTAACTACTGAACCATTTCTCCAGTCCTAGTAGTGTCTTTTTAAATTTCCATGAGTTAATGTATTTTCTGTAGTTTCTCTTGCTGCTTGATTTCTAGCTTTATTATGTTGTGGTGAGTTAGAATAAAAGAAACTCTTTCAATTTTGCTATATGGGTAGTGACTTGGTTTGTATCCTAATATATAATAAATTTTAGAGAATATCCCATAGGCTGCTGAAAAGAATGTTTATTCTGTATCATTTGATGTGATCTGTAGATATGCGTTAATCCATTTGATCTATGAGATCATTTAACACCAGCATTTCTGTTTATTTTCATTGAATAACCTGTTTGTGAAAGGGTATGGTAGTCACTTTAATGTGGTAGTATTTGTTTTATGAAATGATGTTCACTTGTGTTCACTGCATAAGTATTTAGATTGCAGTGTCCTCTCTATAGATTGTTTCCTTAATCAGTATAAAGTGACCTTTATCTCTTCTGACTAGTTTTGGTTTGAAGTACATTTTGTCAGACATTAGAAAGAGGCCATTGGCAGCCTCTTGTGTTTATTTTAGTAGAAAAATATCAAATGACAAAATAGCAATTTCCTTTTACAATATTGGCTGGTTTTACATTTAATTCTAAGAGAATGAATATTACACTCCATGAAATGGAAAGTGAGTAATTGAGCAAAAAGATGAGATCATAGAGGACTTTAGAAATATAAAATAAAAAAGGGACAAATATAAACTGTTTTACTTTCCTTCTAAAGTGGGGACATCAAGACCGAACAAGAGAAAGATGACTTATCAGTCACATATTGTATTCTAGGTTGCTTATCTGGTGTGAAGCTGAGGGATGAAGGATCTGTAATGTCATGGACACTGGCAGAACCTGGTTGGGAGATGTGGTCTTTTTCTCTCTGGTTCAAATTCTCAGATCAGGTGAACAGCTTAGTTTCAAATGTGGTGACTTATAGTTTTAATAGGTGCAACTTCATTTTGATAACTACTATGTCAATTAAGGAACATAGTTCAAAACTATAACCTCCTTTAATTTTTATTTTCTTACTATTTTTGCATATGATATAATTCTATATGCAAAAGACCCTAAAATACTATACCAGAAAACTATTATAGCTTATAAACTCTTAGCAGAGTTGCAGGACATAAAATTAACATATAAAAATTAACAGATTCTGGGCTGGAGAGATGGCTTAGTGGTCAAGGCATTTGCCTACAAAGACAAAGGACCCAGATTCAATTCCCCAGGACCCATGTAAGCCAGATGCACAAGGTGGCACATGTGTCTGGAGTTCATTTGAAGAACTGGGGTGCTTAGGCTTCACAGGCAAGTGCTTAACTGCTAAGCCATCTCTCCAGCCCCCCCGATGGTGATTTTTGCTGTTATATTATTGGAAATATTTAGAGGGTTAAGCTGTTGTTACATTTGTATTGCTATCTAAAGAAATTTTCTTTATTAAATGAGATCATATGGTGGTTTATGAAATGCATTGTGTACAGGTTTACAAGCTGAGAAAATATAAGAAAAGTCAAAGAGAGTCTGAGTATATGTAGGTCATAAGGAGATCAAAATGTGCTTTGATTATGAACATGGTTTATAATCTTGCTTATGAAAATTTCAAAAAAAATACAAGTTGGTACATGAGAAAATAATAAAATTAAATTCAAATGTCACATAAGCATGATTTATTTCTACTTTAATATTTTTGTTTGAAATGTCTCAAAACAAAGAATATTGCCATTGGCCTAGTGACTTTTGGTAGTTGTTTCAAAATTCCTAATTATCTGGTTAAATTGGTTGCCCCTCCATAAGTTCATGTGTTTAGAGTGCTTTGTTCTCAGTTGCTGGCAATTTGGGAGGTGTAATCTTGCGGGAAGAGGAGTGTGGTTGAGAGTAGGATTAGGTGTGTTTTAGCCAGCTTCCCTTGGCTAGATTTCAGTTTACTTTCCTGCTGCTGTTTGCCACTTGCTGTGGCAAGGAAGTGATGTCCAGCCTCTGCTCTACTATCTTTCCCATCATAGAGCTTTCCCTCAAGACGATAAGCAAAAATAAATCCCTTCCTTCCATAAGCTGTTTTTGGTCAGGTCCTTTGTGGTAGCAATGAGAGGAGGTCACTGCAACACCGTGTTTATCAGAAGCAGCTGTGACCACTCACAAGCGGCCATTGAGATTAGGGCTGCTGAAGTTCCTTCACAGAATAATCACTTACATACTTCTCTGTGCACATTTGACACACATTATATGTACTTTTAGTTGCTAATGTTTTCTGTGGTCCAAAAATATTAA
Source organism: Orientallactaga sibirica (assembly GCA_036365145.1). Lineage (NCBI taxonomy): Eukaryota > Metazoa > Chordata > Mammalia > Rodentia > Dipodidae > Orientallactaga > Orientallactaga sibirica. The sequence goes on along the minus strand of JAEOAD010000020.1, from coordinate 35,456,752 downwards.
ATAGAAAAATCACAGAAATAAGCAATAAGTTTTAACTCAAGGGCTATTGTGAATAATGTGATGAAATCTTAGGGTGCCACATTGTTCCCCCACCCAGGATATGAATAATTTTGCCTACTGTATCTTCATTCTGTACACTACACACCCATTAGTTTCTGGTATCTCTCTTGGTTAGCAAATTGACTAGCATGGCATGGCATGGCATGGCATGGCATTTTTTGTGCTCAGGGGACTTCTAAGTAATATCCTAACCCTGTATCAAGATGCCTACATCATTCATTTCATCACATAGGTACTGAGTCATCTCACAGCCTTATGAGTACATGGCAGTAAGCTTTTGAAAAATATATATCATCCATACAAGTTTCATTACTTACAATTTTATTTTTAGGTATTGTAGATCTCCTTAAATCATATTATTAGTTATTGTAGATCTCCTTAAATTAGGGAGTTCAGTAATACTGTGCCTAATTTATAAATTCAAATTTTATAGTTATGCATATATAGATAATGTAGTGTATATGAGATTAATACTATCCATAATTTCAGATATGCATAGTGTATCTTAGCATGTATTTTCTATGAATAATCACAGATGATTTCATATGTAGTGTTTTCTAAAAACTGAGGACAGAGTCATGCAAATACAGAAACATGCTGCCTGATTATCAAGCTGTTTATGTACAAAATCTGCTGGTAATAAATGGAGACAGAGTAGATTTTAAGGGTGAGCAAAAAGAAGCAGAGGAATCAAAGTAAGAATCCAAGAGGATACATGCTACAGTGGCTAGTAGGAAGTAGAGAAGCAAGAGCGTCAGGAAGGCCTGAAGCAGAGACAAAAAAATGAAATGAGAAGCCATCTGCTAGCATGAGTTGTGGATATCAGAAGGCATTAGCCCAGCTGATGGCTTCATATACAGAATTTTTTTTTAAGTTAAGAACTTTAATATATGAACATATTGCAATTGGTAATAGTCTTATTGGATTGTACTCTTATGTTCCCTCTCCTCCACCCCCATTCCACTGAAAGCCCTCCTCAGTGGAGTTACTGATATTTACTGTGGGGTAATGAGTGTACCAGTCAGTCTTGGGTGGGAGCACCGCCTCAGAGTACATCTTACCACACTGCAGCTCTTACAATCTTTCTGTCCTCCTCTTCTTCCATTTTACTTAAGCCTTAGGGGACATGTTGTAAGCTCTCAGCAGCCTCTGGTTTTCTGCTGATGAGTTTTGAGTCTCCTCAGTGTCTACTGCCATCTCCCTGAAGGAGGTTCTCATGCCAGCAGTGAAAGCAGCACTCATCTTTAATCTGCCATTTCCTCTGCAATGAGCCCTGGGCCCTGGTAGGTGTGATAGAAATTTTAGGCATTTGACTTTCTTGTCTTGTAGTGCTGATGGGTCTTGGGCATCCCTGGTCATCACTGCCATCTACAAAAAGTAGATTCTGTATCCAAGAGTGAGAACAAAATAGATCATAATAAACATAGACATTTAAAAACTTTTGATAGGCATAATCTTTCCTTTCAGTCAAAGAACAGTGGGAGCTTTGCCCTAGGGGTTATGACCTTCTAAGCCTTAGGCTTCTGACTTGGCTCTCAGTATTAGGCATAAATTCCCTCCCAGTGAGGAGAATTCATATGCAATCAGAAAGCAGTTGATTACCTCCATAGCCTGTGTGCCTCTATTGCACTGGTGTTTATATCTTGCCTGGCTGGATAAATTTGTAGCTTGCTTATTAACATGGTTGGTGACTTAAACCCACCAGAAGCTTATGTAGTTCTTTATAACACTATGAGAGCTAGTCATAGTAGGAGCTGACTTCCATCTTAGTTTTAGCATGATCTCTCAATGTCCTGAGACCTCAGCTTATGTTGTGTTAAACAATAAGATCTTGCCATTTAGATCTGGTGGATAACCAAGTGCTTTTGCAATGCCCTGCATTGTTTTGGGTGATTCATTGGCCTACCTGACCAACAGTTCTCTATGAGGAAGCAACTCAATTCTGGCAGTGGGATTTACCATCAAGACCCTATGGTTTTAGTCTAAAGCATTCTCCACCTCTGCAAGGTGCTTGTCTCACACTATTCTCTCTCTCCTCTCTTTCATTAAGAGAGTTATATCTTTTAATTAGCTAACCAAGAGGTTTCTATGGTATTGATTATTAGTTTTGTGTGTCTCTCCACTCCTCTTCCTCCATTACCCTAATACCCCCCACAGGCTCTTACACTCTCTGTATTCTGAGGGAAATGAGTTTTTTTTTTTTTTTTGGAGAGAGACATAGAAAGAGACACAGAGATAGGGAGAGGAAGACAGATAGAGATGGGGGCTCCAGCAGCCTCTCAGCTGCTGTGAATGAAATCCAGATGCGTGCACCCCCTTGTGGTCAAGTGCGGCATTGTGCCCTTGCGTCACTTTGCATCTGGCTAAACGTGGGACCTGGAGATTGGAACCAGTATTCTTAGGCTTAGGAGGCAGGCGCCTTAACCACTAAGCCATCTCTCCAGCCTGGGAAATCAGTTTTAATAAGAAGTCAAGTACAATCTATTAGTCTCCTGTTGTAAAAATACTTGAAGCTAAATGGTTTGGTTGGAAATAATTAATTAGAAAGACTTATTTTCTTGTCATTGTGACAAAATGGAGCAACAGAAAGGAGGAAGAAGTCATTTTGGTGAAGTTTCAGGGCTTATCTTACGGTATGGAAGGCATGGGTGTGGAAGTGGCTCAGTCCATTCTGGAGGGTGAGGCAGCTGTTTACATCATGACAGGTGACTAGGAAATAGAAATGGGACTGGAACCAGGCTCATACTAAAACCCTAAAGGTCTGCCCCCAGGGTCCCACCTCCACCAGCCAGGCTCCACAGCCTCTTATAACAGCACACCACAGGCAGAGGAACAGCTGTCCAAATACATAAGACTGTGGGGAAACTTCACGTTGAAACAAACAGTAAGAAACATATCCAATTAGTGCAGTGGGGTCTATGAGAATGACCTGGGTTATTAGGAAGGGCCACAGCTAGAGGACCATCACAACAATACTGTAGGGAAGCTTCTTTGCCATTTGGGGGACCATCACATAGCAAGGCTGCTAGTGTGGGAAACACATGGCCACTGTAGACTATGTGAGTAGACTTGGTCTGAAATTGACAAAAGGACATTGTACCAGAGGGGCAATGGATAAACTCTCTGGGAACTTAGGTTAAAATAGACAGAATCGGGCTAGAGAGATGGCTTAGTGGTTAAGCGCTTGCCTGTGAAGCCTAATGACCCCGGTTCAAGGCTCAATTCTCCAGGACCCATGTAAGCCAGATGCACAAGGGGGTGCACACATCTGGAGTTCGTTTGCAGTGGCTAGAGGCCCTGGCACGCCCATTCTCTCTCTCTCTCTCTGCCTATTTCTGTATCTTTCTCTCTCTCTCAAATAAATAAATAATAAAATATTTAAAAAATAGACAGAATCAAGCAGTAAGAGTTTTGGATTCTAGTGAGAAGTTGATTGATGGTACTGATATGTGCTTAAAACCAAAACCACTTGGGAGTAATGAATTTTGCTCTTATCTAAGACAATGCATGTAAAGTTGGAAGTTTCAAAGTAAAGAAAAAACCCTCTGGTGCAATGTAATCTACATATATATTAGTAATTGGAAGAACATAGAACAGAAATAGTTGGAAGTAATAATTTTGTATCATAAATCACCCAGACAAGGTTTGTACATTACTTTTCAGTAACTTTTGTTGAAAGCTTATGGGAAAAGAGATGCACAGAAAATAAGATAAAATCAGGGCAGACTATGAGGATATCAGTCAGACTGGTAGAATTTTAGAGAGAAATCAGCTAGAAAAGTCCATACCTTCAGGGGAGTTAACATTCTATTAAGAAAATCATTTCATCAAAAACTTTCTGCACATTTCAAAACAGTTTAATGGAAGGTAAAATTAGCTAATTTTATGGTGCCTTGTATTCTTTAAAGATGGCATCATATGCAATCTGAGGTGAAATCATGTGCTGGTTAATACTGATGGTCTCTTGACTGGATTGAAAGAGGCCTAGGAGATCAACTAGTGCATCTCTGGGTGTGTCTGTGAAAGTATTTTCAGAAATGACTGGATTAGCTCACAAGGAATCGGACCCACTGAACAGTTTAATCCATGGATAGAGTAAAAATGTGAAGACATTTGGGAGATGGCAGAGCTATGAAAGATAGGAAGAATGTCACTGGAAGCATGTCCCTGGGGACTATTGTTGACCTGGCCCCTTCTGTTAACGGCTTTGCTCTGCTTCCTGTCTGCCGTGAGGTAAGCAGCTCTCTTATACCTTTCCTGACATGATGGTCATAAACCACTATATATATATATATATATATATATATATATATATATATATATATATATATTTCACATATGTTCTATTGGTCCTGTTTCTGTAGATAATCCTAAGCATTTCTTTATATTTCACATGAATTCTGGCTTTTTACATGTTATGATAGTTAATCTTGATTGTTATCTTGGTGAAGTTTAAAATCATCATGGAAACAATCTCTGGGCATGTCTGTGAAGAACTTTCTAGATTAGGTTAATTTAGGTGGGAAGGCCATCCTAAATATATGTGGCACCATTCCTATTGGCTGGGATCCCCAACTGAATGAATGAAAAGAGGAAGCAAGAAGATCAGCAACATTCTTTTCTCTGCTTCCTCTCTGTGGATACATGTGACCTGCCACCTCATGTTCTGCTCCCATGCTTTTCCTTCCATGGTGGACTATAACCTCTAGCTGTGAGCCCAGAATAAATCCTTCCTTCCTTAAAATTTAAATTTCTTTTGTCAGGTATTTTGTCACAGCCATGAGAGAAATAACTGAAATACATCTATGAGGTATTTTCTTATAGGAAATGGTATAGAGAAGGTCGGAACAGGACCAGGTTGGAGTCAGAATAGAGGCGCTGGGGAAAATTGTGCTGCTTGTGAACATCAGGGGTAGGTGGAGGACAGATATTCTGTTAAGAGAGAAAGTGGAGGGCGGTGCCTCCCGGCCATTGCATCTATTTTTTTTTTTTTTTTTTTTTTTTTTTTGGTTTTTCAAGGTAGGGTCTCACTCTGGCCCAGGCTGACCTGGAATTCACTACGTAGTCTCAGGGTAGCCTCGAACTCTCGGCGATCCTCCTACCTCTGCCTCCCGAGTGCTGGGATTAAAGGCGTGCGCCACCACGCCCGGCTTATTGCATCTATTATTGTGGCTGTCAGTGAAATCTTTACAATGGCCTGGGGCAAATAAGTGTAGAGAGAGTGAGTAAGGAAAGTGATATATAAGTCCTGAGATGCAGCAGAGGTTGATGCTATAAAGAAGGGAATAGAGATGTGTGTCACACGAACATTTTAGAAAGTAAGAACTTTGGGTTACTGCCTCCATACTTGATTGGTGCATTCATGACCACACACTGGTTGGTTGTTGTTACCCCCACAAGACCTGCACAATTCTGAGCCCATCAACATTTTGACATCGAGGATGGAGGAGAACAAAAAGGACATACAGAAGAAAAATTACTTGGAAAACGAAGGGGCTCAGAGGAATAGGATGTTGGGGGGGCAGTGGCAAAAGAGGGTAATAAGGAATGAGAACAAATTTTATTGTGTTCATGTTTTAAAATTCTCAATAAAATGTTAAAACAGAAATTTCTCTACCAGCTTTGCTGGGGCAGTTCTTTCTGGGCAATGTGTGCCTGTACTTCATATGTACCCAATTCACTGGTTCTGCATCTGTGTATAACACACTTTTATACCAGGTCTATACCTTTGTATACCATTACCTTTGCTAGTGCAAAAAACACCAAATATAAAACTTTTTTGTGGTTTTTCAAGGTGGTAGAGTCTTGCTTTAGCCCAGGCTGACCTGGAATTCACTATGGAGTTTCAGGTGGCCTTGAACTCATGGTGATCCACCTACCTCTGCCACCCAAGTGCTAGGATTAAAGGCATGCACCACCACACCTGGCTTTATAAACCATTTTTTTAAAGGTGATTAACCATTGCATTGCTTTGTAAATTTGAGTATTCTGCTGGATTAAATATATTTTTCTGGTTCATCTGTGCTTGTAAAATACTTAATAACACCAGCAAAGCAGTAGAAGAATAGAAATATTGCATAATGCAATATGGTATTGGTGTATCTAGTATAATCTGCTACATGCTTATATTCCAGGAAACATTCGCACTAGGTCCACTTGATGAATGTACCAAATGTAAATAATTTGTACTTTACAGCTTAGTTTGGTAAGATCTTCAGGACATCTTTGGTGTGTGTGTGTGTGTGTGTGTGTGTGTGTGTGTGTATGTGTGTGTCTGTGTGTGTTTGAGGTAGGGTTTCACTGTAGCCTAGGCTGACCTGGAATTCACTATGCAGTCTCAAGATGGCCTCAAACTCATGGCAATCCTTCTTCCTCCTACTTCTGTCTCGCAAGTGCTGGGATTAAAGGCGTGTACCACCATGACTGGTTGTGTGTGTATATTTTGAGGAAGGGATTCACTCTCGGCCGGGGCTCACAGAGACCCTTTTACCTCAGCATTAGAAGTGCTGGGATTAAAGGTATATACCAACATTCCCCACAACAACATCTGTATTAAAAAATGAAAGTGAAGAAAAGGTTTTTTTCAGGAGGGATAGTGTTATCCTCCCAAATGGTAAGAAGGATGGGAAAAGAGAAGGTAGAAGTGGATGAGACAAAGTGGATGAGACAAGGAGCTGACCCTGTGTTGAAGAGCTGAGACTGTGCTGAGGTGGGAATGGAGCTGAATGGACCCTGCTGAAGGAGCTGAGGTGACCCTGTGTTGAGGTGGGAGCAGAGCTGAGACTCTGTGCTGAGGTGGGAATGGAGCTGAGGGAGGTGACCCTGTGCTGAGGTGGGAGCAGAGCTGAGAGATGTGACTCTGTGCTGAGGTGGGAATGGAGCTGAAGGAGGTGACCCTGTGCTGAGGTGGGAGCAGAGCTGAGAGATGTGACCCTGTGCTGAGGTGGGAGCAGAGCTGAGAGATGTGACTCTGTGCTGAGGTGGGAATGGAGCTGAGAGAGGTGACCCTGTGCTGAGGTGGGAGCAGAGCTGAGAGATGTGACTCTGTGCTGAGGTGGGAATGACTTTGTGCTGAGGTGGGAGCAGAGCTGAGAGATGTGACTCTGTGCTGAGGTGGGAATGGAGCTGAAGGAGGTGACCCTGTGCTGAGGTGGGAGCAGAGCTGAGAGATGTGACTCTGTGCTGAGGTGGGAATGGAGCTGAGGAGGTGACCCTGCGCTGAGGTGGGAGCAGAGCTGAGAGATGTGACTCTGTGCTGAGGTGGGAGCAGAGCTGAGAGATGTGACCCTGTGCTGAGGTGGGAGCAGTGCTGAGATGTGACCCTGTGCTGAATGGAGCTGAGAGAGGTGACCCTGTGCTGAGGTGGGAGCAGAGCTGAGAGATGTGACTTAGTGCTGAGGTGGGAGCAGAGCTGAGAGAGGTGACCCTGTGCTGAGGTGGGAGCAGAGCTGAGAGATGTGACTCTGTGCTGAGGTGGGAATGGAGCTGAGGATGTGACTCTGTGCTGAGGTGGTGACCCTGTGCTGAGGTGGGAGCAGAGCTGAGAGATGTGACTCTGTGCTGAGGTGGGAATGGAGCACCCTGTGCTGAGCAGAGCTGAGAGATGTGACCCTGTGCTGAGGTGGGAATGGAGCTGGGAATGGAGCTGAGAGAGGTGACCCTGTGCTGCTGTGCTGAGAGATGTGACCCTGTGCTGAGGTGGGAGCAGAGCTGAGAGATGTGACTCTGTGCTGAGGTGGGAGCAGAGCTGAGAGATGTGACTCTGTGCTGAGGTGGGAATGGAGCTGAGGGAGGTGACCCTGTGCTGAGGTGGGAATGGAGCTGAGGGAGGTGATCTGGTGCTGTGGGTTTGTTGTTGGGTCTGCAGCCAAGACACTGGGATGCCTGCTAGAACCTCACAGCACTACTTCTACTCAATAGCACTGGCTATCTCTTTCAGATGTGATGTTGGTATTATGGTAATGTATGTGTGTGTGTGTTTCTTTAAATAGTACTGTAATTTTTTAAAGCATTATTTGAAAATCGGGAGCGATCACACAGGAGCTTTATTTTCACAGAGGTTTTGAGATAATAGGATGGTGCTAATTAAATTCTTTTCTGCTTCAATGACTTCCTCCTCTCCTGACTCATATTGTCAATATGATAATGCAGATCCCCAGTGGCACACAAGAGGGGGAAGAGAGTCATTACAGACCTTAGGCTTCATTTTGTTGCTTTATAGAACTGTCAGGAATGAGCAATGTTACCTTTGAACACAGATGGCAATTACGATTGTAAGAACCATGTCACCAGAAGCCCTCATGGGTAGCACTCTAAAAGATAGCTCTTCTAAGGGTCTTAGTGATCAGTTACAGACATAGTAATGTAGGTACCCATCTGTGCAAGGTGACACATGCAAAGCCACACGAAGCCCTGGCTCTTTCCCTTGCTTCACAGCTGTGAGGACAGAAAATCAGGCTGAATTTCAGCTACCTACCTTACATCTGTTTCCATATTACAAGCTACCCCAGGTGACCATTTAATCTCAAAAGTGCCCCATGAAATTTTAAGATTTAGGAGCTTGAGGGAATCTCTGTAACAACCTATCATTTATAGATGGGAAATAGAGGTCAAGACCATAAAGCTCATGATCATGTGAATGTGAAAATTTCCATGAGTGCCTGAGTTCCTGAATGCAGATGAAGTTGGTTTTAGGGACGGCTTTCACCATAATGTCACCATGCCATCATGGTGCTCTGAACACAGACTATAAACCATTGTTAGAGAAATGCAGAGGGTGTTATAGACACACTGGAATGAATTTGCATATTTGTTTACTTTGCTGTTAGTAGATGAATAAAATTGAATGTTTAGTGTATGTGTCATGATGTTTTGATACATGTTTGCAGTGTAAATGTGGGTATGGTTAAATCAAGCTAATTAAAGTGGGCTTTCCTGTAGATTTGGAATCTACTCCCTTCAGCATTTCCGAGGACACACACATTACTATTCCTGTTAGTCATCATGATGCATGATTGAGCTCTTAAAACTTACTCTTTTAAACTGAAACTCTGTATCCATTGACCAACTTCACCCAGCTTCCCAACTAAGCAGCATTCTCCTCCTATTTGTATAAGTTCAGCTTTTTTTTTTTTTTTTTTTTTTTGCATTCAACATACAAATGAAATCATGTGATACCTTTTTGTTCTTGGCTTATACACCTTGACCTAGTGTCCTCCATATTTGTCCACATTGTCATAAGTCATCTGCATACATTTGAGTTCTTCCTGCCCTTACCCACCCCTCACTATACACAGAAATGCATTGAGGTATGTGAAACATGTATTATTTTACAGGTTAAGAGAACCATGAAAGGGCTGGAGAGATGGCTTAGCAGTTAAGGCACTTGTCTGCAAAACCAAAGGACCCAGGTTCAATTCCCCAGGACTCATGTAAGCCAGATACACATGACACATGTATCTGGAGTTGTTTGCCGTGGCTGGCTGCCCTGGCGTGTCCATTCTCTCTCTCTCTCTCTCCTCTCTCTCTCTGTCTCAAATAAATAAATAAATAAAATATAAAAAAGAAAACCATGAAACATTATGCATCTACTGGTAGATTCTCCCAGATGGTGTTCAGATACCTGCTTAGTAGTCTGAAGACAAATGGAAGGTCATTTAACTATATCGTAGTCATCCAAGGCCAAGAGCCATTCTAGCAACTCCTTACCCTTCCATACTTCCCACCTTTATCTTTCCAAGACCTCTTAAAGAGACTCCTCACTAACATGTGGCTCTTCCCTTTCTCTTCCTCCTTCCCTTCCTTCTCCTCCTCTTGTTCTCCCTCTTGCTCATTCTCCTCCATCAAAATCATTATTGTCATCATTATATTAGCAGCTAAAAATTTAAAAATATTTTTATTTATTTATTTATAAGGAGGGGTGCATGGGAGAGAATGGGCACATTAGGGCCTCTAGCCACTGCAAATGAACTACAGACATATGCACCACTTTGTGCATCTGGCTCTAAGTGGGTACTAGAGAGTCAAACCCTAGTCATTAGGCTTTGCAGGCAAGCACCTTAACCACTGAACAATCTTTCCAGCCCTCATTTACAGATTTTTTTTTTTTTTTTTTTTTTTTTCGAGGTAGGGTCTCACTCCGGCCCAGGCTGACCTGGAATTAACTATGTAGTCTCAGGGTGGCCTCGAACTCATGGCGATCCTTCTACCTTCTGCCTCCTGAGTGCTGGGATTAAAGGCGTGCGCCACCATGCCCAGCTACAGATTTTTTTAATGCCACAGTATTTTATATATCTGGAGGCTTTCTTAACCAGGGAGCATATAATTAGAAGCAAAAATTTAAGTATGAAAACAAATATTTGTTTTATAGTGTACTTAGAATAAAACATGAATAGAGGGTACATAATTTATCTTTTAAAATATTGAACAAAATATAAGGTAAACCATAAAACTCACCTGATATATCCTTATATATTGTAGCTAATCTTTAACCATATAACAACAATTTTGTAATGTTTTCTACAATAGAACAGAAAATTTAGTTTCCTAATGTTATTGGGAATATTTTTATTTAATTTTTTAAATGCTTCTCTAATTGTCAGTGTGCAAATTTTAGGGTTTTGTTTCCAAATACGGGGAAAATCTTGAAAGGCTTTTATATGGGAACTATATAATATCACTTCAAGTTTTCAATTAGTTTTTGCTTTCTTCCTTCATTGATTTCTTTACACATACATTCATTCCTTGAACAGAAATCTACAGATCACATATCAAATCTCTGCTCTGGTTTTGAAAAGCCCATGAGCTGAAAATAGACATTACATTCTTTTATTATTTATTTATTTATTTATTTTTGAGGCAAGCCCAACTGAATGGCTATTTTTTTTTAATATGCAAGAGTGATAGCAAGAGGAGAGAGAGAGAGAGAGAGAGAGAGAGAGAGAGAGAGAGAGAGAGAATTAGTGTGCCAGGACCTCAGCCACTGTAATCATACTCCAGATCCATGATCCACCTTGTGTGCATGTGTGACCTTGTGTGCTTATGTCACCTTTTGTGCATCTGGCTTATGTGGGACCTGAAGAGTCGAACATTGTTCCTTAGGCTTTGCAGGCAAGTGCCTTAACCATTAAGCAATCTCTCCAGCCCAATATTCCATTCTTAAGTGGATAAAAGTTTTTTCTCAGATTGTGGAACTACTAAGAAATAGTGAAATATTTATGAGATGGGACTTTGTAGAGGAAGTCATGTCATGGGGGCCAGGCCTTTGAAATGATATTGAGACCCTAACTCTTTCTTTTCTGCTTTATTTCCTGACAGCCATGATGTCATCAGCCTCCTCCGACAGTCATTTCTGCTGCCATAGGGAAAAAAACAACTTGAATAAGCACCGTGATTGAGACCTCTAAAACTATGAGTCAAAAGAAGCCTTTTCTTCTTTAAGTTATTCATCTTTGTTTTCTTTTTTTTTTTTTGTAATAGTGATAGAGGATCACAAATTATAATGTTAAATATTAACTAAATATTATTAATATTAGAGATAATTTAGATGATTTGGATCAGAAAATATAAGCTGACAAGGAGAAACCAGGGGGTTAGAAAAAAAATCAGGAAAGTATGCTCCAGGAGGAAGGTTGATATATTCCTTGCATCTGGAGTAAGCTACAGTATTTAAATATGCTTTGTAACCTGGATAGAATTAATAAGCATTATGTTTAACTATAAAACCTTCAAATTAATTTATTGTATTTAGCCATAAAGCATTATAACTTTAATCTTTTTAATGTGAATTTAATGCTTAAGTTTTAAAAAACACTTATTTATTTATTTGAGAGAAAGACAGAGAGAGAGAGAGAGAGAGAATTAGAGTGCCAGGGCCTCCTGCTGCTGCAAATGAACTCCAGACTCATGTGCTACTTTGTGCATTTGGCATTCTGTGGGTACTGTGGAATTGAATCCCAGAAGACAGGCTTTGCAAGCAAGCACCTTTAAATGCTGAGTCATCTTTCCAGTCCTAATAATAGTTTTATCATACCAGAAATATTTATGGATTTAAATGCTAAAGTGATTCAGAGAAGTCATGCACTTGTATTTATTTACCTATAATTAATTTTAATAAAAGTATGACATTAATGATCAAAGCAGGATGTAAATTACACACAGTTTATTAATACTACACAATATCTCACAGGTAAATATAAATGGGTGATGGTGAGATATGTTACATTTGAGGCACCCTTTAGTGAGTTTAGAGTTTATCTGAAGGGGAAAGATCCACTCTGAATGCAGGCAGAAATGTCCCATCGACTCTGATCCTGGGATTAATAAACAGGAAAAAGGGAAGAAGTCAGCTGACCACCAGCATTCATTACTCTGTTACATGATGCTAGATGTGAGAAAGCAATTTCTGCCATTAGGCCTTGCTTACTTTAGCAGTACGTTCTTGTTGCTGGGACAAAACATTCAACCAGAAGCAGTGTATGGAAGGAAAACTCACAGGTTCAAGAGGAGGTGTATCATGCCAGAGAAAAAGCATGGCAGGAAACAACAGCCAGACAGCACATCTTCACATCAACTGGGAGGAGGATAGGCCAAACTGAGTGTGGCAACTGGGGCTGGGCTGTACCACCCCAAGGCCCACCTTCAGTGACACACAGCCTCCAGAAAGGCTTCTCTTCCCAAAAGCTCCATAACCTTCTCAAACAGTGTCACCAACTGGAGACTAGGTATGCAAACACATGAGGATATGGGAGGGTGCATTTTACATAGAAACACCACAACCACCAAAATGGACTGGATCCTCAAACTATAAATCCAAATGTGCCCTACCTCCCATGAGACATTTCTCTCTCTCTCTCTCTCTTTTTTCTTAATTTGAGAGAGAATGGGAGTGCCCACGGCCTCTCAGCTGCTGTGAATGAACATCAGACTTGTGCCCCCTTGCGTACATGTGCAACATTGCGTGCTTGCGTCACTTTTGCGTCTGGCTAAACGTGGGACCTAGAGATTTGAACGGGTGTTCTTAAGCTTCGCAGGCAGGTGCCTTAACCACTCAGCCATCTCTCCAGCCCCATGAGACATTTCTTATCAGAAATTTGGTCACAGTAAAAAAAAAAAAAAGTAATACAATCCTGTAATATAAGAAGCTTAAAAAGGTCAAAAGACTGAGAGCACTAGGATTAATCATATTGTGTACCAGTCCTTAAAATTTTCTAACCCTCCTGATTGAGAAACCTCATGCAAATGGACACACACTCATTCATGACCTCAGCATTATAATGAAATATTTATTTCCTATATGCTTGTGAATCCAAATTCACTTATAATCTTGTTTGGTATGACTCAGAGCTGCATATTTTTCAGTTGTAGATTCTGATTCTTAATTCCTAGACATCCCTAGATATCTATTTGATACTTTTTAGAAGTTCAATAATTTTCTTGAACTCTTAGGTCTCATGATTTACTGAAAATGCCTTCCTATTTAACATTTTCCAGAACATGAAAAGCTTTCCATTTTCTCTATGGTTTTACTTTCACCCAGCATGGGGGTGTCTGCATTGCTTTAAAGAGGTGACTTACAAGAGTGATTTGGTGTTGTTTGTTTGTTTTGGTGCTGGGATTGAACTAGGCCTTCTTGAAAGCTTAGCACACACTATACCTACTATTCCTCCTAAGTACTATAGTTCGTTTAAGATTCTCCCAGGCTGTTAATTAATATATGTAGTAGTTTGAATGAGTGTCCCCCATAAATCAGGTGTCTTATTAAAGATTGTCACCAGCCTCCTGGCTGGAGGAGGTGTCACTGGAGGCAGATCCTGGGTTCCAGCCCTAAGGTATACTTGGAGGCAAGTCTGATTTCTAGCCCAAAGGTGAGCATAGAGGTTTGAGCTCTGCTGGGTCCCTTTGCTTGCTGCAGTTTTTCTGACATTTGGATGTATGGAAGCAGCTTCTTCTGCCACTGATGGAATCCTCCCTCCACCTATAAGATCTGTAAGCTTGAAAGAAATCCCTTCTTCCCCTAAACTGTTTTTGGCTTGGCTTTTCATCTCAATAATGTGAAGCTGTCACAGAAATTTGGTTGTAGAGAGTTGGGGTTGCTGCATGGTGAATCTGACCACGTGGATTTTGTTCTTTAGGAACTTGTGTGCAGGAACAGGTATGGACTTGGAACAGAGGCCTCACAGTGTGGTAAGCCAAAATTTATTAGCTATTTTGGTGAGAGTTTGAAAAGGTTCAGTGAAGAGAGAATTGTATTTGGAGGCTTTGCTTATGAATTTTCAAAGGAGAAAGAAAGACCACAGAGAACTTTATTGGAACTGGGCTACTGGCATAAAGGCTGACTTCATTCTTCTGCCAAAGCCAAGAGAGTTTAAACAAGGTTGAATTTGAAAGTAATAGACTGATGTGCTTGGCAGAAGATAGGGAACTGAGAGATATGAGATTGATATATAAGACATATAAAGTTGGAAAAATGTAAGGCAGTTTGAGGTTACTGACACAGGGACTGATTGCTAAAGCAGCTATTGTTAGAGATTGCCACCATTTAGGAGGCCTCAACTAGTTTACATTGAAACAATGGGAAGGATGCATGAGGTGATTCCATCCAGGAAAGATAGAATGGTAGAAATGCAAACTCTTTAGAAAGGAAAAAAAAAATCCCTGCTCTTCAAGATCATGATTTATTTCCTCATACTGGCTCTGTCCTACACACCTGATATTGATTTTGGAAGCACAACAATACATAGAAGTGGGGTTATGAAATGCACGTGGTTCCAGGAACCTCTGTGTCAGGTTTGCCAATGCAAATGGTATTAGGAGGTAGGTAGGAAGGCTTCATTTTGACTCACAGCCTAAGGACAAAGGGCCCATCATGGCAGGTAAGGCACAGCAGCAAGCGTGTTAGGCAGTTGGTCACATTGCATCTTCATTAATAGGTCTGAGGCCTTTTTTTTTTTTTTTTTTTTAAGGGATCTCAGTCAGCATTCACCTGTTCCTGTTTCCCTTCTGACAGATCTAGAAAGCCATTATCTGCTGCTAGTGTTTGGTCTTGAACATCCCAAGCTCTGGGACTGTGAGAGAATAGTACTGTGTTCTGCTATGGAAGTGCAGAGAGAAGGAAAAAACTTCCTGGTATGGTGATATACATTGCAACACATAGACTTGTCTCGTTAAATCCTACCTTCTGCTTCACGTTTAGTCATCCATAGTACATCTAATTGTGCTGTTCTTCTCCTATTACAGTCAGCAAGGGAAACTCTTGAGTGCTCAGCCTTGCCCAACGACAAGCACCCTCTAAAGACATCTTCTTCTAAGAAAATAGACTGAGTCTTATTTGTGACAGGTTATACCCAAATAGGGAAACAGAATATCAGGCAAGATATGCCATAATACTCAACCCATGCCTGAACAAAGAAAAGTGCCTCACAGCACATGTAACTTGATCATCTGAGATGGCCACTCAGCTAGACAGGAGGGTGAATATGTATAATGGTATCAGGTAACAAGTTTGGTTTTTATTGCTTTTGTTGCTGTTGTTTTATCTCATTTTATTTGAGACAAGGTTTCACTATGTAACTTCTACTGACTTCAAACTCTCAACACTTGCCTAAGCCTCCCTAGTGCTTAGATTATAGGTGTTTGTGCCACAATGCTCAGCTCAGTCAGCTTCATGGAGCTCATTCAGAATCACAGAAAAGGTGGAAGTGTTAAGCCACATTGAGGTACACTGGTGTTGTCTAAGAAAACGGACCCTGTAAGTACAAAATCGCAGACTGAAAAGGTACCGTGATGGCTAAAGGACCTCCTGCTGCCATTGACCATGGAGGTCGGTAGGCATTTCTGACAGAACTCCCACTGCAGGAAACCTAAGGCATCAAGTGTTTGATGAAGTTCAAACAGGGGATGTCTAATTCCCAGAAAAGGACTTCAGAATGAGAAGTGAGGAGAAAATTCTGATTCCAAGTTACAGGAGGATAAGTTCAGGGTAACTTCTGAGTGACACTCGAGACTCAAATGAAAATGAAACATTTTAGATAGAAAGTTAAACCCCATGAAAAAGACAAAGGACAGATTTCTTGGTGTACTTACAAAATTTAGGCTTACAACCATTTCTAGTATTACATCACCAGCATAAGCAGGAATATCTGTAAAAGTGGGTCATGCAGGAACCAGAGTCTGAGCGCTTACACACAGCACCTGCTCCAGCAGCCTCTAAGCAGGCTTCATTCTTTGCTCTCTCTCTTACTTTGGAGGCTGAGCTGAAACTTCTCCTAGCTGGGGATTTACAACTCTGATGGCAACAAAATGTCACTTGATTTTGTGTTCTCAACCTACCCAATTCTAACAAGTCTTTCAACTGACAGGAAAAGCCATTCACTTACTGTCACAGAGATCTTTGCAAAATCTTCACATTTCTTCAGGAATCTGCATTGCCTTCAATATTGCAGAAGGACAGAAGAAAATAGGGTTCTGAGCCAGGCGTTGTAGAGCACACCTTTAATCCCAGCACTCAGGAGGCAGAGGTAGGAGGATCGCCATGAGTTTGAGGCCACCCTGAGACTACATAGTGAATTCCAGGTCAGCCTGGACAAGAGTAAGACCCTACCTCGAAAAATAAAAAAATTTAAAAAAAGAAGAAAGTAAAAAGAAAACAGGGCTCTGAATAAGATAGTATCTGCAGGCTTTCAAAGTCACATGGCCTAAAGCCTTTCTAGAACTTTAAAAAATATTTAATTAATTAATTTATTTAACAGAGAGTGAAAGAATGGGTTTGTTTGCCCTGTTTATGTTATGCTTGTCTGTACAAAAGCTTTTTAGCTTCATGAGATCCCACTGGTTGAGTGGTTGTCTAATTTTCTGGGCTACTGGGATATTGTTCAGGAAGTCTTTTCATACTCCTATATAGTGGAGAGTTCCCTATATTTTTTCTTCCAGTTGTTTGAGAGTTTCAGGTCTTATTTTTAGGTCTTTAATCCATTTGGAAGTTGATTTTTGTGCATAGGGAAAGGAATGTTTCTAGTTTCATTTTTCTACATGTCATCCAGTTTGTCCAGCACCATTTGTTGAAGATGCTTTCTTTTCTCCAGTATATTTTGTTGGCTCTTTTGTCAAAGATGAAGTGTTTGTAGTTACTTGAACTAAGGGCTTGAACTTTCTGATGCTCATACCTATATCTCCCAAGTGCTAGACTTACAGGTGTACACCACCATGCCTAGTTGTATTCAGTGCTGCTGCTCAAACCCATGGCCTTATGCATGCTAGGCAAGCATTCTATCAGCTGAGCTACATCCCCATCCCTAGAAATCTTATATAAACAGTATTTTGGAATGAGCAGGTTCCAACCTGGAGTTTTGAATTAAGTTGACAATGAAGTAGACAGTGTATAGATGCAGGAGGCAAAGGACAAGAGCCAGATGACCACTGCCACACAGTCTTGTGCTTTGACTTGCAAGCTTTCTGTCTTTAATGATTGCATATCTTCATCTTCTCCTGTTGGTGTGTGTGTTCGTTAGACTTACTGAGATATAATTTATACTATATACTTCATGGATTTAAAGGGTATAACACAATGCTTTCTAATATATTCAGATTTAAAAGGTAAAACACAATGTTTTCTAATATATTCAGAGTAATACAGCCATCCTCCATTTAAAAAGTAAAACACAATGTTTTCTAATATATTCAGAGTAATACAGCCATCCCCCATTTAAAAGGTATAACACAAGGTTTTCTAATATATTCAGAGTAATATAGCCATCCCCCCATTTAAAAAGTATAACACAACGTTTTCTAATATATTCAGAGTAATACAGCCATCCCCCATTTTAGAGCATTTCTTATCACTCCCCAAAGAAAGTCTGTGCCCACATACATTCATTCTTCTTTTCTTCACTGACGATCTCCAACCTTAAATAACTAAAAATCTACTTTTTCTTTCTCTAGATACTCTTATTTGGGACATTTCATACAATGGAATCATAAAACATTTGGCCTTTCATCATTTTCCTGTGTGTGTGCATGCCCGTGTGCAGGCACATAAGGGTTTGAATACATGTTTGTATGCCTACACATTGTGGTTGGAAGACAATCTTGTGTGTGTTCCTCAGATGTCATCCATCTTTTTATTTTTTTTTTTTTTTTTTTTTTGAGACAGGGCTCTCATTGGCCTTGAACTTGTGAAGCAGGACAGACTGGCTGGCCAATGAGCCCTGGTACCCTCCTGTCTTTGCCTGTACACCACTGGAATTATAAATGTGTGCCACCATGCCTGGATTTTTTCAAATGTTCTATTTATTTATTTTCACATGTATTTACATGCACAAAAGCAGGCGTCTTTGAGTGAATCAGGGCCTCTTGCTATAGAAAATGAATGTCTGATGCATGTGCTACTGTTTGTGTCTGGTTTTATGTGGGTGGTTTGGGAATTGAACCCATGTCATCAGACTTGACAAGCAAGCACCTTTTACTGCTGAGCCATCTTTACAAGCTCTGGAATTTTTAAAAGTGGGTTCTGGAGATCAAATTCAGGTATTTATATTTACAAGGCAATTGCTTTACTGACAGGCTATCTTTCCAGCCCATTCCCAGGCATTTTTTTACTCACAGTAGAGATACACTGACAAATTCATTTTAAGTGACAATGCAGCAATTAAGAAAATTTAATTTATAAAACAAATGAAAGACACATTATTTCTTGTGGAATTTTCAGAACTGGGGATGGAAAATTTACTTTTTTTGGAGAGAGAGACAGAGAGAGAGGGAGAGGAAGACAGATAGATGGGTGTGCCAGCAGCCTCTCAGCTGCTGAAAATGAAATCCAGATGTGTGCGCCCCCCTGTGGTCAAGTGCAGCATTGTGCCCTTGCATCACTTTTCATCTGTCTAAACGTGGGACCTGGAGATTGGAACCAGCGTTCTCAGGCTTAGGAGGCAGGCGACTTAACCGCTAAGCCATCTCTCCAGCCCAGAAAATTTACTTTTGAAATGAGTAATGTTTCATTTGGTAATTATATGTTGTAGAATCTATACAGTAAGAAATTTTGAATTTTTCCTACAGTGATTTTGACAGAAACTTGCTATTTCCCATTATATACATTATTTGTTGAAGAGTTGATGAACAACATGATCAAAAGTCATAAGAATGATATGGCTTATATAAGATATAGTTGGATACGTATCATCTGGTAGATAAATTAATATATTCCTGTTCAAATATTTGGGTTGGAGAGTCTAACATGTTTTTAATTCCTTTCCTTGAACCAGGAAAGAAAATGTCATAGTGTCAGATGGGTCCTTGAGAGAGTTATCAAATGATTCTCGGGATATACATGACAATACATAGTCATAATTTGCCATTGTCAAATGAAAAAAAATCATAAAAATAACTTAGTTATCAATCTAATTTGTTTCTATTAATTTTTATTCATGGTTCTACAAAATACAATAGGGAGCTCTTGCTGAGTGGAAACAGTGAAGTGTAAATTGGAAACAGGGGCCTTGGACACTAGAACAAAAGCTGATTGGTTAATGTTGAGTTAGTTTACCAAGTTTTTTGTAGAGGTTGACTATGTGGCACTTAGCATAGGTGATCCCACATTGGTTTGTTTGGAATTCCTGAGGACCTCACTTCAACCATGGCCTCCCATCTCTTTGCATGGTCCATAGAGAGCTGAGGATTCACAAGGGCTATGGTTGGTAATCCAAACATGACCTACCAGGTTTATTAACAACTCTCACATTACAAAGGCTGAACATCTACCCAGGAAGAAAATGATTAACAAATGCTAATTACCTAAGTGAAGCCTTCTTTTTCATTTCTTTTAAAATATGTATACCTCTATAAATGGATTAGAAAGAGACATATCTTTGCTTCCCAAGGGAAGCAGAAAGTGCCTGTGATGGGATTTCACCATGGGGCAGAGGCTATAATTGGATTTTATCTCGGGCAGAGAACATAATTGAATTTCACCAGGTGTCCACAATTTTTGCCCCAGGAAAGAACTAAACGGGCCAGAACACCTCCTCCCCCACTTCAGTGGTGGTGGACAGGCAGGGTCCAAGAGCTTTTGTTGTAAGGCTAGGGCCTCCTTATGCCTGCTTGCTTGCCTGCTTTCTTTCTTTCTTTCTTTCTTTCTTTCTTTCTTTCTTTCTTTCTTTCTTTCTTTCTTTTTTTTTTTGCCAGGTGCTGAGGATAAGGTCTGAAATTAAGAGCATTTGGATGATTAGGCATCTCTTTTGGTGGAAGAGGGCCACAAAATTTGTATATAGCCTGAGAATAGAGAATATTCTTTGTTGATTTGATATGCAATATAAAAGAGAATAGTTTGGTTTGTAGAAATATCTTGACCTGTAATTTTCATTTCACTTTCGTTGTTAAGACTGTTATTGCCAAAGTACACAGTACTTAACACACTATGACATCTTCTGGTGTCAGAGCTCCACCAAAGATGCAACGAGGCTGTAATGTCTCCTTCAGTCTTCCTGCCAATAACACTGCTATTGCACCGTCTTGCACATCTTGTAATCTCTGAAAGTAGAAGCCAAAGGTTGAATTCATGGAGATTTAGAACGGTCCCTATCTTTCACTGCAAATGAATCCTCCAAGTGAAAAAATCCAGGAAAGAATGCTAGGGAAAAAGAGTGAGGTGGAAAAAAAATCAGAAAAGAACAAAGATAAGACAGTGGGAGAGACAGAGAGAAGGAAGGATGAAAAGAAAGAAGGAAAGGAGAATGAAATGATAGAAAATTTCGGAAACAAAGTGAGTAGTATGAAGAGTGGTTGAAGTTTGGGTAAACGATAACAGACACAGATGAATTGTAACTATAAAATACAGAATGAGAGAAAACTAAGATCAAGTATCAGCAAGGGATGGATGTCTTCAAGGTATCTGTCTTAATTCAGCTGCTATATCCAGATAGCATAGACTGGGTATTCAGGTCCTTTCTGTAGAATGGCATTGTATATGTACTGGACCTCATGCACATGACACTACATTGTTTGTGTGATGGGCTACATGTTTGTTTGATGATAGGTAAAACTACCAAGGAAAGGAATATCAGTGAGCTTAAAGTTTTCACCTATGCTGTGGATTGGATGGGTGTACCACAAAGATTCATGCAATAAAGGCGTACCACCCAAGATAATGCTACTGGAAAGTGGTGATAAGTCCTAGGAAGAGAAGTCCTTATATCAGTGAAGACACGTCCTTGAAGGAGATGATGGGACACTTATTTCTGTCTTGTTCTGTTTCACAGATCCTGGTATGAGCAGTGTGATTCACTGTGGACTTCCCTTTTTTTTTTTTTTTTTGCACTGGCATTTCTATCAAAGGCTTAAAGACATGAACCCACAATTTTTAGAATCATGACCTAAACCTATTCTCTGAGTGAATTACTTCAGGCATTTTGATAAAGTCATGTGACTAAAGATCTACATTTAGACTTAAAGACCTTCTACAATCCAAAACCTTCTCTTTTCACTAAATGTAACTATTGTCTTAGTCCTAACTCCTATGTCAATTACCCCTGTAATGTGGTTTGTACCTTAAATATTTCCCCACATTTCCTTTGTTAAAAATCTTGGTAATTAGCACTTTTGGGAGTTAGGCAGTACCTTTGGGAATGGAAGGAAGTTAGGTCTCTCCGGGTATGCCCTTGAAGGGGATATTGGGACTTCAGCTTCTTCACTGCTGCTAGCTTTCTGTTTATAGATGAATAGGCCTCTATTAACATATTCCCACCACAATTCAGGGTTCTACAACATACCCAAAACAGCAAGGCCAAGTGACTATGCATTGAAACCTCAGAAACCATGAGCCAAAATGACCTTTCCTCTTTATATTGTAACATTTGTCACAATGGCATCCAGCTGACTACCCTGTTTTTATTTTATATAATTTTATTGCTTGCATTTTTCCTAAATATAGTTTAATATTTTAGTTTTTTCCTAACTTTGTAAAAAGCATAGAGTATACTGTGGAATCATTTCCTCTTCCTAAGTAATATATTCCTGATATTAATCACATGGTTGGATATTTGTCTTATCTACTCCAAATTGCTGTGACTATACCAGGATCCTTGAACTTGTGTCAGTGAGAATTTTCATTATTATCAGGTATTTGCACTGTAACATGACTTTCACACACGTGTTTGCTATTAATAACTGTATTGATTTGAATATTTTCACACATTCTTCCTAGCAAACATATGAAAAAAATTCTAGGAAATATGTTAATTTGTTGTGGAATTACTCAAGAATGCACAGCTTGGGTCATCATAAAATTAAAACCCTGGCCTGGCTGGTGGCACATGCCTTTAATCCCAGTACACAGGAGGCAGAGGTAGGAGGATCACCGTTGAGTTCGAGTCCACCCTGAGACTACATAGTGAATTCCAGGTCAGCCTGGGCCAGAGGGAGACCCTACCTCGAAAAACCAAAAAAACAAACAAACAGCAAATAATTAAAGCTGGGTGTGGTGGTGCACACCTTTAATCCCAGCACTTGGGAGGCAGAGGTAGGAGGATTGCCATAAATTCGAGGCCACCCTGAGACTACATAGTGAATTCCAGGTCAGCCTGAGCTATAGTGAGACCCTACCTCAAAAACCCAATAAATAAATAAATAAATAAATAAATAAATAAATAAATAAATAAAACCCTGGTAAGATGATGAAAAGACAAGCTTCTGACAATAATAAAATATTTTTAGTTAAAATTTCTGGCAAACAAATATTCTATGACATAGAAAAAAAATCTCAAACTCAACAATAAAAAGAATTCAATTGGTCTACTTTATATACTTATATTTGCCATATTTCAAAAATATTAGATTTTGCCCTCACCTATTTGCATACAATTCCAACTTAACACAGGAGAAGTCTTGTCTATTACATGACATGCCAGGAATTACTACCTTGTTCAGCATGGCTAGTGAGACACTTGAGGAAGGGGCGGCTGCCAATAATAGATCAGTTACTAAGCCACTTCTAACAGTAGATAAGAGAAAATTAATTCTGCTTAGTAAAGACACCCTTTACTTATCTCATCTATGGGATGAGAACTAGGATTTTTATCAAACAAAACTTGAAGGTCTTGTATTGAGGGATGTTCCAAGTAAAGATTAATTTCCAAGCATTTGTGGATTTTAATGAGTATGACAGCGTAACTTTCTATAGTTCCAGGAAAAAGAAGTGTCACAGGAAAATTTTCTCATACTGGTACTTAAAGGTCAACAAGAGCACACACAAAGTTTTGAGAAGTAAATACATTCCATTAATACCATTGTTATTAAGAAATGTATGTTAAGAGAACAGGCCAATCTAGCAAAGATGCAGCAGAGGAATTAGAAAGTTGGAGACATACTAAATGATCAAACATGCAGTCTTCAAAGCAGAAGAGAGACGAGAAAATACCTCTAGAGGAGAGGAGTTGAGAAACAGTAAGAAACAGACTCACCTAACCACACTTCAGCTCCTGGGGTAATACCAGGCAAGATCCAGGTTCAGCAGGGCCTAGCAGGGTGCGGAGGAACAAAGTAGGGAATCTGCTGATTCCCATGCTCTCAGGTAGCCCACTAGACCCTAGGCCTTCAAGCACCTGCCCTAGATGCCATACCCCAGACCAGGTTCTCTGCTGCACTACCAGCGCACTATGCAGATTGAGGCCAAGTGCCTCTCACCTTTCCATTCGCCTACAGGGTTTCCTCCCTCCCTCCCTCCTCCCGCTACTGGGATGGCACCATCTCCTGACCCCCACCCCACCACCAGACCATGCAGCCTCTAGACTCCCCTCCCTCCCTGCCACAGGGACTGTGCCATCTCCAGACTCCCCTCACTTTCCACCACTGAGACTGGGCCCACCACCTTGACCTCCACCAGGTGCCAGCTCTCAACTTCACTCCTTATCCCCCCACCATCAGACTGGGCCATCTCCTGAACTCCTATCTGGACTCCTCCCCCTGCCATCAGGACCTCACTGACTCCTCCCTCCTGAGCAAACAGGCCTCCATGCCAGCCCCAATCCCACTGCTGTAGTAAGCACCAACCCAGGGTGGCTAGTTCACTTAGCCCTTCACAATCTGAACATCCCTGAAAACAAAGCCACCAATCTTGGAGAGACCTGGCTGGAATCTGGAAGAGAGCCAGTCTGCAGATAGTTAACCCATCTATTCCTGGAAGATGCTACATGAGCTGCTGGGGGAAAGTGGCCAACATCTGTCCAAGCAACTTGAGGTCTAAGCTACTCAGAAGCAAACAACTTGACATGATGCTCACGCAGGTGCAGTAGTGGCACACAGCCATGGTGGGTAACCAACTGCTCTTGGGTTGGCTAACAGATCTGCTCATTTGAAAGGAACCTATATCTGGAACTGGGAAACAAGTCAGAATCATAACCAGATATTGATTTTGCTTTCCAATATCAAACTCCCACTAATCTTGGGCTATAAGATGGTCTACACACATTAAACTCCCTCTAAATTAATAATGGTTATCCCATTTAACCTGTGCTGACTTCACTGTCTGTTGGAGAATCTGTTTCTCTTTTTCAGATGGGAGTGGGACCTGAGAAGAGAAACTACCCATCACACTTCACCCTGACCCCAGCTAAAACCACAGAGAAATTGGGGAAATGAGCAAGAGTGCTGCTTTCTCAGTGAACCCGATATCAGCACAAGGGTGAAGGAGATAGACACTGAGGACACTCAACACCTACCAAACCAGAGATCCAGAAGGCCCTAATGAACCCATCACTGAAGTAGACTTAAAATGCACCCAACATGGCTCAGGGAATTTTGTGGAAGAGGGGGCGGAAAGATTGTTAGAGCCACAAGTTGGGACATTGTGCACAGACACTGCCTCTCCCCCATAACTGACTGCTGACCCCTCAATGCATGACCCACAATCCCCATGGGGATGACCTGCATCCCCAATAAGGAAGGCCTTTTCAGAAAAGGGGCAGGAATGAAGGCAAGGATGGTACCAACATGTGTTGTTTACATAACAAGTATGTCCACATCTAATAAAAATAAATTTAAGAAAAAGAAATGCAAATGCTAATGAAAATGCTGAGATCAAAATGCTGTTAGAACAAAAAGAGATGAAAACCAATGGTCAATATTAATCTTAAGGCAAGCAGAAGAGGGCAGGTACATTGTCTTCAAAGAAAATGTGATAAGCCTGAACACAGACATTGCAGCAGAAATAATAAATAATAAATAAAAGAAAGCCAGGAGACAAGCTAAAAGAAAGCAATTGTCAACTAGGAACGCTACATTAGACAAAACATCTCCCAAAATGTCCTGTGAAATTGAGATGTTTCAGACAGAAAATGAAATCTTGTTTTTATCTGAAGCACACTGAAAATAATACAAAAGGGGCTACTTTAAGTAGAAGAAACATGATTTTAGATGGGAGAAATTGCAGCTAAGAAGTAAAGGCACCAGAAGGAGTGAATATATAAGTACAAGTGAATATTGGGTCTCTACAATCATAATTATGTTGTATGTGAGGTTCAAAATATTTGCAGTTTAGAAACAAGGAGATACACAAAAGAAGTAATAAAGGAGTTAAATAATCCAAAGATCTTTTCATTGTCTAAGAAGTATACATGTAATTGTGGTAAGACAAGGAAGTATATTGTGAACCTGAAGGTAACCAATAAAAATAATTTAAAAGCTTTAACTAGGGAGAAGATACATATAACAACAAAAATAACATTGCATTGGGCTGGATGAAAGCAAAATGGAGAGAAAAAGAAAGGAAATGTAGTGTTCACTTTGGCAGCACATATATTAAAATTGGAATGATACAGAGAAGATTAGCATGGCTCCTGTGCAAGGATGACACACAAATTCATGAAGAAAGGAAATGTAGAATTAAATAGAAAATAAGAAAGGATAATGGGGGTGACTATAATTATATACATTCATATATAAAAGTTTCATAATGAAATACCTTATTCTGTGCATTTAATATTTGACAATAAAGTGTTATACTTAACCTAAATATGTCAATTTTCCATAAATTTTATATGAATTAATATTTCCATTTAATGATAAAAATTAGCATATTAATCTTTGTTTATTTAATAGAATAACAAACACAAGAACCCAGAAATTTGAAGTTACATGATGAAAAATATACATTGCACAAACACTGATCAAGATTTTTGTCTGTCTGGGAAGGGGATGGAGGATAGAAGGGTGTGGGAGGAGGATTAATCAAAGTAAGTCATATGGAAACTTCTTATCTAGCTAAATAATCTTTATATTAAAAAATAGATAGTTTGAGCACAAGTATCCTGTGAGGTGAATAATGCCATGTCCAGAAGCCATATATTGTTATAAGAAAAGTTCAGTACCAGGAGTGGGATATCCATTCAGTGAGTTTTGGTCAGGGAGACCCCCAGTGTTTCCAAAACATTGCAGACTATTTCCAAGGCTCTTCGTTACCCACCAGAAGTAGATGGTAAGATCCTGTTGTTAAAAACACCACATGGTTGGACTGTAGGACACTGCAAAATCAAGTTGGATTTGTGCTGGAAGCCTCCTCCCTGTTGATTAGTTGTCATAATGTTGGAAAGAGCTGTGCAGCCTGTTGGGGAGAAAAGTCATCGATGGGCTTAAGCAGCAGTGGACCCTGGAAGCTCTATAACTGGCCAGCCAGGCCAAATGTTCCAACTGGTGGAATGATGGCATCTCTACTATAGAGGAAGCCAACTATTCTCTGATTGGACTTGAAGCCTACTCCAGGGGAGGGAATTCATGTCTGGTACTCCATCAAAAGCCTATGGCTAGGGAGATTATAAGCTGTAGGAAACTACTCCTGGTGTTTGTCTAAATGGATATATTATGTCCACAAAACTGACCTGCAAATACTTATGTTTATGTCCATATATTAATGTAACTCTCACTTTTGGTTAGAGATGCTTCTCTTTTTAGATTGTGACCACTGGGGACACTCAAAACTCATCAGTGTGCTGAGCAGAAAGTGCCAGCAGAGTGTTCAGCACTGAGGTATCTCTATAACACCCTCCAAAGTTCAAGGATCATTGTGAAATAGGTGACAGAAAGAATGTAAGAGCCAATGAAAGGAAGGCATGATTTGTAATAATGTCTTCCAAACACAAAGTGGCTATGGCACTCATGAACTCACAGTGGTTAATGCTACCTACAAAAACCTGCATAATAAGAAGGAATAAAGAAGACATTGGTCTGGAGTTGATGGCCTTATGGTTAAGGTGTTTGCCTGCAAAGCCTAAGGACCCAGGTTCTATTCCCCAGTATCCACATAAGCAAGATGCACAAGGGGACACATGAGTCTGGGGTTTGTTTGCAGTGGCTAGAGGCCCTGGTGTTCCCATTCTCTCTCTATCTTCCTCTTTATCTCTCAAAATAAATAAATAAATAAATAAATAAATAAATAAATAAATAAATAAATAAAATAAAATAAATTTAAAGGCATTTATAATAGATGACATAAACATATAAGAAATACTAGTTGGAAAGAAGGGATTCAGCGGAGGGGGGATTTAGGAGGGGGAAAAGGCAGTAGTGGAAGATTATGACCATGGTATATTGTCTATACATGTGGAAGTTGTCAATAAAAAGTTCTGGGCTGGAGAGGGGGCTCAGTGGTTAAGGTATTTACGTGCAAAGCCAAAGGACCCAGGTTTGATCCCCAGGACCCATGTAAGCAAGATGCACAAGGTAGCTCATGTGTCTGGAATTTGTTTACAATGGCTGGATGCTCTGGTGCAACCATTCTCTCCCCCCCTCTGTCAAATAAATAAATAAAAATAAAAATACCTAAAAAGTTAAAAAAAATAAATTATAACAAATTCTTCTTGAGTATGCTAATAAGAGGCTAAATAAAATTTTCAAGGAATAACATTACTGAAAAATAGTAACATTTTGTAATGGTTAAAGTAAAAGTCTTATTAATATAGGCCTAGATACAGAAATAAAAGGGGAAGGTGGGCATGGTGGCACATACCTCTAGTCACAGTACTTGGAAGGCAGGCTGGAAGACCAAGAGTTCAAGGCTACACAGTGAGTTTAAAAGGCCAGCTTGGTCTACATGAGACCCTGTCTTAGAAAAAATAGATATAAAGGTGTGACTTCTTTAAACATTTAAATGATGTTAAAATAGTATGAAAACCTGTTTAGTTGGGTACCTGCTCATTTCTAGGACAAAACTCCTGACCAAGAGTAGCTGATAGGAGGAAAGTGTTTAATTTGTCTTATAGTCTTGAGAGGAAGCTTCATGGTCTTAGGGGAAAACATGATATGAACAGAGGCTGGACATCACCTCTGCCACCAAAGGTAGAAAATAGCAGTAAGAGAATAAGCTGAGGTCTGGCAAAGGCAAGCTGGCTATAACACTCTAAATCTGCATTTCACATCACAGGTCCTCCAGCATGGCTCCACCTCCCACATTTCCACCAGCTAGGGACCAAGCATTCAGAACACATGAGTTTACAGGGAACACCTGAATCAAACCAGAAACAAACCTTAAAAAATTTACTTTTGTATAAACAGACTCTATTTCTTAGGGAAATAAGGCAGAAGAGCTAGAGAGAACACTTGACAGTTGGTATCAAACACAGGATAAATTTAATCAACATGTGTAAAACTTTTATGCTAACATCTATAAAACATTCCTGAGAGAAATTAAAACAGACCAGTTACATAGGGAAAATATCTTATTTACGGAGAGAAAGACTCATTTTCAGTGAGTGTATCATCTGACAAGTTGGGAGGCACAGACACACATGGAGATCAAAGGATAACTTTCAGTGGCAGTCCTCGCCTTCCATCTTGCTTAAGGCAGGAACTCTCATTCGTTTACTTCTATGTTCACCAGGCTAGCTGGTCTGCAAACTTCTGGTTGATACTCCTGTCCCAACCTCCCTTCTCACCCTGGGTGCACTGGAATTACAAATGCTAGTGCTGCAGCATCTGGCTTTATGTGGGCTCCAGGGATCTGAATGGGGCACTTGCTTGAACAGCAAATACTTTATCCACTGTACCTTATTTTAATATGTGATACTTTATGGATTTTTGCACAGATTCTATGCAATTCTAGTGAAAATTTCAGAAGGGATATGTGTCTGTATATGTAAAATGGCAAAGTGATTCTGAAATTAAAATAGTCATACATGGGCTAGAGAGATGGCTTAGCAGTTAAGGTGCCTGCCTGCCAAGCCTAAGAATGCCCATTCAATCTCCAGGTCCCACATTTAGCCAGATGTGTGATGCAAGCATGCAATGCCATGACTGCCCACAAGGGGGCGCATGTGTCTGAGTTTGTTCACAGTGGCTGAGAGGCTGCTGGTGTGCCCATTCTCTCTCTCTTTGTCTCTCTCAAATTAAAAAAAAAAGTCATGCAAAGGTCTAAGGATTGTGATGATAATTAAAAAAAAAACTAACAACAAGCCAAACTCATAGGACTTCCACTACTGTGTATAAAATTTATTATAATAAATTATTATAAATATATATTATATGTTTATAATGAATAAATTATAAATAAAACCACAAGGCTATTGGAGTTAAGGAGAGAAGAATAAAAAGGTTGATGTAGCAGAACAAAGTACCTAGAAACAGGTCACACTGTGTGTGACTGTCCACTAGAGGAAAAGTATGACCGGGCTGTATGTGAATGTCTGTGTGAGAAAGAGGATGGTTCTTCCTTTGTAGTGAATGATGCTCGAACAATTTTAATTGTTATGTAGACAAAAACAGGAAGAGACAGAGCCAGGAACAAAAGGCTATCTCACAAAGTGGCTCATGCAACCTCTGGTTGAGGGGAAAAGGGAGCTGGAGACCCAGGAGTAGGTCAATCAGGAAGACAGAGCAAAAGGTTTTCTTCCACAGCAGGCAAACAAGGTCCCAGCCACCCTAAGCCAGAAGCAGGGCTACCAGGGTCAGGAAACTGTGAGGTGGGGAACTAAGAGAAAAGTTCTGGCTTTCTCACTCTGTGCACACACCCTTTGGCATGGAGATATTCCCTCTTATCATGCAACATAAGGGGATCCAATCTCACTGTGAGAAGTCAGCTTAAACAGAGTATAAGTTTTTGTGCTCTAGCCAAGATCCAGCTTAGACTGGTCACAACTTGGGAGCCAGAAGTATGTGAGGAAGGAGCCTTCAGATAGTTGTAGTCTTTAATTCCCAGTCACTGGATGGTAGATGTATCCTATCACAGCTCTTTTCTGCCTTGCTTCTGGGCCCACCAATCACACACTTGGAATTACAGCAGCCTCCCCCATTTTATTCATGGAGACATTCCAAGCTCCCAGTTGGTGTATGAGACTGTTGACAAAACCACACTTGATGTATACTGCATAACTGTGATAAAATCAAATTTAAAAGTTTGGCTAGTGAGAGGTTAACAATAATAATTGATAATGGGAAAATTATAGCAGTACACTATAATAATAGTTGTATGAATGTGTGTGCTTTCTCTTTCTTAATATCCTTTTATAATTAATTTGTCCCTCTTCTTGTGATGATGTGAGATGAGGGAATGCCTGCAAACAATGAAAAAGTGAAGAGAATTATCCTGATAGCACATGAAAAGGAGATCATGGGACCACAATAATGTTGGCAGACTGTGGGAAAGTGAAATATAAGAATATGTGTAAATGAAACCAGTTGTTGCTTAATCTCACCCATAGTAGATTATTATACAACAATAGTAACCAGAACATAGTCAAACATATCAATCAGATGATCAACATTTGAAATCACCACCTATACAAGCATCAAGAGAGATGGGAATTTTTGTCTGTCACTTATTACTTGATATCAAACCATCCCCACATGAGCAGGTTAATGCAACAGTGCATGATTATTTATAATTTTGTGCTGACATGTCATGGTGGTCCTTCCTCATGCAGTATTGATGGTGTTGTTAAGACACCTGGAATTCCCTCAGTATGTGCGCTGACTTGGCTAGCAGGAGTTACCCAAAAGGCACCAGCCCCACTGATTTTAGCTGAGCACTCCCTGCACACTCCACAGGAAGTACCGAGCTTCCAATTGGGATTTCCAATTGGGAGCAGCCTAAGATCAAACATGCCCAGTACTTTAAAGCCTCTTCTTTTTTCACTCCTCCTATGTGCTCCTTGGCACAATGCAATCCCATGGCTGAGATCTTAGTCAATGTGGGCAGAACCTGGTGGCTTACTTGCCAGCAGGCATGTTTCACAAGGAGCATGCCTCCTTGATAATTCAGCACAGCTCTTAACACTGACTGTTACAGCCAAAACTCAAAGAGGAGAGGCTTTCCAGTATCCAGTAAAGTAAGTATGACCATACCCTCAAAACAGAACACCTCTAAAATATATGAGTAAAATGTTTGTAACAGAATTCAAATAATGACAATTGGACACACACAAAAAATCTTCCCCAAGAATAGATCTAATAAATACAATTAAGGTGAGGTTTTTGAGATAAAATAATACTATACAGTAGTGAAAGTAGAGTTTCACATAAAACACAGAGTCAGTTCATTTACCTAACTCCATTTATCTAAGTGGTCCAAGGCAGGGGGTGTCACCTTGAACAGTAGAAACAATGAGTGTCAGTATAGCTTAGAAGCAGGTTGTGGATTCTTGGTAGGTCCAGGCACAAATGCTCTTTTCCTGTTGTGTTTGTGTTTCAAACCCATCACATCTGACACTGAAGATGATGCACTCGTGAGTGCATGCTGTGCCTCATTAACATGCGTATGGACACACTGAGTTACTGGTACCAGTGCACTGAAAATTCAGATCCTTGCTCAAGAGTCATTTGGACAGACTTACATTTATGTTCTGTCAGGGAAGGTTCATTCATATCCAAGTGTGTTGTCCCGTTTCATCGTATAGTCAGAAAGTTTGGAAGGCAGTCATGTGTTGAAAATAACTTTAATGTTAACACAGAAACAAACAAGTCTTTGTTCT
The DNA here is from genome assembly GCA_036365145.1 of Orientallactaga sibirica. Lineage (NCBI taxonomy): Eukaryota > Metazoa > Chordata > Mammalia > Rodentia > Dipodidae > Orientallactaga > Orientallactaga sibirica. The sequence goes on along the minus strand of JAEOAD010000020.1, from coordinate 35,424,752 downwards.
AAATGCATGTTTTTTTAGAATTTTTTTAAATCTTGTAATAAAAGCACAGTAATTTATGATCCATTCACATCCCTCAAACATTTCCAGATTAGAAGGAAATAATTTCCAACCATTTGGAGTGTGAGCAAGAATATAAAGCATGAAGAGGTCTTATTTGTGTAAATTAAAAGGATTTAGCAATAAGTGAGGAGGTCTTGATGTGTATACATATAGGATATCATTTCTTGGGGGGCAATGACAATAATTTATATATTTTATTCCCACTAGAGTGAGTTTGAGGCTATTGAAGGGGACCAAAAAGGTGGATGAATGATTTTAAATGGAACTGAGGATCTGAAAAATGCAATAGAAGTAATGGAGCTTAAAAAATTTGGAAAAAAATACATAAATAACTTATTTGAAAGTTTGTGCACATGTCACCATGGTGATACAGCTGATTGTGCTTTAGAGTTGTGGAATATGGATGAGAATTGGACTTGTGTTGGTCAGGCTGACACTCAGACTTCCTTGTCCACTGGAAGCCTGAGCACTTTCCATCTTGTCATCTTTGCCAACACTGTGAGCCTCTCACTAGGATGTGCTGGTTTGAATGTAAATGTCCCTCACTAACTCAGCTGTTTGTGTTTAAGCTGCTTAGTAAGTCCCCAGCTGGTGGAGTCTTGTTGAAAGAGGGATGTCACTGGGGGTGGAGCTTGAGTCCAACAATGTGCATGTAGAGCCAGCTTGCATTTTCTGTTTTCTCTGTGCACCACACCTCTATATGAAGTGAGCTAGCTTCCTCTATCATGATGAAGCTTCCCCTCAAAACAGGGAGCCTGGGGCTGGACAGATGGCTTAGCAGTTAAGGTGCTTGCCTGTAAAGCCAAAGGAACCAGGTTAGATTCTCTCCAGGACTCATGTAAGCCAGATGCACATGGTGGCACATTCATCTGGAGTTCATTTGCAGTGGCTGGAGGCCCTGGCATGCCCATTCTCTCTCTCCCTCCCTCACAAATAAATAAATAAAAGTAAAATGTTTATTTAAAAAAAAAAAAACAGCATGAAATAAGCCCCTCCCTCCCCAAAACTGCTTCTGGCTGAGTGCTTTGTCCCATCAAGAAGAGCTAACTGCTACATAGGAGTTGCATCATGCAATGGTCGGTATTTCAAACAGTCTTTCTCAGCTAACCACACTCAGTTTTCAGATACAGCTAACGAATTCAAGCATAGCTTAGGCCCTTCTTCTGTTGAGGATGTGATGGCCCTAGGTTGGCAAGGCAGCACACTCCTGAGGCAACAGTGAGGCAAGTCCTTTTTTGATGGCATTATGTACTGGGAAGCTCAGGACTGATGTTTCAGTATTAGCAATGTAGGCGACTGTGGTATTTGGGCACAAGGAGCCTGTGCTCACAGGCAGGAACATGATAATTTTGAATTTAGAAAGGAGAATGCTCACTAATCAGCACATAAAGGTCAGCGCAAATCGTTTCAGCTTCTACTGAACTTTTTCCCCAGACTTATAAGGAACTGACATTTTTCTGAGAATACTGTTATCAAGGTTCTAGTCTAATTTGATCTGTGATGAGGACATGATTGAAGAAATCAATATAACTTCCTTTTCATTCTCATCATATGCCTTTTCTTCAAATATGAGCTGTGATTCAGCAAATGGTATTTTGCAGTATCAAACATGTCTTCTCAGTATTTCAAGGCTGGTCTACATGAATCAAAGCAAATACAATGTTAACACCACATGGCATTTGCAGATAAGGGTCTGACAATATTTAGGAAAGAACTAGTAGTGTGAAAAATGTGAAAATGTTGTAGGTTGGTACCTTAATCCGTACAGATATGAGCATGTCAAAGCTAAAGATGATCACAAGAAAAGAGATAGGAATAGATAATAAATACAAGGAAGTCCATTCCTTAGTATTGAATGGTTGTCAAATTTGACTTCAAAATAGCCATGTTGGTGAGCATTTGGAAAAATGCAGGCTGTTAGGTTACTTGTATGAATGACCAAAATACCATGCATTAATATCTTATTTCAACAAATCAATTTTGAAAATATAACATAAATGTAAAGAACTGTTTATGCACAAAGTCGTTAATCTTGATATTCCTTTTAGAGTTACAGTGACAATGACTGTCAGGTAGCATCAGCGTCTGCTTTCCCTGCTTCCTTGTTTACATAGATCGAGTCCCAGTTGTACACTCCTCACACCATGAACTCTGCCATCCCTTCTCTACCATGATGGATGGACCCACTCAAATCATGAGCCAGAAGGAATCCTTCCTCTCATGAAATGTACCATTAGGATTGGGTAAATACATTCCATTTGATCAGTATTTATTACCACATCATTAACCATGAAACCTGATGTTTTAGAACAATAAGTATATAGTAAATTACCTGTAGTAGCTATGGGTGAAGAGCAGACTGAAGGAAAGAATGACATTCACCTAATATGAATAAATTCAGCTCTTGCTGAGAGGATTGTAAGCAATTTTCTGCTATGATGCTTTCTTGTATTTCTCTGACTTTTTATAAGAACACACTTATGTTTAAGATAAATGCTGAGTCAAACTGAAAAGTTTCTGTGGAAGATCTAAGACCAAATGCTCTTGTTGGAATGTCCCCAGATTAAAGTGCATTTTCTCAGGATGGCCCTCAAGATTTAGAAAGGGACCATGGGAAGGCTGACCTTTCTGGAAGAAGGTGGCAGGAGCAGACAGCTGACTAGCTGCCAGGCATTCAGAGAGCGATGAAGAGGCAGTGGAGGTAACTGTACTTCCTCCAGGGATCATGGGGCTGCTCCCCAACCTAGTTAGCTTTATATGCAGATGTTTTATGATGAAAATGCTTCTGGCTAGCAGCTAGCAATGATCAAAATCACGTTCCCTGCTTCAACAAATTTTGCTTGGTATTTTATTTTATTTTTTTATTTTTGGAGAGAGAAACAGAGACAGACAGAGAGAGAGGGAGAGGGAGACAGATAGAGAATGGGCGTGCCAGCAGTCTCTCAGCTGCTGTGAATGAAATCCAGATGCATGTGCCCCCTTGTGGGCAAATGTGGCATTGTGTCCTTGTGTCACTTTGCATCTGGCTAAACGTGGGACCTGGAGATTGGAACCGGGTTCTTAGGCTTAGCAGGCAGGCGCCTTAACCGCTAAGCCATCTCTCCAGCCCTTGCTTGGTATTTTAAACTGTGCATCAGTCATGTTCCTGGAATCACATTTAAGAAGTAATGCTTGAATTAATATCCGTTCTTTAACACAGCTTAATCAACAAGAGGAGAGAAACAGAAGTCTACTTGGGTCAGGCTCATTTCCTGTGTCATCATGACTTGTTCATTTTGAAATTATTTGGAATTTAAAAAATGTCAGAATTGGCATGATGTTCCGGTATGTTGTGCTGTTTGCTCTAGAGTCTGTGCTGTGTATTTGTCTCTTCACTCAGACTGAGTCTTGGGGCATCTTTACGTCAGTGGATCACATATCAAATTCAGAATCACAGCTATGGCCATGACCTTCTGTGATGGTTAATCTTGATTGCCAACTTCATTGGATTAGGAATTAACTAAGAGGCACATCTCTGGTCTGGTTTGTGAAGGAGGAAGGAAGACCTCTCTCCAGAGTGTGCCATCCTTGGGGCAGCTCAGATATAAAGAAGCCTGAGGAAAAATCTGTGCTGCTTGTGCCTGTCTGCCTTCATCCCTTTCTAGTGCATGCATCTACTCTGATCTCAGAACCCAGCTTTTTTAGTCTTGCAATGAGGATTGAAGACCAGCAGCTGTCCAGAAATCTTCCAGCGCTTTATCACCAGCTTGTGACAGCTGAGGTACCTCATGGACTAAAGCAGCGACCAGGTTTTCAGCATCTCTAGCATGAAGAAATCGATTGTCTGACAGCCCAGCCTGGACTGTATGGCAGTTTAATAAATCCCCCGTTTATGGTATAAACATCCTGTGGGTTCTGTTTCTCTAATGATCCCTAATACACCTTTCAAGCAAATTATCTTTCAGCCCTGTAAAGGGTAGAAATAAAATAAGCACAATGAGGACATGGAAATGATAGTGGGTTCTATTTTACTCTTGCTTTATTTAATTATCTGTCCATGTTGATTTTCATAAAATAATGTTACTTTGAAAGGCAAAGGGCTCCTGAGTGCACCTCTCACATCTCATTTTTGTGTGTGGGTACATCTAGGCATCTGTACACAGAGGGCTAGTGTGGCTATGTGTGTTTAATTTTGCCATCTGAAAGATGAAGCAATTTAGAAACATGGCTGTTGAAATTATCTTAAGAAGTTTCACATAACTACTTACAAAGCACTGTTATGTATGCTGAGTTGCCAACCAAGAAAGCAATATGTGAAAGATGAAGAAGAGAGGAGATGTGATAGGCAGGATGTCAGACAGAAGCAGGGAAACCCGAACTGTTGTGCTCAAATGCTACTTCTGTTGTTGATTGTCAGTGACTTCAAAAGTTATATAACTTTTTCAATTTGATTCAGAGATCATTTAAAATCCACCTAATAATATGTAATCATCATCTTTATGAAGTCAAGATTATTAGAATAATCAAGTATAAAATTAAAAACAAAGCAAAACTTAAAAAACATAAATAACAATAGTTTATGGCATTTTCTTATTAGCATATTGTTCACTAACAAACTTTGGTCATATTCACCCACTCCCATCTCTTTTGTTCCTGTCCCCTCCCTTTGATTCCCCACCATTTCCCAAATAGTCTCTCTTCTACTTTCATGTATTTGAAAAGATCTAATTCCTCACATGAGAGAAAACATTTACTATTTGCCTTTCAGAGTATGGCTTATTTAGTGCAACCTGATGTTCTCTAGTTCCATCCATAGTGCTACAAATAACATGATTTTGTTCTCACCTACTGTTGAATAATATTACATTGTATATTATATATATAATATGTATATAATATATATAATATAATATATATAATATACATATATATATAAAGTAGACGTTTTCTGAGATATCTTCTACATTTGATGTAATATATGAAGGAGGAGAAAGAAAAGAGAAATGAAGAAAATAAGGGAATAAAAGGAAAAAGAAAAGACCCTGAAATAATAACTTCCTTGCAGTGAATGTGAAACCAATATGGGAAGGCCAGGAATATCCCCACAAAGAGGATGTTGTGAAGACAGCCTATGTAGATGTTTTCTCTCCTGTTTTCCAGGGAGTCTGGGTCTTTGAAACGATCATGAATCATTATGAACAATGGCTAATGTTGCTCTACTTTCCCTTTTTTCAGTAAGACAAGAAAATGAGATATCTAACTATGGAATGCATTCAGGTGGAAAATAATTACATGATCATATCTAAACCTGACAGTCTTTTTACATGACTATCTGACCATAGCTTCTATACTTTGAGATTATTTGTCCTTACATATTGGCTCATGTTTTATTTAATGTTTTAGCAACTTTAATATCAGAGTGAATCATGAAAATAATTAAACTATCACCTTTAAAGGCTAATACAAATATCATTGTAAACTGAGATAGTGATTACTAGATTTATAGCAGATTGTCTATCATCCTCATTTTTGAGCAAAATAATAGCAAACAACATAGTCTTCATAGAAAATAAAATGGCCTAGGAAGAAACTGTAAACTTCAAAATCACAAAGAAAATGATGGGGCTTGGGAGCTGGTTCAGTGATTGAAGGAACTTATAAAGCTGACTTGCCTGGGTTCAATTCCCCATCATCTAGGTAAAACTAGACCCGAGGTGGCACATGGGTCTGGTGTTTGTTTGTAGGAGCAAGAAGCTCTGTCATGCCCCTTTCCTCTTCCCATGCAAATCAACCAATCAATTAATTAAATTTACAAAAAGAAAATTATAGACAAAGGATCATATAAAGAAAGCTATTCTTGGGCTGGAGAAATGGCTTAGGGGTTAAGCACTTTCCTGTGAAGCCTAAGGACCCCGGTTCGAGGCTCGATTCCCCAGTACCCATGTAAGCCAGATGCACAAGAGGGCACATGCATCTGGAGTTCATTTGCAGTGGCTGGAGGCCCTGGAGTGCCCATTCTGTCCCTCCCTCCCTCTCTCTCTTTCTCTCTCTGAAATAAATAAATAAAATATATTAAAAAAAAAAGAAAGCTATTTTTAAAAGACTCAACTTAGTATTAAAAGAAAGATAGAAACATGCATACAATTTAGATAGCTGCTTTTTACAGCAAAACTAAATTAAAAGCATAATAGCTAAATTAAGGCATGATAATACAGACTATAATAACAATGATAAAACAAATGTTAAAGAAATCAGAACTGAAAACATTAACAATAGCTTTAAAATGTCTAGGGAATTTAGTATTTACTGGTAAAATGAATGTCATTTAAAAACATTTTAAGAAAAAATCATTTCCCAGATGCTTAATCAGTTCAGAAATATAGAAAGAAAGCAATTCAGTTGCATTTAAAGTTGTACCTGACTAATGTTAATGCCACACGAAAGTAGGAAAAACAAAGCCTCAAAGAAAGTCCAGTGTTACTTACAATTATGGTAAAACTGTTTTCTATATAATGAGAAAAGGAGGTACCATATTCAGAAAGAGTCTATTGTAGGAATATAAAAGTACATAAGTGAACAGTAGACAGAGGGATTGAAGCAACAAAGATTAAACACAATGACATATGATACCAGAGGTGAACTTGACACCAGGTGCCAGGAGCAGGCAGGGAATGAAGCTCAGTGGATGGGGTTGCCCAGCATGTGTGAAGTACTAGGTTCTATCCCTATCACTTAAAATAATCTTTGATAATAATAATAGTAGTAATACATTTTCAAAAAATTAAAAGTTGAAGGAGTTAGAGAATTAGATCTTCTGGACTGTCTGGCTCTGCAGCCTGGGTAGGTGAGCTTACCCATTGGAATGAGGCCAGGCAAAGGATAAAGAAGGCCAGAGGAAGTGACTCGGGTGACCACAGACATTACACATTAGGAAGGAATTTCAGAAAGTCTGCATGACAAAATGTGGAGGCTCCTTTGTAAGAATGGATCCAGACATAGTAAGGGAATGACCCTCAGCAGAGGTGGACCAGGGTGGCACTCTGTTATGCTTAGAGGACAAAGAGGAGGCACCATTCAAGGTCCTACAGTGAGATGAACCTTTAACCCTTCAGAATTCTGAATTTGAAATTACAGTATACTGACAGTCTATATCTTAGCTGTTGTGATAGTAACTAAAATAAGATTTCCCCCAGTACATCTACAACAGTTTTAAATTCCTTGGAGTAATCACCAGCATCTTGTTAGGTATTCAGATCAGTTCACACCATTCTGGTAAACACTGTCAGCTTTACAACTCTGCACTGCTGTCAGAGCCGGGGCAGTGTTCCAGGATTCCCCATCAATCACACTATAAGATATACTGTTTGCATTGTTATCTCAATAATTACTGAAATCATTTGACTTATGCATTTCAAAAAAAGTTATAGAGGGAAAAACATTACCTCTAGAATCAATATGATAACATGTAAAAGAATATTTCCGTTTCAAACCCTAATGATATCAAAAAACTCTAGAAGACCTTTTAAAAGTCAAGAATAACTATTTATTTAACATTAGGATAAATACAAGGAAATTATGACTTTTAGAGGTTGTCTAAGGACAATTTAAAGGTGGTCAATGATTCAGACAAAACTACTGGGCTCTACTAAGTGTCCACTAGAGTCCATGGAAACTTTCATACACTCATCAATTTCTGAAAAAATGAATGAAGACAACATTTATATGCTAATATCAACTAGATAGAATCTATTAGGGTAAAAGATTTTGTTATAGCAAAATTACTAAGCTGTAATGTATACTTATTGTTTGTAGTAAATATAGTAAAAATATTTGCTGCAAGAAGAATATTCAATGAAGATAAGTGAATGTGTTGGTCCTAATACCTAGAGCAGAGTTTGATGGCCTGCAGAGGACATCTACCAGCAGAAAGAGTATATATCCTCTTCTTATGACCCTGCGCTCATGTGAAAATAGGTAACTATATATCAAGTTGTTTAGAACTATTATAATGTCTTGCAAAATAGACGTCAAACCAAAATGAGTAAGAAGAGATTAAAGGACACTTCATACTGATTAAAGGAACAACCCATTAAGAGGACATTAAATTCTAAACATATACACATTGAGCACAGGTATACCCAATTTCACAAAGCAAATACTACTAGATCTAAAGTCAGATATTAACCCCAACACAGTAATAACTTCAATACTTCACTTATATGTCATTCAGACAAAAAAAAAAATAACAGAGAAACATTGGAGTTAAATGACATCACAAATAAAATGGACTTAACAGGTACTGACAGAACATTCTGTCCATACATAGTCATCTAAGAAGCTAATGGAACATTTTCTAAAATAGATCACATTATTAGGACACAAAGCATGTTTCAGTAGATACAGGAAAATTGAAGCAACTTCCTGTACTATGTTCAACCACAATGGAACAAAGCTAGAAATTCTCAGTAAAATAAAGTACAGAGAGTGCATCACTGTGATTGTTATAGTGATTGTCAACTTGACAGGAGCTAGAATCACTCAAGAATCTAGCTTTTGGGCATGTTTGTAAGGAATTATCTTTTCTCTTGAAAATTTAATGTATGAACATATTGCAGATTGGTCATATTCCTATTGAGGGCCATCCTCTGTGGGGTTATCATGAGGAATTATCTAGATCATGTTAATTGAGGGAGGAAGATCTATCTTAACTGTGGGCAGCACAATTCCATAGGCTGAGGTCCTGGCCGGTGTAAAACGAAGAGAGATGGCTGAAAATGTGCATTCATCGTTCCTTGCCTCCTCACTGTGAACTTAACATAACCAGTGGCCTCAAGTTCCTGAAATCATGATCAACTGTAATCTTAAACTGTAAGCTAAAATAAACCCTCCTGCCCTTTCTTGTCAAGTATTTATCATGACAATAACAAAGTAACTAATATATTTATTGAAATTAAACACTCTTGGATGATAAGTAGATCATAAGACCGTTGATGAAATAAAGAAGGAAATAAAAAAAGTCCTAGAATTGAATAAAAATTAAATGCAATAAAAATTAAAATAAAAATCAAAACTATGGGATATACTGCAGGGAGTTCTAAGAATAAGCTTATAGTTCTGAGTGCCTATAGTAAAAATCAGAGAGAACTTAAATAAATAACGATCAATTCAAGGCCCTGGAAAAACAAGAACAAACTCAACACAAAAAATAATATATAGGAAGAACTAAGACAAGTGCAGAAATTAAGGAAATGGAAGCACAAAATGCATAGGGTATATTAAATGGAGTTGGTTCTTTAAAAAGATAGACAAGTTTGACAAACCTTTAAGCCAAATTAACCAAAAGAGAGAAAACCTAAAAAGTGGAATCAAATATTCTACTGAGATTTTTAAATTATGCCCTGTAAAATAACTCTCTCCAAGTTGCAGTGAAGGACACCATTTCTTCTTTGTGAAATTGAATTAATTTCATAAAATTTTCTACTTACGTTGATTTCTATTCAGTAAAGGTAGGCGTTCAGTCAATCAGAGAAATGGGCAGGTTTTCAATGATTGATACTGGCATTTTATGCTAACTAGCAGCAATTTCTGGAAGAATTGTAAGTACTGTCCTCACAGAGAGAAGCATCACCTTCTGTGTGACTGGAATCTAAACTAGACAGGGAGAAGAAGCACATAAAATAGGAAAAGCAGCCGGAAGTGGTGGCACACACCTTTAATCCCAGCACTCGGGAGGCAGAGGTAGGAGGATCACTGTGAGTTAATGGCCACCCTGAGACTACATAGTGAATTCCAGGTCAGCCAGGGCTAGAGTGATAACCTACCTCAACAAACCAAAAAACCAAACAAACAAAAAACAGTAAAGAAAATAGGAAAAGCCCCCAAGACCCTGCATGGACGTTCTCAATTTCTGACAGAAGTGAAGATTATACTCCAGATCAATAGTTGATTTGAGCTTGTCTCTTGTGGTCTGTAATTAGTTACCCTTTGTAGAAATGTTTTCTTCTTCTATGATTAGTCTACTGGATAGCAAGGAGTGAGCAGAGGGGCCACTGCTTATCGTTGCCATTAAGGTGGCAGCATGGGCATGTTTGGCCATGGACAGCCATCTCACAGGGAACACGGAACTTATGCAAATCAGGTGACTTCACCTAAGGTCTTCAAGGTGGCTTTTCCTAAGTTCCTTCGCTTTTCCATTTTCTATGAGCTCCTCAGAGAGTACAGGGGAGCATGTAAGTCTGGCACAAATCACTAATCTCTATAGGAGGTTTCTCTTAGGCCATAAAAACCTTTCATTTATCCATGGCATGTCTTCCTGCATCAAAATATGGCTGTCCTGGGGCTGGAGAGATGGCTTAGTGGTTAAGCGTTTGCCTGTGAAGCCTAAGGACCCCAGTTCGAGGCTCAATTCCCCAGGACCCACGTAAGCCAGATGTATAAGGTGGTGCATGCATATGGAGTTCGTTTGTAGTGGCTAGAGGTCCTGGTACGCCCATTCTCTATCTATCTGCCTTTCTCTCTCTGTGTTGCTCTCAAATAAATAAATAAAAATAAGCAAAAAAATTGGCTGTCCTGTTTTCATCCATGGGATTCCTACTTCAACTTGTGTGCAATTCAACACATATAGTTTACGAAGAATTTTTGCATAGAAATAAAAGTTAGGGTTAGTATTTTCACACAGCCTAAAAATCTATGGAAGAGAAGGCATAGTTTAATGCTTATTCTCAGCCATGCAGTCAGGGCTTGTTGCTCTTTTTGCCTGAGGAACAGAGTTGCTGGCAGCAGGAAGAAGGTTTTCCTTTATGCTGTTTGTTTTGTTTGAAGAGTGTTCTTTCTAACATTAGCTGACAAATATTTGTGTGTTTCCTCCAGTTTTATCTCACCAAGATTCATTGATCTGAAGCCTGTTTTCCACTGTCATACCATCACCATTTGTAAGTAAACATTTGGATGATCCTATTACATATAGTATATAAAATTATTTCAATTTAAATTTGTTCCAAATGTTAAAACAAAACCACTATCATGTTTAAATCACTCCCAGTCATCTCTCCAGTCCCCTTCTGTGCAATTTGAAATTTATCTCATAAGACTGGGTGCATGAAACCACCCAAGATCAAATTTCCAGAACCCACATAAACAGCAGGGCATAGCCATGTACACCCGTTAACCCCAGTCCCACAGAGAGGAGCAGAGAGCAGGGAATTAGCCAGGCATGTGAAAACCAGTAAGTTCCTGTATCAGTAAGAGACTCCAGGTCAAACAAGAACAGGCAGAAGGGTGATGGAGTGGGATGCCTGACATTCTGCATAGGCCAGTGAGGGTAAATGCCACCTGCCACAGGGGAGCACGTGGGACTCCACAAGGGTACATGCATGTATATACACGACACCCACTACACCATGCACATGCACCACACTAATACACACTAGCAGAAAACTTTTTAAAATTGATGTGTGTGTGTACATGTGCATGCACACGCATGGGTGGATGTGTACCATAGTTGTACATGTGGAGGTCTGAGGACAATATTGGCGTGTTTGTCTTCTCCTTTCTTCTTTGAGACAGGGGCTCTCATTTTTCCTGCAGTCTAGCTGGTCTGCAAACTTCTGGATTTGCCTACCTATGTTGCTCATTGGCATAGCTGCATTGGGGTTACAGATGCTTGCACTGCTATGTCTGGGTTTTGGGGATTTGAACTCAGGCCAGCAGGCCTATGTAAGCACCCTAGGACAAATTTCTGAAACCCATGTAAACAGCTGGGCTTTAACCACTGGATAATCTCCTCAGTCCCAAAAGCTGACTTTTAAAATGACTTTTCTTACCCATTCTGGGTAAACCTTTCCCTATTTACTACCACACAAAACTTTGTTATCCATGCTGCTAAACAATCCACCCGTGAAACTTCATTATTTCTCACCTTGTCCCACTCCGGTCCCAAAGAGTCCATGCCTTGATGCAGAGAGGCAAGCTGTCTTTGTGGAGTGAAATTACTCATCATTTCATCCCTCCTGTGAAGGTCAGGGCATCTCACTAGAAATGATGCTCACAGAAGATGTACACATTATAGACCTCTGCCTTGTACTGAAGCCCGAGAACAGCCCAGAGACCTTGGCAACCATCTCTGCCATGTGAGTTCCCTTCATATCCACAGAAGGGTCACGTCTGCCCTCACTAACCCCGAGTAATGGCAGCTTGATGAAGAGAAAAATCTCAGACAAAAAGACGCCCAGAAGTTTTTGTGGTGATTGTTTTTCTATACGTTTCCCCAAGGGTGAGTTAAGACTGATACAGTGTCTTCTGAAGCAGCTATGTGCTGTAGAGAGCAAGGGTGGGCTTGGTTCTGCAATGGCATGGGGTTCTCAATTTCATTTCCAACCCATGATGGCTGTGAAGTTTCAGTGACACACTTGATCTTAACAACTGCTGTCATACCTATAAAGGAAGAAAGTAAATGACAATTTACACTTCTCTGGATTGCTATGAGAAGTAAGTTCAATACATTTACTTATAAGACTCATGTAAGGCTATTCCTCCATTGTTTGTTTCCCTTGTCTTGACTGTACTACATATGATCAACAAAACACTAGCAAGGTGTTTTCTTGGATTATGCCAGGGCTGTAACAATTTACTGTTCCATCTTGTTGGGTGTAACTTGGACTGACTGAGCCATAGCTGACTTTTCTCCATACCGGGCTCCACAGCACAAATTCATAGTGCAGTATTTACCCAACACCATCCTCTGAGATTTGGTACTTTATGATCTCTCATTTCAAGGTCCACAGGCTGCCAAGGGCATCCTATCCCTCAGAGCGGAACCCAAGTGAATGACCGAGGACGGGAATAGTCTATAATTGGGAAATTATATATGTCATAGGGTTGCATTCTAACCGTCGGCTGAATTCTTGGCTCATTTTCTTGCAAGCCTACAAAGACTTTTATAGCCATGGGGTGAAAATAAAAAGATTTCTTTTATCGACAATTGAAGGAAAATGACAACTGTATTTCCAAACTGCAGTTGCCCTTTCCTGTAATTTTATTGAGTACAGTAAAAAGTAAATTCTTTCCTATCTCTAAAAGCCATATAGCAGGGCTATGGGCCAGAGAGTTTTATGGGAATATATACTGTTAGGTCATTTAAAAGCCACTTAACATGCAAAAAGCATTCCTTAATAGACTAGTTGTCATTTTCAGCAAGGAAAAAATTGATGGTTTAACACTATCAACTTTTATATTTAAAAAAATTTAAATGATTATTCTCCATCACTAAACTCCTAGAGGTATATTTGTCTGTTAAGTAATAGAGACATAGCTTATGTCATCAAATTATAATTTAATTGGCAACGTGTATCTAAATGTTATTAGTGGCACAATTCTTTGTGCAGCAATTGTTCTCCTGTTCAGCTGAACATGGCAGTGGAAAGTCATTTCACCTCAGTTATCTTTAAGGCAGCTCCTTGGGTATAAGTTTTTCTTTCTTGATCTAGACTTTTTGAAGAATGCTGTTCTGTTGATGGTTTTGGTTGAATGCCATTGTGATACTGCTATGTCCTCAGTGTGCTATATTGAGAACTTTATTAACTTTGATTTGAACCATTGCAATAAAGACATAGTCAGCTAGATCTCCCCAGATTAAAGTTATTAGCTTTCCTTTTGTAATTAAGAAGTCATCTATGGGGAGATACTTTGAGACTATGGAGCATCCTTGAGATCATGAGTCACACATCCAAGTTTTAGTCACTACGTTTGGTACCTACTGAATATTTTTTCTAACTTTACCATTACTATCTATCATTTTACTCAAGAAATGCTTCTAGGTTTGAGCAGCATTAGCCACTCAAGCGGCAGCCTATCTATGACCTTATGACATGTCTTTATGACATTTTGATTTCATTGTTACTTTGAAACTAAGAGGGTAATTTACAGTTGCTTTATACTGAGTTTTCCATTCTTGGCATCAGCCTCTTCGTTAGGGCCCCGTGGCTCCTGTTCATGAGAATGGCCGCTGCACGTGAGCATGCTGCCGGGTATGTTTCTTCCTTCACTAAATTACTGCTTTTAGGTATACCTGGCATATGAAACTTAGAATTGCATCTAAGTTCCTATCTGTCTGTCTGTCTCCCTATCTATCATCTACTATCTACCCATCAGTCATCTATCCACTCTCTTACTAACTGTTTTCCATATATTTCCATATATATATATATTTCCATATATATATTCCATATCTATCTATCATCTATCTATTATCTGTCTATCTAGCATATCTATCTATCTATCTATCTATCTATCATCTATCTATCATCTATCTATCATCTTCTATCTACCTACTTATCCATCTGTTCATTTAACTGCCTTCTATATATTTATCTATCCATCTTATCTCTATCATCCTATATCTGTTTGTGTCATTTATCTAGCACAGGCATCATCTATCATCATCTGTTACAAATCATGCATTTATTCTCACGTGCCCAATTCAAATAAACACCATAATTTACATTTTGATTTTTTTTTTTTTTTGCTTTTATGACATTGTGTGTTCAGTGTTTTGGAGTCTTTGCAGTAACTTCAACTTTGGTCAAGGGTACCTCACTCATTTGGTGAGGGCATGTATCTCCAGCTTGCTGAAGACTTCTTTAGTGCTCTCAGAAAATCACCTCTATTTAGTTAATTTTGCAGAAATAGTATACTGGAATAGGAAGCTAAAATATATTTTCCCAAATCAAATTTTCAGAATTTTCAGGCCCTGCAAGTTAATTTTATGTCAGTTAGAATTTATTGACAGGGAGGTATAAAAGATGTATCTGAATCCTAGTGAGTTCTATCTCAAAAGAGTGAGTTATTGAGATGCCATATATAGTGGACAGTAGATCCATCCTGACCTCTGAGAAGATTTCTTTGTGGATAATGCCACTCCAAAGATACAGCCTTGACAATGGCACTTTGATGAGTTATGTAGGCTCCACTATGAAAGCATCTAGTGCTGATGTGCACAATGGGATCTGGCCTCAAGTTCATTTCATGAAGAATGAACAAGCTCCTGCTGAGGTGGGAGTGCTGACTTACAGCCGCATTATTCCTCAGATGTAGTGCTATCTACTGTAATGTGATTTCACAGGAAGAGTCTAGGAATAGTCTGGGGACCAGGGACAGGCATAGACTGGATTCAGAATGCTCTTCTGTATTCCTACTTGCAAAGCCTGTTGGCCTGGGTTCAAAGTAGAAGTTGCTGCAAAGACTCAGAAACACTGAACACACAATGTCTCAAAAGCAGAAATCATTGGGTCAGATAATTTGCACTTGCCTTCTGTATACCATACAATTGTGTAAATGAACACTTGTGCTGAGGCAGTCACATTGGCCATTATTAGAGAAATAATTAAGTAATGAAAAATTGACTTTCAAGCTGTAAATTATGGTGTTTATTCGAGCAGTACATTCCTTAACCCTTCTTCTTCCAAGCCTTCTCCTTTCAAAAGAAAACCATCAATTCTCCTTTGCCAGGACAGAACATCTGGCCCATTCTCAGTGGTGACAATCTCTCAAACAATTGCAGCTAAACTGGGATGCACACACTTTCTCCATCAAGGCTCCCCCTTCTAAAGGTTCCACACCTTCTGTAGCAATACTACCATCAGGGCATTAAGTATTCAAACACATGAGCTTGTGAGGAACATTTCACATTCAAACCACTACAGGCAGATTTTGTGCGTTGCCTGTAGCTTCTCTTGGTCGAATTCCTTTTTGCCATTGCTTCTTGCCTGGAGTCCTTGTTACAGCCTCACTTTCATAGGTTTAGGTACAGCCCTGCCAGAGGCTGCTTGTGGGGAATCCAACCCTGCCATATACTCCCTGGACACCAAGACTTTCCTTTGAAATCTTGGTCGAAGTCTCAGTCACTCCACAGCCTTTTCATTTTGCATGACTACAGAATCAGCATCATGTGGGTTATGTTACTGTTTGTATTATGATTTGGACATGGAATATTTTCTGAAGTCTCCTGTTCTACAGAAAGCCTTGGTCTATAGCCCATGGTATGGGGGAGACAGTGTCATTTTAAGAATGTGGTGCCTAAGAGGGGAAAGTTAGGCCACTGGGAATGTACCCTTGGAGATAGTTGAACCTCACACTCTTCCTGATATTCTTTGCTTCTGAGCAGCCCTGAGGTATCTTCCTATCCACACATTCCCATCGTGATGAGACCCTGGGCCCAAAGGCAATATGGCCAACTAATTAAGACTGAAAACTATAAAACCGTATGACAAAATGAATCATTCCTCTTTGAGATTGATTATCTCAGGTATTTATCACAGTGACAGGAAGCTGATGGGTATAATGCTAATTATACATTGGATGAATAAATAAATAAGTCATTTTCAGGGTGTGGAACATGGCATATATTTTATTTCTAAATCTCAGTACTTGGCTTAGTAACTTACACATTATTAATTCTCTCATTCTATTCTATATCTAATTATATATTTATCTACTTCTCAATATGGACTCTGAACATATCAACCTGACTTGCTCTGCTTCCCCTTGTGACATCCTATAGAGAGCAAATTTTCCACTTAATAGATACTCAAACATAACCATAAATATGATAATATGGGACCACTAGCTTTCCTTTGGAGACTGGTTTATGAAAGCATTGAGGACTGGAAATGCTTAAATGACATTATTTGTCTTCTACGACTTTAATGTGTGTTAAATGTACTGATTTGATTGGAAATAGCTTCTTATGTGTGATTGCCTCAGGGTCCAGAGACATTTGAAATGCTGAGCAGAAAGCATCAAAAGATTGTAATGGCCATTGCTGAGTCGGATATTTATGGCATTTGTTATGATAGCCCAGGCATGTAAAGAAATCACATTCCAAACTTACTCTTAGGCTCATCTTGTCTGTTCATAAATCACTTATTTTCCCCATAATTTATTTCTATGGAATCGATTGTCCTTTGTATTACACTTAAGAGTCCCTCACTAAGTTGATCATAATATTATATAACTGCCTCCAGGTGTTAGTCCTTCTCCATATCACTGTATTCCTAGGATACTCTCTCTGAAGTGAATAAGTTGTGTTGTTCTCACGATTACAACCATACTTAATAAAGTCCATTTCTCTTGAATGATATGATGTGGTCACTCTGGACGTGCTATGGTTGACTATACTATTAATCTCTTATGTTTCTCATGGCTGAGACTCAGCATTTCAACTCTAGTGAACTACTTCCTGTTTTTCAATGCACCCATCTGTTTTAGAATTCTGTCTTGTCATTTGTCTTTCTTTTACTCATTGTCATCATTGAAAATGTTTGTCTTTTTCTAAAAGCTCAACTTCCTTGTAATCTTCCTTGTGAAATTTCTTTCCTGAACATTTCTGTCCTAACACTACCAAAATTATCTACTTTGTCATGTGTCTTTCCACAGCCAGAATACAGCATCATCAACATAGTGCCTGTCATCCTCAGTCACACATATTCTCCTACACTATGTTCTTATTTATGCATGCAATGAAATAAAAATTATTAATATGTACTATTCTATGTATACTAAAAAGAATACTAAATACTAAAAAGAATTTTGAATGTGCCATGCTAGTTCTTTCTCGGATATCTTTTACAAAATTCTCGAGACTAAATATGAAAGATGTGTAAGTCTACATCACATGCTGAGAGACAGCGGAGGGCAGCAAAGAAAAAGGATGGCCATTCACAAGTGGCAATTGAACACAGGCTTAATTAAGGATTTTGTGTTTTTATTTTCCCTTGCTTCCCAAATTTTCCAGTTTCCCATTAGCCAAAATCAATCAAAAATGAGATAATCAGGGATTCTACATGAAAGAGTCCATAGAAGCTTTTCAAGATCTGAGAGGAGCAGAAGTGAAGATTATGATAGATGAAGAGACAAAATATGCCACCCAGATGTGCATCTCTTATGATTGCTGGCTAGACAAAGCCTGTAATGGCACTCCCCTGAGACAAGCATCTCATTTGAACCATTGCCCATCTTTATCCATTTTCTATTGCTGTAACAAAATATCTGAGTCCAAACAACATTAAAAATATAGAGCTTTACTTAGCTCATGGGTCCAGATGCTGGATGATCACAGCATAGTGGGTGTCTGGCGAGAAACTTTTAGCGGCATCATCACATGGTGAAAGCAAGCATGCTAATGCTGTTCTTTCTTCTTCTCATAAAGCAATAAATGCTACCATGGAGGCCCTTACCATCATGAGCTCATGTAGTCCCAATGACCTTCTGAAGCTTCCTCCTCTGAGATCTATTGACATATCAACTTGGGGAATCTAGCTTCCAACATACATTCTTTTGAGAGACACATTTGAGCCATAACATCATCTTTTCCTACATCACCATCTACACCCAACCTCTGGCCTCAGGTGTGACACACGTCAGCTATATTGTTGAAAACCCAAGTAATGAGTGAAGGTCCTTCTGGAAAGAGGAAAATAATGATGACAGGTGGTTAATAACTCCAAATGCCCACCATAGAACTCAACATTAAAAAAAGATTTTTTTAAGGACCCCCAGTTCAAGTCCCCAGGACCCATGTAAGCCAGATGCACAAGTGGCACATGCATCTGGAGTCTGTTTGCAATGGCTGAAGGTCCTGGCGCAGCCATTCTCTGTCTCTTTCTCTCTGCCTCTTTCTCTTTATTTTCTCTCAAACAAACAAATAAATAAATAAAATATGTATTTTTTTTTAAATCAGGTAGGTTGCCAGGCATGGTGGTGCATGTCTTTAATCCCAGCACTTGGGAGGCAGAGGTAGGAGGATCGCCGAGAGTTCAAGGTTACCCTGAGATGACATAGTGAATTCCAGGTCAGCCTGGGCTGGAATGAGAACCTACCTCAGAAAACAACAACAACAACAACAAAAAATCAGGTAGGGAATGACTGAGAAAGATACCTGTCATTGACCTCTGGTGTCTACATTCATGTGGATACATGTGCACCTGCAAACACACACACGTACCCACATGTACATGAAAACACATACATACACATGCACTATACACACATGCATACCACACACACACGTATATATGCAAAAAATGAAAAAATTGACTAGCATATTTCATTGTACATATTGTGACCATTCATAGAATGAAGAAATTCTAGTATGTTTACTTATTTTCTAAACTTTCACCAAAAAATGAAAACGACTTTTTTTCTCAAGCTTTTTCACATAATCATAGAACAGGGAATGCTCCCCAACTCCTTCTATGAAGCCAGCATCACCCTAATACCAAAACCAGACAGAAATATGTCAAGAGAAGAGAGCCATAGACCTATACCCTAATGAACTTAGATGCAGAAATCCTGAAGTAAATCCTAAAAAACAAAATTCAACAACACATAAAAAGCATCACCCACCTTGATCAAACAGGCCACAGTCCAGGGATGCAACATATAGTTCAACATATAGAAATCGACTAATGTAATACATCATAAAAATAAACTTAAACACAAGAACCACATGACCATTTCAATAGATGTAGAGAATGTCTTAGACAAAATACAACATTATTTAATGATCAAAGTGCTGGAGAGATCCAGGTGTGTGATGGAAACCTTTAATTCCAGCATGGAAGGCTGAGGTAAGAGGATTGCTGTGAGTTTCAGGCCAGCCTGAGACTAATTCCAGGTTAGCCTGAGCTAGAGCAAGACTCTACCTTAAAAAAATCCTCTGGAGAGGATAGGCATGGGTGGTTTATATCTCATCATAATAAAAGCTATATACAAAGCACATAAAGCCCAAATCATACTTAATGGGGAAAGACTCAATGAGTTCCCATTAAGATTAGGAACAAGAGCTGTGTGTGATGACTCATGCCTTCAATCCCAGCACTTGAGAGGGGAGAGGTAAGAGTATCCCCACGAGTTCAAGGCCACCCTGAGATTACATTGTGAATTCCTTTAGCCTGGGCTGGAATGAGAACCTACCTCAGAAAACAAAATAACAACAACAACAAAAAAAAAAATCAGGTAGGGAATGACTGAGAAAGATACCTGTCATTGAACTCTGGTGTCTACATTCATGTGGATACATGTGCACCTGCAAACACACACACGTACCCACATGTACATGAACACACATACATACACATGCACTATACACACATGCATACCACACACACACACGTATATATGCAAAAAGTGAAAAAATTGACTAGCATATTTCATTGTACATATTGTGACCATTCATAGAATGAAGAAATTCTAGTATGTTTACTTATTTTCTAAACTTTCACCAAAAAATGAAAACGACTTTTTTTCTCAAGCTTTTTCACATAATCATAGAACAGGGAATGCTCCCCAACTCCTTCTATGAAGCCAGCATCACCCTAATACCAAAACCAGACAGAAATATGTCAAGAGAAGAGAGCCATAGACCTATACCCTAATGAACTTAGATGCAGAAATCCTGAAGTAAATCCTAACAAACAAAATTCAACAACACATAAAAAGCATCACCCACCTTGATCAAACAGGCCACAGTCCAGGGATGCAACATATAGTTCAACATATAGAAATCGACTAATGTAATACATCATAAAAATAAACTTAAACACAAGAACCACATGACCATTTCAATAGATATAGAGAATGTCTTAGACAAAATACAACATTATTTAATGACCAAAGTGCTGGAGAGATCCAGGTGTGTGATGGAAACCTTTAATTCCAGCATGGAAGGCTGAGGTAAGAGGATTGCTGTGAGTTTCAGGCCAGCCTGAGACTAATTCCAGGTTAGCCTGAGCTAGAGCAAGACTCTACCTTAAAAAAAAATCCTCTGGAGAGGATAGGCATGGGTGGTTTATATCTCATCATAATAAAAGCTATATACAAAGCACATAAAGCCCAAATCATACTTAATGGGGAAAGACTCAATGAGTTCCCATTAAGATTAGGAACAAGAGCTGTGTGTGATGACTCATGCCTTCAATCCCAGCACTTGAGAGGGAGAGGTAAGAGTATCCCCACGAGTTCAAGGCCACCCTGAGATTACATTGTGAATTCCAGGTCAGCCTGGACTAGAGAGAGACCCTACCTTGAAAAAAGATGCTAATCCAGGGCTGGATAGTTGGCTTAGCAGCTAAGGCACTTGCCTGTATTGCCTAAGAATCCAGGTTTGATTCTCCAAGTCCCACGTAAGCCAAATGCACAAGACAGGGGTGTTTACTTTCATCGCTGCTCTTCAATAGAGTACTAGAAATTCTAGCCCAAGCAATAAAACAGAGAAGGATACAAATTGGAAAGAAAGAAGTCAAACTAGCCCTATTTGCAGATGATATGATCCTCTACATAAGTGCCCTGAAAGATTCTACTATAAAACTTCTAAAGGTGATAAATTCCTTCAGCAAAGTGTTAGGATACAAAATCAACACACAGAAAAATCAGTAGCCTTCCTATATGCAAAAGACAAATATACAGAGAAAGAACTCAGTGAGGCTGCCTCATTTTCAGTAGCAACAACAGCACAAAAATCAAATACCTGGGAATAAAACTAACCATTGCCTGGAGAAATGGCTTAGCAGTTAAGGTTTTTGCCTGCAAAGTTCAAGGACCCAGGTTTGATTCCCCAGAACCCATGTAAACCAGATGTACATGGTGGCACATGTGTCTGGATTTTGCAGTGGCTAGAGGCCCTGGCATGCCCATTTTCTCTCTTTCTATTTCTCTCACTTTTTAATAAATAAATAAAAACAAAATATTAAAAAAGGACTAACCAAGGATGTGAAAAGCCTATATAATGAAAACTTAAAAACACTCAAGAAAGAAATTGATGATGTGAAAAGATGAAAAGACCTTCCATGTTTCTTGATTGGTAGAATTAATATTGTGAAAATGATAATTCTACCAAAAGTAATATACAGACGCAACACAATACCAATAAAAATCCTAGGATCATTCTTCACAGAGGTAGAAAAAACAACTTCAAAATTCACATGGAATGGCAGAAGACTTCACATATCCAAATATACTCTATCTAAAGCTATACTACAAAGCCATAGTAACAAAAACAGCAGGGTACTGGCGTCAAACAGACATATAGACTAATGTAACAGAACTGAACACCTAACCCTTAGGTCAAGAAACTATAGCTACTTTATCTTTGACAAAAGAGCCAACAGTGTACACTGGAGAGAAGACAGCATCTTCAACAAATGGTGCTGGACAAATTGGACAATCATATCCAGAAAAATGAAACTAGACCCACTCCTCTCATGATGCACAAAAATAAAATCCAAATGGAATACATACCTCAATATAAGACCTGAAACTCTAAAATGTCTGTAAGAAAAAAATAGGTGGGAACTCTCCATAATATTGGAATGGGAAAAGATTTCCTGAATAATACCCAAGTAGCCTAGGAAATTAAATAATGCCTCAAACACTGGGATCTTATGAATATAAAAAGCTTTTAAAAATTTTTTTAAAAAATTATTTTATTTATTTTTGGAGAGAGACACAGAGAGAGACAGACAGAGAGGGAGAGGGAGACAGATAGAGATGGGTGCGCCAGCAGTCTCTCGGCTGCTGTGAACGAAATCCAGATGCGTGCGCCCCCTTGTGGGCAAGTGCAGCATTGCGCCCTTGTGTCACTTTGCATCTGGCTAAATGTGGAACCTGGAGATTGGAACCGGGTTCTTAGGCTTAGCAGGCAGGCACCTTAACCTCTAAGCCATCTCTCCAGCCCATAAAAAGCTTTTGTATAGACAAACATCCCATAAAAAGGGCCAAAAGATTACCCACAGAAGAAAATCTTCACCAGCTATACTACTGACAGAGGCCTAGTATCTAGAATCTATAAAAACCTCAAAAAAAAAAAAACTAAACAACAACAACAACAACAAAAAAATCAAATAATCTACTCAAAAATGGAACAGAGAACTGAGTAGAGAATTCTGCATGGAAGAAACAAATGGCTAATACTCACTTAAGACAATGTTTAACGTCCTTCACCATCAAGAAAATGCAAATTAAACCAATGCTGACATTCCATTTTACTACAATCAGGACGGCAATCATTAAAAAATCATACCACAATCAATGTTGGCAAGGATGTGGGGAAAGAGGAACTATCATTCACTGCTGATGGGAGTATGAACTGGTAAAAGTACTGTGGAAATCAATATGGTGACTCGTGAAAAAGATGAAAATAGTGCTATCAACTGACCCAGCTATTCGTCTCCTGGGCATCTACCTAAAGGCTTCTCTCTTCACTGCAGAGAACCACGCTCAACCATGCTCACAACTGCTGAATTCATAACAACTAAGAACTGGGAATCAACCCAGATGCCCATTGTTTGATGAATGGGCAATGAAGATGAAGTACATATGTACCATGGAATTCGATTCAGCAGTAAGGAAAAATGACATAAGGAAATTTGTGGGAAAACTGACGGTCTTGGAATGGAGCATTTTAAGCAAACTCACACAAACACAGAAATAAAAATGCAACATGTTTTCCCTCATCTGTGGTTTGCAGGCACACCTCACAGGCAACTTGAGGAATAGATAAAAGGGATGGAAGGATTTTGGGGGAGGGGAATTTGATGGCAGTGGAAGATATACACAAAGCATATCCAAAATTATTTGGTATCATACATACCTTCCTCCTGGATAGCAGAATAAAAGCTATATCCCTCAATATGAGTATAGGGGGAAACATCTGGTAAGAAGGGCCCTGGAGAGGGTGGGATGAAGCCTAAGACATTTGGCTCTGGCTTCTAACTCCCAGTACCAGAAATTAGCTACAACCCACATTGAGCTGTTAATTGGAGAGACCTAAGAGGTCCCCAAAACATGACAGGCTTTTGTTAAAGCACTTGATCACCTGCCTGAGGTACAAGGGAAGACCCTATTGGTGAAGACACCACATGCTGCTGACACAGAATGTCAAGAGATCTGGCTGAATCTGGAAGGAAGCAAGTTCCCAGTTGCATAGTACTGGAAAGTGCTACAAGAGCTACTGGGGAAAATGGTTAACAATGTTGTGAGCAAGCAGGGAACACTGCTACACAAAACCAACTAGCCTGATAAGATGTACATTCCTGTGCAACAGTGGCACCCAGCCCACGTGGGTAACCAATAGATCTCTGATTGGCTAAGAGATCTGCTCAGTGCCAAGGAACCTATAGCTGGAACTGGGAACCAAGTCAGAATCCTATGGAGACCAAGATTATGTACTCCATCAAGAAGCTCCCACTAGTCTTTGGCCAAGAGACAGGCTATACCCATTAAAATCTCTCTAAATTAACAGTGCCTATCCCTCTTAACTTATGCTGATCTCACTCTCCATTGAAGAATCTGTTTTTCTTTTTAAGAAGGCAGTGAGAACTTTAGACAACCAAATTCTACCAACAAGACAAGAAAAGATAACTGACTTCCTGGAAGGAGATTTACCACCCCTCACAGCAGCTAGGGCCCAGGTGAAACCAGAGGAACTGGCAAGGGAGCAAAAGAGCTGCTTTCATGACAAGCCTGACAACCTGTGCCAGAATAATGGTGGCAGACATTGAGGATACTCAAAACATACCAAAGCAGAAATCCAGAAAATGCTAAAAGCTCAACACTAAAGCAGACTTAAAACACACCCACCAAGGCTCAGAAAATTTTAAAGAAGAGGGGATGGAAAGATTGTAAGAGCCACAGGGTGGGAGGGAATATCAAGGGGCATTGCCCCCACCTCCATCAATGAGTGACTGTTGTCCTCACCACTCATAACCCATAACCCCATGGTCAATACCAGCAAATCCACTGACAAGAGCTCTCAGTAGATGAGGAGCAGGGAGGAGGCATATGGTGGTACCAACACTTAATTTTTAAAAAGTTGCCAGGCATTGTGGCGCATGCCTTTAATCCCAGCACTCGGGAGGCAGAGGTAGGAGGATCACCATGAGTTCGAGGCCACCCTGAGACTACATAGTGATTTCCAGGTCAGCTTGAACTAGTAGAGTGAGACCCTACCTCAAAAAACCAAAATAAATAAATAAATAAAATTAAATAAAAAGTTTAAAATAATTCATATATATATATATATACACACACACACACATACTTTCATGGTATTTGAGAACATATGGTAAAATATTTTCCTATCTCATTTTAATAAACAAAAATAAGAATGCCATTAGATATTTTGACTATACAAGGATCAGAAATAGAATGAAAAAAATTTTCCAACTTAGCTTAAAGTATGCTTGCTATTATAGCATTAATACCTAAAGCAAAAGTTTGGATAAAGACTAAGGAAGTATCTTGGTGCTCTCTGGTGGTAACATCTTTGTATCTATTTCAGAAAAAAATATCAGCAATCTTCTACACTTGAAACATTAAAACTTTCTACATTTTTTACTTTTATTTATTTTATTTTAGAGAGAGCAAGCTGGAGAGAGACAGAATTAGCGCACCAGAGTCAGCCACTGCAATCACACTCCAGACGCTTGCGCCACCTAGTGGTCACATATGACATTGCGCTTGCCTCACCTTTGTATGTCTGGCTTAAGTAGAATCTGGAGAGTTGAACAGGGTCTTTAGGCTTCACAGGCAAGCAAATTAAAAAAAAAAAACAAAACAAAGCAAAAGTAAACAGACAAACCCACTGAGATCCACATAAATTATACGCCTTGGATTTAAAGCCGAGTCCTATTCAAAAATTTAAACACGATTTCACATACCACATTGCAGCCTTGCTGGACCTAAGATGACAGAGATTATAAGATGTGCATTGTTTTATGTTGATTAGGAAAATGCAACATGCAGCCCAATAAACTGTGCCATGATGAGTTAGATTGTTAGTAGTAAGCAGAGCTTTGAGATGCTACAGTATTAGGGAAAGAGAAGGAAGTAGAGAGCTTGATTGGGGCTGCATTTGATACTTTTCTTTGTGCCCAACTGACCAGAAGCAACTTAAAGAAAGATGGGTTTAAGTTGGCTCAGAATCTGAGGGCATAGTCCATCTTGGCTGTGACAGCTTGAGCTTAATGCTGCTTATTCACATCTGGGCAGATCTAAACTCTAAGATGGGACAGGAAGTGGGATTGTGCTATAATGCTCAGGGCCCATCTCTACCTGCCAGACTCCTTCTCCTGAAGGTTCCACAACCATCCAAGATAGCACCACCTGCTTGGGACAAAATGTTTAAACAGATGAGCCTATGAAGGGCATTTTACATCCAGCCATTACAGATACAGTACGTAGTGTACCATAATTTACTTTCTAACAAAAGCAGTAACAGCTAGTCTCTAGGATTTACTCAGATCTAAATGCCCTTCTGAAATTGTATTACAAATAGAGCCATCTGGGTGATAGTCAACATGCGTGGACTCTCCAGTATGGTTCAGTCACTATTTGCAGAAGATAGAGCTGCTGTGTGGCTGGAAGGGACCTGCCTGTGTGGAGTTCATTTTCCACTGGCTGCAGCTGAAAAAATAAGAAATAAGAATTTATACAGGTGTTTTTCAGGCAATAAAACTGCTTGGACAGCAGTGGCTGAGATGAGAGGATGATTGGGGATCACAACTATCTAGAACAAGCTTCTGCATGGGAGCTCATAGACATGAGGAGTTAGGATGTAGGGAGTCGTGAAGCAGAGAGGCCAATGCTACAAATGAGGGAAGATGAAGTTGGCACCCTTAGCTGAAGGGAGGAAGAATGTGTAAATGGTGAGGTCACAGATGTTGGCAGTAGCCCATCCGTCTCCCTTTCTGCTCTGTTGAAGTGGACAGTGCCCATCTAGAAAGGGCAGATCCTGTGGGGGACACAAGAAATAGGCAGTTATGAACCTGGCTCAGCTCAGGGTTAGAGCAGGCCTCCTGGATGTCAAGCACAGTTATAGTTTCCATTGAGATAAACTGAATCTGTGTATTATCTATGATCTCACTAATAACATTAAAGGAGACATTAGGAAAAGAAGGAAAGAGAAATGCTTTATTTATTAGAACAACGTGTCTAGAGGTGGTGAGTTTATCAAATGGGATTTTCTTTATAAAAATGGAAAAGTTGTAGAAATAGAATGGTAAATTTTAGCAATTTATCACCTCCATGCAGCAATGAAATGATAACTATCTAAAATAAATGGAACTTTAAACTAAAACTAATTTTTTTGGGCTGGAGGGATGACTTAGCAGTTAAAGAGTTTGCCTGCAAAGCCAAAGGACCCAGGTTCGATTTCCCAGGACTCACGTTAGCCAGATTCACAAGGGGGCACATGTATCTGGAGATCATTTGCAATGGCTGGAGGCCCTGGCATGCCCATTTTCTCTCTCTGTCAAATGAATAAAAATGAAATATTACAAAAACTAAATTTTAAATAAAAAAATTTACAGTTAATTTGAGAACATTAGTAGGCAAATTGCATAGGAGTTCCCAATGGCCCAGTAGCCTACATTCTTTTCTGCAGCAGGCACTGTAGGCCACTGAATAGCAACGGCTCTCAGCAGGACAAAATGATTTCTAGATGATGTTTTCTGATGGTCTTCTTTCCTTGCCATGGTGATGGGAACAGTGAGGACATGTGGTCTGCAATATATGGGATGAATCAGCAAAATGAATAATTTTCACAAGTCTTTGGGAAAATCTCAGAAGTCCTTGAGACATCCTTAAGGCTGAAAAATCTGTTAATGTATATTGACTTTAGAAGATCTCTGCACTGTATAAGCACAGTATTTTTGCATGGCTTCAATTATGCTATATTAAAATTTTAGGGCTGGAGGGCTGGAGAGATGGCTTAGTGGTTAAGAACCCAGTTCCAATCTCCAGGTCCCACGTTTAGCCAGATGCAAAGTGACGCAAGGACACAATGCCACACTTGCCCACAAGGGGGCGCACGCATCTGGATTTCGTTCACAGCAGCTGAGAGACTGTTGGCGTGCCCATTCTCTGTCTCCTTCTCCCTCTCTGTCTGTCTCTCTGTGTGTCTCTCTCCAAAAATAAATAAAATAATAAAAAAAATAAAAAAAATTTTAGGGATGGAGAGAATGATCAGTGGTTAAGGCGCTTGCTTGCAAAGCCTAACAGCCTAGGTTTGATTCCCTAGTACCCATGTAAGCCAAATGCACAAAGTGGTGCATGCATCTGTAGTTCATATGCAGTGGTTAGAGGCCCTGGAGTGTCTGTACACACACACACACGCACACACACACCCACACACTCTCTCTCTCTCTCTCTCTTTCATTATCTCTCTTTTTCTCTTTGCTTGCAAATAAATGAAATGTTTTTGAAAAAAATGAAAAAGAACCAAGCAAGTGCATAACTTTATAAATGAAATCTTGGATACATGTGTATTCATCATATTATTTTAAACTCTGGTCCAGGCTGACCTGGAAAAATGTAGTCAAAAGGGTGGCCTTTTTCATCTGCCTCCCGATGCTGGGATTAAAATGATTTTTAAATAACTGAAAAAACAAAAGTTTTTCATGATAAAAATGATTTAAAAAATTAGTTTCCTGATATTACCACATGATGGCACCAAAAGCCTAGTAAATGTATCCATAGTAGAAATCAAAGCAGGAAAAAAAAGTCACTGATTTATCTAGAAGAAACCAAAAGTCCACAGCTCGCTCAATACAGGTACAACGTACCCATGTCTATGCGTATATGTGTGACAACCAGAAACATTTATTCTTTTGAGAACTTAGAATTGAAACAAAACTCCCATGTTACCATAAGATAAAATTTGAGAACTATGAAAGTAGAATTAGTTAAATTGCAATCTACTAAATTTGGATTTATGTTATTTGGAAAATAAGTTGTCTTTTCTATTAACATAGGTGCTGGTCAAGGGCTCTTTTCTGATTAGCACCGGGGAGTTCAACCCTCTGGCTTCTCTGGGCCACATTGGATGAAGAACCAGAAAGCTGATGAGCATGTAGATTTCTGTATGTTTTTCATGGTGTCTGCCATCAGAGACAACCAAAAAGTCCAAACATAGTGACCCCTATTATGTGGCACAGTACTCAGAAAATATTAAATTCATAGAGCGTGTCCCAAGGTTGTGATTCCGAGTCAAGAAAATGAACATGTCTAAGTAAAAACATTTTTTTGTTGTTGTTGTTTTCTTTTTTGGGGGGTGGAGAGGGGTTTTGAGGTAAGATCTCACTCCAGCCCAGACTAACTTAGAATTCAACTATGTAGTCTCAGGCTGGCCTGGAACTCACAGTGATCTTCCTACCTCTGCCTCCCTAGTGCTGGGATTAAAGGTGTGTGCCACCATACTCAGCCTAACATTGCTTTTTGGCATTTTTATTATAAATGTACAAGAAAGCAACACAAAACTAGCAGGCTAGTTGGCATTGTATTTGAAAAATGAGTCGTCAGTACTACCTTTGATGGACCCGACTCAGGGAGGAGCTCAGTGAGAGCTCAAGGTGGTCAACAGATAGTTTCGTTTTAAGTTTCCTCTTGTTGGGCTTCATTCTTGGAAACATTTGCTCACAATGCAGGCACTGCCAAAAAGTGATGACATGAATGAGGTATGGTTGTGAAGTGAGGGTTATTTGTCTCTTTGAATATATAATGTATAAAAATCTAATAAATGGTCAAATGAATTCTTCTTTAAGCTGATTATCGGATTGTAGTTCTACGCACTCAACTTGAACATTGTCACCTGAGCTATTTATGTCAACTGAAAATGGAGTCACAAGTAAACTAAGATATTATTTTTAGGTAATCTTGAAATCTATTTTCAAATTCTTTTATCCACTTGAAAAGCAAAGGTACAGATCTAAAATTAGTCACTTCATAGGATAATGCTTAGCCAATATTGCAAAATGTATAAAATATTTGTTTTAATTTGGGTTTGCCATAATTTCACCTTCAATGTTTTGCTGTTATGACTTCAAACATTGCACTAAGTTTGTTTTCACCTTGAATATATATATGTATATATCATTTAAATTAAATCCTCTAAAAATTCTGGATCTGTCAGCCAGTTTTTATCAAGTTCTGGCACAAATTTTGTTTTTGATACTAAAATGACCTGATAACATATCACAAATCATAAAAGTCTTTTCAACATTGACTCCATTTGGCCATTTTACTTCAGAAAAGTAAATGATGTCACCATAGCTAGCATAGAGACTTGTAAGGAAGATGATTTGTGAGATGCTCTGCAGTGAATGCTCTCGTATATAAACTTCCTTAATGTACTTTATTCTCTGTAATTCAATGATACTTTACTCAGCATGATCTCTGGGCAGTAATTGTACCACCTTCTATTAATTTCTCAAATTCTTCTCTTTTACCTCCTCTTGCCAGGACAATATGCCAGATGTGTTGACAGTGGACAAAGAAAATTACCTTAACATATTTTTTTTACTGAGTCATATAATGACGTTAAGAAAGTTATTTCTTCAATGACATCATATTTGTCATCAATACCTTCAATAAAAATGACAAGTTGAACTGTAGTTATAGTGTCAGTGCTGTCATACATTGTCAAAGTATGACATTTTAAATAACTGTCTCTACTCTGCAAACTTTTTTTGGATAGATTTTCTAATTTCTTCAATTCTCATGGCTATAGCCTAATGAGAAAAACTGACTTTAGAAAACTCTTTTTTTCAGGATATATTGCATCTGCCACACTCTCCATTCATTGCTAAATAAATGTGCTATCAACAAAAGGTTTTGATTTGTTTGCTATTAAACATGCTACCACATAACTAGCTTTTATAGTAGAATCTGAGTTATTTTGGGAAAAATAATGTTCTTGAGAAGATAGACTTTTTCAGTTCCACTATTTTTTTTTCTGATAACACAATCAATGTTTTCACATAAAATCCATTTACAAGTTACAGTCTTTGAAAACTTGCATAAATTCCCTACCTGTTAAGTAGAGTACCTTGCTATTCGCCTCTTTAAAATGTAGTCAATTGTCTACTTCTTATTGGACAATCTTCCTTCATCAGGATTTTTCTCTTTTAGGTTTCTATTTTCTTTTGAGATTTGGTAGAAGCCACGATGAGATTAAAAATAATAGTAGAAGGGATTATATTTACTTTTATTATGAAAATTAATTGACAGGAAAATGAGAAGTGATGTTTGGGCCATGTCACATCTTGGCTGGCAATGTAGCATGAAACAGAAGGCTGCTTGAAAGGTGAGTGGGCGATGTGTGATGCACAGCCATGTGTGAAATGCCTGAAATCATCAGTACAAATACTTGCTTTCTAACTAATATTAATGCCTATCATTTGCAATGGCAGATAATCATGATTTCATTCACTGTTGCAGTCAGGTTTCACATTGCTGGCAGAAATCACCTGATCAAGAGCAGCTTGTGGGAAAATAAGGTTTATTTTGGCTTACAGATTTGAGGGGGAGCTCCATGATGGCAGGGGGAAATGATGGCATGAGCAGAGGGTGGACATCACCTCCTTGCCAGCATCGGATGGACAACAGCAACAGGAGAGTGTGCTAAACACTGGCAAGAGGAAACCCGGTATAATAGCCATAAGCCTGCCCACAATGATACACTGCCTCCAGGAAGAGTTAATTTCCAAATCTCCATCAGCTGGGAACCTAGCATTCAGAACACCTAAGTTTATGGGGGACACCTGAATCAAACCACCACACTCACTAAGTCACCACAAACACATGTAATGTCTGATGTTAGCAATCTGACCATCTACACTTGGAAGATAACACACTGGAAGCCACATATCACTGTAAAACTGAAACCACACATGTATAAATATCACATACATATGTTTTTTTAAAAAACAAGGCAAATAGAGGCAAATAGAAAGAGAATGGGTGCACCAGGGCCTCTAACCACCACAAATAAACTCCATATGCATGTACCACCTAGTACATCTGGCTTCACATGGGAATCGAACCTGGGTACTTTGGCTTTGCTGGCAAGAGCCTTAACTGCTAAGCCATTTCTCCAGCCCCTATCTGTTCATTTTATATAACTCTGTGATCTAAAATTGTCATCTATTAAGTTCATGCTCAAGAACTATGCAACAGGGTTACAAAAATTACAAGCAAAAAAAAGTCTCCTAATGTTTTAATTAAATTTATAGCATGCATTAACTGCATTCATGGCTATCCCAGGCCACATGCTTAGATACCCCTAATTAGTAGAACCAGAACAATAGAGTGAACTGAAGTGTTTGTCCCTACAACCTGGCTAGCTTTGGGAAACCACATCCAGTTCCTAGACTGGATGAAAACAGTTGCTTTGAGATGAGTGTCTCATCACTTTCTCAGTAATGAAAGGCAATGTGGGGATACTCAAGCTTGTCCCGGCCTTGCTCTTTAAGGTAGATTTGCTATATATCTGAAGACTTCGTTCCCATTCTATACAAGTCTAACAACAGCCACTCCTTAAAGTGACACTTCCTATTAACTGTGACATTGTCATGAAATATACACTTAGATATTAACACTTAGTTAAAAACAGTGTTCTAATACTATGAACTCTAAGGAGTTATCTCTTTTAAGAGATGACATGATCATTTCTATGGAAAATTGCAAACTCTACCAAAAGCAGTGGTAATTAATAAATCAAAGATAAGAGATGCAAAAATCAGCATCCTAAAATCCTTAGTATTCTTGTATGTCAACACATAGATGGTAAGTATCTGAGAAACACAGTAAGAAAGCAAGCCCATCTACAATAGCTACGGAAAAATCTAGGAATAAATTCAGCTGAGGAGATGAAAGATCTTGTAATGGAAACTATGAGACATCAATGAAAGAAAATGCAGAAAACATAAATGGCAAGACATGTTTATGCATTGGAGGAATTCATATTGTTAAGATATCCAGCCGGGCATAGTGGTGCACACCTTTAATCCCAGCACTTGGGAGGCAGAGGTGACATAGTGAATTCCAGCTCAGCCTGGGATTGAGTGCAAAAAAAGATATCCAAATCATCCAAAGTGATCCAGCTATCTAATGCAATCTCTTCAAAATTCCAATAGTTGAAAGAGAAAAACATCCTGAAAGTTATATGTAATGACAAGAGACCCTGAATGACCAAATCAATCTAGAACAGAGCACAAGATAAAAAATAAAATATATTACAGAGCTATTATAACCAAAGTTACATGGTGCTGCCATAAAAATGGAACATAGCTTGATGGAAAATCATACAGAACCCAGAAATACTTCACAGACTTCAAGACAAATTATTTTCATTAATGGTACGATTAACATGTATTTGGGTGACAAAACTCTCTTTAATAAAGTGATGCTTGGAAAATTGAGCGACCACTCTTAAAAAATGAAACTAGACTCCTTTCGGTCACCACATTAAAACCTCACCACAAAACAGATTAAGACTTACATGCAAACCTGAATGAGTAAAGCTATCACCAGACCATGGAAGGGAAAGGCTCTATAACCTCGATCAAATAAGGATTTTTGTTTGTTTTTTTTGATATAAGGTCTCATTATCTGGCCTTAAACTGGTGATTCTCTTGCCACAGCCTCTCAGGTGCTGGTGCAGATATTACAGGTATGCATCACCAAGGCTGGTTTTAGGCAAGAATTTTGTTTTTAGGGAAAAAAGGTAAATATTAGGTAACAACAACAAAACAAAAACATGGGCTGGAGAGATGGCTCAGTAGTTAAAAGTGCATGCTGTGCAAGCCTAATGAGGAAAGCTATGATCCCCAGAACCTATACCACAGCCAGGTGCAGTGGCACACATGCCTGTCATCCCAGTGAGCCTCTAGCAATGGGACATAGTCAGGTGAATCCTGGAGCTTGTGGGCCATCCAGTCTGGCATTCACAGCAGCAACCAAGAGAGACCCTGCCTCAGACAAGGTGGAAGGCAAGGACTGACACCCCCAAGACTGTCCTCTGATCTCCACATGTGTGCATGCACGCGTACACACACACACACACACACACACACATGCACACACACACACGGTTTTACACTAAAATAAAGGCTTCAGAATTACAAAGGAAATAATCAACAGTAAAGGGACAATGTGAAGAATGAGAGATGATATTCATAAGCTACATAGAGGGGGTCATATCCAGAAACAACAAAGGAAAACAACTCAAGAGTAAAACTTAAATGATCCGTGCCTCACCCCACCACAGACAGGCTGACTGATTCATTCATGACCCCACAGTGATTACCAATAACCACCCTGAGGAGGGCCCTCAGTGGAATGGGGACAGGGGAGAAGAGATATAAGCATATAACCCAATGGAAATATGATGAATATGCAATATGTTCATACTGTAAAGTTCATAATAATAAAATAAAAATACTCGAGTAGAAGACCAAATGAATAACTTAAAAATGACCTACAAATGTTCAAGTATATGAAAATAGTCCACATCACTGATCACCTGGGAGGTGCAAAGTAAGACTACAGTGACATATCACTTCGCTCCAGTTCACAATTCCATTAGAAAAAGCAAACACATCCTCAAACAGAGCAAAACAAATTCCCCCAAGCAAACAAATATAAATGTTGGGAAGGATATGAACTCTTCTTATATACTGTTGGTGGGAATATAAATTTGTATAGCCATTCAGGAATGCAGTGTGGATATTCCTTAAGAAATTAAAAATAGAGCTACCATGTAATCCAGAAGTAAGATCAGCGTGTCAAAGAGATGCTTATGTCCCCAAACCTGTGACATTCATATTAGGAAAATCATGGAAACAGCTGACATGCCCAACAACAGATGAATGAATACAGGAAAAAAAAATCACATGTGTGGCACACACACA
Source organism: Orientallactaga sibirica (assembly GCA_036365145.1). Classification (NCBI taxonomy): domain Eukaryota; kingdom Metazoa; phylum Chordata; class Mammalia; order Rodentia; family Dipodidae; genus Orientallactaga; species Orientallactaga sibirica. The sequence goes on along the minus strand of JAEOAD010000020.1, from coordinate 35,389,974 downwards.
CACACACACACACACACACACACACACACACACCAGTACCATTCAGCCATACAAAGAAAGAAATCCGATCATTTGCAGCCATGTGGATGGGCTTGACATTCATAATGTTAAGTGAAAGAAAGCAGGCCCAGGGGGAAAAAAACAGGATCCATCCTAAATCCCACCTGAGAGAGCTGAGTCTCTAGAGAGCACTGTGGTGGTGACTAGAAGCGGGGCAGGGTCAGGAGAGGTGAGATGAGAGAGTTTGCTTATCTAGTAAAAAGTCAGCCAGGAAGGAAAAATGAGTTTTGATACTCAGAGGCAATTACAGCCACCGATTTTGTCTTGTGTGATTAAAAATGGCTTGAAGAAAGGACGTTGAACTTTCTTTTCGTTCTTGTATTGAAGATTGAACCGCATGCACGCTGGGTAAATGTTCTACTGTGGAGCTACTTCCTTGGCCCTTGAATGCTTTCAGCACAAAGAAATGACAGAGGTTTATGATAGAGGATAATATGCACGTCCTGAGCCCGTCCTTCCACAGTGCACACACACTGTCAGATCTATCAGGAAAAGTAACATCCAAGCATGAACATACACAGAGCTGGGTGGGGGAGGAACAAGATTCTGCTTATTTTGGTTTTCTTTTCTTTTTTTAAAGATTTATTTATTAGCAACAGACAGAGAAAGAGAGAGAGAGAGAGAGAGAGAGAGAGAGAAAATGGATGCACCAGGGCCTCTGAACTCCAGATTCATGTGCCACCTTGTGCATCTTGCTTACATGGGTACTGGGGAATCGAGCCTTGAACTGGAGTCCTTAGACTTCACAGGCAAGCGCTTAACTGCTAAGCCATCTCTCCAGCCCTTATTTTGGTTTTAAAATAAAACATTTAAAATTCTCAAATTTAGAACATGGAAGAATACACCCTTTGTCCATCTTCAGTTACTAGTATGTATAACTTTGCAGTATGCTATAGCTTAACTGTGTCAAGTTAGCACTCTCTTTAAGCATTCTGAATTTCAAGCAATAATAATGGCACACAGGGAAAAGGATAGGGAGAAATGTTACTCCCAGGTACACTCCTTGCACCAACTTAATGATTGCTGTCTTATCTCAGAAATATGCACAACATTTGCTCAAAGTTGGCATGTGCTAGCTGCAATAACTTTCAGACAACAGCACTTAAGACATGTTGATAACAGCAAAGTCTGGTGCATGCTATGGCTTTGCTTGGTGAGTTGCAGATTCCAGATCTGCAAAGGCACAAAAGGTTTTGCTTGTTGTTTGTAGTTGGTTAGTTGATTGTGGTTCTGAAGGAAGTTGAATTTGAAATGATAAATTAGATTTAGAGGAGATCATAAAAATCCACTAAAAGTTTTTTTTTTTTTTTTTTTTCAGTGCTGGGGATGGAACTCATGGCTTTCACATGCTAAGCCAACCCTGCACCACTGAGCTTCACTCAGCCTGAATAGTCAATCTTGACTGCAGAGCAAGAGGAGGAAATTGTGAGTTAAAGATCACTTGGGCTTTGTGGGTGAGAGCATTCATAAAGTAAGGTATGCTAAAGTCTGAAGGGATAAAATCTGAACATCATTTTGTATGGTCTTTTAAGGATGATATTAATAGGTATAAGGTTAACCTCACACACAGTGCCGTTCAAAGTTTTGAGGCAACAGTTGTAGGACAAAGACAAAAATGATGTTGATATCGTCTATATTTCTGTTGGGAAACTTTCAAAAGTAAGAGGCCTATATGAAAGGCTCAGAGACATGGCAAGAGAATGAATCATGGTGACTCCTCTGTCAGAGTCACAGGAGATTCTTCCTCTGCTGGGATCGAAGCCCAGGTTTGTTGAGGGACAAGGGATGAAGTGAAGGAGGGATAAGTCACCTTCTTCCTCACCCTTTGAAAATTATTTTGTCTTTAATTGTCCCTTAAAATATGAACTCTGGAAATGAGCTCGTAACTTACCACCTTTTAATATTAGTTTTCTAAGCTAACATAAGATAACATGTAACTGGTTTCAGTGAACAGCATATGTGTGTGTGAGTGTGTGTGTGTGTGTGTGTGTGTGTGTGTACATGTGTGTGTATTTCATTTTGATTCATCCCTTGCACCTCACTACCTTCCTTAATACTCCCTAATCCCCTCTTGTTGGTCCCATTTCTCCCCTCCAAATAGTCTTTCTTTCTGCTTTTATATCACATGTGTTTCATTACCTTTACTTCCTCCTCCTCCTTAACATCTCTTCCTCTCCCTCATAGTGTCCTTTCTGCTTTCACACCACACACACGCACACACACACACACACACAGAGTTAAATCTAGTTTAAAAGTGATCAAATTGAGGACTGTGAAATTACCTAGCTTATTTCAAGCAGGGCTGAAAACTAAAGACTTCAATGCTATAGATTGAATTAATGGGCTTTTTTTTTTTTTTTTCTTTTAAAATTTTTTTTTAGGTAGGATCTCACTCCAGCCCAGGCAGACCTGAAATTCACTCTGTAGTCTCAGGATGGCCTTGAACTCACAGAGTTCCTGCTACCTCTGTCTCCCAAGAGCTGAGATTAAAGGCGTGCATCACCACACCACGTGGCTGAGTTGTGCTAGGGAACCTTGATTTTCAGGGCTGTGGGTGATGCTGATTACACAGGAGGTTGCCTACCTATCCAGACACCTCTAAGAATAGGAGAACTATGAAGAAGGATAGGAGTCAGCATGAGCAGGGAGATGCTGCAGGGAGAACATGACCAGGGGAATACCCAACATCTCCTGGCGTGGTATATAGGATGGTAGCAGTTTCCTACTACAAACTGAGTGGCTTCAACAACTTCCATTGTCATCTTGCTGATATGGAGGGTAGAAGTCCAAGTTCAAGGCACCGGCATGGTTATGCAGCCCTTCAGGTGCCAGGGAAGGGTATGTTCCAGGCCTCTTCTCTGCTTCATCTAGTTCCTTGGAGTGTAGAAGCAAAAGTCCAGCATTCATATAATGCAATCTCTCTCTCACTCTGTCTCTCTCTCTGTCTTGCCTCTCTCTGTGTGTATCCACAAAGAATTCTTTTTATAACGACTTCATTCATATCCAATTTGTACAGTGTCATTTTGACTAATTACTAATGACCTAATTTCCAAAAATAGTCCTTCTTTAAGTACGGTGGTTAAGATCATTAAAACAGGTTTACCAATCAAATATACATTGAATAAATTCTTGAAAAAAAATGGTATGCATACATTTTTATTAGTTATTAAAGCCAAAAGTAAATTCCATGCCAATGAAATGCATATGCTTATTGGTCTAATACTATGCAATCTAAACATAAATTGATTTGATACTTACTTACCTGGCTGAGGAATGACTATTGGTAAAATTATAAGCCTTTTCCTCCACAATTAAACCATTATGTTTCTGTGATATATGCTATGTACATACAATAAAAACTGTAATTAACAGCAAAAAATATTCTGAAATCTGAGTGGTGGTATTTTGTGGCATGACGGAATGCATGATACAAAGTGTGCATGTTGTGTGTTCATAACCAAGATTTCAGAGAAGTCTTGTAATACAATACAGATGGGTGCTACCCAGAGACACCTTGGATACATTATCATTTCATTTTGGGTTAATTTTTGATCATTGCATGTTCAAGAAAGGTTTTACAAAGTACGTAGGTTTTTGTGGTCCCCCCTCACATTCTATTATGCAACTACACATGGACTTATGACCTTCACTTTTTTGATTATTTGAGAGAGACAGAGAGACAGAGAGGAAGAGGCAGAGAGAGAGAAAGAATGGGCACGCCAGTGGCCTGTCAGCTGCTGTGAACTAATTCCAGATGCGTGTGCCGCCTTGTGGGCAAGCATGGCATTGTGTGCTTGTGTCACTTTGTGTCTGGCTAAACGTGGGACCTGGATATTGAACCGGTGTTCTTAGGCTTGGCAGGCAGATGCCTTAACCACTAAGCCATCCCTCCAGCCCGACCCTCACTTTTTTTTTTTTTTTTCGAGGTAGGGTCTCACTCTGGTCCAGGCTGACCTGGAATTAACTATGTAGTCTCAGGGTGGCCTTGAACTCCAGGTGATCCTCCTACCTCTGCCTCCCGAGTGCTGGGATTAAAGGCGTGCGCCACCACGCCTGGCCGGACCCTCACTTTTTGACTGACTGTGAAACCTAGATTAATGTATACTGGAGGATGTGCACTGATTATGTGCAAATACTACCATTTTACTGAAGAACCTCAGAATTCAGCATCCTTTAAGGCCCTGTGTCTCTAAAGAGGTGTACTGTAGAGGATATAAGAAAGAAATGAACAATTATTCCAAGAGATATGTAAAGAACCCAGCTGGACTGCCTATCATGTTTTATAGTCCTATACCTAAAATAGTTGTAAAATTGTTCTTTACTAAAAAATGGAAAGCATAGGAGATTCACTGATCTGATTAAGAATGGCTTAATAAGTCACAGAATGTGGTATGTCTATTCAATACATTATTATTATTTAGAAATAATATAAATGAACTCTGATTCATGATAAGACATGAATGAAACTTAAAGACAGTAACCTAAGTGAAAGAAGCCAGTCAAAAAACAGCCATTGTATAAAATCATATATAAAATGTCTAAAGACAGGCAAATGTTTAGAGACAGAAAATCGACTTGTTATCAGGAAGAATGGTACTTTTGTTTGGGGGACAATGTAAATGTTCTAAAATTAGATTGTGCTGATGCTTTCTCAACTTTGTAATATATTGAAAAGTCATTAAAACTGAGTGTTTAACTTAGGAAACCTGATGTCATCTTAATTCCACATCTTAATAGAGCTATAAACATAAGTGTACTTTGTGTGACCAAAGTTGTCATCTTTTGTCCAGAGAAGTGAACCTTTTGTAATATGAATGGACATTCTCTAACTTGCCTCTTTATTTTTTTTTATTTTTTTATTTATTTATTTTTTTGGTTTTGCGAGGTAGGGTCTCACTCTGGTCCAGGATGACCTGGAATTAACTATGTAGTCTCAGGGTGGCCTCGAACTCTCTGCGATCCTCCTACCTCTGCCTCCCGAGTGCTGGGATTAAAGGCATGCGCCACCATGCCCGGCTAAACTTGCCTCTTTAGAAAGTAGGGGCTTAGAAATACCCAGTGTTCTTGAATTTGAGTTTTTATCCGCTTAAACAGATCTGCTTATTCTGCAGGTGAATAGCTATAAATCTTGGCCTATTTAGAGTTGAGATGACCTTACTTGTGCATTACCTAATACCTACTAATCTGGCCAATATGGATTTTTTTTTTTTTGCCTCAATTAGAAATTTCCTCAAACAAGATCTTTCATATCAAATGATTGGTATTCTGGGCAGGACATCCTGGGGAACCAACCTTTCAGTGAAGTCTTTGCTAAAGAGATCAAACTGGAAATCGAATGGAGAGAAACTATTAGACTAAACACATTTCACATCAGTGAGACACTCGAAAATTACCCCAAAGCTGAGCTCACCTTGGTGCTTCAGACTTCTTTTCCAAACCAATTTCCCAGGCATTGATCTCTTTGGTCCTAAAAAATAAGAAGGCTTTGTGTCAGGTGAGGAGGTGTTTATGTCAACTTTTGACCTTAGAGAGCACTAAGAACAAGACAGCAGGGGTGGGGGGCAGACTCTGGATTGGGTTGTGGAACTGAACTTGGAAATGAGCTTCGCTGATATCCATCACAACCCATCTTGAGCCTGAGCTAAGATTACGGGGCAAAAACAAACTGTGCAGATGAAAACTAATACTTCGCTCAAAACAAGGAATTCCTTCTTGGAATCAAAATGTACTTTAGGAACAAAAAGAGCTTGATCTTCTTGCAAAGGTGTATCGATTAATTACTGTAGGTAATTACTCTAGGATCCAACTTTGTTACATTTCAGGTTCCTATCCTCAAAATACTGACCTTCAAGAAGTGACTTTTAGGACTTTCCAGTTTTAGTTCCAAAAAAAGAGTCGCATCCTTTGACCTGTGCAGGCTTATCAAAATTCCACCGGGTGCTTTGCTGCAGCTTGTGAACAACTTCTGAGAGCTAGGCTTGCTCTTTACCACCCACTCTACATTTCCCCAATCACAAGTGTCCCATTTTGAAGCTTGCAATTTAATAAGGCTAAACTAATAAATACAGGATGAACTCATCAACTTGTTGCGTGGTTAGCTTTTAATCCTCACTCCTTACAGGGGACAACATGTATCAAGTCTTTGTGAGATCTGTGGGATGGCTGAAGACACTTTCAAAGCAAAACTTATTTCACACATCTCTTGGTTCCCCCTTCCCTAGTCACATGACCAAGTAATGTACTCTATTCATCCCACCAGGTAATCCACCAGGCTGCACTCCAGACAGTTAAGTGGCTTTAACATAAACTCTTACTGCAAAGGGGGAAGGAAGATGCAAGATAAAAGCATCATCTGTCTTCTGCACACTTGCTGAGCATCTACCCATTGTCCATCGCAGACCTGCACGGAGGCTGGGGGCCCTTTTGATGTGGGAGGCTTTGCTGGTCAGGCAGGCAGTCAATGACCAGCTTTTCTTCTCTCTGCACAAAGTGGCCCATTTACTGCTGTGCATTCCAGCGCTTTGATAGATGGCCGAGCTGAACTTGGCCTGTGCTGAGCTAAGGCAATCAAGACTTGGACAGGCACTTTGTTCTGTTCAGTGGTGTCAGCTACTTGAAGTAGCCAGCCTGTCGACTCAGGGCCTTCTCTGGGAGGACAGCTCCTTAAGTTCACAGATAGAGTAACAAAGGTTTGCTTATGGCGTGGTGGCCTCTAGAAGAAAAGAGCTTTTTTAGTGTCAGGCTATTTATCATGTCCTCCTTGCCCAGTTTACTGTGGCAGCCCTCACTCTGACAGGGCAAGGAGCTTTTTATCTTCAAATGTGAATATCACTTTGAAGCTTCGGCAAGGAATATGTTACAAGTTTAGTGATAGATAAACTCAAATAGTTCAGCAAGAGGAGAGGATGGAGAAAGATACAGGGTCGCTGATGGGAAAATAGAAAAAAATTTAATCTAATCATTTTGAGTTAGAGAAACACATCCTTTGTTCCGCACCTTGCTGAAACATCTGAAGTATGTGGGGTCATGTCAGTGTTCAGTCGGACTCCTCGGCTGGGTTTATGATTTGCAATAAAGGAAATATTTCAAGGCATTAAACTTAATTAGGTTGTTTTGATGCTCGGAGCATGCTTGTATCAGAGGACCTGGAGTGAGCAGAGATGAACCCCTCAGGACGCAGTTCGGGGAAGCTGCGCCTCCTAACTGGCATTAAAGCTTTGTTTTACATCAATTTTTTTCGTCAAGAGACCAGGAGGCTGATTTTTCTCCCCTTCTTCCCTCCCTCCCTCCCTCCCTCTTTCTTTCTTTCTTTCTTTCTTTCTTTCTTTCTTTCTTTCTTTCTTTCTTTCTTCTTTCGTTACAGTTGATTAATATTATGCTTCCCCAAGTTTATTTTTTTACTTAAATTTCAAGTACTCTCAGAGTATGTTTAGTTCTGATTTGCTAGTTTGTTTTAAAGACAAATTCTCTAAGCAGTTATAGATCTTGTTTATCTATATATGGCATAAGGACTAGTGATGTCAAAATGCCTACCACGGGGGCTGAAGAGATGGCTCAGTGGTTAAGGTTCTTGCCTGCAAAACTTAAAGACCTGGGTTGGATTCCCCAGTACCCACGTAAACCTAGATAAACAAAGTGGCACATGCATCTGGAGTGAATCTCTGCCTTTATAGCTTCTCTGTCTTCTACTTGCAAAAAAATAAATAAATTTTTTTTTAAAATGCCTACCATAGAATTCTAAATGAAAATACTTAGAAGCTTTATCTGATCCATGGCAGGAGTTCAGACTTTTTTTTTAAAAGACAGAATGCCTGGCATTTCTCTGCACTGCCTAAGCTTCGAGCTGAAAATCAAATCAAATTTCTAGGAGAGAATCTCAACCTTCTGGGTTAGTAGATGATTTTTGTCACAGAATAAAATTAAATATATAGTGGTGTGTGTGTGTGTGTGTGTGTGTGTGTGTGTGTGTGTGTACACACATACATGTGCATGCACTACTACCACCAAGCTACATCCCCAGTTCTTTCCATTTTATCTTGAAATAGGGTCTTACCATGCTGGTTACACTGACCTTGAACTTATGATGGTCCTGCCTCAGCTTCTTGAGTAGCTGGTATCATAGGGGTATTTTTCTATTTTCTCATTTTTTTGTGCATAGAAAACTATAATCAAACTTGGTAGTAGCAGACAGCTTCAGGTTCGCTGAGATGAACTTCCGGATCAGGCACCGTTATAGAGGAAAGGATTTATTGAAGCTTACAGATCCAGGGGAAGTTCTATCATGGCAGAAGAAGCTGACTGCTTTCTCAGGGCCAAACACACAGAGACAAGCTCCAAGCCAAAAATCACACAGCACACTTCAGGAACTCCAGCTAGGCACACTTTGCATATCTTTAGATTGGAATCTCAAATCCACCACCACACCTTAGGGCTGGACCACCCAGTGATACTTCCTCCAGCCAGGTGGCTGCAGATCCAAATTATAAGCTAATGAAACAATATATTTGGGGCCATCTATTCAAACTACCACAGTCATTTTTGTGCATAGAAAATTATAATCAAACTTGGTAGCATTTTGTCTTTAATTACTATTGAAGGTAGTGAGTTCTGCTTATGGGAACTACATGTTTATTAATGATACTATGGAATGGGTTGGGGAGATGCTTTAGTGGATAAGGGATTTGCAGTTCAAGTATGAGGACCAGATTTCAGACCCCTGGCACAAACATAAACGCTGGTGGATATGGCAACTTGCCTGTCATCCCACTGCTCAGATGATCCCTGGGGCAAACTGGCTAGCTAGACTAGCTGAATTGTTGAGCTCTGGGTGAAGTGAGAGACTCAACCTTAGTAAATAAGACAGAAATCAAGAAAGATTCCTGACATCAACTTCTAGTCTCCATATACACATGCATATGCCATGCACCCACACACATGAGCATTCATATATATACCACATACATAATCATACAAAAAGGAAAATATGAAATGAAGAATACTCTTAGCTATGTTCAAAGTACAACTTTATATTTTATTATTATTTTTTCTACTGGTGCTGAGTATTAAACTTGAACATGCTTGGCATGTATTCTTATCACTAGCCTAAAATATAACTTTAGTAGGAATTCATATTCAGCAATTTTTCCTACATATCTTCAATTGTATTTAGTGAGAAATAGACCATGGGTTTACTTGACTAAATACAAGCTTCTATTTCACTTTGTTTTAATCACTCCTTTTGGGCTATTCTGTGTGTGTCCCTGAAAACAACATCAAATAAAAATATTTGTGTGTGTACACATTTATTTTACTTCCTTAAACTGGTCACTTTTCTCTATACAGGTTTGTCTACCTGCTCCTTTAAAAAAACCATTATTGGGGCTAGAGAGATGGCTTAGCAGTTAAGGTGTTGTCTGCAAAGCTAAAGGATTCAGGTTTGATTTCCCAGGACCAGTGAAGCCAGATGCAGAAGGTGGTACATGCATCTGGAGTTTGTTTGCAGTGGCTGAAGGCCCTGGTGTGTCTATTCTCTCTCTCTCTCTTTCTTGGCCTCTTTTCTCTCTCTCAAATAAATAAAATAAAATAACCATTATTGTATACCTGTATAAAGAATCACTGCCCTTTCAAGGAGCCAGACATCTAGAGGAATTAATTACCCATTTTTGAACATCAGAATTTAAAAGGAAGGGGCAGTGTGAATCTTAAGAATTTATAAAATATGCAGCTCTTAAACTCAGGAAAAATGCTTCCATTTACAAGCATAATACATTTAAATATGAAGTCAGTATCGTATCTATAGTAACAGGGAATGAACAGGAATGGAGTGGGTACACAGGCTTTAATATTTTCAACTCTGAGTATTAACAAGCCAATATGAAACATTTTATTCATTTAGCAACTGTTCAGAAACTGGGTCATCTCAAGACTTTTCAGCTGTTTTATTACATTACTCAAAGTGTCTTGTATTTGTCTTTAGACTAGTTACTTCTTTATAATACATAATAAAAACAAGAGTAAGCAAAAGACCAGTGTAATTTCATCCCCCAGATTCAACAAGTAATAAGATTTTTGCTCGTGTATTCATTTACTTGTTCTTTTTTATTTTACTGAATTATGTCGCAAAACAAGTCCTATACTTTAATATTGATAGCCAAAACTGGTGAGTATTTTCTTTTATTAGGAAAATGAGGGCTGGAGAGATGTCTTAGTGGTTAAGGTGCTTGCTTGCATAGCCAAAGGACCCAGGTTCAATTCCCCAGGACCCATGTAAACCAGATGCACAAGGAGGTGTATGTGTCCGGACTTCGTTTGCAGCAGCTAGAGGCTCTGGCATGCCCAATCTGTCTCTCTTTCTCTCTTGCTCTCTCTTAAATAAATAAATATTAAAAATATTTTAAAAAATCAAGCTGAAGCACTAACTCAGTTGATACTAAGTATTTACTATGTAAGTGTGAGGACCTGAGGTTGATCCTCAGAATCTCCTTGGGGAAAAACCAGGGGCAGTGGAGGCACTTGCTTGTAATCCCCACAGTGGGGTGGCAGGTCTTTGGGACTCTCTGGCCAGCCATGTCACTGGCAAGGTCCAGGCCAATGAAACACCATGTCTCAATAAACGTGGGTGGATGCCTGAGGAATGACAACTCCGGGTTTACTCTGGCACCCACATGTGTTACATATATGTGCACCTGCATATACAGATATACTAGCATGTACACACACATACAAAGTTTACAACAATCCCTTTGGGTCTTTTAATACTCAATTAATATTCAAATTTTATGGAACTATGGACTGGAAACCCACAGTCTGTCCCTTCTTCCTCCAGGTTTTGAGTTGTGACAGCTTTTGTTTAAAGTGATTATTCTCTTCTTATTCTGGATCAAGCCTGCATGTAAGAATTTGAAAAGAAATTTGCATAGGAGATAACAAGTTTCAAGAGGTAGTACTGAGGACAGTGGATTTATTCATTCACTTCACAAATAGGCATTGATTCTATTTTTATTTCCACACAAAGACCCTTTGATTATAGTCTTCCTGTTTTTGTTTCAGTTTTCCACGCATCCAATTAAAGTTAATGGAAGAAAAGATTCCAAGATTACTTTCTATTTATTTCAGTACCAATATCTTACACATTCTAGCTAAAAACAAACAAACAAACAAACAAACAAACAAACAAACAAACACACCTATTGATGGGCATTCACATTTATTCCAGATCTTTGAATATGCGAAAAATGCTGAAATGAATGTGAGAGTACAAATGTCTCTTCAAATAACAGATTGCATTCCTCCAGATTAAATAACCAGTAATGGGATTGCTGGATCTCATGGAAATTCTACCTTAACTTGCATTCTGTCTAGTTAGGTATCCAGTAATGGGATTGCTGGATACATGGCAATTCCACCTTAAGTTTTTGAAAGATAGCCACCCTGTGTTATGTAAGAGCTGTACTAATTCAGACTCTTGCCAACGGTATGTAAAGGGTCCCTTTCCTCATCTCCTTCCCAAGACTTGTCATCCTCTGTTCTGTGGACATTAGCCATCCTAGCAGGTGGCAAGTAGTGGTCAGAGTAATTCGTAGTTGCATTTCCCTGATCATTGGTGTTCACACTTTGTTCATAAACTTTTTGAGCATTTGGATTCTTCTTTAGTGGAATGTCTATTAGGCCCTTTAGTTATTTTTGTTAGTGAGTTGTTTTTGCTCTGGAGCTGTTCTCAGTTCTTTCTGGTTATATATTAAGTACCCGATCAGATGTACAGCTTGAAAACACGTCCTTCTATTCTGCAGCCTTCACTGTTTGTTTCTTCTCTCTTGTCTGTTTCCTTTGCTTTGCTGACAGTTTTGAGTGTGTGACCTCACTGTCCACTTTTGCTCTTATTTTGGGGGTCATATCCAAAAAGTCATTTGTCAGACTAATGTCATGAGGTTTACCTGTTTGTTTCTTTCTAGTAGTTTCACTGGTTGGGGTCTTACATTTAGGTTTTTGATCGGAATTGATTTTCAGTGTGGTATGACTACTGTGTGACATTTCCTGGGGAGACATGATCAAACATCTATTCACTCCAGACAGGGTGCCAAGACACAGTAAAGCAATGATTACACCCAAGTCTAGCTTAGTGAACCAATGAGCTGATGGGGTTACCTACCCGAGTGTAAGCCATTCCCAGGCAGCCCTGTCTCCACAAAGGACAACCCAGGTCTGCTAACAGCTCTCAGGATCTGCATCCCTGAGGCTGTGGACCAGCTTATGAGACAGTCTCCTTTCCCTAGCAATTGTTTTCCATTTATGTAACCTTGTGAAGGCACTTTTATCAAGCCCTGAATTTTCTGTGCTTTCTAAGCGTTCTGGCTTCCTGAGTTCTGTGAGCCTCCCTCCTCCCTCAGGAGCAGATATTTTGGTTCAGGAGAAAGAGCTACAGGAATGGGTCTAATTTCAGTCCTCTGTATAGAGATGTCCAGTTTTCTCATCATTATTTACAAAGAGATGGTTCTTCTAGCACTAGGTGTACTTGGTGTCTTTGTCAAGAGGAAGCATTTTTAATCACCCCATTTCACTCCTCAGAAAACATCACTTCAAGGCACAGTGGATAAAGCACGTGCCACTCAAGTGTGAGGACCTGAGTTCGGATCTCCAGAACCCACACAAAGCTGGGTGCAGTAGTGCATCTGTGATCCTAGCCCTCCTAAGGTGAGATGAGAGAAACAGGAGACTTCCTGGAAGTTCATGGTCCAGATAGTCTGGCAGACACAGGTGTGAATGAGAGACCTTGCCTCATACAAGGAGAAGGTGATGTTGTGCTTTGACCTTTGCTCACATGCTGAGAGAAATGCACGCTCAAACACAAATGTGCACACACACAAAAAAAAGAGGAAACTGTACTTGAGAGACTTTAACTAATATCTGAGGTTGCTGAGCTAGTAATACCTTTTCATTTTGACACGAGTTCTCTAGCTCCAAACATGTAATCAAGAAAGTAAAATTAAAATTATGGTTTCAAGTTTTAGCCCCACGAGTGTGTGGCCTGAGATCCATGCATACTGATGGAAAATCTGCAACTGAAACACCAGCTTTTCCCGAAGTTCCTCGCCAAGCACCTTTTATTCTATGCCAGGTTAAAATAAAGTTTAATTTTTTTTTGCTTTAAGAAAAACTAAGAATGGCTGGAGAAATGGCTTAACAGTTAAGGCATTTGTCTGCAAAGCCTAAGGACTCAGGTTCAATTCTCTAGTACCACATAAGCCAGATGCACAAGGTGGTACATGCATCTGGAGTTTGCAGTGGCTGGAGGCCCTGGTGTGCCCATTCTCTCTCCATCTGCCTCTTCTTCTCACTCTCTAAAATAATTAAATAAATAAAATATTTTTGCCCATGTGCTCTGGAAAGACACCAAGCGGGCAATGTAAACTGAGAGGGAACAATGCTAGCAATCTAATTATTAGGGCTCCTTGTTCTTGTTTCAAAATGAAAACCCCTTAAGTTCAATACAATTTTTGTTGGAAGGTTTAAATGACAGCCATAAGTAAAAGTGCAAAAGCGATGATCTAATGAAAATTACTTGTGTTTAAGGGTGCATTTTAATGGGTTTTCATTTATTTGTGGTGTTGTATAAATATTCCACAATCTAACTATAGAATATTTCATGACCTTGAAAAGAACTCCTATAGCTCATAGCCATCAGAATATAATCCCTACCTCGATCCTCAGACCATCCCTAGATAACCTCCAGTCTGTCACCTTCTATGGCTATGGATTTGTTTATTATGGGCATTTAGAATAAATGAGATTGTACACTGGATGCTTTTGAGTGATGAATGTCTTTCACGTCACCTAATGCTTCCTAGGACCATAGGTTGTAGCATGTGTTAGTACTGGTTTTCTGTCCACTGCAAAGAAATATTCCAAGGAAATGAATTCTATTTATAATTGATTGACATCAGTGGATAAACAAGTGGGTATTTTAAGTCTTTGGCTATTATGAATAACATAGCTGTGAATGCTCATGCTCAAGCTTTTGTGTGGGAATAAGTCTCCCGTGGACATATGTCTAGGAAATGCTGGGTAATATGGCTTGGACATGATTAACATTTTGAGGAACTACCAGAATGTCTTCTGACTTCTGAAGACACTGTGCCATGCTGTTTTCCAACTAGCAATGTAAGAGAATCATAAATTATTTCTCCACCTCTTGTGTCATTTGCCTTGTCTGTCAGATTTACTATGGTCACCCTGAATGGGGAATGAGAAGGACCATGGCAGGAGGAGAAACTATCAAGTATAAGCTGTCTTGCTTCAGCCTCATGCTCCTTCCCAGTCTGTTCACTGCTATGGCAGGGAAGATGGAGCCTCAGAGCAAGTCCCCCATGGTGACTGGAGTGCTGGCTGGAACCTTCCTGACACTCCACCATTTTATGAAAGCTGAGCTCTGCCTTTTGGCTGTTGCTATGGCAACAAGGGAACTGAAGCCACTAACTTTTGCCAGGCCATCTTTTTCCTTCCCAGGTTGGCTGGCTATTTTGCTTGATCCCCATGATTTTTGCTTCATTTGCATGAGCCCAGCAGGTCACACCCCCATAGATCTCTATGGGCCTCTGCACACAAACTTTCCATCTCAGACTTGCCAGATGCTGAAGAGAAAGAGATCTGTGTTTGTGTCTGGCTCCCCCAGAGCCACATATGTTGGGGCTGCAGGACCCACACTCCTGCCTTCAAGAGCCCTAGAAGCTGCCTGTGCTCCAGTTGGCAGAACTAAGAGTCCCTGGAGCTGCTTGTAATGGAATGTCAGACCTGTTCCTGCCTCCTCCACAGGGCCAGCCCTCCTCCCAGGCCTGGCCTTACTTCTACAATCAGCACAGGATTGCTCCTGGGCTCTTGGTGCCGGGGCTCACTCCTACCTTGGACAGAGATCCTTAGAGCCTTTGTTTCTGCCCTGGAGGTCCTGGTTCCTGCTCCAACCAAGGGACCCCACTGCTGTTCTTCTTTGCTCATTATTCATGATCAATGCAGAGATGTGCACAAACTCCCCAGAACCTCCCTAATCATGGCCTGATGGCCAATCTCAATCAGGCAGAGGATGAGTTTGCCTCCCTTAGACTTACCTTCTTAGTACTGCAGGTATTACGTGATTGAACTCAAGAAAAAGCAAAGCACCTGTGAAACATGTAAGAGGGTCAATTTGTTTCCTTTTCTGACATGATTCATGTACCTCAGGATGGACTCAAACTCCCTCCATAGGGAACAATGATCCTGAACTTCTGATCTTCCTGTCTCCCGAGCCTGGGATCACAGTTATGTACCGTCACACCTAACTCATGGGCCAATTCTCATGACAACATAAGGATTTATGAGCACACTCATTTCCAGAAGAAATTCTTCATAAGTCATATTCCCACTACCAGTTTTGCCCTCTAGTTTAATAAACAATAAAAACATTACCCTTAGGGGTTTTCATTCTGTTTCAAACATTTTATTGTTTGTTCATAACTAAATGGAATGGGGAAACCTTTGGTCAAGTATTCAGCAGAATCTCCCTTGTCTGAGAAACCAGAGG
The DNA here is from genome assembly GCA_036365145.1 of Orientallactaga sibirica. Classification (NCBI taxonomy): domain Eukaryota; kingdom Metazoa; phylum Chordata; class Mammalia; order Rodentia; family Dipodidae; genus Orientallactaga; species Orientallactaga sibirica. The sequence continues at coordinate 35,374,364 of JAEOAD010000020.1, read as the reverse complement.
TCTAAGTTACTCAGAAGCAAACATTTTGACAGGATGTACATGCCAGTGCAATAGTAGCATACAGCCTTGGTGTGTAACCAATAGCTTTCTGATTGGCTAAGAGATCTGTTCAATAGAAAGGAACCCATATCTGGAATTGGGATCCAGGTCAGAATCCTTTGGAGACAAAGATTATGCTCTTCAGTGTCAAGCTCTGGCCAGTCTTTAGGTAAAAGAGGGGTTACATACATCAAATTCTCCCTAAATTAAGAATGCTAATCCCATTTAAGCTATGCAGACTTCACTCTCCATTGGAGAGTTTGTCCTTTTTCAGAAGGAAATGAGACCTGAGGAGATAAACTAAAATAACCATTGCACTTCAGCCAAGCCACAGCTGAAACCACAGAGGAATTGGGGAGATGAGCAAGAGTGCTGCTTCCACGGTGAACCTGATAATTAGTGCCAGGGTGAAGGAGACAGACCCTGAGGATACTCAACACTTACTAAAGCAGAGATCCAGAAGGTCCTAAGAGTTCATCATTCAAGTAGACATAAAACTCACTCACTATGGCTCAGGGAATTTTGCAGAAGAGGAGGCAGAAAGATTGCAAGAGCCACAGGTTGAGACATCATGCCCAGAGGCATTCCCTCCCCCACACTCAAAATTACTGACTGATGCTTCCACAATGCATAACCCACAACCCTACAAGGAATATCTGCAACCCCACTGAGGAGGGTAGGCAGTGGAATGGAGGCAGGGGTGAGGGAGAAGAGGGTTCCAACACACAATGTATCCATACAAAATATGTTGTTAATAAAATTAATAATAATAATAATAATAACTTTAAAAGAGTTTGAAGAAGCCAGTTTCCTTAGGTTGTTTCCACAGGAGAAGCCTGCCCAGGTAAGAGGGCCACAACCAGATTCTGTCCTGGCATTGCCTTTTTCCAATCTGAGCACACACTGTTGTCTATCTGGACTGAATGCATTTGGGAAGCATGTGTTTCTGTGTGTCACACTGAGCCCACTTTGTGGGTCATGCCTATGATAAGAGCCTAGAATGAGGTCATAGGTAAAGCAGGTGAAGAACCATGCCAATTTAGGACTTTTTCTCAACTCAACAAATTTAGCAGAAAACTTTTTGCCAGAATATTTTGGATTCAAACTTTTAAAATTACAAAATAGTAACCTCTTCCCTTTCAGAAGGATGTCTGTTTATATTTGTAGATATTTTAATTCTTCATTCCCAGTGTCATGTAATTAGAAATCCCCTACACAAAAGAGGAAAAATCCTGCAGCGTTGTCCTTTCATGCTCTCCTTTCCAATTTCTTTTCCTCTTTCCTGCTAGAGATTTGGAAACACACTTTGGTGTTTTAAGATGCAGAAAATTAATACAGAGTTCTCAGTAAGTTGGCAGTGCACAGATGGAGCCACATGTCCACTGGTTTGTTTGGTTGGTTTGATTGCTTTGTAGACCGGTGCTCCCTATTATTTCCTGCCTCCACAATAACATCACAGGAAAGCTGTTTTTCCAGAGCACAGTGTGTCAGTGTGAGACACTGTGGAGGAAGTCATGTGAACTGTGACAGGCACACTTACTTCATATAAGCATTTCTGCTAGAGGTTCATGGGAAGTGAATGGCTGGAGGAGTACCATGTGGAACACAAAGCCATCAGTGTCAGTGCTGACAGAAGACTGGCTTATAGAAATCAGATTCCTTTACTGTCCCAGCTGGTTCCAGCAGGTGTCTGGGTCACATCTGGTTTAGTTACAATAAAAGTTTATTTTAAATTGTTTTTTTCCTCATATTTTTCCTTTGTAGTATATATAGGAATCACAAAAAGTCATAGTTTCTTCATTTAACTCAGTGGCTTATATTTTCAGTCCAGTGCTCCATTCTGTCTTTATTTTCCTATGTCAATGACATTTGGTAAAGATGAGGCCCAAGTCTTCCTTTGAGCATCTTGTGTAGTTGTCACTAGATACATTTTTCTCATCCTGTTCTTCCTCCTCATTGGCAGTTTTTCATAGCTCCTTGGAAATTTCCAGAACTGTAGTACTTAAGGCTTGAGTCTCTTGCTTGTCTGCATTGTCTATCCTAACTCCACAGTGATTTCCCTTTGTTCTGTAGCTTAAAATATTCTATAAATTGGTGATCCCCATAAGTGCTGAAGTCCCGTTGGCTCCACACTTGTGGAGTACATTACTTTCCCGCATTTCTGTTAGCACATGTGGTGGTTTGAATATCAAAATCTCCCCCATAGTTGCATGTGTTTCTGATTAAGCTTCATACTTGTTCCCAGGATGGTGCAGTCTTTTGGGACATGGACACTTGTTAGAAGCAGTGGGTCACTGTAGGCAGGACTTGGGATTTTATAACCCAGTCCCACTTGCCAGTGCTTAGCTAGCTTTCTCTTGATGCTTCCTCCCAGCTGATATGACAAGCTATAATGCCCTGGCTGTCTGCTTTTCCCATGGCTTTTTTAAAACCATGATAAAACTTCTCATCAAACAATAAATTGGGGCTGGAGAGATGGCTTAGCAGTTAAGGCGCCTGACTGCTAAGCCTAAGAACCCAGTTCCAATCTCCAGGCCCCACGTTTAGCCAGATGCAAAGTGATGCAAGGGCGCAATGCTGCACTTGCCCACAAGGGGGCACATGTATCTGTATGTCGTTCACAGCAGCTGAGAGACTGCTGGTGTGCCCATTCTCTCTCTCTCTCTCTCTCTCTCTCTCAGTCTGTCTGTATACACAAATAAAAAAAAAAAAAAAAAAAAAAGCAAATCAAAATAAACCCCTTCCTATCATAAGATGCTCTTGGCTCAGTGTTTTTGTTCCAATAACAAGAAGGTAACTATTATAGAAAATTGGAAGAGAAGTGGGGTTATTGCTGTGATTAACCTGACCATGTTTTGTTGTTGTTGTTGATTTTTGTTTTTTGTTTTATTGTACTGGTTTGTGGGAGCAAAGTGGAAGGATTTGGAACTTTTGACTAGAGAAATGTGCCATTTTGTGCCATTTTGGGGACAGTTTGAAAGACTGCAATGTAGACTATGAAATCCCAGCTTCTGAGGTTTCAGAGGAGAAATAAATATGGATACCAAAATAGAGGTCAAAATATAATATTTATATGCATGAAATTGACTAGCAAGCATTTCTTAAATATAAAAAGAAAAACAAAACAAAAATAGAACCAAAAGATATTTGATAAGTCAGCCAGTCATGGTGGCTCACACCTTTAATCCCAGCACTTGGGAGGCAGAGGTAGGAGGATCACCATGAATTCAAGTCCAGAGATTGGGAAAGGAGTGTGTGGTCATGGCGGGGATGAAGCAAGGATGATTTGTTGTGATCCATCCACAATATGCACACGTATGGAAACACCATACTAAATCCATTATTATAATGCCATGGATAATGTTAAAAGTCTGCTTCCTGACTTGTCAAATATCTTTTTTTGTTTGTTTGTTTTTTTGAGGTAGGATTTCCCTTTAGCCCAAGCTGATCTGGAATTCACTATATTTATATTTTGATCTATATTTTGATATTTCTACCCACCACTGCCCTATTTTATTCCTCTCCCACTACTGTCAAATCTCTTTTTATTTTTTTCTTTTAACTTTATTTATTTGAGAATGAGAATGAGAGAGAAAGAGAGAGAGAGAGTGAAAAAGTGGCAGATAGATAGAGAGAATGGGTGTGCCAGGGCCTCCAGTCATTGCAAACAAATGCCACCTTGTGTATATGGCTTACATGGATCTTGGGGAATTGAACATGGGTTCTTTGGCTTTGCAGGCAAGTGCCTTAACCACTAGGCCAGCACTAACCCTCTTTTTTTCCTACCATTTATGATTGGTTAGACAACTGCAAAGAATGACTCCCCTTTCCCTTGCAAGCATTGACTTTGGCTCTAACTTTGGATGTGATAAAATATATATAGCCATGTGATTGTATGTAGACTTGTATATTTAGATCATATTCAATGATTTTCTCACCTTTATTACAGAGCAGATGCTCTTTTGTAAAACTTTCAGAACAGGTACTTACATAGCCTCAGTCAATTCCTGAAAGAAATGCTATCTAGGTCAAGCATATAACAGGAAAGTCCAGCCTTTCTCCTAAGTCCTTGCAATTTCTTCTACTCCCCATTCCTTCAGACCCTTCGCATGGGCACATGTTGGGATATGAAAGGTCCTTTCCTCATCACTGTCAAGCTGTGTGTCAGAAGTGTGCACAGACCTTGAGAGGTGACAGCTTTCCTGATGTTTCCCTTTGCTAGCTTAGTCCAACCACTCCTTTTACTATAGTTCTCAGCTAAATGGAAAGGCTATTATCATTCAGAGACTCTAGCTAAGTAGAAACTTCCTAACCAGTGGAGAAAATATAAATGTCAGAAAGTCAGAGTACCAGATTGTATGGTGAGCTTAATTAATCTGTTAACCATGTTGAGCCTTCCTCAACCTCAACTTGTTTGCTATGTCAGCTACCATTCTGCTCTGCCATCCTTGGTTTTATAATGCTTGTGTTGTGGGAGATTAGGGCACTTTCTATAATGTTCTTGACTCTTCTAATCCACAAAGTACAGTTTTCTGAAGGGACAAGGCCCTCTTTTTGCCATCATTGTTGGCTGCCTTGTTTCAGACCAGACCCTTAACCTTGATCAAGTATCTCTCAACTTTCTCATCACAACAGCCACTTGTTTCCATCCATCCATTTCTCCCATTGTATATTGTCTAATGTCTTACATGTTCCTTTCAGAGTTTGGGGAGGGGTTAGCCAGAAAGGATGCCTGTACACTCCAACGAGGGTCTTTGAATAGTTAACATAGATTAAATGAATACATTAAACAGAACTGGATTTAAACAGCCTTGAATGGGGAGACTGTTTCTTCTTTGTAATCAACACTTGAGTTGTAACTGATAGGAAAGTCTTTATGGACTGTCTATAAGAAATATTTCCACAGCAGAGCTGTGTGTCTTCTTCTAACTGCTCTGAGGCTGGCAAGGAGGTGTGATGCCTGCAGCGTAGGCTTCAATGCAGGGGAAAAAACAAACAAACAAACAAACAAAAAACAAATAAAAGACAAAACAAAACCTCAACATTGTGGGGACAAATCTTGGCTCTGAAAGATTCTGCTCTGGCTCTATATTCTGTCCTTTTTTCCACCTGTGATTAGGCTGATGTTGACTATGCAAGAGAATCTGAGAGAAGCCCTGCCTTTGGTATAGGCAAGCTCAAAGATATCCTAGCATTAAACTCTGCAACTGAGTTGGAGCTTTCTTTCAATTCAGAAACAGCTTTTGCAGGACTGGTGTATTTTCTCCTACTGCGATGTCTTGGGACCTATCATTCCTGCAGCCTTAGCCATGACTTTGTGTCTTGTTGGCTGTGCTACAATCTTAGGTTTTCTCTAGCTTCTTACTGAAGTCTTTAAAATGGCAGAGATTTAAGCATCTCTTACAACATCACATAAATGGCACATAGCAAAGACATTCTTTTCTTTTATTAAGTTGAAACTTTTTATGGAAACAGCATATATTGGTGCCATCATTTCCATCCTCCCTGCCCCCACTTCACCGAAGGTTCTCCTTAGCAGGATTGCTGGTATTCACCATGGAGTTGTGGGTTTTGAGTTGTGACAGCAGCAGTCAGTTATTGTGTGTGTGGGTCACAGGAGGGGGCAATGCTTCTGGGTATCCCAACCCTTACAACCTTTCTGCCTCCTCTTCTGAAAATTCACTGAGCTTTGGTGGCTGTGCTCTAAGTCTACTTTAACGTGGAGCTCTCAGCAGCTTCTGGATTTCTGCTTTGGTGCATTTTGAGTGTCCTCAATGTCCGTTTCCATCCTCCTGGCACAGGTTGTCAGGTTCACCATGGAAGCAGCACTCTTGCTCATCTTGTCAACTCCTCTGTGGTTTCACCTGGACCCTAGCTGATGTGTGAGGGGTGGTCAATTTCCTCCCTGTGGGAGTCAGCTATCTTTTCTTGTCTTATTGATAGATTTTGGCTGTCCTTGGTTCTCACTGTCTTTTGAAAAAGAAACCACAGATTCTCCAATGGAGAGTGAGATCAACATAGGGTAAAGGGGATTTTTTTTTTTTTTTTTTTTTTTTTTTGGTTTGCGAGGTAGGGTCTCACTCTGGTCCAGGCTGACCTGGAATTAGCTATGTAGTCTCAGGGTGGCCTCGAACTCTCGGCGATCCTCCTACCTCTGCCTCCCGAGTGCTGGGATTAAAGGCATGCACCACCATGCCCAGCCCTAGAGAGAGAGGTTTTAATTGAGGTAGTCACAAAGTAGTGGGAGCTTCTGATTGGAGACTATAATCTTGGTCTCCACAGGATTTTGACTTGATTCCCAGTTCCAGCTATGGATTCCTTTCCACTGATCAGATCTCTTGGCCAATCAGAAAGCCATTGGTTCACCTCCTAGTCTGGGTGCCACCATTGCACAGCTGTATGCATCTTGTCAAGCTGGCTGCTTTCATGTAGTGGTGCCCTCTGCTTGCTCACAGTGTTGTTTGCTATTTTCCCCCAGCAGCTCATGTAGCACTTTCCAGGGTTAACTATCTGGGAACTGGCTTCCTTCTAGACTCCAGCTGGATCACAGAGACATATTCCAGACAAGATCTGGCTTTATGATGAACCCTCTTGCTATCCATAATAAGTTAAAATAATTTAAAATTTATTTATTTGCATATGTACATGCAAACGCTGAGTATCACCCTAGCCCCTATTTGTATTTCTGAATGTTTCCAAAGGAAGTTTCTAGTGCAATACTTTCAGTTTTATTCAAAGTTTTATTCATGTTTTTCACTGAAATTTTATGCTTACAGGAAAATTGAGTAGAAGGTGCAGGACGTATCCGTGTAATCAGTGTGTTCCTTGCTCTTCCATACCCACCCCCTCTACTATGGACATCCTGCACAGCAGGGTACGCAGCCCATGAACCTGCACTGACACATCATTATCACTCTAAGTCACAGAGTACAGCAGGGTTGGTTCCCTCATGCTGTGTTTAGACCAATGAGGATGCCTTGCGTCAACTACTGTGCTTAACCTATTTGTCCCTCTGGAATAGTTTGTTACCTTTCTTCTGCAGGCAGTTCGGTTTACCTTTTCTCCACTATGTTGCATGCTGTCTCTTGTCCCTCAGCTCTCAGTCTTCCATTGGTTTTGGGTGACATCTTGTCTGGCCATATGTCTCCTCCAGCTTTATTGGTTTCTACTGGAAACAAATCACAAAGATGATTCCCTGGCAAGGAAAAGGATTTCTAAGGGTTTTCCAGAATTAAGTCCTGACATGTAGCTGAGAGTCCTCCCCACCCTCCTGCTATTACCACCTCACTGCCAATTGGTACTGCTCATAGCCTCAAACATAGACATTTCTCTTTGTAAAGGGTAGAGGAGATTACAGAGATCCACAGAAGACAAAACCACCAAGAATAAGTGACTAGTTTGAGCTCAGATCTAAATGTGACATCTAAGCTGTAAAAGAAGTATGGAAGTTAAAAAAAAGGATGGAAAGAATGTAAAAGCAGGAGGTTGGGACGTGAGGCTATTGCATGCTGTCTTCTGGACACACAAACCCACTACACTCATGGACTCACAGCAGATGGGGTGTCCTGTGCATGGTTGAGCCTGTCAATATGTCACGACAAATGAGCTTTGAACCCATGTTTTCCTCCATTTAAGATACACTGAACAGTTTTATGAGGTATAATTATTATTTCTTTGATAAGATTAGGAACAAAAAAAATGCTGGCCAGGATGCAGAGAAAGGAGAACTTCCATGCTGTGGTGGTGGGAGAGTCAATTACTGCAGCTTCTATGGAAACCAGTGGGAAGGTTCCTCAAAAATCTAGAAATTGAACTTCCATATGACTCAGAATTTGAAGGAATAGAAAAATGTGTCATGATCTTGAGTAAGCTTCAAAGTCATATTAAAGAGTTCCGTTCTCCCACATCAGCTAATAGTGGTGATATGATTACAATAAGGTTTGATGAGAATGCTGGGCATGTTAAAAATTGAATGAAGTGGATGAAAAGGAACAAGAATGTGGGTGGTTCAGTCTTATCAGGAGAAAGTGATGCTTAAATTTAATCAGTATAGTCCTGTTGATAGTTAATGGATATAGGAATAGAAATTGTCTATTTCATTTGAGAGAGAGAGAGAGAGAGAGAGAGAGAGAAAACATGAGATTATCTCATAAAAGCATTTGGGGAATGGGTTATTTGGTTAATGATATAGAAAAGAACACTGGTGGGAGTATTTGGAGAAACTCAACTTTGTTCTCACTTTATTTACCTAAACAAGTACAAAGTACAACAATATGTTGAAAAGAATTGAGATCACAGAGAAAGAGCAAAGTTATAATTAACATATTTAAGTCAAAAATCAAGTTATTAAACCTAAGAAAACTGTTCACAATATAAATTATGAATTACTGTAATATATAATAGATTTTTATAAATGGTAACCAACTAAGTGTAACTACTAATGACAATGAAGCAAAGTCAATGTGCTACGACTCACAAGTGAATGTACCATCTAACACTACCCAGCTGATGGGTGAGAACCAGAGTTTAAATCCTGGAAGTAAGACTCAATGAACATGTAACTAAGTCATGGTCAGGAAGGTTCTGTGATGAAAAGCTTTCCTAGACGCACACTTAGCAGAATGTCCGAAGTTTGGGTGTGTGTTTTTCACGTTCAGTGAAACATTTTCATTTACCAGGGTCTAAAGGTTGTTGTTGGAGTTATGATTTAGAATCCAAATCCAACAATGGCGATGTAAACATCTATATGACAATGCAGACATTTTGGAGCACACATGTGTTTTCAACGGAATGGGCACACGGCTGCTTGTGCATCCCCAAACGTGATATGTTACAGAGCACTGAGAACTATTTAATGAATTAAAAAAGGTAATTATGACACAATGTGAAAATTACTCAGATAAAAATCTTACTACAGAATATACATATATGCATTTTTATGTATAATGCCTATACATAAAGATATATTTGTGATATATATATATATACATATAACTGATATCACATCAAATATAGTTTTATATAATTATTATTTTATTGTGCACAATTCATCATTGTGTTATTTGCATAGGTTATGAATTTAGTGGTTACGCAGTTGGACATGGAGGTTTATGCCCATAATTTAGCACTCTGGAGGCTGAGGAGGGAGGGTTGTGATGTACAGGCCAGCTGGGTTATAAAGCCAGGTCTTGTCTCAAAATAACAGCAAGTGAGTAAAAGCTAGAGTAAATATTCATGGGATGACTTGAATTCTTTAGAAATTTTAATGGTCTTTGTTTTTTTTTCAAATGCTTAATCCAGTTTAATTGTAAAATTAAATCCAAATTAAGAAGAGTAAATATACCTATTAAGTTTGGATGAAATTCCCAAGATGTTTTTTTGCAGACTTTACCAGAATATGGACTGGCTTTCACTGTAAATGAAACAAGAAAAACAGAAAACAGAGGAACAAGGAAACACTGCTAAGATGGAGAAAATATCTGAAACCATGACCTTAAAAAGATAATATGTTTGGGCAGTACTCTACTGATCTCCACTGTGACATTGTTTATTTGATTATGTGGCAAGGATTCAAGAGGCCGCAATCGACTCACTGGACCCAGTGGGTAACCTGGGCCATTTTCTGTCAGAAGTGAGTCACAATATGCCTGCTAAGAAAATTTAAAGAGGCTGAATAGGGTGGGAGGAAAAGCAAGCTGGACTTTAAAAGGAGGTGGGTGGCCTGGAGGTGTAAAGGTTGGCATAGACACGAGCTGTTTTGAAGGTGCCCCACCTGTCACAGGCTGGGCTGACTGGGAGAACTCAGAAGACTCGGACGAAACACACTGCTGCTGCAGATGGAGCTGTGAGAGGTGACACGCTTGGCACAAAAAAAATCTCAGCCTCTGTGTTTCTTGCAAGCAGAATAATAAAAGTCAGGTGGGTGGTTTTTTGTTCCCTGAATTGTGTGCTTAGCCCGGCACTAGGAAAATCCCTTTATGAGTTCCTGATGTGCTGGGGGAATAAGAAGGCAGTAGCAGCAATATGGATGTCTGGAGCCCCGGAAGGGGTGACATTATGTGGAAGAGGTTCACAACACAACCCACAAGTAAGTAAATAAAACCATGTATAGATTCTGTAATCTACATTAATGTAGACGAATTCTGTTCAACATTGCATTGCTTTCATGCCGGCACTGAAGACAGGAGATGGGAGGTGGGTGAAGGGAAGGCAAGGCCCACTGCCCCCAGAGTAGCGTGCCACTCGGGCTTCATCTAAGAAAGACATGATTATTATGTCAGCTTCAGCTGAGACAAATGGCATGATCAGTGGTCATTAATACCCTAGTAGAAAGGAAATTTGAACTTTAAAAAGGAGGAAGATTTCAAACAATAACTGGATAATTCCCAAACTGCTTGTAACTCAATTCCAAACACTGGCCTTCCTTAGCTAGATTAAAAATAAACCAGCACTGGCCTCTCAGGAAATGATAAAGGCCCACAAGCCACTTGTCACCAATTTTAAGGGCAAAGATGAGCAAGCAAAATTAGAAGGTGGGGACTGCAGAGATGATTCAGTGACCAAAAGGTGCTTGCTTGCAAAATATGACAGCCAGAGTTTGATTCCCCAGTACCCACATAAAGTCAGACACACAAACAGGAGTACATATCTGGATTTTATATGCATTTGTAGGAGGCCCTAGTACATTCTCTCTGTGTTTCTCTCTCTCTCTCTCTTTTGCCCTTTGCATCTCTCTCCAGCTCTCACATGAATATAAAAAATTAGAAAGAAAAATAATAGCAGTAGATTCTGTTATGTATTCCTTTATGGCCAATGTTAATCAAAGAGGGAATAAAGGCACTAGGTATGGAGTTCTAAGAAGGGAGCTCTTTTCCCAGTGTGCCCACCTTGTCTTTCAGGCTGTGTAATTTCTTGTGTGGTCTCCATCCTCTCCATGTGTCCCCTCCCAGCAACTGCTGAGAGCTCTGGCTTGCCCTTGATGGTGTTTCTCTCAGTCTAATAAACTGCCTTCAAATTCCCTTCTGAGACTGTTTTCAAATTCTTGTATCAGTAAGACTAAGAACCTGCAAAAGGGATGCTGTCCTCAAGAGGACACCAATTCCTTTGAACTTGAAGCTTTAGATATTTTATAGTTACAGATGCCCCTTGTTTTGCAGCAGTGTTATATCCAGATAAACCTATAAAAATTTGAATATGAATGGAGAATGCATTGAAGCCACAGAATACATGTTACACCTAAGCAGTCCTGCATACTGTAGCATTGGGGTGCCTCCCCTGTAATCAGTGACGACCCAGTACCGCTCAATTCACTGGAATCGACATATTGCTAGCCCAGGAAAAGTGCACATTCAGAATCAAAAGTACAATTTCCAGTGGAACCACTGTCTACCAGTGTCATGGTAAACAATGGTGAGTCCAGCCATCAGCATCTAAGTCTTGACACAAATTGGAGCTCATGTGAGAGTATCAGAATTTGAAATGCAATATAACCTGCTGATATGAATTAGGACTAAGATAGTCTCCATTTTGTAGACAGCTAGCTAGAGCTACTGGCCCAAAAGGAATCAAGTGTTATCTGATGTCCTGACAGAGCCAATGAGCATGGAGACTTTATAGTAAAATGTATATTATAATGATAAGTCTAGAAAACAGAGCCCAGGGACTAAAATACACAAATTCCTGACACATCTGCATGTCAGCTATCAGACCCTTTTTTTTTTTTTTTTAACTTCTTGGCTCTCTCTCCTTCCTAGAACTACACATACCCTATATCCTTTGCTTAACTCACCAACCTATCAAGAGCCCTCATGTACATTTAAAGTAACCAACCCAGTCCACCCTGAATTGATGACTAATTTACATAAGGTCTTCTGACCCAAGTCATGGAGTAGTCGCCCACTCAGGACCTCTCCCAGCTTGGGAGACTTCTGCTTTACTTTCTAAGAATAAAGTCTTGCTCAACGTGCCCTTCTGTTCTTTCTGTACCTGTCAAATCTTTACAGGTCACAAGACATTGCACTCAAGAGCCACTGGTATGGGGAGTTTTAGTGACCATTGCATGTCTAGCATGTTTACCCCTAAACTAAGCCCATCAGCATGAAGAAAGGCTCTTTCACTCCAAAACCTGAAACACTCCTTTCTGAAATTTAACAACAGATCCCTTTAAGTAATATTACAATTATTTACACATATAGAGAAGAAATCTCACAAGCCCTATTTTTGTGTTATTTATAATATTAGCATACTATTATTCTGTTGTTTGAAATATAGTTTCTAAGAGTTTTATTCTTATATGTCTTTCTCTGTTTTATATATATATATATATATATATATATATATATATATATATATATATATATATATGTATATACATATGCACATTTTTTCATAGATCTCCATTCTCAATAATTTTTGCATCCCTTTGTCTCAAAATTACTTTATTATCCTAAACAGATGCACAAGGAGCTTTCTACAATGCTCTAAATAAAAGCACATGGTTGCTTAACATTTTTCATGGTGAAATAGTACCTGAATACAATGCCACGTTGAATACACAACACCAAAGCCTAAGAAAGAAAGGTCAGCTGAACCAAATTCACGTGTAATTTTCAGACACAATACCACCCATGAGGTTGTCATGCTGTGGTAGATGGGTCACTTGCCTGGAGGACCGACCACTGGGTCTCGAGTTTATCAAGTTGGAGCACTCAAAAAGGAATGTATAACATAGCAGAGATGGACAACTCCAAAACTGATTTAAAGTGAATCTTTCTAGATAGAGGCCAGTGTGAATACCTGTTCAGAGTCCTTCTAGATGTCTTTCTGATGTCTACATGGCATTTTTATTACATGGAATATTTTTATTGCCCCCCCCCAAAAGAGGAAAAAGGGTCAGAGGGGTATTCCTAGTCTCAAGATACCTAAATGGGATGAGTAGAGTGAACATTTTCAAATTTGTTTCAAGGAAGGATATTTTAATATGTTTTAAGGAGAAAATATTGAGAATATGAGGTACAAAGCTGGAAATTAATTCAAGTTCTTCAGCAACAGAGTGCTTCTTTGAAGCTATGAAACTCAGAATAGCTGTCAGAATGGAAAGACTGATAATAAAATAGCAAAGAACACATGGTAGTATGAAGGTAGTGATGTCTCGAAGTCACTGAACTACTTCGGGTGGGAGAGATAAGAAAAACAGATTTTAATGGATGGTTGTTAAGTGCTTGGACCTCCCATAAATCTATTTAGAATCAATGATTACTTGGCTGAACAGAAATGCTAATGTCCTGTGGAGGAGCACCCAGAATCCCAGGGAAATCTATCAATGGCAAAAGGAGCTGGGACATTTCCATAGATCCAAGCCCAGAGACACCATGAAACACCAGTAAACATCAAAGAGCTCAAACAGCTAGAACTCCAAACTGTTCTCCACACACCTTAGGGCTGGACTCGAAGCAGGCATCTACCTGCTTGGAGCTCAAGTTGTAAAATCAATTGTAATAATCACCTGAGTCTATGGGATCATACATTTAAAGAATCACATTGAAACTACCATTCCGGTTTTGGTAGTTTGAGTGTCTCTTTCATTCTCAATCTGGCTAAAGTTTTATAAATTTCACTCCCTTTTCAGAGAGCCAATCTTCAGTTTCATTGATTTGTCTCTCCTGTTTCTTTAAAATTATTATTTTTTTATTTTTTATATTTGGAGAGAGACACAGACAGAGATAGATAGAGAGGGAGAGGGAGACAGAGATGGGCACACCAGCAGTCTCTCAGCTTCTGTGAACGAAATCCAGATGTGTGCACCCCCTTGTGGGCAAGTGCGGCATTGCGCCCTTGCGTCACTTTGCATCTGGCTAAACGTGGGACCTGGAGATTGGAACCAGTGTTCTTAGGCTTAGCAGGCAGGCGCCTTAACCGCTAAGCCATCTCTCCAGCCCTCTCTCCTGTTTCTTGTTCTCTATTTCATTCCTTCTGCTCTGCTCTTCATTATTTCTTTCTGTCTGCTAGATTTTGATATAGTTTCTTTCTTTTCTAGTTGCTCAAGGCATCAAGTCAGGTTGTTGATTTGGAATCTTGTTTGATAGAACATAGAGTTATAACCCTCCCATCCACTCTAGTACTGTGTTGACTGTATCCCTAAGCTCTGATATTTTCTGTTTTCATGTTCGTTTTTCTCTAAGAATTTCCCTTCCTCTTTCTTCTTCAGTCTATTGGCTGTGTAAGAGTGTGTTGATTTAACTTCATTTCCACATGTTCATGCATTTACTTCTGTTGTCAATATATTTAACTGGATCCTATTGTGATTGGGAAAGACAATTTGCATGATGTCCATCCTTTTTAATATATTTAGAATTTGTGACCCAATATGGTCTATCCTGGTAGATGCCCCACACTCTCTTGAATAGAAGGTGGCAGTATGTTGTTGTTTGAAAGGGAATTCTGCATATGTGTGTTAGATCTGGATTTAGTCATTCTTAGCTTTGCAGCTTTGTGATCTTAGGTACATGACTCAATTGCTCTTTTTTTTTTTTTTTTTGTATCTAGAAGAAGATGGGTAACCATAATAATAATACTTATTTCACAAAGCTGTTGTAAACCCTATTTATGTTAATAAATGTCAAGCAGTTAGAGGACTGACTTGGAATCAATACTTAATAATGAGTAGGTGTTTGGGGCAGAGGCGATGGCTAAGCAGGGAAGAGTGCTTGTTGTTTCAGAAATAAGTTCTGATTTGCACTGAGTTTGGTTCCTTAACATCAAACTAAATAGCTGGGAATGGCCATCACATCTGTTATCCCAGTCCTATGGAGGGTGAGTCTGGAGAATCATTAGGGCTCACCTGTCAGCCAGTCTTATGGGGTGGGAGACAGCAGCTTCAGGTTCCAAGAAATGTGTGGATAAAAGTGATAGATGAGGAAACCTGGTGTTCTCTTCTGGCCTCCAAACATTTGTGCAAAGGGCATGTGCATCTGCACATCACATACACATGCATATATCACACATACACACATACCCACCCCCTCATATACTATAATACACATGCTACACACATATGAACACCGTCCCCTCCTCCCCTGAAAAAGAGTAAGTATTTGCTATTGAGAAATTACCCTCAACTCATATAAGAAATACTTTAACACTTACTTTTTTGAGGCAGTTCTCAGTCTAGACCAGGATGACATTGAACTCAGTCTATAGCCCATGCTGGCCTTGAACTCATGGCCATCCATCATCCCAGCTTCCCGAGTGCTGGGATTGGGATTAAAGGTGTGAGTACCAAGCCTAACTTCAGAAAAGATATTTAAGAAGTACATGTGCACTAATATGTTATATGCATAACCTTGACATTCCCCACTTCCCATGGAGATCAGTCTCCTACCTCTAGAAGCTAATTCCTATCACTGTACCACGAGGCATTGATAGTGACAGGCACTCCCTCATGGGTGCTGTTCGTGAAATTTTTCAACCTAGAAGGCTGTCATATTTCCTGTCACCTTCTTTAATACCCAGTAGGATGTAACCATGTGCTTCATGATGGGTACATTTGGTGAGCTATAAAGCTCTCCCCAGAGAAAGAAGATCATGTTCTTACCATAGTGCTGTCTTCCTGGTGTCTGGGTGAGTCTGGCTCTGACTCTACTGCGGTCATTGAGTTCATGGACATCACCTCAGTTCACCATGTCTAACCACAGATTTTACAAATTAGATGGGGCAGAGCCAGAAAACACTAGCACTCACACATGGGTTACAGCACAGAAATAGAGCACTCCAAGCTTCACGATCAGCTTCTGTGGTTGTGAATGACTCTTAGTTCCTCCCATAGTCCCCCTCCTTTTAAGCATTAAAACAATTAGCTTTGAGGTTTGCTGCTCAAAATTATAGTTTTTGAGGGATTTATTTCTTTAAACTACACTCACATATTCCAGTCTAGAAAGTAGATCACAGGGGGAGAAAGTACCCACAAAGTTCAATCAAGAAAATATTCGGGCTAGAGAGATGGCTTAGCGGTTAAGGCGCCTGCCTCCTAAGCCGGTTCCAATCTCCAGGTCCCATGTTTAGCCAGATGCAAAGTGATGCAAGGGCGCAGTGCCACACTTGACCACAAGGGGGTGCACACATCTGGATTTCGTTCAAAGCAGCTGAGAAGGCTGCTGGCGTGCCCATCTCTATCTGTCTTCCTCTCCCTCTCTCTCAGTCTCTCTCTGTGTCTCTCTCCAAGGAAAAAAAAAAGAAAATATTCATTCATCTTCTACAGATTTCTTAGATTTAGGGGTTGGAGAGATAGCTTAGTGGATAAAGCGCTTGAGGACTTGGAGTTCAGATCCCCAGCACACACCTAAATACCAGGCAGGTGGCTTACCTGGAATCCCAGTGCTTGGAAGGCAAAGACAGCCGCCAATCTCTGGGGCAAATCGGTCAGCAAGCCTAGCAGAATCCATGGATCTGGGTTCAAGTGAATGACTCTGTCTCAATCAATAATGTGAAGAGCAATCAAGAAAGACACTGGTGTGAGCATATGGCCTCCACATACACGTGCACACATGTGCATGTGCATTCTCACACATGGGCACTCATATACAAATATGTACACATATAACCATAAATACACACCTGCACATAGAGATGTTTAGATATATAAGGATAGATGATGGGCTGAACCTAGAGACTGAACATGTAGCACAAGGACTGGAGATAATACAGTTGTCCTGTGTGTGGTATTTGTACCAAATGAGGAGATATATCAGTTCCTGTCACTAAAGGCCAGACTGGTCAATATGTGAGATGATAGGTATGTTAATTGTTCCTACTGTCACCACTTTATGATCTATGTACATCCTATAATATTGTGTTGTATACCTTAAATGTACATAATGATATGTATTTTAAAAGTTGATTAAATTGGAAAATAATCCCATAAAAGAAAGGATCACTAAGAGAAAAGTACTTCCATGCTACAGCTTAAGAAACAAGCCAAAGAAGCAGGCAGATGACAGGAAGTGAAGCTGGGGAATGCTTTAATTCCAAAGGCTTGTTTGATTGATAAGGGACACTTCTTGTGTTTTTGAAATGACTTTATTTTCATGGAAATACATGACTACTATAAAAGCAGATAACATGACCATTGTATAAGTTTTATTGCATAACATGTTATTGGTTTAAATAAAGAGAACCATGGAGTCGAATCCAACATCGTAAGCTACAAAATAATGTTGCAAAGCATTCTGTAAACATTTGTATTTACTATTCAAGGTTGATTTTTCATCATATGTGTTTTCACAGGAAAAAACATATACTTAGAACATCTTAAGCTAAGAACAAGATAAAGACGTATACTCAAGATTCCCAGAATATTGAGTATTTATTGCCACTTTAAATTAATATTAGCCATAATCATTCAATAACTGTGAAGTTAAGTAGTTTCAATATTTGTTACAATTCTCTCCCCTGGAGCATTAGCTGTCAATTCTTACAGTGCCATATGGTGGAGCTGGTGGACAGAAGTTGATTCACAATTGTCATTGTTTTGTTGGTTGCTATGTGTGAAATTATAGTTTTTGCAATACTATTTTACAAAGTTTGATAAATTCCCTATGGAACTTACTGTCTTTGCATTTCTCTTTAAAATTCTCATACTGCTTACTGTAGCTTAGTTTTTTTTAATGCAACAATAAATAATAGCCACAACAATTTTTCAATCAGAGAAAATATTTTTTCAAAAAAGTCAAGTTAGCCGTGACATGTTGCCCACATAACTCAATTTCTATACAATGTTTCTAAAAGAAGTATAACATTTGTAACACAATTATTATCATATGCTTCAGTGACTATTTGTATTAGGGTAGACACTCAAGAAATATTGCATGCATATTTATTTTGCTCATTGACTTTGCCTCAAAGAAAATAAACAGTGTTACTTTAAAATCAGCATGTTTGTAATTTTGAATCAAGAAACATCTGGGTTAGGACTTAGGAAGATGGTCAGCTTTGTTAATAGTAATTTATGGTACTTTACACTAAGTGATAAGAAGTGATCAAACATGTCTGAAGTGGGTAGGACTAAAGCAAAGCAGTGTGAGAATTAGACCTTAATTAATAAAACCTATGTAGATAATACAATCTAGTATGAAGATAACACAAGTATATAAGAATCAATTAAAATATTATACCAGTCCAGAATTGAAGAGCTGTCGAGGGGACATATTTAGCATCCAAATGAACTTAAGGAAGCTAAGTGGTGTGGTGTACACAGAAGGACTGAGATGACATAGAAACTCAGCAGCTACCTGCAGACTTCTGATTCAAAATAAAAACATTTAATCCTCAGTTAAAAACTTTTGATTGATAGTCCCATTGGCCAACATATTGTAAGTCAAAAAGTATACAAAATATTTAGATGTGTTTTAGATGTATTTAAAGCAGGGTATATTGTTTTTACACAATGTATCAATAAATGTTAGCTGCTAAATATTTCCTTTCTATATTCAGAATCTGTGGTGTGTCCAATTAAATATGTGTCACTTAATCACAACCTAATTGGGTTATAATTATAAAATTAAGTTTGACAAATTGTACTTCAGAATTAAATATAGACTTTATGTCTCAAAAAGGCATTAGCTCTCACTGAACTTCTAGGCATGCCATTTGTCAGGGATAAAGGGTGTCAGTTAGCTCAGTTACAGGCTGATAAATGTTAAACAGAAAATGAATTTCCTTCAAGTTTGCCATGATATGACGCTACCAGGAGTGAGCAAGTATCTTCAGCAGGAGGAATGCCTCTATATCTCCAGCCCTGCCGTAAAATACTGACCTGGGTCCACGAAACCTTGCAGCATTTACATTCCAATCCCACTTTTAGAAATGAAGACCAAGAGCTCATATCGAGTGTCCAAGCTGGGCTTCAAGTTCATGTCTGTGTGACTCGATTTTTGTTATTGTAATCACTAGCAGATAAACCTTGAGAAATGAAGGCTGTGCATGTTATGAACAAGGAGAGAAACAGATTGGGGGAAACAGAGAATAATTTTGTATAAAACCTACATAGTGAAAACAATACAATCATTATTTTAGCTGAAAAACAATGTATATAACATGTAGGTTATTGCATCACACACATGTTAGCCACAACCAAGTGTAAAGTACTTAACAGTTGCTTCAAAAGACGTTGAGGATTGTAGGATAAGGTCAAAGTCAAGAGATGAACTAGGTAAAAATACAGTTATAGTACATCACCAAGAATGTAATCTTCTTATGCTATGTGAACAGATGAGTGTAGAGTTGATTGTGACTAGAGATGGACATTAAGCACTTGATCCTTGACACAGAATTTTGAATATATATGGTGGAGCTGACATGTGGGCTGAGTATGAATCTGAAAATGAAAGTTCAGTTGGTACATAAAGCAGTGGGTGAGAGAAAGAAAGTTAACACACACACACACACACACACACACACACACACATATATTTACTTATATCCTACTATTGTTAGTTTTGCAATGCTGAGGCCCCAAAAACTCACTTATTCTGCTAATATCAGACAGGTATTTAGTGCAAAGTTCAAGACACAGCTTAAACCTTTGGGATAGGATGGGCAAACTGCAGCCTAGGGATAAAATAGGGCTCCCCTCCTGTTTGACTCAACGTCTGACTGGAACCTGTCCCTCCTCATTTATGTCTGCACTGCTATGGCCTGGTCCACACCACAGTATTGGATCTGGAGATTTACAACAAAGACAGGTCCCTGTAGAGCCTGGGATGTTTGTTGTCTGACCCTTCAAACAATCAGTTTTCCAACCTCTACTCTTGGATTCTGGCTAAGTTTTCTCTTGTTTATTTCATACTGGTGAACAATATTGGGAGAAATGTGGGGTTACTAATAAAATGGATTCAAATCTCATATATATATCTCCCAAATCCAGATGCATAGCCATATTTATAGCTGAGGGGCAGGTGAGAAGATTAAATAAAAAAATAAATGCAGAAGGGAGAAGGGGAATAAAATAAAGGAAATTGGAATACTTCAGAGTGATGAATTTCTAAATAAAAGAAGGCTCAAAAGAACAAGAACCAAGAAGATGATTCAATGTGGCATTATCAGCTCATTAGAAAGTGCTATAGGTCCTGAAATAAGGTCATAGGTCCTTACAATGGTCTTGTTCGAAGGCTGTCCTCTGGGTGGCACTTGGTACATTTCACAAATATGAAGCAAAGGATTTTTGTCAGTTTGCTTGTAAATAGTGATGGGACTTTAGATAATGAACTCAAAGTTAGCGAATTAAACAATATACAAATGGGCTGGAGATAGCTTGGTGGCTAAGAGCACTGGCTGTGTAAGTCTGAAGAGGCCATCCCCAGGTCCACATAAACAGCTGGGTATGGCCACACACATCTGTAACCTCAGTCCTGTGGAGAGCAGAGACTGAGCATTGAGGGTTGGGGCTCACATACAACAAAAAAACAAAACAAAACAAAACAAAACAAAACAAAACAAAACAAATAAACTAACAGAAAACCTGGGAAGCTCTGGGACAAGAAGACTCCAGCTCAAGTAAGGTTTGGGCAGCAGAGCGACAGAGGGGGATACTGGGCATGGCAAGTGTACCCCACCACAGATGAGCACACCCTATCATGCAGCTTGGTACATGCACATGGATGCACCACAACACACGCATACATACACACAGACATCCCACATCAGACAAAAAGTCTACAAATACCCAAAGGCAAAGCACGTAAGAAGCAGGAATACACAGAGTCATTCAAGAAAGGCACTGGATCTTTCTGTGAGGGCAGGGCAGCACAAAAAGGTAACAGTGAAATTGGGGAAATTCAGAATAAAAAAAACGAGGCTCATAAAGACATTTGCAGTCATGAGAGTTCTCAAAAAATTAACCTGCCAAGTCAGATTTCTCAGGGAACTCTGCAATATATCTTCTTGCAAACGAAAGGAGAGAGAGAGGCAGAGAAAGAGAGAGAAGAAGGGAGGGAGGGAAAGAAGGGAGGGAAAGAGAGAGAGGAGGGGGCGAGATAGAGAACATGACGGGATCAGGTAAACAGAATCGAAGTCAGAAGAGAGGTGAAGGAAGGAACATTTCTAGCAGAAGACCAATGGAATTTTGGTGTTAGTGATGACAAAACTAGAAGAAGGTCTGAGCTCTGGGCATAGAAGTCAACAGCAACAAAGCTATGAATCTGCCATGTAAGACTCACTGAGGGCCCATGTCACCAAATAGACATCAATGCAGTTTTACCTATTTAGCTGCCTAAAGAATCCCCCTGACCAATGCTGTTAGTCTAGTTGCAGGCACTTTGGTTTTGCTTTCACAGCATTTTAATACTATCGGAATTAAAATGAAGGACTGTGGTTATATTTTCATATACCATTTCTATTTAAGTTGCTTGACATATTGTAATGAGGAATGAACTACTCCACATGTTGGGCAGAAATCTGAAACTTTTTGAGCACTAATATGATGCCACAAAGTGGAATATTCCACCTCCGGTCTCATGTGAAGGGATCCAGTCAGAGTGCATGCACATTAGACAATACTGATTATTATGTCTAACCAAGACTGGAGGCTCTCTGGGCTTTTGTGTAAGTTGATGGGATAAAATTGGTTTCATGGGGGGTCTTCTTGTATTCACCACTATTTATTTATTTATTTATTTATTTATTTATTTATTTATTTATTTAATCTATTGGCAGTGCTAGGAATCATAGGGATCAGACTCGGGGTCTTGGATATGCTGAGCAAGCATAGGACTGCTGACCTGCGTTCTCAGCCTGCATCAGTATGTTACGTAAATGACTCCATATGTCTTTGCGAGGGAGTTGTTCAACTAAAAGATGGTGTGGTGGTGTGATTCAGGTGTCCCCCATAAACTTAGGTTATTCTGAATGCTAGGTTCCTAGCTGATGGCAATTTGGGAATTAATGCCTCCTGGAGGTAGTGTATTGTGGGAGGCAGGCTTATGGGTGTTACATCCAGCTTCCCCTTGCCAGTGTTTGGCATACTCTCCTGCTGATGTTGTCCACCTGATGTTGGCCAGGAGGTGATGTCCACCCTCTGCTCATGCCATCATTTTCCCCTGCCATCATGGAACTTCCCTCGAGTCTGTAAGCCAAAATAAACCCTTTTCCCACACGCTGCTCTTTGTCAGGTGTTTTCTGCCAGCAATGCGAACCTGACTGCAACAGATGGTCGTAGTAATGCCATGACATGGCTCTTTGAACCTCAGCGTCTCGTAAGGCATGCAGTTGGAGTTCTGTGAGAGAAATTGGACAGCAAGTGATGTTAGGCTTCAGCTATGCTTTGGGTTCCACTGTCCTCTATGCTTTTCTGTCTCTGCATAAAGCACAGGAAATGGCGAAATAAGCCAGGCCCAGAAAATTAAATGCTGCCTGTTCTTATTCATAGGTAGAAGGTATAAAAAGTTGATTTTTATAGCAGTAGAGCATGAAATAAGGATCACCAAGGTCAGAGAAGGTTGGAGGAAAAGAAGATAGTTAGTCATAGAGAACAGAAGCGTAGCTAGACAGGATATTGCAGGATGGGGCAGCCATGGTAATAACAATTAAGGCCATGCACTCAGAGTGGCCAAGTGGTCTATGCTGCAGCGTGACAGTCACAGTCTCCTCTGGAGGTGTGGGTTCATATTCTTATCCTGACAAACTCATCTTTGGTAAGATGTGGTAGCCCATATTTTTATTCTCAGCACTCAGTAAATAACAATTTATTGTATATTTCAACATGTCTGGAAGAAAGGATTCTGGATGTTCCCAACACAAAATGATAAATATGCAATATGTCCTGACTCGTTGTTGGCATGTATGAAAATATCACACTGAACACTATAAATACATAAGTATCCTATGTCCACTAAAATAATATTGAAAGAAATAGCACAACTTAGGGGTTTTACCACTTTAAAATCAATGCTGATGATTCAAGTCACCATTTATTTAAGTAATAAGAACCGTGTCTTGGACATGCACAGATTTTTCACCATTTGCTAGCATGTGGATCAGGCTTAGCTCATGGTTGTAAGATGTGATCATCCCGACCATGTTTGAGGAGGGTGGTGCTCGTTACTCTTCATGGTCAACTCAACTGGATTTAAAATCACCGAGGAGTCATATCTCAGGGCATGTGTGGGAGGATGTTAGCAGAGAGGTTTAACTGGGGAGAAAAGGCCCATATTGAATGTGGACGGTACTGCCCCATGGCCAACATCACAGGCTGAATAAAGGGGGACAAAGAAAGTCTGATGAGCATTGGCACTCCCTCCCTTTTTCTGTTTCCTGATCTGTCAGATGAGAACAAGCAGCCTCACACTCCTGCTGCTACCATGCCTTCTGTGCCATGAGGGTACTCTCACTTCACAAGGCAAAATAAAACCCTCTCCTTCTTGTCAAGTATTTGATCACAGCAAAGAGAAAACTAACTAATAGTTGTAATAGTTGGTGGCTGGCCAACCTCACAAGCTGCAAACTATTTCCCCATTCTCTCTTTGATCTTGTGTTGTTGCTGGAAATGGAGGTGGAGACTGCCCCCTTAATCACCTTAATGTGGCTAAGGAACCACATGCATATGTTTTGATAAAGTACATATACTTCGTAATCTCCCAGTCAGTATTTCAAAGTGAAATTTAGTTATGAGCAACCCAGAATGAAACTGTCAAAAATCTAAGAAAGATTTACATGACTTTCATTGTATGGGGATCATGTATGAAACAGTGAAGGAGCAAATATCAGGAAATAGATCTTTAGAAAACATTACAATGTTATGAAGTAGTCAGAACAAATAAGTAACTGAAAAAAAATAAGACGATTATTGTTAATTCTATTGAAGTTTTATAAGATATCATCTAAGATCAGGGAATTTTGGTTCCCAAGTTTGAATGAACTGTAAATA
This sequence comes from Orientallactaga sibirica, assembly GCA_036365145.1. NCBI lineage: Eukaryota > Metazoa > Chordata > Mammalia > Rodentia > Dipodidae > Orientallactaga > Orientallactaga sibirica. The sequence goes on along the minus strand of JAEOAD010000020.1, from coordinate 35,350,411 downwards.
GGCTGGGAGTGGGCCTGGGGACAAAAGTTGTCATTTAGAAATATACATCAAAACATTCTTCCTTGAGTCCAGCATTTCACAATCAGGGAGGGGGGAGCCCAATTATTCCCTCCAGTGAACATTTGGCAATGTCTGGGGACAGTCTTAGTTGTCAGCCTTGGAGACTTAACCGGGCATGATCTGGTGAGTAGATGGTACAGACGCTGCTAAAAAAAATTCACCAAAATGTCTTGGATGCCAAAGTGGAAAGAGACTGATCTAGTCCCAAAGTCACAGCCCACAGACTCCCTCATCTGCCTGAGGCAGCACTGGTTTTATTTTATATTTTACGATGTTGAGGCTGGAGCCGAAGGCCTTGTGCATGCTAAGCAAGTGCTAGACCTCGGAGCAACACCCCCAGAAAATGTATTTTTAAGGTTAGAATTATGATCTTTTGATATATTTTTTTGCATCTATTCTTGGGAACTCTTTTAAAACAACATCAAATGTAAATTTAGAAAAATGCAATTCAGGGCCTAGCCTCACTGAATAGGTTTAATCATCATATGAGACACATGTATCCATAAATTCTGACTTTACCCTGGAATCTTGCAGTCATGCTCCACAGGACCCTGGGGACTCAATAGACAGCCACCCTGCAAAGGTAATTGCATGACAGTGATCGACGTGGATGTTTCAGTACAGTGCAGTCACAGGGAATGTGTGCAGGAGGTGAACACCTTTGTGCTCATAGCATCCGAGGTGCTGACACCTCGTTCAGCAAAGTGTCTATGGAGGTGACTTCCGATGATTCCCTGAGGGGAAGTGACATGCAAACCTTATGGGAATTTGTGATGAAGTTGTTAGGAGAAGCAAGAGCAGTCCTGCCTTTCTCCCTGGACTTATATTTTCTTTAAATTAATTCAACCCTTCTGTTCTCAGAAATAACTTATTCTTGTATTTACCTTTTAGTGATGATAAACAAAAGTATTGCATTCATCAAGGGTACTGGAAGTCCTCTGTCACTTAAAAAGATGGCGTTCATTTTCTAATCCTAAAGATGGATCTATTTTTCTGTCCCTACACTAGTCCTTTGCTGATAAGGTTATGACTTGCTTGAATTTTAAAAATAACTACAGAGAGATTCTTGCCTTACCAACGAGGTTACTTTCCCATGAAGACTGTTCAGTGGGAGCAAGGCTGATCCTTGGTCACATGTCATGGTCAGGCCAGAGCGGGAGAATTTGCTGTGCAGGACAGAGTGCTATCCAACCACCACAGTCATGGACTTGCTTGCAGAAAGTTCCAGGAAAGCAGAGAAGTTTGTACCATAAAGAAATAACATCTGGGACTGGGGAGATGGCTCAGAGGTTAAAGATGCTTGTTTGCTTGCTTGCAAAAAGCCTGCTAGTTTGGGTTCAATTTCCAAGCTACCCATATAAAGCCATACAGGCCCCAACCACCCTCATTAAGCCAGGTAAGCCTTCATTTGCAGTGGCAAGAGACCCCAGTGTGCCTCCCCACAAGTACAAATAAATTAAAAAAATTTCAAAGCATGTCAGAGGAGAAACATGTTCAATCTGATTCCACAATTCATACTTAGTGGAAACACACCATTATACCATTTATATTTATAATGATTATACATTTAATGTATCAGCTTAAATAAATTTAATTTAAATTTAAAAAGAAAATCAAATTTTATTTTATTTAAATTAAAATTTATGCATCAATTTGAATCAGTATACAGTGGACTCCTTGCTAGCTTTTGCAAGTTCCGTTTGGCCCATTGACATGTCCATTTTGCTTCCTAGTCTGGTGTTCAGCTCAACTGCAGCATGAAAGCGAGGCAAAGGGAACAGATGCAAACTTATCCTCACAGGAAAATCCAAAGAAAGTTGAGGTCAACACAAAACAAAAAGGCATTTAATACAAGCATTCTGGTGACATCACAGAACTAGATCAACTGTATGTGTGTGTGTGTTTGTGTGTGTGTGTATGTGTATGTGTATGTATATATATATATATATACTTTTTTTAAAGCCCCAATTTCAAGGGGGGCAACAGTGCTTTCCTATAAAGTGAGATAAATGCTCATTGCTTCCTGTTGCTTGAGCCACCCTTTGAATATCAGTTCTAGGTCACTCACACCCACTCTGGAAGTCTAGGCAGACATGTTAAATGGGGGAGATTTTTGCTATATTAAGTAAGAGAAAAGATATTCATCTCTGTGCCCTAACCGTCTAGACATGGGAAACATCTGGGAAATGCACCATAATTTTCACATAAATTTCCTTCCATGTGTCTCCTAGGCTCCTTCTGCCAGGCCTTTTGTGCTGGTTTCTGATAAAAATATGTGGATTCTAGTTCTTTCCTTGGGTAGGAATCTGCTTAGTAAACATGAGGGAAAAGAACCAGCTTTTCTAGAATTCAGTGTCTGTGCAAATGTGTTTTTCTTTCAGTGAATCTGTGTGACAGTCCAGAGTGCAGAGACAAAGCACCAGAGCTCAGTGACAGTCACTAGTCACTTCCTTATGTGAACATCCTTAGCTCTGACTCCCGAACGATGCGCCCCCAAGCAGGATGGTCTCTGTTTCTGGAAGCTGTTTTAATTCTACTCTCTGCACAGAGATGTCTGGTGCTTGGGACTAGCCAGCATCTTCCCTTAGCTCTCACTAGTCATAGCTCTCCTTCCAGGTGTCTTGAATCTCCCTTGCTTGTCCTCAGAGATTTCTCTGGTCACTCATATTCTCAGAGCAATCACTGTGTTAATTAGTTTACTCTGACCAGGTACTTCACTGAATTATGAGATTTTCTTTTAAAAATGTGACTATGGGGATGGAGAGATGGCTTAGCGGTCAAGGCACTTGCCTGCAAAGCCCAAGGACCCCATGCTTAACTCTCCAGATCCCATATAAGCCAGATGCACAAAGGTGAGGCAAGCACAAGGTTGTACATGCCCACTAGGTGGTGCAAGTGTCTGGCATTTGAGTGCAGTGGCTGAGGCCCTGGAACACCAATTCTCTCTCTCTCCCTCTAGCTCCCTCTAAAATAACAATAATAAAAAAACTAAAAAGAAAAAAGAGAAAACGTGACTATGCTTTTGCTTGACTAGCTTCTATGGAAATAGTCATGGCACTACATGTGACTTTGCATGTTCTCTGTGTGTAAATGTGAGGACTGGCTACACCATGTTAGGTAAGAGGCACTTGCTCCTTAGCATGCATTGCTGGCCACCTCCTTTTGAAACTCAACAGAGTAGTACTGAAGTGACCCCCACCCCCAGCAAGGAGGGACACTTGAAAATCTGTAGGTGATCTTGCTCCAACTTATGGCAGAATCTACTCTTTTTTTATATAGACATGGCAAGGCTCTACGTTGACAGCATGATGATGCTTCATCAGGTTACTCACGAGTGATGAGACATTTAACCTCAGAAGAATCTGAGACAGCATGTGGTGAAGTGGCTTCCAACACAGAATTTCTAATCCGTGTCAGCACTAATACCATCACTGTACAAAGGGTCACAGTTTTTTAATTCAGTTGTGCCTTTGAGGAAGGTGACAATGCTGATTTCATCCTCTTGGGAAGCCTCCATAGCTAACTAGGCAGCTAGAGGTAGCTCAGCACTTAAAGGCTCTTGCTTGCTAGATAAATATGTATCTATCATCAATTAACAAAATGGTAGGTGAGTATTTTTAATTATGCTGTATAGGCACGGGGAATGACTGGTCAATGGTAACTGGGTTATGGATAACAGGAGAAAGAAGTGCCACGATGATATTAACAGCAGGGTGATTACAGATCACAGTTATGTACCGTGTGTTTCTGAATGCTAGGAAGGGGGACTTTGAAAGATTTTTACTATAAGCACATAAGAGATATCAGTTATCTTCATCCTGATCTACACAGCATAGACTTGCAGTGACATAGCACATGGGTACTCTTCAGTGTGTAGGGACAATCTTCATGGTATTATTTATCAGTTAAAATAAGTTTGAAAAAAATTTTAAAGATTTTATTTTTATTTGTTTATTTATTTATTAGAGAGAGAGAGAGAGAGAAAGAGAGAGAGAGAGAATGGGCACGCCAGGGCCTCTAGCCACTGCAAATGAACTCCAGATGCATGTGCCACCTTGGGCATCTGGCTTACATGGGACGTGGAGCATTGAACCTGGGTCTTTAGGCTTCATAGGTATGTGCCTTAACCACTAAGCCATCTCTCCAGTGCAAGTTTGAAAATTTTTGAAAACCAGTAAGACTTCAACATAAAACATATTTAAAATATTGCTGTTGTTTGATTGGAGAAAGGGCTCAGGAGTCAAGGCACTTGCCTGCAAAGCTTAATGACCCGAGTTTGATTTCCCAGTATCCACGTAAAGCCAGATGCACAAGGTGGTGCATGCATTTGGAGTTTGTTTGCAGTGGCTAGAGGCACCCATTCCCTCTCTCTCTCTCTCTCTGCCTCTTTCTCTCTCATAAATAATCAAATAAATAATTATTGCTATCAGTGTGGAAGAGAAGATGTTAAAAATTGTAGGTGTTGAAAAAGTTGTCAATCACACATGTAGTCAGTTCTATGTAGACAGAGCCAAGTTGGGGGGTTAGAAATCCAGGCCACCGTGGGAAACGGGGAGAACTCACACTAAATAACTCAAAACTGACTTTAGAATTTACTTTTCCATGGACTTTTAGGGATGAACCAGTGACCTAGTATATTAAGAGATATGTATCCACATACTGTCAGTGCTAATTTTGTTATAATAGGGTGAGGGCTGGGGCTATGGCTTAGTCTGTAAGGTGCTTGCCATGCAAGGAAGAGGGGCCTAAGTTTGGATTGCCAGCATCCACCTAAACGATGGGTGTGGCATTGCATTTCTATCATCCCAGGCTGATCCATGAGGTAGGCTAGATTAACAGATAGCTAGACTAACAGATTAGTGAGCTCTGGGTTAAGTGAGAGACCCTGTCTCGACAAATAAGGTGGAGAGTGATTGAGGAACTCTACTGACATTGATCTCTGTCCTCTACATGCATACCACACACACACACATACACACACACACACACACATACACACACGCACGCACACCATACAAACAAAACAAAAGAGAATGAATGGATCAAAATTAGGAGAAATGTTTAATAACAAATATTCATCTATGAGCTACCAGCATGATTTCATATTAATCTATTTTCACATAATCAGTTATAATGTCACTTTCCGTGTGTGTTTTCTTATTTAGTCTGTAGCACAGTTAGTATCTCTGAAAGTCACAGGAATGTTTGCTGGAGAACACATCACTGATGTATCCAGGCCAAGGCTTGGCAAGCCACAGGGATGGGGTGGAGGATTTCATTATGAAAGATAAAGGAAAGGGTTTAAACAGTCTGTTGAGAAAGGAAAACCACGCTTCCTACTTGGTGAACTTCTCAGTGATCCAATAGCCAGTCTGCAGGTTATTTCCCTTTCATTACTTTCCAGAGAGCCTGTGAGCCAGCAGCACAAGTTTGACATTGGGTTATTGCTGAAACCATCATTAAAATTAAATTCCCTATCAACAGATGACAGTTCATTTGATTTTGGCTTTTTTTTCCAGTTCTGATGATGAAACGTAGGGCGTCAAGCATCCTAGGCAAGGACTCTCCCTGCCACGAGTGTCATTCTGTGCCACAGTAGAAGACATTGGACAGAGGACTAGAAAGGAGAAAAGTTAATTTCCCTCCTTAGTAACAGATAGTCGTACAGGTATACAAACAAGGTATGTAGGCAAAAGGGAAAGAGAATTCACCTTTTAATTTACATAACTTATGGGGAAACAAGTGCTTGGCATTGTGCTACAGGAAGACAAAACTGCGCTTAAAAAACTCAGTTAAAATATCACCACTTCATTCTGAAAGCATAGCCTGAGATTATTTATTTAGGGATTATTTTCTTGCTAAGTCTAAGATTAAACTAAAATAATGATCAGAGTATGGCTCTAATTTAATCATTAGTATCTAGAAAGGAAGCTGCAAGCCCATTTGAGGTTAAGAATTTTCTAAATGATTGCACTAAACTGTTTATTTAGAAGAACTGAATATTTAAAAAAATAAATTTTAAAATGGTGTTATTGGCATGATATTTTAAAGAGTTCTTTTCCTGGCTGAAAGATACTTTAATATTTCCCCTAAAGGAGCCTCGTTTTTATTTCATTTTATTTTTAACATCTTTTAGCCGAGACACTGAATTAGAATTTTCAAAGATTTTCCTTAGAGGTCATTGTTTTTGATTCAGAGCCTCCAGTCAACCCCTAACTTCCCACATTCATGGTGGAGGCAGGAAAAAAGTTAAATGAAATCTAATTTTACTTTACTATCAGTTTCTGTGTTTTTATCACATCTGAGTCTTTTACCAAAAATGTTAATAACTAGTAAAATGTGATTATTTCATTGTGTCTTCTTCTCTATCCCTTAATATCTGATTCTATAAGGAGTAGATATAACTTTCACTTAGGTGATGCACTGGAACTTCACTGGCCTAGACAACAGATAATGTTTAAAGACAGCACTGGATACAATGTATGGAGTCCATCAAAAATATCAAATAGAAAGCCAGGTGTGGTGGTACACACCTCTAATTAGAGCACTCATGAGGGAGGTAGAAGCAGGAGGGTCAAGGAGTTCAAGGAAGATGCTGTCTCAAAAATAATGACAAATAGACTTATAGAGGAATATGTTAATAAATAGATGAGAAAATATAAGCAATGGTGTCACTGCTTGGGCTGTTTATACAATGGGGTCTTCTGTTAATTCAAAGAGCTCATAAATGGTTATGAAAGTGTTCTTTTATTTTATTTAATTTTGCTTCAATGAAAATCTTCCTAATTTATTTATATTTACTCATAATTAACTTTACCAATAGAATTTAATTTTCTTAGCCATTGTTGATGGCATAGCACCTGAACTCTGGGATTTCAATGCTCAGTTCGCGGGGAAAAGGATGTAATGAACAAAGGATGACAGATCATGTTAGTGAGATGGAGTAGATGTGCTAATGAAATGGATTCCAATGCAAGCTTGATGTCACACCAAGGCCGGGGAGATATGGTCAAGGCTGATAATCAAATCTAAGAGTGATGTTCAGGCTATGTTGTTCTGAAGCACAGATATCCTGATTAGACTGAAATTACATAGGAATTCTAGAGTATTCTGTTTTCAATAACAGATTATAAACATTAATTCTAATTGTTGGGATTTTTCTTTCTTTTACAAGGTGAGAATCAAACCCATGTCAGGTAAGTGTCTACCACTGAGCTACACACCAGCCCAATGTTAAATTAACTCTGCAAAGGCTTCTACCACAATAAGAAAAAGATAGTTGGGTTGCAGAAATGGCTCAATGGTTAAAGACACTTGCTTGCAAAGCCTGACAGCTCTAGTTCAATTCCCCAGTAAAGACAGATGCACAAAGTGGTGTACTCACCTGGAGTTTGTCTGCAATGGCAGGAGGCCCTGGTGAACCAATTCTTTCTCTGTGCGTGTCTATTTCTCTCTCTCTTTCTGTGTGTGTTTTTTTTGCAGATAAATAATTTTTTTAAAAAGGAAGAAAAGGAAAAGATGGTCATTGACTATCACTGTTTGTTGGCTAACATTCTAAGTAGGTCAAGTTCCTAGTTCAGCATTTATTCATCACACAACTAAGTGTGCTTGGCTTTGATGTTATTAATATTTCACCAAGAGGAAAGGTAGGCTCATAAAGACTGTACTTTGCAGATGGTGAAACAGTTACTATGTTAACATAATGGGATTGGGTCAAACCAGAGAATTCAGGTTGGAACCTTGGTCTCTACCACTATAATCTGTTGTTAAAAGGTCTACTTTCTAGCATCTGGGAACTGTGATAGTTTGAATAGATGGCTTCCAATATATTCAGTGTTTTATTAGTTTGTAGTTTGCATCTGCAGCCACCTGGCTGGAGGCAGTGTCACTGGGTGGATCTTAAGGTGTGGTGGTGGGTTTGAGATTTCAATTTAAAGATATGCAAAGTGTGTCTAGCTGGAGTTCCTGAGGTGTGCTGTGCTGTGCTGTGTGGTTTTTGGCTTGTGGCTTCTCTCTGTGTTTGGTCCTGTGAAGGCAGACCAGCTTCTTCTGCCATTATGGAACTTCCCCTGGATCTGTAAGCTTCAATAAATCCCTTCCTTTATAATTGTGCCTGGTCTGGAAGTTCATCTCAGCAAACTTGAAGCTGTCTGCTACAGAATTCAAACCAAAGAATTCAGGTTGGAACCTTGGGCTCTACCACTATAATCTGTTGTTAAAAGAGCTACTTTTTGGCATATGGGAACATTTGTTCATTTATTCTCTTTTGTAAGCATCCACCCCCTATGGAAATAAAATTCCCCTTTCCTTTTTCATTTGATTTTCATTAATTTAATATTTTTTCCTCTCTGAGAGGAGCAATGATGAGATTTCTGTTGTTTCATGTGTTGGACATGCTGTTTTTAGTCCATCAAGGCTTATTGCAACTCAACTAAGTTATCTACAGTAAATATACAAATTTGTCACAAGAATATCTATGGAACACAAGACAAGAAAGAAGTTAAAGTTCAGAAACATCTTGGATAAGACTTTCACTAGTCAGAGGGTGTTGTGGAATCTCCATTCTATTTATTTTTTATTTTTTTTATTCCTTTATTTGCAAGCAGAGAGAAAGATAGAAGAGAGGCAGACAGAGAGAGAATGGCACACCAGGGCCTCTAGCCACTGCAAACGAACTCCAGATGCATGTGCCCCTTGGGCATCTGGCTTGTGTGGGTCCTGAAGAATCGAACCTGGGTCCTTTGGCTTTGCAGGCAAACATATTAACCACTAAGCCATTTATCCAGGCCCAAAATCTCCATTCTGTTTGGACATGGACACCTTGGGGTCAGCTTGTCTCTCACTCTGCTCATTGCTTTTTTTTTGTTGCACACCAGGAACAGATGATGAATGAGCACAATCTACTCACTCAGTCAAGGCGGATTATGCCAGTAAGTTCTTCCTGACTTTATAAGGACACACCACAAGTTACTTTTAAAGTGTAATTGCCACTCTTTCTCTTTTCTTCTTTGACAGGAAGTGAATTAAAAAACATTTTTAGGCTAATTCTAAGCAGATGTAATTTGTCAATTCCACTGTCCCCAAATTATTTCATTTGAGTTTGTGTTAGAGTACATGTATAACAGGTCAGCATTCATAATTACAGGGTCAAAACTACCAAATATTTATCCTCCCATTATATTTGAAATCTGTTATGCTATTAAGGGTATTTTAGGATCATAATACATAAAATGATGGCCTTTTCTTTCAAATGATGTGTAATTTGGTCAAGAGGCAAAACTATACAGTTAAAGGTCAAGTATGTAAAAGTGAATTGTGATCCTTACGTGGTGGCGCACACCTTTAATCCCAGCACTTGGGAGGCAGAGGTAGGAGGATCACTGTGAGTTCGAGGTCAGCCTGAGATTACAAAGTGAATTTCAGGTCAGCCTAGGCTACAGCGGGACCCTATCTCAAAAAAGCAAAACAAAAAAAGAAGAAAAAAATCTTAAATAGTATAAAATTGAATTATACACTGAAAAATGTTTGCAGCTATGTAATTAAGAGTCTCTCACAAACCCCCTGAGGAGGGTATTACATTCATGTTTGATGAAATGTCTAAGATGAAGCAATCTAGAAGAAGAGATCACATGGTTGTAAGTGGTAGTATTGGATTTGAATCCTAGATAGTGCATTTGAAATGTTTACCATTTTCTCTTGACCATGGTACAGCTACTGCCTTTTAAATAACGTGAATGTTCAGTAGTCAGAAAACTGAGAGGCTCTTTAGAAAAACATGAATGAATAATAGGGCCAGAAATAGAAAAGGATAGTAGTTTCAATATTTATTGAAAATGATACAAAATAAACTAAAACTATATTAGGCAAAAATAAAAGAGCAAGAGTATTTCAGAATGTAATCTATTTAGCTTTGGATGCATTCCTGTACATTGTATCCAGAGAGACTCAGTCATATGAAATAACATTAGGAAAAGAGGGAAACTGGTCTGGGCGGAGGGCCTTTGAGATCTTAGAAATCAATCCTAGCAGGATAGGTTGAAGTGAGCAGGGAGCAGGGGTCCGGTGGCCTAAGAAAGTCAGACATGCTTAGCACTGACTCATGTTCAAACAAACCACTGGAAAGAGCAACAATGAAGGAAGAGTGAGGTTGTAAGAACCAGAAGGATCAGAAATTTGGCAGATCATGAATGCAAACATTATGTAAGAATTAGGGAAGGCTGAGACATGATGTGGGGAGGTCAGAGGGTGCAGAACATCCCACCCTGCCACTGAGAAGCTGTATTCAAGTAAGAATGAGTGGCAGGGCTTAGGAAGACCCAGTCCTAGCAGAGTGATAGGAACATAGGCAGGCGTCCTCACCTCCCTGCAGGCCCTGTGCCCTCAGTGTATTTGTCCTCATAACAGAAATCATCTTTGGGTGAAAAATCCATTTGGGCCAGCGATGCTGACCTTTTAGCTATGACAATCTCAGTTTTGTTTACCACAGTCCTATATGTACCTGGCCACAGTGACCTGCTCAAAGAGGAGCACAGGATGTGACTGAATCCAAAATAACTTGCCTAAATCTTTTTCCAGGATGTCTCAAGACAGATCATTTCTTTGTACCTGTTGCCTAACCTTTTCCTCCTCCTCCCTCTTCACCATCTCGGCAAGCTGTTCTAGTTGCTAGTTATTAGACCACATATATATGTACAAAGGACAGTCAGGAAGAAAGAGAACATTTTGATATTCTAGTGCAGAGTGGAGTGACTATGGCCAACAGTAAGGTCCTCTATGTCCCACAATGGCTATACAAGAGCATTTTGACTACTTCCACCATAAAGAAATGATGTTGGAGTTGAGACATGCTAATGACCTGATATGACCATCAAACAATGCACTCAAGAATCCAAATGAAGCACTACATTGTTGTCCATAAATATGTGTATTGATTATGTCAATTAGTAATCAGACCACAGATAGAATTATTAAAAAATATGATTTCTTATCTCTGAATTTGATAGCTTACGTCATATGCTAGACCTGCAATGGGGCAGTTCTGTTCTTCAGGAGGAGGTCACCATGGTCAAGAAGCCCAGAAACCTGACAAGTGAACCTGGAGAGAGGGTAGACAGACTCCCCAGGAGACCCTGTGTCTTTCTGAATCACACTGGTCCAAGCAGACTTGCTACCATCTTAGATAAGGAGCCAGTGCATTTTCCATCTTAAGCTGAGTCAAGTTTTGTCACTTGTCACTTCAATTTCTTACTGGATCACTTAGCAAGGTCAAGGTGCCCTAACCAGACAAAACTTGGATTCTTCTTGGAAATTGAATTAGAAATTAGTATTTATCAAACTACATCTTATGAAATTCAAAATATGGCATTCTTAAAATATTTTATTTATTTGACAGAGAGAAAGAGGAAGAGAGAGAGAGAGAGAGAGATTGGGCATGCCAGGGTCTCCAGCTCCTGCAAATGAATTCCGGACATATGTGTCACCTTCTGCATCTGGCTTACATGGGTACTGGGGAATCAATTCTGGGTCCTTAGGCTTCACAGGCAAGTGTCTTAACTGCTAAGTCACCGCTCCAGCCAAAAATATGACATTCTTACTTGAACATGAAAAATGAGAAAAGAAAAAAAGATCTCAAGCTTAAAAGTAAAAAAAAAAGAAATGAAATTATTAAAGGAATTGCTACTTTTTTCTACTTTACATTATAGATATTTGGTGCTATAGTTGACTTGAATTACATTAAATTTGATGTGAATAGCTATGTTGGAAGATGTGATGGCTAATTGTCAAGTTGAGAGGATGTGGAACCACCTAGGAGATAAATCTGCATGTTTGTGAAGGTGTTTGCACATTAGGTTGAGCTAGGGAAGCCTACCCTAACTGTAGGTAGCACCATTCCAGGGGCCAGGTTACCCGTCTGAATAAAAAGGAGGAGCATGCTGGGTATCAGCATTCTCCCCCTCTCTGCTTCCTGGCTGTGGACACAACTTGACTACTTATCGTGTCATGCTCTTGCCACCATGCCTTCCCTGCCATAATGAGCAGTACCCAAAACAGTGACCAAAACCTATCCCTTTCTTATTTACGTTTTTAAAAATATTTTATTTATTTATTTGAGAGAGAGAGAGATACAGGAATAGGCAGAGAGAGAGAAAAAGAGAGAGAGAGAGAAAAAGAGAAAAAACAGAATGGGCCCCAGGGCCTGCAGCCACTGCAAACGAACTCCAGATGCATGCTCCCCCTTGTGCATCTGGCTTATGTGGGTCCTGGAGAATAGAGCCTTGAACCGGGGTCTTTAGGCTTCACAGGCAAGTGTTTAACTGCTAAGCCATCTCTCCAGTCCCCTTCCTTACATTTTTATTGTCAGGGTATTTTTTTTTTCATAGCAATAAAAAGTCATACTGATGAGAAAGGAAAATGACCACTCAATTGCTTCCAGAGATCATAAAACCAATTTCTAATTCTGTCTCATCATTTCCACCATGTTCCGATGTTCCATTTCACAGATGAAGAAAATAAAGGTACAGGTGGAATCCCAAAGGGCTGCAATCTCAACTCACCTCTTTCAGGTAAAGTAGCCCTCACTAGATCCCACCACCTATGGAGGTATGGATTGTGAAATGAAATTCTTCACACATGATGTTATCATTCCTGCTTCAGTGTTCCTTCTAAACTATGTGAATTTATCTTTTCTGGATTAACGTTCTTGATGGTTCTTACTAAGAAGAAGCTTACTGATGGAAGAAGTTATTATTGTTCAGGAACTCTTCCTCTTTTCTCATCTTAGTTTCTGATTCTCTTGTCTTTGCTTGTCTTACCTTTATTCTTCTCTACCCTTTTTCCTCTCTCATCCTCTTTCATCTATGCCCACTCCACTCTCCTCCACATTCTCTCTCTTTTCTCCCCCTCTCTGTCTCCTCAAAGTATATACTATAAGAATCAGAAGCATGAACCAAGAGCCAAGTTTCCTTGGAATGTGTTACTTTATAACCATTTTAAATAAGAGGCCATTTCACCTGACAGTAGCTTCAAACAAAACGTGTTTCTGGAACATTAAAGGAGGGCGAGGGCTCACTGAAGGTAAATGGGCGGTGAACTATTTCCTTGGTACCTCATTCTTAGTTCATTCCTCTGAGGGAGTTGACAGGGCTGGGGGCACAGAGTGAGGCCCTGAGGTCACTCGGGCAGGGTGAGGCACTCTGGTCCCACATCAAGGACTTGTCTTTGATTAGGGGTGTTATGTGGGGGTCTGTTCTTTGTCAAGGGGCAGCACATTCTGAAATCCATATGAGGAATGGGAGCTTGAGCATGAGGGGGCCTAGGTGGTTAACCCTTGTCTCTAGGACAGTAGGGAGCCCACCCAGGGTGGGAGAGAGATGGAGAAGCTGTGTAGGGTCTCAGGGCAGAGTGGTCACCTCTACAGACAGAAATTGTGCCTTGCTTGTCCTTGGAACCACCTAAATTGGGTTCTGTCACATAAAGGAGTCCTGGAGCCCTGTGGTGAGCCCTGTCACACAGAGCTGGGTGTCTGTCACCTTCAGTCCAACACCAGGGGGCTCACCTGGCCTGAGAAGTGCTGTGGGGATGGAGGACATTGAGAATCCCCCGCACCCGTCCCAAAACTTGTCCAGTACAGTGGACAAGGCCTGGCACCATAGTTAGCCTCTACGGAAGTGAGTAATTCTCTCCTGGTGTAGACAAGCATCATGGGAAGGCAGTCATTCCTCATGATGTATAATAATAATAAAAAAAACCCCTCAAGTATTCCTTTAAACACTGTAGGGTTGGGAAGAGGCACTCCTCTGCAAGTGGCTTCCCTGTGCTGTGGAACTGTGGCCTCTGTTTGGGACATGCCAGAATCTTGGACCCACATCCCCTACTGACACCTCTTTCCTGCTTGAGGCTTCCTTATAAATTACTAGGGATCCTTCTGTAGACATTTACAGTATTTTATTCCTTCTTCCTTTATGTGAAAAAGCCAACAAGGTACATATCAGCTCTAGAAACTTCCCGCATACACTGCAATTAGTCTGTGCTTGGGAAAAATCACTCTGTGTGGCTATCTAAAATTCACTGGAAAGCAGGAGGTGAGGAGCAGGAGGGCCTTCACACTGAAGTGCCAAATCCCAGTTGGAGTCTCCACAGCCCAGCCAGCCTGCTGTAAACCTTCTCCAGGAGAGCCCTGACTTGAGCCCATGGACACACAGGACAGAATCTCCTTTCAGGTTAATCATGAATGCTATGTTTTTTCATTGGGTACAAATTTTACTTGAATCTTCAAAGCTACTTTTCACGAGTCTAAGCATAGCTAAGATTTACCACAATACTGGTCCCTACTGAAAATACCAGAAATGCCAACAGTCCATAGTGATGAACTACTCTTCAAGGGACAGCCATCAACTTGGAGGGCCTCTGATTTATGTATTTCATTGACAGCTTCATCAAGACTCTGATGAGTCTCCATTAGTTATGGCCTGTTTCCCCCCCCTCTCATACACACATGGATACACATAGGCACGATTCTACATACTATGCCATCAGATGACACAGAAAACATTTTTTCTTATAAAAAGGAAAACTGGACCCTTTACTTCATTGAGTTTCATGAAGATTAAGTGCTCCAGCTCCCTTTCCTCCTCATTACCCACAGCTTTAGCAGACAGTTGTTCATCTTTTGGAGAAGGATTCTGTACGTGGATCATAGACAAGAGATTCACAAATGCTCTACCCACTGGTGCAATAGTGGTATGACTATTATGGGGTAACCAAGTGGTCTCTGATTGGATTTGAGACTCTCTCCATGGAAACAAATTCATGCTTGGCACTGCAAAACCTAGCCATAGGCAGGAAAAATGAAATGATACAAATAAAATAAATACAAAAAGAGATGCAGAAATGCATATGCTTCTGACAGCTAGGGGTTCACTTTACTTTAATGAGATGTTTTTCCCCAACCATCAGTTATTCAATACAATTGTATATTGTTTTGAATGAGCTGTTTTCAATGGACATGAGTCCCCTGGGAAAGATGATTTGTACAATTCCTAATTGATCATCAATTGTTTTATATTAACAACTTGTAGCTTTGCAATTTTACTTCATTTTCTCAACTCATTTTTTTTTTACCTAGATGCTCCACTAATCACACAAAAATTAGCTATTTTATGAAAATAAAGTAGAGAGATGTTTTGTCCTAAGTTCAGCTCTGTCACATAATTGATTCAATTCTGGTAAAAAATTCAGATTGGCTCCAACATCTTAAAAATAGTTTATCTTAGTTGAAATAATTCAATTAGCAAGAGAATTTTTCTAAATTTTATTTCCTAACTGGTTATACTCTGCTCTTCTCAACTCCCGTTTAATCTCCCTGGAAACTGCCTCACAGTGGGGTCCTGGTATTCATGGTGGGTCGTGAAGGCCTCTGTCAGTCTATGAGGTAGTGGGGGACCGTGCCTCAAGGTATTCCTACCCACCATGAGTCTTACAATCTTTCCTCTCCCTCTTCCATAATGTTCCCTGAGTAGTCTTGTTAGCAGTCTGACTTGCTGTTAAGGGAAAACATTTTACTATATTTCCTACAGGAGATATAGATTGACAGAAAAGTTGTGAAGTGTAGATGGAGTTCCCATATGCCCCACACTCATTTCCCCTGCTATTAACATTTTGCATTACCACGGAGACTATGTGTCAGTAATGAATCTATACATGTGCATTAACATTAACTGAACTCCACAGCTGATCAGGTTCCATGTTTGCAGCAATTATTTCTTTTTTCTGTAGGGCTGGCACTGGGGTCCCATCGTGTTCTTTGGTGGTCAGGTCACCATGTCTCCTACAGAGCATGATTTTTCCTCAGACTCACGTCCGGACACACTCAGCCTCAGCTTTCCTTTCTGTGGTTACTAGAGTGCATATGTGCAGGTAGTTATATTTGTAGACATAAGATTGATTGAAGATTTGATGGGAAAAGGTCATAAATTCACTTTCCACCCTCAAACCAACCAGACGGATGCATTCACACCTATTTGGAGAACTGTTTTGAAAGTCTCTATCAGGAAAGAGTTAGAATTTCAGAGTATACTTGTGAAGCATTCCCAGTGTTGAGGACAGTGTCACCTAACACCTCAGTATCTGCACCTCCATGAGAGCAAGAAAGGCAACGGCCTCTGTTCACTTGCACATTGATGAATTTCCAAGGTAGGGGCTTACATGTCATTTCCCCCACCTTACAAGATAAAAGGGAACAGTTTGTGACTGCTTTCTGTTTAAACCCAGTGATCTTAGATACAAGTTAAACAAATGTACCAAAGTAATGAATGCCCCTGAGTGCATTTATTTAAGTGCTCGAGTGAATTCAGACCATCTACTTTAATACCTTTTCTTTTTACCTCTTCAAGTAGGAGCTGACAGAGAGAGAGAAAGAGAGAGAGAGGGAGAGAGAGAGGGAGAGAGTAGCGGACTAAAGTGGTTTATCTTTACGTTTTTACCATTTGGTTGAAGTGACTTAAAAACCGCCTTTTATATAAATCTTATTTTTCAATCAAGATAACATACTGACATGTCAAATATTCATTACATATAATTTTATAATATTGAAGTACAATTGAAAACCAGTGTTTCTGCATTCAGTCTCAAGACAATGCTAAGTGGAGAGACCATTTACTGTCACAGATTAATTTTCTGCAGATAGTTTGGACTTGTAAGTAATATTGCATAAACAGTTATAATAAAATAAAATAGAACTTGGATAGTCCCTTCATTTCACTCTCGGGAAATTTGTTCTCCATAGCACTTTATCTCTAGACCCTGTGGAATAGTGCCCTTGAGGGATTATTCGCCCTTGGTGTCTATGAAGGGTCAGTATCAGAACCTTTACCAACACTAAAATCCATGGACACTCAAGTTCCCTTTGCACCAACATGTAGTATTTGCATATAACCTAGGCAATACTCCTATGTATTTTAATCCTTTAAAAATAATATCTGGTATATAGCTGTTTCTCAAGTTGAAGCATTCTCTCCTGGAGAAAGGCTCATATGATACAGTAAACTTATTAAATTTACACCTTTTAGGAAGCTCAGAAAGCTGTAAGATTCTCAAAGCCTCATACAATGTAAGTGCTATGTAAATAGTCATTGTGTTGTTTTGAAAATAATGTTGAGAAGGAAATCTGTACTTGTTCCAGTAAAGATGCCAGTGTCTTATTTTAGAATTTTTTGAAAAATCTGATGTTGGTTGGATTGACAGATTTGAAGTGTCAGTAGGACAGTGAGTGTGAGCAATTCCTAAGTCCTCACACATTCATTTATTGGGTTGTCTGTAGTTTATAATGTTAAGATATAGTGATGTGTGAGTTCATTTGCTGTTTGTGGCAATGTGTTACAGGGAAGAGTCATGTGTGCAGGACCAGACAGAAGGGGACGTGGCAAGACTTAAAGTAATGTACATGGCAAACTAGTGTGGACAGGGCACATGTGATAAGGAGATATGGTGCTCTCTGTGTGTGCTTGCAATATCAGATAATTTGGAAATTGCAGTCGAACTTACAGAAATAGACCAGTAGAAATCCTAAATGCTGCCAAAGCTCTTGGTTGCCCATTAGAACTAGATGGTAAGACCCTATTGCTGAGGACACTACAGCTGAGGTTGCAGGACTTTGAGAAATCAAGCTGGAATGAAGATGGAAGCCATTTCCCTGCTGGCTAGCTGTAATGGAGTTGGAAACTGCTGGGGAATAAAATTCAACAACAATGTGGACAAGCAGTGGATCTTGAAACTAAAAAAATCAACCAGTCAGGCAAGATGTTTTCAAGAACCCAATAGTGGTATGTAATCAACTGCTTTCTAAGTGGATATGAGGCCCTACTCTGTGGGAGGGTTCATGTCTGGAAGGTCATAGACCCCTGAAGGAAACTCCCACTGTTTTTTGGCTAAAAGGAGACATTATTCCCATAAAAAGCCTTCTAGTTCCCTCCTCTCCATATACGTATAAATGTACATGCATGTACTTATATTCACTCACACACACATATATGTAATATGTGCCTTTATCTGTGTTTCATCAGGAATTATCTGCATTTCATATATAAGCGAAATGAAAATATACCATGGAACTTCCCTCTCCTTGGTATGTCCCATGACCTGGATCTTACACTGCTGATTAAGTAATCCTGTTTATTGTCATTAAAACATAAAATAAAAGCCTCTCAAATATCAACACAATAGTGTGTATACCACCATTCATATCTCCTTTCTAAATCAATAAGAGCCCAGATATGGGACAGAGACTCTGCCAGATTTCCTTGGACCTGGGCCCTGACAGTAGTCACTGGAGCTAGTCCAATTCATCTCACACAGGCCTGCCTCTTCCCATCTTCCCTAAGCTCTGTTTATCTTTCCACCTCACTGGCTCCTTGTCCTTTGGTTTTTCCCTTTGGAGTTCAAGACTCAATCTGTCAAGTCTAATCATGACATCGCCTCCTGTGCATACAAAGGGAAAGAAACGCCACCCGGGACTGACAGTCCAGATTCCTACCATGGTACCTCTTTTTGGACAGCATCTGCAGATTTGTGTGCGATATAGCTCAGAAAATACAAACCATAGCATTTATTTGATGCTATGTCACATTCATTGTGCTTGTGCCCAACATCATGTCATAGCTTTTAAAATATATTAATACTTTAATGAGCACATCATAAAGCTTTTTTAAATCATAACACTATTGGGAATAGTTGATGCACTGATTGATTAGAGAACTTGGAAGTGTATTAGAAGGTTGAAAGGATGAATATATCTGGGTTTAGCCATTTCAATGAAAATTAGGAAGTGAAGAAGGGTCATGCACATTGTGGTAAGAATTATTTTAAGCATAGTTCTTTGTGCTTCTTATGAGTCTGGGGACTGTTTTTATTTTTTTCCACAGAGGTCACATGTTGACAAGCATGAATTTGTATGTGCTAGTGGATATGATAACCATAGTCATGTATTGGTAATTCACTTTCCATGAGGTCACCCTTTCTGTGCCACTTCTAATAACCTTCATGAGCCTAAGAGACATACTTCATGTGGGAATGTCTTTGTGCTCATTTAACTTATATCTTATGTGAAAACAGAAAGGAGAAGAAAGATGTTTGTTTTTAAACCTAATCCTTTTACTTAATCCCACTCTCTTACCACTACAACACACAGCTGAGGTAAATATCCGATGGTAGCGTAGGGTTACTCCGGAATTGGAATTGGGTCTCCTAAGAGCCACGTGTAACAGTCCACTGACTTTTAATTTTTACAGGTTACGCACAGCATGCAGGCTTCAATCGTGCACCTACTTGCTATTCAGATAAAATGCAAAGCCTAGTAGTCATCTGCTCACATGCCCAGAATAGAACGGGTGGTTATCAGGCTTTATATTTAACCCTTTGAATGAACAATTTATTTAATCTTAAAAAATGATATTTAATGTTGGCTTTACATCTATGCTGATTCTCCCGAGCCAAAGCGTCGGAGAACCAAAGACTCCCTGTGTTGGCTCTTCCTGTAAGTAGATGTTTGCTACTTGAGTTGGCTCTTCCTGTAAATCAGTGTATTCTAACTTTGTTTTTTTGTACTTTACACTCACAGAGTGAAGGCAACATTGAAGGCCTTTTAATTCTGACATTCTGTCTTTTCTGTAAAATAAGATTGAAGATAAGTGCAAGCATGGCTTACATCTCCTCCCATGTCTGTATTTTCACACAGCACCATGTACAAGCACACAGAAACCCACATTCAAATACTTGAAACATTTGCACATAAGAAAGATGCTTCTAGGGCTGGAGAGATGGCTTAGTGGTTAAGGCACTTGCCTGTGAGGCCTAAGGACTGACTCTCCAGATCCCATGTAAGACAGACACACAAAGGTGAGGCAAGCACAAGATCACACATGCCCACTAGGTGCCACAAGTGTCTGGAGATGGATTGCAGTGGCTGAGGTCCTGGTATGCCAATTCTCTCTCTCTAAAATAATAAATAAAAACTAAAAAAAGAAAGATGGTTCTAGAAGAAAAAAAAAAAGCATAGTGGAGTTGGAAACTTCTTTCTAGACAGGACAAGAATTAACATTTTAACTGGGAAGGTCTTAAGGTCTTTGTCAAAATTGCTCAGTTCCATGAGGGGAGTTAGAAAAACAACCATGGTCAGCATTCAAAAGAATGAATTTAGTGTGTACCCCAAAGACTCAAAGACTACCAATATGCATTGTTTTGGTATGGAGTATTCCTGTGGGACAAAGTTATATAAATTATAAATGGTTTTTATTTATTGCTATTTCAATTAATATTTGTTATATTTCGAGTGTGAAATGTTTCCCACAGCCTTGTGTGTTTGGTCCCCGGCAAGTAGCTCTGTTTGGAGAGCTTGTGAATCTTTAGGAGATGCAGCCTAGCTGAGAAAATAGGTCACTGGTGTTTGGAGGTCTGAGCCAGTTAGCCCAACCCTTCTTTCCTCCTTATCATTGCATCCTGTTCCTCTGAGATGTGAGCAAGCAGCTGCCACATGCTCTCGTCACTCTGGAGCCACCTGTCACCATTTATTTCCCACTGTGTGGACTGTAATCCTCCCACTTTGAATAAACAAAATAAATGTGAATTCTTCTTCCCTCAAGTTACTTCTTGTTAGGTATTTAGTCATAACAGCATGGAAACTAAGTAATGCTCAGTGCTTCTTGCTTATCTAAATAACCATCCAAAACACTTAGTATGGGCTGGTACTTGTTCTATACGTTTAAAAATATTTACTCACTTAAAGTTTGTAATGACCCTTGTGTGGATATGATTTCTGGGCTTGTGTCACAATGGGCAGACTAAATGACCAAAAGGACGCTCTGCTTTGAAAAAGATGAACTCACTGTAGTGTGACTATGATGAGCTTAACAGCACTTTGTTGTATAGTTAAGTGCCTCTGAACTCAAACATTCCTTATTGGATGGCAGCTCTGTTCCGTATGGAAACATCGGTTCATTAAGACACGGGAAGTTTCCAATGGATGGGAGTCACGTTAAGGCTCAGGAAGTAAACAATTCACAAGTCTCAATAATTCCCCAGAACTTATAAGCTACACAAGGTCCTCCCCAAGGACATATATGGGAGTAACTATTGCTAGGGAAGGAGACTTGCAGACCAGCCAAGCTGCCTTCTAGTAATGTGATGAGCTTCAGGGATGCATCTTCTGTCACCGGCCATCATTGCTGAGGTGGGCATTTTGGTGATGCAGCTGCCTTTGAGTAACACATCCTCCAAAAGTAACCACAATAAACTTGTTGGTTCACCAAATAGGAATTTGATGTAACTGCACTTTGGTATGTCATCTGTGCCCTAGCAGGGGTGGGTAGACACACATCTGTTAGTATCTTCCCATGAAAGTTCATACAATATTTTTTTTAAAAAAATAGGATTTAATTCTTACTTAAATTTTGAATCAGGACTTGTAGCAATAAGACTATATAATAGTCAAGATATTGTAGATAAGAGGAAATTCATAGAACCTGGTATTAGTAAATAAGATTCTAAAAATATAAAGGAGGCAACATCAGAGCTTCTTGGATTGAATGCCTGGGGCAGAGAAAGAGTTGATGAGCCTTCCTTCTTCTCTATGTTGTAGGGACTTGTGAGTGAATCAGCAGCTCAGTGGTGAGTCGAGCTATATATAATATACTGAATCATTCCATTAAGATTCCTCAAACTCATCTCGAATTGAGTAGCACCTGTGTCTCCAGTGGCATACCTACTACTGCAATTCCACATTCGGTATTTCCTTCTTTGTGAGTTTGTTGTCCTATTCTCTCAATACATTATGACTCTCTTAAAGCCAAAGGGCAGAAAACAGGAGTCATGCTGAGATGCTTGATAAATGAGCAGAGAAATTTAGTGTCTAGAATCACATGGTTAAGGCTTAGAGGGTCCTTCTGCCACAGTATGCCTCTAAATAACTGCATTTCACTTTGGTAAAAATGAATGAGAAGGCACATTAACTTAATTTATGCTGGCTGAACTATGGTTTATACTCACTTATGGTTTATATAAGTCACGTATAAGGATGCTAGAGAATACTGCTGCTGCCTCTCATGGGGGCAGGAACGGGGTCTGCTGCCTCTGTGACTAGATATGATGTAACCTGTGGGTCATTTTTGGTTTTCATAAAATAGAGTTTCTGGGGCTGGAGAAATAGCTTAGCAGTTAAGGTGCTTGCTGGGTCCTAAGGACCCAGGTTCGACTCCCCAGGACCCATGTAAGACAGATGCACAAGATGGCTCATGCCTCTGGAGTCCATTTGCAGTGGCTGGAGGCCTTGGCATGCTCATTCTCTCTCTCTCTCTGCCTTTCTCCCTCTCTCAAATAAGTAAAATAAAATTAAAGAATTCTGGAAGTATAAAAATAAAGCTTCTGGGAAAAATATATGAACTGATTTCTAGGAAGGGGAAGAGTGGTGTTTGTGTGTGTGTGTGAGGTAGGAGGATTGGTGTGAGTTTGTGGCAGCCTGAGACTACATAGTGAATTCCAGGTCAGCCTCAGCTACAGAGAGACCCTACTCCCCCCCCCCCCCCGTCAAAAAAAAGAGCTGCAACTTGACAGGAAGAATAAAGTACATTTGACAATAAATATATGAGCAGTACCTCATATATCACAATTCCTTGTGATTTTTTAAAAATAATTATTGTTGGACTTCATTATTATTATTTTCTTTTTCTTTTACTTTCATTCTTTCCCTTCTATTTCTTTTTATGCTGTTTTTGTTTTTGCATTTTAAGTCTACTTCAGTGATGGGAACTCAGGAGCCCCTGGATCTGGTTTGGTAGGTGTTGAGTGTCCTCGGTGTCTATCTCCAGCACCCTTGTGCTGATATCAGATTCACTGAGAAAGAAGCTCTCTAGCTCATTTCCCCAATTCCTCTGTGGAAGGAAATTACTTTCAAATGAGTACAGTGATTTTTCAAAACTGATGGAGAAATAAGGGTATTTCAAGACAAATACACATGAAGGCAATCATGTCAACAAAAGCAGGTACAGAAAATTCTACAAGAAATACTACACAGAGAAGAAAGACAGTTCCATCAATGAGAACACGCCATAGGATACAATTGAAGAAAGAAACAGATGAGCAAGGAAGAAATTGGAAAAAAAAATCAAATATACCTAACACAACAAATCAGCAAACTCTTGGTGGGGAGGGGAGGAAAAGAAATGCCAATAATCTAGCAACTCAGAGCCACAGCCAACAAAATGCTAGGCAAGAGCAAGCCTCTTGCTGTAATAACTCTAAATGTAAATGGCCTCAGCTCACCAATAAAAAAGACACAACCTAAATGACCTGATAAATAAACATCTCACCAATGTCTGCTATCTCTGATTAATACACCTGGCTAGCAAAGATGCCTAAATATAGAGTATCAAAGGATGGAAGTCCAACTAGTAAGCAAATGGAAGTTGTGAACAAGTAGGAACGGCTCTCATTTTATCAAAGGAGGTTTCAATCCAAAACTAATCATAAAAGACAAAAGGAGGTACTGCATATTAATAAAGGAAATAATTCATTCATAAAATAAAAACAATCGTAAACCTTTATGCACCAAATGTTGGATCATCTATTTTCATCACATAAACACCAAAAGACACAATAGTAGTGAGAGACTTTAATACCCCACTTTTACACTTAGGTAGGTCATCTGAACTACAAGTTAGCAAGAAAACTTCAGAGGTGCGCTACATCATACATCATACATCAACTAATAGATTCATCATAGATTAACTGGACCAAACAGATACAGAGTATTCTACCTAACATATAAGAAATACACATTATTTTATTTTACTATATTTTTTGGTTTTTCAAGGTAGGGTTTCACTCTGGCCCAGGCTGACCTGGAATTCACTATGTAGTCTCAGGGTGGCCTTGAACTCATGGCGATCCTCCTACCTCTGCCTCCCGAGTGATGGGATTAAAGGTGTGCGCCACCACGCCCGGCCTGGAAATACACATTCTTCTCAGAAGTACACGGAACTTTCTCCCAAGCCAACCATATAATAGGCCACAACACAAGCCTTAACATACCAAAAAAAAAAAAAAAAAAAAAAAAAAAGTGGCAATCCCTTGCATCTATCAGACCACAGTAGAAATCAATAGAAAGAAAAGAAACACTTCCAAATTTGTCCTATGAAGCCAGTCTTATCCTGATTCCTAAGCCAGAAAAAGGTGCAAAAAAAAAAAAAAAACTACAGATCAATTTCCATGATTAATATAACATAGATGCAAAAACTCTTAACAAGATCCTGGAAACCTAAGTTCAGGGACAAATTAAGAAGATTGTCCATCATGACCATGTCAATGCATATTGAATGCACAACGTAGCTTCTATATACATAAATCAATAAATGCATTCACCATATAAATAAAGTTAAAGACAGTCATAGGATCATTTCAATTAATGCAGAAAAGGCAGCAACAAAGTCCAACATGTCTTCATGATGGAAGTCCTCAAGAAAGGGATGAAACACATCTCAAAACGATAAAGCCCAATATGGCAAGCACACAGGCAACATTATGCTAAGCAGAGAAAAGTTCCTCTAGAATCAGGAACAAGACAAGGATGTCCACTCTTGTCACTTCTACTTAGTACAGTGCCTGAAGCCTTAGCTAAAGAAATAGGACAAAAGGAAGACATTAACAGAAGGAAGAAGTCAAAATATTCTTCTTTATTTTGCATTCTTTTTTTAAATTTATATTATTCTAAGTTTATATTCATGATGGTGACTCCAGTAGCCTCCTCCTTGTCATCCCCCCTTCTAAGGGACCCTCTTCATTGGGGAATGTGGGCTGTGCATTATGGGGGTAGTCAACAGTTATGGGGGATAGGCAAAGTCTCTGTGTGTAATGACCCAACTTATGGCTCTAACACTCTTTCCACCCCCTCTTCTGCGAATTTCCCCGAGCCACATTGGTATCATTATAGTTCTACTTCATTGATGAGGTCTTGGTAGCCTCTGTGTCTCTGGATATCTGGCTTAGTAGGAGTTGGATGCTCTCTGTGTTTATCTCCTTCAGCCTTGTTCTGGTGTCAGGTTCACTAAGAAAGCTGCACTCTTGCCCTTTTCCTCCATTAGTCTATGGTTTCAACTGGGGCCCTGGTGAGGTGTAATAGGCTGATCCTCCCTTCAGGTTCATCATCCATCTGAAATAGATAAGCAAATTCTCCAACATAGAGAGAAGTTAATACTAGATAGATGGAATGGCCATAGTTATTTTAGAGAGAATTTTATGTGTGTTGGCCCTATTCTAGCCCACATTTGGTGAAAAAGTTGGAATTGAACTCCTATGTGACTATATTATATTATATTATATTATATTATGTTATATTATATTCCACTCTATAGACCCTGAAAACTCCACAGTACTACAGAGATACTTGCACATCCATGTTTATTGCTGCTCTGTTTATAAAAGAAAGAATTGGAATCACCCTAGATGCCCATTGACATATGAATGGATAATGAAAATATGGTACATACAAACAATAAAATTCTATTCATTAGTATGGAAAAATGAAATTATGTAATCTGCAGGAAAATGGATGGACCTGGGGAGAGTTATAATAATGAAGTGACTCAAATTCAGAATGTCCCAAACAGAATGTTCTCTCTGATATGCACATACTAGCATATAATATCTATGAATATATATATATATATATGTATACATATATATGTGTGTATGTGTGTGTATTCACATTTGCCTCACATATACATATATGTATATGTATATACATACACACACACACACATATATATATATAAAATCTCTATATCTATCCAAGAGTAAATATAAAGAGATGAGCAGAAAGGGCAAAAGGGCACATGTGACATGCAAATAAAAGAGGGGAGTATATTGAAGGACAAAAAGAGAAGGAGTATTGGGGAAAATAGGAGGGCATGAGAATCACTGAAAAAAAATTGCATTTCAAAATGCCAGAATGATGCATAAATCTCTATATACTAACTCAAAATTAAATTAAGTTAAAAATACTAAAGTCTTACATAAAAATCACATAAAAAGACAAGAAGAAAAGTGAAAATATGCTAAGGTCTTTGTTTTGAAGAAGGTTAGATATACTGAACACTGTCATGTATTGCTAGAAATATAAATATAAAATATAAATAGTAAACAGACTATCATCTGAACACAGTGAGCTAGAAAATTAGAAACAGTAAATGTATAAATGATAACAAGATTTGCAAAATAAAAATAACTGTAATGGGAGTTGTTTTAAAATTGGTAAAGGTATGGAACACTGTACCACAAATTTGAAGATATTGACAAACTATTCAGAGATCTAAAAATTTCTTACCAGGTTTGACTCAAGAAAAAGTTTAGAAAGCATACAAGCCAATAAGTTTTGAAGGAAATACAGTTATATTGTAATATTTCCTGGATCCTTCTTTTGAATGACAAGCCTAGAGAATTTTAGAGGTGACCCCTAAAAAAGTACCATGGCAAATGATTCAGAGAACAGCAAAGAAATTATGCAACCTATTATGAGGCAAATGTAACCTTAATAACAACTTTAGATAAGGAAAATAAAAACGGAGAACAATTTTGCTTATGAATATATTTCTTAAAATCTCACCAAAAGGAATAGCAAATGCAGCAGTATTTTAAAGAAGAAATAAATGGAATTTATAACAGGAATGCAATATTTTATAACAAAGAAAACACATTGAGATTGGTCCTGTCCATGGGGCTAAGGAAAGAAACAATATTCTCAGTATAGTTAGTGCAAAGAAAGCATTAAAATGTAATTTACATTCATATTAATAATTCTTTCAAACTCAAAAGGCATTAACTTTAAAATTATATATATTAGGGCTAAAGATATGGTTCAGTTGGTAGAGTCCCTGTCCAGCATGCATAAGGTTCTGAGTTCAACATCTAGCACCATGGAAAAATCAATCATAGTGAGATGCTTGCCTGTAATCCATGATACAGAGATAGAGGTGGGGGATCAGAAGTTTAAAGTCATGCTTAGCTACAGAAAGAGACCAACCTGCATTACATGAAACTCTGTCTCAAAAAACCAAAATAATAATAATAATAAGAATTATATGTATACATATAATGTAGCATTTTCTAGATAAACTTTTAGATGTATTTTCATTTAAGTTATTAGAAATCATCCCTAGTATTCAGTACTTTACTAGAAATTCTAACCAATGTTAAAACACTTGAGTATGAAAAGAAAGGTATACAACTTTGGCATTTAAAATATAGAACTTTTCATAGCACCAATAAAATATTAAAAAAGAGTCCTTGATCTTCACATCGCAAAAACTATTTGTTGTTTAGAAATACATTTGACAAAAGTCATTCAAGACACTTATAGAGAACAAAAACAAAAAAGTTATAGGACATAGAAATCCAGAATAAATTTAGATAGATCTCATTTTGCTAAAAAGATAATAAAATGTAAAAGAGGCCAATTGTGCTCAGATAAATGTAAAAATTTATAAAAATTACAATCAAATTATTATCTGGCATTTTAAAATGAAACTTTACTTTATTTCACATGGGAAGATAGAAATAACCAAGAGAATACAAAGGTGGATGATGAAACAGAAAGAAAAGAAGAAGAGACACCTAACTGAACTCATAGCATTTCAAAATATTTTTTTGACATTTGTATTTCTTATTTTGAAAACTGTTCATTGTTTGTTTGGCTTTTTTTTTTATTTGAAAGGAGAGAGAGAGAGAGAGAGAGAGAGAGAGAGAGATAAATGGGCATGCCAAGGTCTCTTGCCACTGCAAACGAACTCCAAACACATGTGTCACTTGTCTATCTGGTTTTATGTGGGTACTGGGGAACCAAATCCAGACCATCAGGATTTGCAAGCAAGCACCTTAAATGCTAAACCATCTCTCCAGCCCTGTTTGGATTTTTACTGTTTA
Source organism: Orientallactaga sibirica (assembly GCA_036365145.1). NCBI lineage: Eukaryota > Metazoa > Chordata > Mammalia > Rodentia > Dipodidae > Orientallactaga > Orientallactaga sibirica. The sequence continues at coordinate 35,322,391 of JAEOAD010000020.1, read as the reverse complement.
TTTTATTATTTATTTATTTATTTATTTATTTGCAAGCAGAGAGAGATAGAAGAGAGGCAGACAGAGAGAGAATGGCCATGCCAGGGCCTCTAGCCACTACAAATGAACTCTAGATGCATGTGCATCTGGCTTACGTGGGTCCTGGAGAATTGAACTGGTATCCTTTGGCTTTGCAGGCAAATGCATTAACTGCTAAGCCATTTCTCCAGCCCTGCTTAGTTTTTTGAGTTCTTTGTATATTCTAAACACTAATCTTCTGACAGATATATAGGTGGTAGAGGTTTTCTTCCATCTTTATCACTTGACTTGGTTGATAGTTTCCTTGGCTGTATAACATCTATACCTTGAAGTTCTCCTTACCTTTACTCTAGTTGTTTCAGGGTTTCAACTCTTACATTGTGGTCTGTGATCCATTTGGAGTTTATTTTTGTGCCTGCAACTGTCCACTTTTCTCAGCAACATTTGTGAAAAATGCTTTCACTTGGGTCTGGAGACCTAAAAGCAGTTAGAGGCACTTTCTTGAAAATACTGTCTTTTCTCTAATATGTACTTTGGGCCTATACAAAAAGTGGCATTTTCAGGGATAGACAATTTCTAAGTATATGATCAGATGTAAATTGATGTAAACAGGTGGACATAATATGTGGAACCAGTGCAATTATTAATTGGTAAAGGAATAAAGGAATATTCAGCAAAAGGTTTTTTTAAGACCTTACAAATTTAATTCTGTGTGATTAAAGTTCAAATATGAAATTAAAATATAGAAGGAGGTCTCTATGACCTTGAGTTAGGGAATACTATTTTTTCATTAAGATTTATTTTGTTTTAATCAGATATAAAATAAAATAGCAAGAAGAATAATATAACAATTTTATTAGATTAAGTTTTGAAAATTGTATGCAACTAAAGACACTGTAAATAAAACATAATGAAAAACAACTTAAATAAAGTTCTGTCCACAGAGAATTATACTACAGACTAAGTATCCTTATCTAAAATTATTGGGACTCGAAGTATTCTTGAAACTGAATTTATTATTTATTTTTTTAATATTTAGCAAAAAGTTTAATATGAAAATGTACATGACCTGATTTCACATCAATAGTAAAACAGGCCCTTTGAGAAGGGGGTATGAATTTCTCTGAAAAGCCATTGTTTAAACTCGTTCCATGGCTTCCAGCATGATGATGCTATTTCCTCCTATGACCACCATCCTGATATTATTCTGCTGCCCACTAGTTGCCATTTCCACACATTCATCGATCACAAGATTCATGAAAGGATCAAATCCCACCAGTATTCCTTGGACATGTATGCCACCATTTAATTTCAGTGATAACTTCTTGTCCATGAATTTATTCAGCTCCGGAGGGTCTTGCTCATGGCATCTCGTTAGAGGGATCCATGCTCCTTACAAGGGAGTTTTGAATTATTTTTGATTTTAGATTTCATATATACAAAAGGAAGATATAATGAAGTATGAAACCTGCATAAGGGCAATTTTTAGTACTATAACAAAATACCTGCGTCTGGGTAATTTGTTAAAGAGAGAGAGAGAGGGGAGAGAGAGAGAGAGAGAGAGAGAGAGAGAGAGAGGATTTTATACTCAGTTTTGGAGTTCACCAGCATGGTACCTTCTTCTGTTCTGGTGATGATCCTATGGCTGATAACATTACAGTGGCCAGAGCTCCTGGGTCAGGAACAGATTTTTTGATGAGACAGGAAACCAGAAAGGAAAGAGATCAGTCTTGCTCCTTTATTATAAGCCTCTCACATGGAAACTTCTGGTGTTCCACAGTCACTACATGTAATTTCTTTCAAGGACAGCACCCTAAGTATCCAGTCACTCGTCCCTGGGATCCACTAGTAAAGATTTCACCACCTGTAGATGTTATCATACTGAAGAACAAGCTTCCAACACCTGGCCCCAGGGACACATTCAGCCCTAATCAGGTTAAAAGTCTAAATGTGGATTCATTTAGACTGTATACACCATGTGCCATAGCCTGAAGGTAATTTCATAGCCTTTCTAGCGTGCCTGCATTTTGACTGTGGCTCATCACATGAGGTGGAATTTTCCACTTGTGGTATCATTGTTGGTGCTGAAAGAATGTTAGAATTATGATTGCAGATTAGGGAAACTGGACCTACCTGACATAAGATGTAACTGAAAAAGAATATATAGAGCCAATATGAATGCATAAGAAGAAAATAGTAGAAAAAGATCCTCAATATTGTCATGACTGTGTGAAGGTTGATCATTCTAAGTAATATTTAGAGAGATAATAAAGCAAAATGGGAGATCATGCAAACCCACCAGGCTGGCTGTGACAACACCTCACTGGGCAAAGAAATGAACCACACTCTTCAATCATTGCTAGTGGGACGAGAAGTTGGTCCAAGTACTGTGAAAACAATTTCATTCTGAAATAATGTTGAAAGAGCTGAGGCCCATTTCCTGAGCAATCCCACTTGAAGAACCACAGAAACAATATAAGAAAGCAGTATACCATTAGAAAATATTGGCCATCCCCTAAGGACCAGTGATTAAGAAGATAGATTTTAGTGTGCTTACATGCTGTGATGTTCTATAGCAGACGTGATGTGTGACACCGAGTCACTGACCATTGATACCTGACGGCCAGGTACCTGGCCTAGCTGTAAAAAGTGAGAATAGATTGTGTGGTTTGCTTCTCCACATGTTTCACATTTCCTGCTACTGTTTAATTTCTCAGAAGCTAACTGGAAGGGAGTCAGATTAGACACAGGGAAACACTGTGTCTAAACACAGGGCACAGGATGAAGATGGACAAAGAGAGGGACTGCAGGGTGGGGGAGAAGGAAGGAGTCAAAGACAGTTAACAAGCAGAATCAGTCAAATTTCCAGTGCATAGAGTGTGTATGCAAGCTTGGTTACAGAATTGACAGGACTCAGAGAAAAAAAAATTGTGAGGGGCCTTTTATTAAATTCGTTAAAATTTCAAACTGGCAGTGGCAGAGCGTTAAAACAAACCCGAGGACCCGGAGACTGCACATGTCATGGGCTCATCAAGCCAGCCCTGGGAGCAGGAGACTGAGAGAAGATGGCACTTTATTTGTATTTTGGAAAGCAGATGCATTGTGGTGCAAATGTTGCCCTGCTGTAAAGGAGGAAGGACAGAAAAAGAAGAAAGAAAACACAAGGAATATCAACATGACTACAAGGATGGACAGAGGAAGAGAGCCTGGAGGTGATAGGAGCCTTCACTGTCACTGCTGGAAAAGACAGGAAGAGAGTGAGGCGCCACAGGAGCCAAGAGGTGGGTCTTTAGAGAAGGAGCAGCGCTGGTGGCCTGCAGGAAGGGCCAGCTGGACAATGAAGGAAGTGGTCCTAGTAGCCCAGCCAGGGTAAACATAGGCAGGAACCCAGGGCAGCTATCTGAGAGTGGAGCAAAAGACCAGATTGGCTATGAGGGAAAGGTCAGACAGGGAGCAATGCAGAGGTCTCTTCAGTCAAAGAAAGGTTTATTATGTTTTTCAAGATGACAGAAATAGAAAGCACACATGTACAACAGGTTGCGGTAAGTGGACCAGGAGATGCCAAAACCCACAAGAACTGAAATTAATACAATGGCATCCTGAGAGGCAGAGGGTGCCTGGTGCAGAGCAGGATGGAAGAGCTGGGCTTAGAAAAAATGAGAGTTTATCGTCTTCATGTTAAAAGAAGTGAAGCAAGAGCCCAAGCATAGTGTTAGGAAGTTCTCAGGACTGTCTTCGGGAGAGTTCTGTTTTCGGCAAATAGTAAGGGAAGCGGTAGGGTCAGAGGCATCCCAGGGAATGAGTTCCTCCCGAAGTACACCACCCAGGAAGTTACAAGTGAGACTTCCAAACACAGTTATGGGCCTGGCAGGTCAGTGAGACATTGTGCTCCAGGTGTGAGGGATGTCTCCGGGACCATATGTGTACAGAGAAGAACTATAGTAAAACTGACTCCAAATCAGCATTTGCCACACGAAAGCAGAAGGAACAGACAGAGGCAACAGAGCCGGGATACAGGCACGAGCATGGTTTCGTACTAAGACTGGGAATTTCTCTGGGGAAAGAGGTAGACATGGTGCAAACACAGGAGAAAGGCAGGCGAACGGCAGGTAAGACTTGGGACAGTTCCACATAGTCAAAGAACCAGAGTGAAGATGCACAGAGACTAAAGGAGAAAGAGCTGGCCGGAAAGTTGAAGGTGGCCACAGTGTGGTGATGCAATGACTGGTGACAATTGTGTCCAGTGCGTGTAACTCCACCAGGTCCATGGTTTCAATGATGACAGTGACTTCAAGGCCAAGATGCTCATGGGACTCTTGCAATGCTTTTTTGTTTTGTTATTTTTTTCTTCATTTTCGTTTCTCTTTTTTTCTTTTTCTTTTTCCTTCTTTTCTTTTCTTTTCTTTTTTTTTGACACAAGGTCTCACTCTATAGACCAGGCTGTCTTCAAACTCACCATTCCCCTGCCTCAGCTTCACAGGTGCTGAGATTAGAGAATGTGGACGGGACACAACATGAGTGAGTGGAGGGGAAGACTGTGAGTGAGGTGACCACATTATTGATGAATGAAGAAAGTAACCAGTAGATAGGCCATTTACAGAAACAGGGTGAAGGAGATATTTATGCAGCTGAGTAATAGGAACATCAAAGGATCCATGCAAGAGAGTGGAGGAATAAATGCTTAGAGGCAAACACTAAAGCTTTTTCACTGGTCTGATGTGCTCACCACTATGACAGCAGTATACAGTGACCTGAAGAGCCACAGGAGGATGGTCACAGTTTCTCTGATTGTGTGTTCAAGTTAAACTCAAATGTGAGAATGTAGCTCTGTTGGTATAGTGCTCACTTACCATGCTACACCGGGCATGGCGGCTCAAGTCTGTAATTCTACCTCTGGAAGGCAGGCAGAAGACGATAAGAAGCTCAAGGTCATCTTCAGCGATTCTTAACCTGGCCTACAGACACATGAGACCTTGTCTCATAAAACACAACTAAGAGCAACACAACTGACCAGCCAGGTAATATGTCCACACTGGTATAAAAGTGGCATGACTATTATGGGGGCAACCAATTGTTCTCTGATTGGATTTGAAGCCTACTTCACGGGAGGGAATTCATGCCTGTCACTGAAAACGTAGTCAAAAGCCTGTGGCTGTCATACAGCCTATGAGGGAAACTTACTACTGTTGTTTGCTAAATAGATCTGTTATACCTATCAAATTGCCCTGTAAATATTTATATTTTACTTATGCCCGCAGATTAGTATTGCTCTGGACTTTGATCAGAGAGGCTTCTTTTTGCAGTTGATTGTGTCTACTTGGAAGACTTAAAACTCACCAGAGTGTTGGGAATAAGTGACTTTGGGGTGCTCAGCATCAAATAAGCTGATCTCTGCCAAGGGGGAGCTGGCTAAAATACCCCTAAGACTGCCCCTAGTAACCCATCACCTCCAGCAAGGCTTCACCACCTAAACTGTCACCAGCTTGGGACCAAGCATTCGGAACACATATGAGTTTATGGGAGACATCTGATTCAAGCCACCACAAATGGAATCTCTTCTTATAAGGCATAAGTATTGGTCTAATAGTGACACGACTATTTTGGGGGCAACCAATTGTTCTCTGGTTGGATTTGAAGCCTACTTCATGGGAGGGAATTCATGCCTGTTACTGAAACCTAGTTAAAAGCCTGTGGCTGTCATATGGCCTATGGGGGAAACCTTTGGGATACTAAGCCCAGCTGCAAGCCCGGTCCTCCGGCTACTTCCTTCCTGCTGCTATGAGTATGTGATCCACAGCTCTCTGCTCGGCCAAGCTGTCAAAACTGTAAGGTGATATAAACCCTTCCCTTCCATGCACTGCTTCTGGCCAGCTGTTTTGTCCTAACATCAAGAAAGCAACTGCTACAGAAAAGTGGCACCAAGCGTGAGGTTGGTGTTGCGATAAGCCTGACCATGTGGTGTTCTGTGGTTTGCTTTTGAAACTTGTCTCTGGGAGGAACTAGTGTGTTTGGTAGAGGCAAACCCAGAACAGAAATAAATAAAAGTATAAAGTTTGACACAGAGGAAACACGAGCAAATATCCAGTTTCAGGCTCCAAAGACTGTGGCTGCCTCAGCTGCGTGCATTGATAAACCTCACCACTGAGGGCGGACAGTGGCTCTGCACTGGTTCTTTTAAAAGCAGGAGGTCTGAAGGACGAATGCCAAATGGGTTCCTTGCTCCTTAAAGTCTGGCTTTATCCTCCTGTCCTGTAAGGATGGAAACACAATTTATGGATATGGAGGGAAAAAAACACAAATATATTTGATAAAGGACTAGTGTAGTGTCTCATACACACACACACACATATATTCAATAGCAAAAAGTAATTAAATTAAATTATTAAATTAAGGCATAGTTAAAATGTTCATCACTGCACAAAAGATCTACGGAAAGCAAATAAAAAAGAAAGAAGATGTTCAACATCATTAGACATAATGCAAATGGCAATTAAAATTCATAATAAATAATCAGTGTACAACTATTAAAAATGGGTAAAATCAAGTTATCACATCCTAAGTGCTGGCAAAAATGAGGAGAACCTGAGTCTCTCAGGCACGGCTGGTGGGAATGCAGAGTGCGTGGCCACTCTGGAAAAGAGTTGTTCCGTTTCTTCAGAAAGTAAACATGCAAAGACCTTGTAACACAACCACAGTTGTGAGCAGTGATGCCATAAAAATAAAGATTTATGATTACCTGCAGTCCTACAGACCAATGTTTGCAGCAGTTGCATTCGTAGGAGCCCAAATGCAGAACGGACCCCCATGTCCTTCAGTGGCTGTGTCATTGAACAAACCATGGCACATGGATACCATGGAGGACTCGCAGCATTAAAAGGACGAGCTCAGTCACCCCAACCTGCATGCGTGCATGGAGATTTTCATTTATAAAACATTTTTGAAATGACAAAAACTGTAGAAAGGTGTACCGTGCCCGTGGTTTCCAGAGATTAACGAGGAGTGGTATGGGACACATCACTGTGGGGGGGGGATCCTGTAGTCCTGGAAAAGTCCTACATTCTCAATACAGAAAAGAGAGCGTTTGCTAGCTGTAAGGACGGAATGTAGTTTTGATAGAGGTTATCGCTGGAAGAAGCTGAGTAAAAATACCAGGGACATCTCTATATTTGTTCTTAAAGTTCCTGGTGACTATAATTATCTCAAGAAGCTCAAGTTTTGAAAATCCAAGCCTTAAAAGATTTGGAGCCAAAAGCTTTGTGAGAGTTAAAGGTTGAATTTGCTTTTTATGTCGTTTCCTTGGAGTGACTAGAATACCCTGTGGGGGGGTTGCATGTAAAATGCCCCCTGCTAGCTCAGGCTCACGTTTGAACCCTTCATCCCAAGATGGTGGCGCTGTTTAAGGAGTTTGTGGAACCTTCAGGAGGTGGAGCCTTGCTAAAGGAAGTGCGTCACTGAGGGAGTGGATTCCTTCTCTACTTCCAGACTCTGGTGAGCTGTAGCCAGAACTTTCCACTCAGTACTTGAAACTGTAAGCTCAATTAAACCTTTTTCCTTCCATGTGCTACTTTTGGTTGTGTATTTTGTCCCAGCAACAGGAAGTACCTAATTCCCTATTTCTAATATCCTTTAGATGGAGAGGAGTAATGTGGCTTGTGCTTCACAGTTCTGTGTTATGGGGGCATAGATAAAAACTCCGTTTCCAGACCATTTAGATTCAGAAATGGAGGGTGTGAGTTGAGCAGTGGAGCCTACGAGGACAGCACTCATCTCAGGCTGGGTGGTACAGCCTGGCACACAGGCACCACACTGCTGCCTGTGACGCTGGGATAGTAGAGGCTGATACTGCCCAGGAAGCATCTTAACATTGCAGAGTGTGTGGAAACCTCTCCATGTAACTGCTGTGTCCCCTCAGAACTGGGTGAAGTCAGAAGTGTTGAAAAGAGCTGGGAGGCTGCAAAGAGACATGGCCTGGGGTGGGGCTGGTTGACTAGGACAGCCAGCCAGTCCCAACAGAGGCTAATGTCCCAGCACAGCCATGTCCCACCCTGGGAAGCTGACTGCTCCTAACCCCTCAAGTGACTGGAATCCCAGGAAATATACTTTGTGAATGCCAGGAGGAAGGCTACAGATGTTATCAGGAAGTGATTGAAAGGAACTTCCTGCTATCTAGTGTGGCCTGATTTCCCTAAGTACGCATCTAAAAACAGTCCCATTCTCGGGCTTCCATTATTTTTCCTATCTCTGTTCCTCTTCAAGGAATATTTGGCAGCTTTATGATTGTTCACAACTGAGACTTCTCAAAGCTTAATTTACATACTTCCAAAATTCTCTGAGGGGGAAAATTAAACATATCTGTAGTGTGACAGTAACCTTCAGCCCCACTCTTCAGTGTGGAGCCTGGTACGTGGGTCTCTGAAGCACCTCCCTGATTTTCTCACAAAACCCTGCTTCCTGGTTTCATGGTCTGCTTCTATCAGTCCCTGGGTCCAAGGCCGACATGTAAATGAATTTTACTGTCACAGACAATACTCATTGTTAGAGTCTGACTGAGCAAACAGATTTTGTATTCTGTTTTTATTTTTCAACATAGCCCTTTTAGCAGAGCCCACAGACCTGGCTGAAATATCTTCCCTGGACTTGTGTTTCTCAACTATGTAAGCAGAAATGAACTCATAAACAGATGACAAGTCCACTCAACTTAATGTAAGTTTAAGTAATGTGGGGAAGAGAGAGAGAGAGAGAGAGAGAGAGAGAAGGAGAGACTAGGTGCATTTAAAATAACCTGACAAGGAATCAAGGTCTTTTTTTTTTTTTTTTTTTTTTTTTTTTTTTTTTTTTTTTTTTTTTTGAGGTAGGGCTTCTCTCTATCCCAGGCTGACCTGGAATTCACTATGTGGCTTCAGGCTGGCCTCAAACTCACAGTGATCCTCCTACCTCTGCCTCCCTATTTCTGGGATTAAAGACGTGTGCCACCACACTTGGCTAAGAAGAATTTTTAAAAATATTTTTTATTTATTTGAGAGAGAGGAAGAGAGAGAGAGAGAGAGAAAGAGAGAGAGAGAAAATGGGCACGACAGGGCCTCCAGCCACTGCAAACGAACTCCAGATGCATGTGCTCCCTTGTGCATCTGGCTTACGTGGGTCCTGGAGAGTTGAACTGTGATCCTCTGGCTTTGGATGCAAACACCTTAACCGCTAAACCATCTCTCCAGCCCCAAGAAGAATTTTTTGTTGTTGTTTTAATGTAGTTAGCTTTGAGAGAAACTATAACAGATATAAGGAAGCTTTCCTGTTTTTGAAATACAGCCCTGGTGTGTCTCTGTGTTGCTCAGCACACAGGTGTCTGGTGTCCCTTTACAGGAAGGACGTAGTAGGTATGAAGCATAGAGAATGCTCTGCTAGATGGACTTTTACTAAGGAAGAGATTCTGAAGCCACAGCTGTGGCAGGTGAGATGGTAACAGTGAGGCCAGTATCTCCCAACAGTTAGAAACAAGCATTCTTGAGAAGAGTAGCTCCCACCAAACAGTTCAGATAATTATATATATTAGTAAAACAATGAGGTAATGAATCTTTAAATTCCAAACTCGCTCTCATGCGGTATGATGGGAGAACGTGTCTTCTCCCTTCCTTGTGTGTTTTCGTAAGAACAAGTTATGACTAATTTTACACAGAAGAGCCATATCTGTCAAAAAAACAGGGTTCTTTTTGCTGCTGAACATATCAGTTATCTGACAACTAATCCTTTGTTCAAGATATTTTTTATCTTTTATCAGTGGTCACATTAGTATATTATTAGATACTGAAAAAATCTGCTTCATGCTTAGACTGTACTTACCTATCTAATTTTACCAGTTATAAACAATTTTAAAAATAATTTTCAATATTAAAGTTGTCCAAGTCATTTTCTAAAAGGAGTGCTGTAGAAACTAAATGAATCTGCAAACTAATGTCTCCTAAATTATTTTGTTATTTTCTTTTACATTTTTGTTTCTGATTTCCTGGAATTGTTGAACTCATGTTGGTACTGTTTCATATCCTCAATTATAGATTAAATGTTGAGATGAGCAGTTTTGCAGATGTTTCTAAATAACACTGGTTTGAGCTGAGCAAACATCAATGCTTGGTGTCTGGATACTTGAGTCCCAATTATGGGCTCCTATACTATCTCATTGGTGAATGTGTATCATTTCTTTTAATAGCAATTCTGATTTCTTACTCAACTTGCTGTATAGAGAATCATTCAAAATTATTCAGAAAAGTCAAGTAGTTTGTTTTTATGTTTTCTTTAATGTCTCTTTTTCTTCCTTCTCTTCTCAGTGACGCCACCCGTGGCCTCTGCTGGTCTTTGCTCAGCTCTGTGTATTTCTGGCTTTGCTGATGTTTGTTGATAGGTCTGTGACTTGGTCTTGTTACCCCCAACCTCTTGGTTCAGTTTACTCCTGGCAGCATTTATATATCGTTTTTTCACATTCTACATTGAAGGGTGGGAAAGAAGAAAGCATGACAGGGAGTTAACTCTTTTTTAAGCTTGGCAGCAAGGTTTCCCACCTGCCCTGCTTTACAAAACAGATATTTCCTGGCAGTGGCCACCTTGAGAACGTGTTCTTAGTATCCACTAACCTGGTTTTACATTTGAATTAATATCTCTCTTCTTCCCTCATAGCCATGTGACACTTAACTCCACCTGGATTGCAAAAGTTTGAAACATTCCTTAAAATTCCCAGGGTGTGCCTGAGTCATAGTCTGCTCACTTTTAAGCCAGTGTTTTTTTCAACAAAGACCAGGGAAAGAATTTCAGCAGTGGGCAACCACTCATTTTTGCTCCTGATCATTGATGAAATCTGAGTGCGGGGAGGGGGGGGTTAAGAACTTCTCAAACCAGCTGTTGTTATTCAGTTTACCTCCTGAAGGAAAAGGATTGATCGCCTGGTAATTGTATCCTCCATGGAGTCATTGCAGATGTTATTCCCATTCATGCCCAACTAATTACCCTTAAATTCTACTGAGTCAATTGTCTTCATAGATGTCATCTACAAATACAGACGTAGACATAGCTTGTTAGCCATGGCGGAAAATTCTGGTTCAGCAAACATCAGTGATACATGCATGCATTCCTGTGATTCAGGGGGACCATGTGAACTTCCTGGAGAAGCGCTTCTTTAACCATAGAAGTCAAAAGAAATTGACTTTACTTCATGGATATTTATAATATCTTTATAACATGGAGAGGCTACTGGTAAAATCCCCATTTTGCTGATTAAGAAAACAGAGGCTTATGATTCGAGGACATAAATGAACTCACTGCAAAATAGCAGTAACCATCAAGAAGGAAGCACTAGGAAGAGCTAACAAGTCTGACATTTTAATTTCATTTAATTAGAGATATAATACCTCATAGCAAATCTACAGTCCCAGGTGCCAAATTAATAAAAGCATATATGTGACATTGAATTTTCAAAATGAGAACCAGGGGACTAATAAGAAAAATGAGTTAGCACACATAAATCTAATAAGGAAATGCATGACAGAGATGCAAGGAGTCAATCAGCTGAGGGGATGGAGGGAGAGCTGATAAATATGAATGTGTGTCTGGGTGTGTATATCGTTCTGGACAGAGAGGATTTGGGGAGGGAGCCTGGGCAATTCAGTGGGTTGAAATTAAAACTGGACATGGCTACCATAGTGCTGTTCCTTGAATCAAGGTAAAATGAACCAAAATGTGAAAGTCTTTATCTCTAAAACTTAAGGGGAATGGGAGAGAAGAGGAGGGGGGGAAGGGAGATCACACCACACTCATGGAGAAAGAAAAAGAGAGAGAAAGAACATTTTGGACAAAAGGTCTCATTCCAGACACATCAGGGGCCACATATTACCCACAGAATAGCATTTCTTCAGCCTTGCTGTTCACAGAATTGAAGGTGCGATTAATGCCTATTACTTGTGAAATGGAGTAAAATTTTAGGCTATTGAAGTCTAAGTTTTCTTTCTTCCTTACACTAATATTGTTTTCAAAAGTTGACCACTTGCCTGGGTCACTTGCAGTGTATAGAACAATGAAAGACACAATCCTTGTCTTCACAGACTGTCCCACTCAGTGTAAAGACTTGCAGTACAACATGGTACATGTTGTGGGAGACAAACACAGAGACTCCCACTGTAATTTGGTCTCTCGGAAGGATGGAAAGAAAGACAGTTCAAAGAAGCTCACCTGTGATCATTTGCCACACAGCTCCTACTCTTTGCTTAACTCTGAAACTCTAGTCTTGGCTATCTTTCCTTTTCAGTTATTTTTTTCTCCAAGATATGTATGTGTGTTCTTAGGTGTCTGGGTTCATGTGTGTGTGTATGGTGCATGTTCACATGTATGCAAGTGAATGTGGCCAGGGGTAAAAGTTGAGGGTCTCAACAATCACTTTTCAAATTAAGATTATTGTTATTATTATTATTATTTTCAACTTATTATTTAAGGCACATTCTTTTGCTGATCCCATAGCTCTCCCATCTGGCTAGTCTAGCTAGCCAGTAAGCCTCAGGGATTCCTTGTCTCTGCCTGCAAAGTGCTGCAATTGCAGTCATGTGCCACCACACCCTGCATCTTACATGGGTCCCGGGGATCCGAAATTCTGTCTTCACGCTTATATGGCAAGCATATTACCCATTGAGCCATCTCCTCAGCCTCCATTGCTATCATTTTATATTCTACCCAGCTTGTCTCAGCTATGTCCTAACCCTTGGTACATAGGCTCAGGTTTTCACCTGATGTCTGTGAGTAACAACATGAGCATACGCCAGTCTGATTCTCTGATTTTTCCTTTATTCTCCCAAACTTGTACCTAGTATTGCCTTTCCAAGTAGATGCCATTATTTTATTTTATTATTTTATTTTATTTTATTATTTTATTTTTATTTTATTTTATTTTTGCTGCTCAAGTCCCGAATTCCACAAAAAGCCTGACTGCTTGCTTTATCTGGTGCTGCCTTAAATGGCCAGTTCTTATTATGTTTATCAATGTGACTATGATTCATACCCCCAGTCTTACAGGTGAAATACCTTAACAGATTCTTAAAAGCCTCTCTTTTTCTACTATGACTCTGGATTTAATTCATTATGTGTCAAGCATAATGGCATTTTAAAATATTTTTAAATTTTTATTTATTTATTTGAGAGAAAGAGAGAGGGAGTGGGAGAGAGAGAGAGAGAGAGAGGGAGAAAATGAGCATGCCAGGGCCTCCAGCCACTGCAAGTGAACTCCAAATGCGTGTGCTCCCTTGTGTATCTGGCTAATGTGGGTCCTGGAGAATCAAACCAGGGTCCTTTGGCCTTGCAGGCAAATACCTTAACCACTAAGCCATCTCTCCAGCCCCATAATGGACATTTTAAATGCAAATCAAGTTATCTTCCTGAAGAAAACTTTCCAAGGGCTTGCCCACAATCCTACCTACATGGTCCATGCAGCAAGAGAGCCAATCTCTGTAGTCTTGTACACTGCACAAGGATCACCAGACTCACAAGTTTTTGCACTCAAGTGCCCCTCTGACCACTCATATATGTGCATTTGATTGCAGCTTTGCTTTAGAAAGCTTAAAAGAAATTCAGCAAAGGAAAAGGGCTTTCCTCCAAAGCATGCAGCTGGTAAACTTGGGATGCAATTTTGATAATGCTATCTGTGTACTGAAAGCATCTAGAATTCGTTCTACAGTGGCCTCAGTGTACAGTGATAAATGATCAAAAAGCCAGTTTAACTCTTAACCTTTCAAAAACAGGCATGGTACTAATGCTAATTTTGGCAAGAATCATTTCAAGCACTTGAAAACTCAGTGCTTATTTCATATACATTGGAATACTTAGCTCCAGGAGTCTGAGCTCATGGAAAAAGACTTCAGTTTCTCTTCATACCCACCACGAGTGCATTGCAACATCCACACAGAAAAGGAGGGCACCGGGGAAGAGACTGGGCATAGCCACTGGCTGAAGAATTATTTATTTGTTTTTTAAATTGTGAAATATTCGGACAGGCTGGGTCTGTCCACCTCCCCTATGTCATCACAGCATCATCAGCCTCACTGGAGAAACTGGCCAGGCAGCTCCAAGCCTGCATTTGCCATAGGATCATCAAGTTCGTCTGATCCATAAACTCCTTTGGAAGAAACAGAAAAGGACAAGAAAAGTCCCTCTGTGGTCTCTCAGCTGTGGTTTTAGGGCTGCAGTTGTTTCTCCTACAATGATGATGCGGGCACCTTGCAAGGAGTGGTTAGCTACTCCACATAGAAGCTTCCTGAAATTACCTGAGCAGCCTGAAAATACCTGGGGAGCTGCAGGGCACAGGTTGGTTGGCTCTCCATCTAGTAACCCCTGGGTATTGCCCAGCTTCATCCTCCCACAAGCTGGCACCCAAGGTAGGAGGAGTCCTTGGGTAAAGTTCACTGAATTTTCTACACAGATAGTGGTGCCCAGGAAATAGGAATGGAGACCCACATGAGTGAATCCTCTAAATGGACAGTGGTCTCCAGGAAGTGGGAGTGGAGACTTGCCTGGCAGCAAACTGGGTTGCTGATGGTGCACCAAGGGTCCCCAACCCTATGGCTCTCGCTGCTGCTGAAGGAAGCAGCCTGCTGAGAGACAGCCCAGCTTTGCCCCTGGCCCAACTTCCCAGTTCAGTTGTTTTCATATTGGCTGGCAATCCTTACACTAGCTCTAAACAATTAGCAGGAGGATGAACACAGCATTGTCACAGGTGTCCCTGTTGTTTTAGATATCAGATGCCAGGTTGCAGGTGAGGTGAGGAAAGTTTTGCTTTGGTGCTAAGGTGCCAATTTCTGTCAGCTTGCCCACTATAGGGCTATTAAACCACTTTTCCTTTAAAGATGGGTCTTTTTAGACTTATATAGGCATTTAAATCACACCTACAATAGTGCTAAACATGTGGATAAGAATAAAAATTCAGTCAAAAATAGGGATTTCCAAACAGCTGGGTGTTTGGTCTAAAAGAAATCAAGTAGTTTGTTGCTGCTGATGCAGCTGGATTCTTCAGACTTCAATTAGCTGCTTTAGACTAACTTCTTAGGTCTGTCAGTCTTTTAAAAAATAAAGAATTAGGGCTGGAGGGATGGCTTAGCGGTTAAGGCATTTGCCTGTGAAGACTATGGACCCCGGTTCGATTCTCCAGGTCCCACGTAAGCCAAATGCACAAGGTGGCAAACACATCTGGAGTTCGTTTGTGGTGGCTGGAGGCCTTGGTACAGCCATTCTCACTCTTCCTCTCTCTCTTTCCCTCTCTCTAATAAATAAATAAATTAAAATTAAATCTTAAAAAATAAAGAATTAAAATTTAAGACATAGATCTCAGCAATGTAGCAGGAGTGGCTTTGGATTACAAGTGACATTGGGAAGGTTTGAAGAAATGCCTTTTCAGGTGGGAAGAGCTGGCTGCCATTCAGGAGGCCCAGAAACTTCAGGAGCCAGGAATGTTTGAGAGGCTCCTAAGTCTTGGACAGGTGCAGGATTACTGAACCCTATTCTTTATTGGAGCCCATGGAACAGCCTGGCTTTACTGCAGTTAATCAGTGAGGAAGCAGCACCTATTAAGGGTTCCTGAGTGGGCACAGGGGGCCTCAAGGGAACAAGAGTGCTGATGTCTCAGGGAGAGCTTTAGCCTTTGCTGAGCATGTTAATTAATGGGAGGGCAGAACTGTATTTGTCAGAAATGGTTTATGGTAGACCAGTGGAGAAAGCTCTGTGCCAACACTATGACTAGGGCATGGAGTGTGATTAGATAACAAACTTTTATGGCATAGTTATTTGTTTATGTTTCCAAATGTTCTTGTGTTTATAGACAGGTTTGAAAAAGTGAGAAAAGACATATCTTATTCTGGTAATGCTTGATCAAGAAGGGCAGATGGATAGTCATCCCACTGAAATTGGAGAAGCACAAATTCATGTTGTGCTTGTTCAACAACTACATAGTTCATTTTCTTTTCTTTGCTTGCTTTTAGGAGCTGGATCCAGAGCAGATGAATTAAGTAACTGCTAATACCCATTGCGAACAGGATACATGAAATGTGCTCATTTGTTTCATGGGTGGGTCGAGTGACCAGAAAGATGTGTCCCACATTTTCTCCCTTTGATAACTTTATTGTTTCCAACTCCCAGTATATTGTGAGCAACACTATAGCTGTAGGTAAGATGATTTGTAAACAGAAAAGTGTTTTTTTACTTAGTGTAGACAAGCATATTTGAGAAAGATAATTTATATACACTCTATACCAAAATAAACCACCCATGTAGTTTGTCTTTGGGTTTTATCAGCATCCTGAAAGGCTTAGCCTTGCTTTCCCATGGTGAGCTATGGAAGCACAGGAGCAGTGGTGCACAGACACATGTCCATGCAGTGGGGAGATTACTGTTGGAGCTACCTACAGTCATGCGACCCTCCCTTCCATGGTGCCATTCAATGACAGTCTCCAATCATTCTCATCATTTGCTTGTGAACAAAAGAGACCACTGAGCCCCTTGTTGCTTTGAGAGTTTCCTACTCTCCCCTGAAAGGAAAACTTAACGTTGGACAGCCATTATAACCACTGAGGGGCTGCCAAGTGTGTGGGGGCATTCCAGAGGGTTCCATGCTGTGCTGCACCTCTGTATGAGAAATCCCACTAATTTGCGCTAATCACACGAGAAAAAGATGCTACCTAGTCATAAGAACTCCATAAGCAACTCCAGCTGCTTTGAGGAAAGTGACATCAGTTTCCTGACACCTGCTTAACTAGGATTAACCATCTAGGATTGAAGAGGGAGGACGCTGGTGCTGACTTTCTTGCCCTGGGCAGGGAAAGGACTAGGCAGGATGAGTGGTGGGAAGAGAGGGTTGTGACTTGGTCCACAAAAAGCGCATGGTCCTGTGTTGGGTCCTGAATCTCCCGCACGCTGACAAGCTGCCCTGGATGGATCAGGCTGTGCAGCCGACATGGTACTGGGGCACCACTCTTGCCTTTTATTAATGACTATCTTTTTACTAGAAACTCAGATTGAATTTGGATGCTATATGCTTCAGATTATGAACTTTACCAAGTTCATATGGAGAACTTGCATGAAGTTGAGGCACTTCTAATCTGAAGATGAAGTCAAGGTCACACAAATGAGCAGTTGAAAACTAAATTGCTCTGTCTAATTTGTGGGACAAAAGATAGTTTGACAGAAAATTCTCAGAGGAACTGCATAGTAAACATTCTGCTTCTATATGTATAGGGACCAAGTGAAGTTAAATGAATTGTGAAGGAAATAAAAGTACTATAATGATGAACAATCATATTCCTCATAAGCTGAAGGATGTCCCGTTTCAAAAGAGTCTTTTTTTGTCTCCGGGCTTCCCAAGGGTGTTGCTTTTTGGGAAAAGAAAATCCCCAGCTAGAATAAAATATTGTATTAATTTGAACCTCCAGGATGGCAAATAGCAATTTGTTCAATAAAACACTTTCCTACTCTAAGTAAACAGGGAAAGCTAACCACCCTCCTTTGGAAGGCCTGTTGGAACTGACTTTGTTTTTATGAATTTGGGTTGGGACTTTGTTGAGGCAGCTAAAAATGGTTGTTGTTCTCCACGCTATTTCTAGGTGGAGTGCTCATGGAATAAAACGATGGACAGATTAATTAAAACAATGGCAAAGGCATTTTGTGCAGGTGGTATAAAAGGCAGACCGAGTGGCTTTGCAGCAAATTGATTTGTCCCATATGCATGAGCCAAGTGTTTGGTTGCTGGGAGAACAACAACGTAGATGAAAACCACCAGTGTCTGTGGGGAACCTGAAGACCACCTTCTTTGTTGGCTGAGGCTGAAGGCAGCCATGACCATAATCACTTTTTACTGCCTAAATATTTTATATAAGCAAACTCAAGCCATAAGTCCTGAAAGTGGGATTGTTTTCTCAGCCTTTTTCTCCAACCATTCTGGCCCGTTTTGTATTATGCTTGCTGGCCTACTTTTCACAGGTTTTGGTAAGTGTAGGCTTTGCAGCTCACCAACTCGCATTAGGGAAATGTTCGTCACTTTTCAGTGTGGTCTCTGTTGATTACAATTTGCGTAGGCAGGGAGAAAATGAACATGTATTAACAAATAATAAAAGCACATCTCTCAGTTCACGTGTGCTCTGCAGATCTCACTGTGAAGGTTAAACTGCCAGGTGAATGGGAACTGTCATGATGGCTGGACATCGTCCAACAGTACCTGGAGCAGCTGTCAACCCAATTAAGCCAGATGTTCATGCAATGTAAACGGACCTCCCAGGAGGAGTAATAACAGATTTTAGTCTCTAGCAAGGGACAAGAGGTGGGGGTGGGGATGGATACAAGAGAGAGGGGAGGGGGGTTGAAATCCACAGACTATTTCTCGCATCAACATCACTTTTACCTGGCAGATACTTAGTTCATTAATGCCATTTTGATTGAACCTGGTTGAAACAGCCCTACAGGTAGATGGTAAAAGTGATTAACTTTATTTGAAGTCTGGGTTATTTTTCATTTTCAGTAATATGGAATATTTACTAAATGCTTTTATCTTCAACACACGCACCCTAGCTCATAGCTAGTGCACACACAAATACACATGCGCACATGCATGCATGCACACACACGCATGCACACACACACACACACACACTTACCGAACCACAGCCTGACTTGAGTCCTCAGTTATTAAAAAAAAATGACATTTAAGTCATGCCAACTTTGACAGCCCTTCAAGTGAGCATGCAAACCATGAGCCAAGAAAAGGACACTCATTGGCCATTGAATCTTCTCAGATTATATGAAACTCACAAGTCAGATACTTATCAGGCATGCTTTCTGTAGCCTTATTTACTGTTTAAGGCAAATATTCTATAAACTGTAAGACATAACATACAACAGTGAGTGTTATGTTAAGAAAACACCATAACTTCAAGGCAATTTTTTCCATTCCTAATATAAAGTGTCATATCTCCAAAACAGAAGTGTTTGAGCAGCAGACCTTTAAGCTCAGCCAGGAAAATGCTTCTCAGAAAATTTTCCTTCATGTTGCTGAATTTAGCAACTACCTTGATGAAACCACTTCTAAGTTGCTACATCTGTAAGAAAATTATAAGAATTACTCTCCACTTTTGGGGAACTTGATAGTTGTATAATAATTCATTTACAGAGAAACGTCACTGATTTTGTTTAACACTAAATACTACTGATTTAATGAATATGGAAGAGCATCCTCTCTACACCAGAGTATTTTAATTACCTTATAAAAATAAGTTAGTGCCTGTGAAAACACTGTGATGAAGGTCTTCTTGCTAACTTCATTGCTAACAATGTAAGTATGTGGCAGTAAGTACCTTGCTAAGGTCATATAGTTATTTTCCTATCTCTAAGGATCTACTCTTAGAAGGGAAGTTAGACTGGAAGGTGGGATGAGTGAGATTCCTGCTGGAGAGTTCAATTTTAACCAGGAGTGGCCAAAATCACTTTCAATGGGTGAAGTGGAGGGTATACTCCAGCAACCTTATTTGGGGACATTCAACCAAGTGTGAAGATTTATACTGTAAATGAGTGATACTTTCTGGCAAACTTCGGAAGGTTTGAAGCTCAATGTTTAATCTTAAATTTTGCTTAAACAAAGTGGGTGCTAGTCAACATCAAAACACTGAGAGTAAACCTGGTCCCATTGATAGTGATGGCATACATGTACTCATTCTATCCTTGTGAGTGCCTGACACTGAAACCACAAGATGAACCAATGCACTGTGGCCCCAGTAGAGCAAAGAAGCCATGCAGTGGTTAGATAGCATCCTGCAAGACATGCGTCATCTGAGAACCTCAGAGCATGGCCTCATTTGGAAATGGGGCCTTTTGCAGGTAGACTTAAATCAAGGTGAAGTATAAAGCATTGGCTGGGTGCTCACTTCAGTGGCTAGTGTCTTTATCAGATGGTCCATGAAGACATGCAGGGATAAAAACTATAAGTGCAGACATGGGAGTGTTGAATTCACAAGGGAATGAATGCCTTGGAACAGATGTTCTTGTAACCCAAGAGGCATGGAACAGATTCTCCCTCAGAGGGCAGGAGGAAAATGAGCCTCCTGCCTTGCCAACAGCCTGGGTTCAGATTGCTGGCCTTCAGAACTGAGAGAAGTTGCTGTTGCTTGAACTCATCCAGTTTGTGGCAGTTTTTGTATTACAGCCCCAAGAAACCAATGGGGGTTTATGTCCACTACCTGGGCTCTACTATAACAAATATCTAAAAATGTGGAAGTGGTTTTGAGATGGGATAACTGGTAGAGGCTGAAAGCATTTAAGATCCATGATAGAGAAAATCTTGTTTGCCATGAAGAGACAATTGGTAGCAATATGAATGTTAAGGGCAATTCTGGTGAGAGCTTAGATTAGAGTGATGAGCATGTTGGAAAAAGCTTTATAGGTTTTGGATGATACATAAGTTATCATGGATAGATGCCCACAAGAAATATGAATAGTAAGGATGCTTTGACACAAGTCTCAACAAAGAAAAAAAAAAGACAAAGTTAAGAATGGACATGACAATAGGCACAGGAGGAGAAGCCATCCTTGTGACAGAAAACTTGGCTTCATTTAAGATTTTGAGCCATTAATCCTACTTCCTTTATTATTGATGGTATTTATGTAGTAGAAAAATTGAGCTATATACTATAACTTGACAAAGTTATGTGCATTATTCTTTTCTAAATGTTAATCTTGCTCCCCAAGCATAAAACAGAGAAAAGACAATGTTTGGTGTCTACTTGAATACGTGTTTGTCATTATGTGAAAAAGGAGAGCAGACATTTGACTTTGCAAATATCAGCACTTAGGAGTTTCAGAGTTGGGATTAATCTTAGAAACACCTAGTTTATCTACTGAACAATATGCTTATCCCTTCTATGCCATTCCCACAAAATAATTCAGTGTCTGTAGTGTTTTACACATTTTTACTTCCTGTATCAGTTTACGTATAGTACTGTGAGTGCAATGATTAAACGTTCGTCATTTAGCCCTCAACTTGAATCTAATCATGCTGTGATTCGTTAGGACTCCGTCCTCCATAATGATCTAGGATCTGGTCCTTGACAAGTCTCTTACTCTTTTTTTTTTCTTTTCGTTTTTTTTTCTCTCTATTTCAATTTTTAAATAGCACACAAAGTATTAGGTTTCATTATGCATATTCAAACATAATTAGTTTTTATTGATCCTTCTATCCCTTTTCTTCCCCCATTCCTCTGCCTTACTTCTGTCCCCCCATAGTCTCCTTTTAATCATGTTTCACATGTTCTGGTGCCCTCGATCCCTCTTTGTTCTCCTATCGTGATCATCTTTCTAGTTTCATGACCAAAATATGTGGTGTCTCCAGCAAAAGGAGTCTTACCATCTAGCTCTGGTGGGCACCAGGAATATTGGCAATAGCCTGTATTGTTGTGAGGGTCTCAGGAACCCCTCCTCCCGACCAATTACTCACTGTGAAGAGTCCTACCTCTGGCACTTAGATCTTCCTAAAGCAATCCATAGCACAGCAGCATTATCCACCATATAGGGTGCTTCTGCTTAAACTCTTTTTATTATATTTTAATTAACTAACAAGTAGGTTTCCATATGGATTTTTCAATAGACATTTAGTTTTGATTTGACCCCAGCCAACCCTTTCTCTCCCCATCCCCACTTAAACTCTTCTACCTCCAACATTATTCCTCTATCCTTTCATGTCTATTATACCCTGACCTTAAGCCCAACCATCTCTCCCAGCTCTCATAGCCCCCTTCTAGCTTCCTGACCTTCACTGACTCAAACTTCAACTCCCATAGAAGTTTAAATATTCAAAGCTAGGATCTGCACATGAGAGAGAACATGTGGTATTTGCCCAGGTTACGTCACTTAGTATATTTTCCAGTTCCATCCATTTTCCTTCAGGTTTCATAATTTCATTCTTCTTTAGGGGAGAGGAAAACTCCATTGTGTTTGTGTACCACATCTTCATTATCCAGTCATTAGTTGTTGGGCACCTAGACTGATTCCATTTCTATTGTGAACAGAGCAGCCATAAACAAGGATGAGCAAGGTCTATATAGTAAAAGGTAGAGTCCTTAGGGTATACGCTCAGGAGTAGTATAGCTGAGTCACATGGCTTCCACATACTCATTTCTATAATGGCTGTACCCATTTTGAACTCCCACCAAAAGTGTATTACTCTTTCCCACATCCTTCCCAGCATTGTTTGTTGATGATGGTCATTCTGACCAAAAGGAGATGAACTCTCAAAATAGTTTTAGTTTGCATTTCCTTGATAGGTAAGGATGTTGAACACTTTTAGAAAATATTTGTTGGCCATTTATATTTCTTCGTTTGAGAACCATCTGTTCAAATCAATAGCTCATTTTCTATTGGGTTATTTGATTTCCTTGTTGTTTAGGTTTTTAGTTCTTTGTATATTCTAGTTATTAATCTTCATCAGATGTGTAGCTGGCAATGATTTCCTCCCCCTTCTTTAGTCCGTTCATTTCCCTTGCTGTACAAAAACTTGCTAGTTTTGTGAGGTCTCATTTGTGGATGGTTTGCCTTATTTCCTAGACTTCTAAAGTCCTATTCAGAAAGTCCTTGTTCATGTCTAGATCTTGAAGTGTTTCTCCTACTTTTTTTTTTCTGTAGCAGTTTAAGAGTTTTCAGTCTGATGCAAGGAATTTGATCTATTGGACATTGATTCTTGTGCATAGAGAGAAATAAAGGTCTTGTTTTAGTTTTCTACATAGAGATATCCAGTTTTCCTAGCATTATTTATTAAAGAAGCTCTTTTCTTCAAGTTACTATGTAAAAAAATCAGATGGCTGCATATGTATATGTTTACATATGAATATCTGGATCTTCTATCTGTTCCATTGATCTACATGTCTTTGTGCTAGTACCATCTTGTTTTTGTTACTGTAGCTATTACCTTGAATTTAAGTATATCTTTTTGTTGGCTCTGAATTGCTTTGGCTACCTGAGATTTTTTTTTGTGTGTGTGCTTCCAAATGAATTTTAAGATTTTTTTTTCTATTTCAGTAAGAATGGTGCTAAAGTTTTGATGGAGATTGCATTAAATCTATAGATTGCTATTGGTAAGATAGTCACTTTCACAAAATTGATTATTCCAATCCATGAGTTTGTGTATGTTTTATTGTGTTTGATGTTACTTATTATAGTTTTATTCCATTGTGATTGGATAAAATACAAGGTACTGTTCCTATATTTTAGAGAAAATTTCTTGTGCTGATGGAAAAAAATGTGTATTCTTCAACATTTGCATGGAATGGTATAGAGATGTCAGTTATGTCTATTAGTTTTATGATGTCATTTAATCCAGATGCTTCTCTATTTATATTTTGCAAGAATGACATGCCAATTGGTGATAGTAGAATACTAAAGTCCTTCCTTTCTACTATTGTATCAGGCTTAATCTGTGACTGTACCACTAGTAGTAGTTGTTTAGTGAAATTGGGCATACCGATGTTTGCATATCTTTATATATATTTATTGTTTATTTGTATATAAATATATGGGTGCATATATTTAGAATTGTAACATCCTCTGGCTGGATTGTTCCCTTAATCAGTATAAAGTAACTCTTCTTTATCTGTTTTGGCTAATTTTTGTTTGAAATTTATCCTGTCAAATATTACAGCAGTGACATCTGCATGTTTCCGAACACCATTTGCTTGAAACATCATTTAACCCCAATGTAGCCTCTGTTTATATTGGAGAAGTGTGTTTCTTGGAGGCAATAAATAGAAGAATCTTGCCTTTTACTCCATTATGCTAGTCTATGTCTTTTGATTTGAAAGTTGAGAACATTTATATTCAGGGTGAAAGGTGTGTAATGCTAATTCTTGGCATTTCATTTATTCTTTTTAGTCTTTAACAATACTGACCATGCATTGTATACTTCTTATAATCAATATTTCCTTCAGTATATGATATCTAAGCAGATCATTAAATTATAGGTGAGTTCAAGCACAATAGAATAAGAAAAATATGCAATTCTCTTTTACTGTCATTAATTTTCATATAGCACTTTTTAAATTTTTTTAAGTTTTATTTATTTATTTTTTGAGTCAGAAAGAGAGAGAGAAAGAAAGAAAGAGAGAGAGGAGAAAGAGAGAGAGAGAGAGAATGGGTTCACCAGGCCCTCTAGCCACTGTAAACTAACTCCAGATGCATGCACCACCTTGTGCATCTATCTGGCTTACGTGGATCCTAGGGAATCAGACCTGAGTCCTTTAGCTTTGCAGGCAAACACCTTAACTGCTAAGCCATCCCTCTAGCCCTCATATCGCATTTTATTAAGCCAGTTATATCATATTGGAGTTTGAAGCAATTCACTCAGTCTCACAAATATTTATATATATCCTCACAAGGGCAAAAGTTGTACCAAAGAAAACTGCTTAATAGCATATGACTCACAAAGATATGATAGAATGAACTTTTTCCCTTTGTTGTTCTTCATCGTCCTCCTCCTCCTCCTTCTTGCAATCCTGGGACTTGAATCTATGGCCTTCTACATGCTAGGTAAACTCTCTCTACTGTGCTGTGTCCCTAGCCTTCTTGTCATTTATTTATTTTTAGAAAAGATCTCACTAAGTTAGCTAAGCTGCTTTTGAACTCTGTGACACAGGCAAGCCATGAACCTGCAATCATCTTGCCCCAGACTCCTTAGTGGCTAGAATATAACCTGCACAGCCAAGCCTGGTTAGAAGTATTTTTAAATCTTTTGACTTATGAAAAAATACATAATTTCTTCTGTGGGAAAAAATGAGTGTTCACAAGTCTATAGAATAAGTGCCTCAAGTACACAAGATTAATCTTGATGAAGAAAAACAAATATTAAAGACTCACCTCACCAAATACAAAGACTTAATAGGAAACCACTTAGGGCAGTGTAATGTTGATACAAAAATAGACATGAAATAACATATAGTTCAGACAGACTGACTATGTATGTGTGTATATATATATATTCAATTGATTATTTCTACACAACAGAATGATCCCAACTCTTACCATAGAATAAGGGAAAAAATTACACTTTAAACTCTTGATGCAATCACTAAAGAGTAGTAAAACAATGCAAGCCAATACAGGGTACATATTCAATCTTGATATCAACATTGAACAATTAAACATATTTAAGCATAGCCCGTTATATAAACAAAATTCAATATTATTCTGCCTTTAGAAAGGTGAAGATCTTGTCATACAGTACACTGTGCCTTATACAAAAGTGAATTCCAAATTATTGGAAGGCAAATTAGGAAAATGCAACTGAAAAATTATCTTAGGAAAATGTTTATTAAATATTTTATTTATTTATTTATTTACTTGATAGAGAGAGAGAGACAGATAAAGAGAGTGGAGAGAGAGAATCGGCATGGCAGGGCCTCTAGCCATTGCAAACAAACTCCAGATGCATGCACCACTTTACACATCTGGTTTATATGGGTCTAGCGAATTGATCTGGGTCCTTAGGCAATACAGGTAAGTGCTTTAACCACTAATCCATCTCTCAAGTTGTGCCCTTCTTTTCCTCCCTTCTTTCCTTCCCTCCCTTCCTTTCCTCCCTCTCTCTTTCTTTTCTTTCTTTCTCTCTCCCTCCCTCCCTTCTAGCTTTCTTCCTATGCTGGGGGGGGGGTCAAAACTTGTTTGTGCTTATGCATGCTAGAAGACGGTCTACAATTAAGTCAAGCTCCAAGTTCACAAACAACTCTTAAAGCTGAAGAAAAACAAGAGTTTCAGTCAGAAGGAGTAATACAAAATCTAAGAACTTCACATATATTATTTAAAAAGGAAATTATGTCAATTAATAAGCACATGAGAAACTGATCTTTGCATTAATCATTAGCCTAATGAAAATCAGATCACAGCAAAATAACACAATGTACATAACAGAATTAAATGCTATACATAAAAGAAATTTAGACCTGAAAATACCAAAATTAAGCAAAAATGGGCGGAAGTGATATTTCATACATTTCTCTTAAGGACATGAATTATTATAACTAATTTAGAAAGTAATCAGCAATATGTATGATGTTTTCACATATTCTATAATCTACAATTCCTTTGCTCCATGTATATCTGATGAAAAACTTACCCTAGTACAAAAAAAAAATGTGATAGCTACATTAGTGAAAACTTTTTCTCTACTCATTTCACAAAACTCCTGCTTAGTATAGGGGTTGGTATGTTGCACATTATCTCAAGAATTCCTCAGTCCTTTGATAGCTGCTGTGCTTTTGTTCCACAAAAGTTCAAAAGGCAAAAATGTCATCTGAGGTTTTAAAAAATATAGAGAAAAAAAAAAACGTAGAGAATAAATGCTGTGGCAAGAAGAGAGGAGAGATGGAGACAGTCCTAAATTTAACACCAGATCAACACTGAAGCACACTGTCTGCTAGTTAAGAATGCAACAACTCTCCCCTCCCTGCTTTGTTTTGAGCTTAAAGTCATCCTTTCCAGGAGAACTCAATAAGCAGTGTTTTCAAAGATCACATATTGATTCTCTGAAATAAACATTAGTCTCTATAAGGTGACATTTACTTGCCCAGGGGAGTGAGTCAATGTTTGCCTTGAGAAATATGTGGCATGAGACTAGAGTGGACAGAGTGGGGAGACTGTGGGAGGTTAATATGAATTTATTAGATATTATAGCTTTATGGGTTCACTAACCATGGTTCTGGTCATATTTTTGTATAATGTGGTGAGGAAGGGTTTCCTCTAAGTATCACACGAAGAGCTGAGATTACAACAGCTTGTGACTTTACTAAAGGCAGCTGTTTTCTGCAATTTGATAGCAGTGACCAATCACTGAAATATTTTCACATACACATGTGGATGTTTAAGTTTTGAAAAATACTCCTTCACCCAGGGCATATAAATTTGGGCTTTTTACTGTGCCAGTTATGTGTAGATATTCTTGGAGATTTTATTTAATAGTCTTTGAAATTATTTTTGAAAACAAATTAAGAAAAACAACATAAAAAATTACAGTGCATCCTAAATGATGGTGCCTGGGAATGAGTTAATAAACAACAGCCCACTTGCACTCAAGACACAGCAATTTTAGCTAAAATAAAAATGAAAGGTTCGGAAAGAATCACTGTATAATTTAATCTTGGAGGCTCATAGCAATGTTTGATTCCCTGTGGAGAGCATATACATCCATATAAACATGAAGAGTCATACTCCCACTACATGTCAGCAATAAACATGATTGAGGGTCCAAGAATCTTTCCAATTCTACTTTTATTTCAAGCAAGAGATGGAAATAGAATTCACCATTATCTGAACACAAGAATCTAAATCCAGTGGGCTTATCTTGAAACAATATAGGTATGCCTTGCATAGTGAAAGAATCATAGTTACATAAAAATAAGTCACTAGTTGGTATTGTGATATTGGAGGAAATGCTTAAGTAAACAGCTTACTCTCAGGAGTT
The DNA here is from genome assembly GCA_036365145.1 of Orientallactaga sibirica. NCBI lineage: Eukaryota > Metazoa > Chordata > Mammalia > Rodentia > Dipodidae > Orientallactaga > Orientallactaga sibirica. The sequence continues at coordinate 35,294,880 of JAEOAD010000020.1, read as the reverse complement.
CTTTTGAATCAAAATCCTGTCATAGGAAAACAGAAACATAAATGTTTCTTCATGTTGACTTTAGCCCTTTGGTATGTAAGCTAATATCCCATGTCAAAGCCCAGCAACAAGTATATATTTATTTAAACTCTCATCCATGAGAATGAGTTAGGATGGTGATCTCTTGAGTTGGCAACAAACTGCTTAATAAAATGATGATATTAGAAGAAATTTAAAGAAGAGATCTTATCTATTTTCTAGTCTTATAATAATGTTGGGTCAAATGAAAACAACAAGATAAAACAAAAATCAAGAAAAATGCCAAAACTGAGTCATTAAGCAGCTGAATTTTCAACTCAGAAAAAAAGTGCTGATAATAATATTGCTCCTTGATAAATATCTGTAGAATGAAAGATTCCCTAAAAACTGGTTGTGCTGGAAGGAGGGTTTCATTAACATTGATGTCATTTAAATTCAGATTGCTAGTCTTCTCTGGTATATGAGTCACTGAATTGACAATTGGAGGATAACTGTTTTTAAGTTATTGATATTTAATTTAGTTATTTAGAGGTTAGTCCTTACAATAATAATGGAATACTTGTACCCTTCATCTTATAATTTTATAATATAGAGCTTGATAGGTCTCTGACTATGCCCTCTTACTTCTAAACTATTTTTATAGTTCTTCACTTAATACACTGACCAAGAAAATCATTTGTATAAGAATCTTGATTAGGCCAGAGAGAGGTGGCTGAGCAGATAAAGTGCTTTCCATGTAAGTGTGAGTACTTGAGCTTGGATCCCCATAGCCCACACAAAGCTGGACATTGTAGCATGAATATGTCTGATCCCAGGTGCCTATGGTGAGAAGGGAGGCAAAGTGACAAGAAACCCCCAGAAGATTGCAAGCCAACTAACCTGGTGAACACAGCAGTGAGCAATAAGAGAAGAGAGCCTGCCTCTGGAAAAGTGGAAGGCAAGGACTGGTACCAGAAGTTGTCACCTGACCTCCACCTGCATGCCATGACACATATGTACGTGCACATTCATATGCATGTTCACACACACACACACACACACACACCAAAATTGAGAGCGAGAGAGGATATGAACGAGTCCTGGTCATCTCCTGTCACTTGAGGACATGCATACAAAGAGAAAGCCCAGTTTCTTCATTTGCCCTTTAAAGTTAGTGATTCTCATATCTCCTCTAAGATACATTTACTATTCAGAGCACCACCACAGGAACCTGAATTCCAGAGCGACTAAACAGTTTTTATTAGAAATATGATTTCTTATGCCCAATAGATTTTTTTTTCTTTGTCTTTGGATTCCAACACAGAAGCGGCTTTTCTGATTTCTCTATTTGCATGATGAGTAATCTTCCTAATGTAATCTCTAAGAAGTTTAAAAATTTTTTTTTCTATTGTCTTCTCTGTTCTCTTACTAATTTTCAAGGGAGTTTCTCCAGTTAAAAAAGACAACATGAGGCATGAGGCACCCAACCAGGCAGAGGTAGGGAGGATCAACTCACCACCCTGAGACTAATAGTTAATCAGGTCAGCCTGGACCAGGCTGAGACCCTACCTGCAAAAAAAAAAAAAAAAAAAAAAAAGACAACATGAGGCTAAAAAGTGAATCACTTGAGGCTGTGGCTTCTAGATATCATTTTCTATATCATTTTATATATATATAGTGTGTGTGTGTATGTGTGTGCGTTGAAAGTAATAGTTACATATTTCTTGTGTGTGCATTTGAAAGACTATAAAACTTAAAAGACAATTTCTTTTAGAGTGCTTCAAATACTCAGCAAACCTCCAAAGATCACATAAAATATGTATGTTATGTTAAAATTGCTAGGCTGGTCCAGAGGTGAGTATGCTGCAAGACGTTAGTCATTTCCTTGCATCATTCCACAGTGTATTGCTATAGCAATTAGATGCTCAATGAATTTTGTTTTTTAATTCCTTTATGAGGTCAGTGTTATTGCTGTGTATTTGTGCAATTTGATTTTTAAAAAGATTTATATACTTAGTTGAGAGAGAGACACACACACAGTAAGAGAGAAAGAGAGGAGATTTGGGTTGTTGAGTATTATATTATGTATAAATACTATTATTTTCATCCTCTTCAGGGAAGCAAAGCATCTCTCCTTACCCCTCAGCATGAGCTATACTGGTTGCTGTCTTTCAAAAGAATACAGCACAGAAGGAGGAAACGGAGCACTCTCCACAGGAGAAACCTGAGAAATGCTTCCTCAGCCAGTGACCAAGTTAGTATCAACGGAGGTAAGTCACGTTGATAGGATGTCCTCAATGTGGCCGGTGTGATCAGCATGACACTTCATCTCTGTGGCACCTTCTATCTCAAAACTACACAAGTCAGCTCTTGAGAAAACTTGCCAGATGAACACTAATGGAGGGACATTTCACTGCATACCTCACCAGGACTATACAAAACTGTCAAAGTCATCAGAGCAAGGAAACTATAAGCAATTGCCATAGCCAAGGCACACACAAAGGGACATGATAGCTAAAATTTAAGGCAATATCCTGAATGGGATCCAGTATGTACAAAATGATGCTTGGATAAACCCAAAGTTAACAGCTATGTACCTTGGTCAGTAGGGACATATCAATTCTGCCCCAAAATTAGAACGTAGCTGCTATGTCAGGTGTTAATGAAGAAACTGGTGTTGGAACTATGGCAATTGTCGCCACTATCTTCTAAGTTTTCCTGACAATCTAAAACTATTCTAAAAGTGAAACCAGTATTAAAATAATAAAAGTGACTTGGTATACATGCACACATATATAATTCCTGTATCTGTAAGGATGGCACAGGAAGACTTGAGCTTGATGCCAGCTTGGCTCATATAGCAAGATGCTGCCATAGATAAATAAATAAATAAATTAATTAATCATGGAAAAATATAACTATTTGATTCCCCATATTGTTGGTGAAATTTGAGGGTATTTCTCACTTTTGACTATTATGCATAAACCTATGATAAACATTATTATATATCCCTTTTGTTTGAATATTTATATTTATTTCTCTTGAATGTGTAACTAGAGCTGTCATTTTAAAAATTGTCAGATTTTTAAGAAACTGTAAATGTTTCTAAAATGGCTCAGTAATTTTACACACTAAGTGAAACATTCTAGTCCTATATTTGTTACTGTTTTCCTTTGTGATCTCCTCATCTCTGCAGCAAGATCCTTATAAAATGCAAGAACTTTCATGAGCTCACCTTGTGTGTGTTTGGGTCTGTGAGTGAAACAGAGGTTGAAATCAGGTATCTTCTTTGGGCATTGCCCACTTTCTTTGAGACAGAGTTTGTCTTTGAACCTAGAGTTGATAGATTTGGCCCCAGAGATTCCCTGTGTACATCTCCCCAGTGCTGGGATTAAAGGTGCACATCACCATAGCGATTTAATATAGGTGCTGGGCATCCAAATTCAAGTCCTCATGCTTGCAGAGCAAGTATTTTACCCACAAAATCATCTCCCCAGTATATCACTCTTTGAAGACACTGTTCACCATGGTAGGGAGAACATGTGCTGAGAGCAAACTGCAGCTGTGGTGTTAGGAAGCTGCTTGATCCCATCTTCACAGACCAGCAGTCTCCAGAAACACCCACACAGGCAGACAGACCTGAGGTGCTCTTTACTGTACTCTGGGCATTTATGACAGACCCAAGTTATACTTCACTGTTCCCTGGGCATTTATGACAGACCTGAGGTATACTTCACTGTACCCTGGGCAATTATAATAAACCCAAGGTATGATTCACTATTTATTTAGGAGAGAAAGAGAGAGGCAGAGAAGAAGAGAGAGAGAGAGAATGATTGTGCCAGGGTGTATTTATTTAAGAGAGAAAAAGAGAGGCAGAGAAGGAGAGAGAGAGAGAGTGATTCACTATTATCCTGGGCATTTATGACAAAACTAAGGGATACTTTACTGTATTCTGGGCATTTATGAAAGACCTGAGACATACTTCACTATATACCCTGGTCCTTTAGAACATGCCCGACGTATACATCACTGTACTCTGGGAATTTACTAATGAAGGTCAAGTCAAAAATCAAAATTAATTATCACAAGTGCTTTTGAAATAGAAATAATTGTGGCTTTAATTTAAATGATTAATAAATGATTAATGATTAAATGATTAATATTAATAGTGTTTTACTTGTTCACTGTGCATTCTTTTGTCTTTTCTTATAAAATATTTAGTAGTTTTCCCCCATTTTGAAATAGGATTTATCATCATCATTGCTATTAAGTTGAATGTCTTTGAAACATTTAAATAGCTTAACTGATATATAAAAATTATTAGTACTTATAGGTTGTAATGTTTGATACATGTACACATTGTATAATGTTCAATCAGGCTGTGGTAATTTGATTGTGAAATGTTCCCCATAGTCTCATGTGTTTTTAGAAATTTATTTATTTATTAATTATTTATTAATGAGGAAAGAGAAAGAGAGAGATTGCCTCACCACAGCCTTGCCACTGCAAACAAACTTGAGATGCATGTGTTATTTTGTGTATCTGGCTTTACATGGGTACTAGGGAATAGAACCTGGGATGGCAAGCTTTGCAAGCAAGTGTCTTTAATCACCAAGCCATCATCCTAGGCTGCCTATGTGTTTGAAAACCGATCCTATAATTCTGCATGCATGTGTAGGTGGGATATTTCTAGACACAACTTTCTCTTCCACTCATCATTTTGCCTATCTTGCATTCTGGCCCCATTCTGTTTGATAACTGTGTCTTATCTACTTTAATTTCTTACATTTTAAATGTGTTTCTCTCTTGTATATTAAAAAGTGTTTATTCCTATGAATTACATTTAAGGTTTATGTTATTATGAATGCTATTTTTGATTCATTTACCAAATTTTATTTCTACTACCTATAAATATTATCAATCTTTGTATATTGTTTTCCCTAGCATGACCCAACTAAATTAAACTCACATTTCATTTAGAAAAGTTTTATTTTTTTCCTCTCCCCTTGACTTCTGGACTTGCTCCTCAGTATAATATGAGAAATATTGAGAGAAGACAACCTTGTTTTGTTTCCAATCATGAGTATAAATATTGACTGTTTTATTACTCAGTAGTTGATAATTAATTTTTGTTCATGTTTCTCTGAGTTTTCTATTGAAGTTTTTTAAACAAGTATTTTACTGTACTTATTGAAATCATTTTGTAGATTTTTCCTCTGTTTCTGTGAATTTATATAAATCTCTTGATTTATTTTTAAATGCCAAATCTTGCACTCTCTAGACAATCACCACTTTGGCACAATCACTATTTTTGTTTATATTATTAACATGTTAACAGAACATCCTAATACTTTTTTTAAACTTTTTTATTAGTTATGTATATAGTGTGTATACAGCCATGATGGTACCATAGTTAGCCTTCTCCCTGGTCTCCCCCCTGGAGACTGTGGGTCTTGTTTTGTGGGGGTAGCCATCAGTTATGGGGAGAGGAGGCAATGTCTCTGTGCACAATGACCCAACTCATGGATCTAACAATCTTTCTGCCCCCTCTTCTGTGAATTTCCCTGAGCCATGTTGGGTTAATTTTAGGTCTATTTTAGTGATGAGGTCCTGGGAGTCTCTGTGTCTCTGGATATTTGATTTGGTAGGAATTGAACGTTCTCTGTGTCTATCTCCTTCACCCTTGTACTGATACCAGGTTCATCAAGAAAGCAGCACTCTTGCTCATTTCCCCAATAACTCTATGGCTTCAGCTAGTGCCCTGATGAGGTGCAATGGGCTGATTATCTCCTCAGGTTCTGCATCCATCTGAAAAAGAGAAGCAAATTCTCCAATGGAGAGTGAGGTCAATGCAAGATACATGGATAACCATTACTGTTTTAGAGATAATTAAATAGGTGTAGGCCCTCTTGTATCCCACTATTGGTGGGACCTTGATAATGGAGAGCGGGTTCATGTTTGGATATGGTTCTGACTTGTTTCCCCATTCTAGGTATGGGTTCCATTCCACTGAGCAGATCCATTAGCCAAATCAAGAGCAGGTGGTTACCTATTATGGCTGTGTGCCATTATTGCCTTGTGTGAGCATCACAGAAGGTTGATTGCTGCTGAGTAGCTTGGACCATGAGTTGCTTAGACTGATTTTGGTCATTTTCCCCAGGTCACTCATGTAGTACCTTCTGACACTAGACAAGATAACTGTCTGGGGACTGATTCTCTTCCAGATTCCAGCCAGGTCACTCCGTCCTCCATCCCAACAGCATATGGTATCTTCGGCAGTAGGGTCTTACCATTAACTTTTGATGGGTCATCAAGTACTCTGACAGAAATCTGTCTTCTTTTGGGAAACCTTGTAAGTCTCACTGATCAACAGCTCGTTTGTGGCTTCCTAATACTTTTTAACAATATTTGTAAATTTGTTCATGAGAGACTTTAGCTCATAGTTTTATGAAGTGGGTATGATATTATGTTAGTCCTAGCCTTCTAAAATGCATTATTATTATTTGATATAATTTCTTCTTTATATGTTTGGTAGCATTCACTACTCAAACTACATTGACATTTTATTACAATAACAACTCCCATTTCCTTAATATATATAGAAATTTTAGTTTATACATTTCTATCTATGCCAATTTTCATATCTTTTACCTTTCAAGAATTCTGTCTATCCTATCTAAGAAATACAATTTTGTTTATTATGCATACTATCCCAAGGTTAAAGATAAACTCAAAGGTTGTAAGAGAAAGCAATATGATGTAGGCACTTTTGATTAGTGAAATATCCAGAACAAGTTCTTCAAGCAACTAAAATAGATTGAGTCACTGTGAGCATCAGTGGCCATGGGCTTTCTCCATAACTGATAAACTTCCTCAGCTGCCTTGGACAGCTATGTTCTAAGTAATGACAGAGTGTTTTCATTGTATGTACTTGATAAATATTTACCAACTCTTCACCAAGTGCTCCTTTGAGGCACTATGCTAATAATCTTCTACCCAGAAATAGCAGAATGAATTATTTCTAATATATAAGAGCTACTTTGTAACAAAAAGTGTTAAATGGATGTTAAATTAATTATAAGAATCTTAAATTCAATTTTATATAGAGACCTTATAATCATTAGTGCATAATTCTACATGTACAAAATCTAGAGGGTATGAAGTATTCAGCAAAAGCTTACTGGTTTAGTCAATAAGTTCCTTTTACAAAATTTAATTTATTGGAACTCATGAACTCATGTTTTGTTTTCACTTACTGTTTAGTTTTAGAAATTTTTTTCTTTTTATTTTGTTCTTTCTTCAAGTGTTTCTATCCCCCCTTATCATTTACTTAGGGAATAGTGTGCTTTCCTTTATTACAATGGCCTCACTCAGTATCCTCACACTGACTTCCTAATTCTCTGAAAAGTGGACCAGTGTTTAACTCTTGTTTGTTCAACCCCCCCCCTTTTTTTTAGAGAGAGAGAGAGAAATAAAGATTGGGCACACTGGCAGCCTCCCAGTCACTGTGAACAAATTCCAGATGCATGTGCCCCCTTGTCAGCAAGTGCAGCATTGCACCCTTGCATCACTTTGCATCTGGCTAAACATGGGATCTGGAGAATCAATGGCGTTTTTAGGCTTAGGAGGCAGGCACTTTAACCCCTAAGCCATCTCTCCAGCCCTGTTCAACTCTTTTTAAAAGCAAACAATTTGTGGAAATAAGACAAGTTTTGTAATTGCACAAACATCTACTTGTTGGAGGAAAATGTCAAATCACTAGACCTGAGATTATTACAGTAAAATGTCAGTAGTGTTCTTCACTGTGGTGGCAATCTTTCCTATTGTCATGAAAAAATAACAGTGAAACTACAAATAAAAATCAAAATAGTATAGAATAATGAAATTTGCATAACTAATTTAAAAGTTAGTACAAAGGAAAATTCATGAAATAATGTATGTATTCAAGAAAGTAAGATATTTCAGATGCTAAAATAACCATCATTATATTATCATCCAACATATGGTTAATGAAAAAACTATCTTTGTCCTCAAATTGTGGTGAAGGTGGTAGAAGGAGGAAAGGTGTTTATTAAACACTTGAGGAATTTAAGAGAATTTCAGGCTTAGGCAACCTGGTGAAGATTTCTAATCTATATCTCAAGGGCTTGATATTTGGAGCTTGGACTTGCATGAATTCTTTGTAGCTTTAAGAAGAGATATAAAGAGGGTGATTTTCCTTTCTTGTTACTGTAAAAAAAATTAAAAGACTAAATAAAATAAAATAAAATAAAAGACTGAAAAGAAGAATTTATTTTGGATCACAGTTTCAGAGGACTCAGTCCATGGCTTCTTGTTCCATGTGTTTGGGCAAAACATCAAGGTGGTATAAGCAAGTGATGGAGAACAGGAAGTTCATTCAGAGTGGAGAGGAAAACACAGTGATCATTTTGAATTTTGAAAGGCATGTTCCCAGTGACCTGCTTCCTCCAACCTCCCAAAACCTCCCCAAATTGAGCCACCAAGTAGGGAACAGGTATTCAACACATTTGTTTGTGGGGGAGAGTTCTCATTCATAATATGATGGATGGTATCATGATCATCAAGGAAGAATTCCTAGGTGAGGTGAGCTGAGGCAGATGTCACAATGAGCAGAGAAACCAGGGAAGAGAGTAGGATTATGATAAACTGTGATTTAACACTACAACATAATATAATAATATGTACATTTTTCTTTTTGTTCTTCAATGCTTGTAATAGAACCCACTGTCTGGTACATGCTAGTAAGAACTCTACCACCAAACTACATTCACCGCCCTTGAGTGTATATTTTATGATTAGAAAAGTAATACTTCTATTATTTTTTTAAAGTATGAGGAGAATAATGAAAGTAAAAATAAGTACTAAGATGGTCCCTGATCATATCAGGATGCTGGAACTTTAAGAAAAAATTGAAGCTATTACTAAGCATGTAAATGGTAAGTCACAGATATTTCTTTATGTTGGCTGAATTTAATTACTCTGCGAAATATGCACACAGCAGTGAAAACTACTTTCACTTTTAAGTGAACTTCCCCATTGTTTTGTACTGTATTAGCTACACTTCATTATGCCAAAGTACAGCCCAATTTGGCCTTGAAAGCCTCTGTTCTTCCATGGAATATTCACAAATAGACATGACATACGCAAGCACCATAATTTTGCATCTGGAATTCTGATTTAGCTGAAAGATGTGTAAAAATGTGTGGAACCACATCTGAAGAGGGAACACTTTTTTCCCCAACCATCAGTGTGATTTATGATCCCTGAACTGTTTCCCCATCCCTTATTTGAAAATTGGCCTGAGCAAGAATGGAAGAAACGCAGATCTGAAGATCTGGAGTGTTTGGAAAATGGGTATTAGTGGATCAAATGCTTGGCATGAGCTCTGCTGTCAGCACCTCAGGTGCATAATACATTTCAAATTTAAAAGAGACGACTTTGATTTTGACATAATTCACACTCAAGTATTTCTTGAGATAGGTCTGAGTAATAGCTATACACAAAGATATTACCTGGAATGACTTCTAACATACTTTCCCAACTTTTCCAATGAAAGCTAATAGGAATGTAATTTTTCCATGGCCCTGATAAATAAAAACTCTTAAAAAGAATGCTTTTAATGATGATATCCATGGAAGGTGCCAGGATGACAGCACATAATGATGTTTTGAAAACAGGGAAAAATTGATTTTTTTTGGTCAACTTCTTTTGAAGTGCAATGTGTTTGGTGCACACCATTTGTGAGACATATATCCTCTAAACTTCACACAACTCAAAGATTTGCAACAAATGAGAATGCATTCCTGAACTCCCATTTGAAATTCTCCTTCTAGAAACAAAATATTATCTCTAAAACTGATGCAGTACTCGTAAGTCCAAGTGGATATCCATCAGCATTTGGAACTGGTCACCATGGTGTTTACTTGCTTCTTGCCAGTACTCAACATGGCAGCAGAGTAGTATCACCCACCTGGAGCTAATCCTCAGAACCCTGGCTGATCCAGTGGTCTACTTCTAAAAGTCCTGAAGAAGTCAGGTATTGCAAACTCCAAGTCATTTTTCCATGAAAGCACTGACCTGTGTTTCCTTTCTCACAAAGGCCAAAACATCAGAGGCTGCATCTTGTATCTACAGAGTGGTGTTGTAAAGTTATAAGAAAATAGGAAACAAGTTCTTCAGAAGCAATAAGAACTGATGTATGCATACCTCTTCATGGAGAACCCTTTGCCTCACTGACTTCCATGAATGGGCCCACTCCTATAGTTCTGACCATAGCTTTGCTTTTCTTGGGATTCATAGTCCTTCTTTTAAAAATATTTTGTTTATTTATTTATTTATTTATTTATTTATTTATTTAACAGAGAAAGAGGAGGAGGAGAGACAGAGAGACAGAGAGACAGAGAGAATGGGCTCACCAGGGCCTTCAGCCACTGCAAACGAACCCCAGACGCAGTGTGCCCCCTTGTGCATCTGGCAAACATGGATCCTGGGGAATTGAACCTAGGTCTTTTGGCTTTGCAGGCAAAAGCCTTAACCACTAAACCATCCCTCCAGCCCCATAGTCTTTCTTGTGGTTAAGTGACCTAAAGCAAGTATGCATATCTCTTGAGATAGGTGGTGGTATTAGTGGTATTAGGAAACTATGAAATTTACCATTAGTCTTAAAAGAACAAAAATCAAGCTAGCTAGAAATATTAAATATCTTTTGGGGGGGAGGCTAGAGAGATGTTTGTGGGTAAAGAGTTTGTGACCCAAGCACAGACTTGAGTTCAATATCCAAAACCCACATAGAAAGCCAAGCATGGCAGAATATGTATGTTACCCCAGCTCTGACAAGGAAAGGCAGAGATAGGAGAATTGCTGGGGCTCACTGGTCAACCAAAAAATTGGAGCTCCAGGTTCAGTGAGAGTCTCCATCTCTAGGAAACAATGCAGAAGAGTAGTAGAGGAAAATAACCAATGTTCTACTATGGTCCCACGAACTTGTGAACACCTCTATACTCACATGTGCATGCACTATTGTGGAGGTTTAGACTAAGTGACTGTGTGGCTTTTGGCCTTTTGGAACTGATTTGTGGAAGGAATGTGGAAGGATTTGAAACCTTGGTCTAAGAGACACCTTGAAGTGCTGAGGAGAGAGTTCAATGACCTATTCTAGCCAGAGCTGAAAGACCTGAGTGCAGTAAGAACTGTGGGCTGTGAGGTTTGGCTTATGACAGAGAGAAATAGCTTTGTTAAGACTGGGACAGAGGTAGTTTATGTAAGAGATTAGCTGTGCCCACATCCTGAGAACCTGTACAGGGTTGCTTTGCACATAAATGGACTGGTGTGAGCAGATGGATATGGCACAGAAAGAAAGCTTCAGGCTAAAGACAACAGCCCCATTCAGCTGCAACTGAGAAATTACAACTGTTGAGACTGGGCCAGCTGTTCTGCATTGGGGCAGCATAAAGAATGCTGACACTTGAAAGTAAGGGGACTGAATGCTGAGGAGTGTCCTATTTTTCAAAGTTGGCTTTACTTCCCCTCTGGGTTAGCAAATTTAGTAGTCTACCTGATACTATGAAGTATAAAAAGTACAGGCAAGAGAGGGTCATTGGATTTGTAATAGCTTTGTTTTTTTTTGGAAACAGCCATGGGTAATGTGAGGAGGGTTATTGGAAGTCCCTGCATGGAGACCTGATAGAGCCATGAGGATGAACTGTGAGTTGCAGTGGAGACACAGTGGTGATGTCAGTATTATGGGACAGCTGCCAAAGAGAGTTGCCAGCTCAGGATGGAGGCTATGAGCAGACCAGCTGGAGGGGAGGAATTTGAACTCAAATGAATAGTCACTGGTTAGAATTATTGGACTTGGAGACCACTGCTAGAGTTATCAGACTTGGAGATACAGAATTTGGTCTTTGTTTTAAATCTTGTATTGGTTCAATATTTTTTTTTTTTTGCTATGCCCAATGTCAACTTTTGCATGGTGAATATTTATTTTGTACCATTGTTTGTGTGTGTTTGTTTTATAGGCTAACAGTTAGAGATCTTGAACTACGGGAATATTTGAACAGAACTGGGATTGATAAAAACTATGGAACTTTTAAAGTTGGACTGAATGTTTACATACTTTTAAAAGAAACTACTCATATTTCATATTTCATGACCAACCACAGACTGTCTTCAATAACTGTGACTCAACTTTTTTTTATAAAAAAATAAATTATACACGGAAGAGAAGCTGACAACCACCAAGCACTAGAGTCAGTAGCAGATTTATATTACTTATAAGGTGAAAACTTTTCCTGAAATTCAGTTCACTGATGTGACTATATTCCTCGATAACAGGTAAAAGATACATATACATTTATAGTAGATAGAGTAAATTAGTATACTAATTACCTCAACACACTTCAGAAACTGAGAGCTATCCTTGCCTCTCTAGGTGTCCTTTTTAAACTAGGTGACAAATAAAAACACAATGTGAATTACTTTGTGATTACTGAAGAAGATGTTTCAAAATGTTACTTAGGTTGTGTGGTGCATGACTTAACACTTAGTGTGCTATTGTAAGGGTCATCCCAAGTGCTATCCTTGTACACACTCGCCTCTGGTGTGATAATAGCAATGCTGCAGAGGAGTCAGTTAAAAACAGAACAAACTTTGACTCTTGGAGGGAAAGGCTTTATAGGCACTGTGCATATCTGACATGCATCTAAATTTAAGGTGCTCACACTTGGGCTAGACTAACAGTCTAATAATTATACATCCATTATTTCTTATTTCTTTTTTTCTTTTTTTTTTTTTTTTTTTTGGTTTTTTCGAGGTAGGGTCTCACTCTAGTTCAGGCTGACCTGGAATTCACTATGTAGTCTCAGGGTGGCCTCGAACTCACGGCGATCCTCCTACCTCTGCCTCCCGAGTGCTGGGATTAAAGGCGTGAGCCACCACGCCCGGCTTTCTTATTTCTTTTATTTCAAGACCGAGTCTTGCTATGTAGCCCCAATGGTCTTGAATTTGTGATTTTTCTTGCCACATCCACTGTCTGGAAAGGCTCTCAGTTGAAAGCCCTTGGGATCTCCAGAAACACAAATGTCAGCCCAAGTTATTGGAACAAGCCAATTTCTGACTCCTCCACACACTTTCCTGTCCCTTCACTCTCCTATGAATCTTGCCAGTGACTATTTAGAATATTAAAATAATCTTTCTTCATTCTATTACATTTGATGTCCAGTGACTTCTTTCCTCCATGTAAGGAAAGCATAAAATTCTTCCAAGTGTTGTTGCAGCCCAGTGGCACTGCTCTGAATCTCCACCTTACCTCCCCCAGAACTAATATTTCAGAGACTACAATCTTCAGAGAATACACCCCTTTTCAAATGACATTGGGTACTCCAATTTCTCTCACATTGTTAACACTAATCCTCATGCTGTCGAATGTTTCTGATGAGGTTACAATAGTCCTCTCAAGAAGAGCTAGCCAATCCTCAAAACACCAGTGTGAGGCCAACCTAGTCAGTGATTAACTAGATCTCTTCAGAAGCATCCTACAACTTTGAGTCAACTCAAAATAAATGTCCTAGTAAATGGGCATGAAACCAGCCCACTGTGTGACTTTTCCTAGGGAGACATGAATAATGGGCATGAGCATCAGATCAAGGAAATGATTCCACCCAAGTCTACCTCAGAGAACCAGTGAATTCACTAGACTTACAGGAGCATGGATCATACTAAGGTCCCTGCATCATGGAGAAGCCCACCCAGCATGGATAACTCAGAAACCACATCCTTTGAACTCCCTGCATGACTCAGGACAGATCTGCAGGTTCTTGCCTAGCACTTGTCACTATTTATGTATCATTGTGAGTCTTGGAAATTTTAGCAGTTTCCTGAGACATGTCAGTTCTGTTTACTGCCTGAGTTTTGTTTATTGATCCTCCTTCAGGGTGGTGGGGGTGGACATCCCAAGTCAGAGAAAATAGTTAAGCAATATAGCCAATTCTTCCTGTGATAAATGACACATCTCCAATGCAGCCATTGTGCAAGCAGATCATACTTTACGATATGAACAAAAGATTTGCATGGGCTTGGTACACACACATTTTCTTTTGTGTATGCAAGAGAATTGTTAGAGGCCTATCAACATTAAAAGATGTAACTCCTCTAGTCTGTCATAGGGCCATGAAAATAAATTACTCAGAAACCTCCAAAGCGAGGTGCCATGAGATAATGTATAAAACTTCCAGAAAGGACACATGGAGTGTTCTTTCATGCATACAATGCTGACTACAGTTGTACTTTCAGGGACACTATACTTGAATGGTTAGTTCGAGACCTTGTCTTTAACTCTCACAAGTCTAAGATTTGAATAAACAAGTCTGATCTCATCAGCCAGCCTGACAACAGACATCACATAGCCTTTGGTTTCTTCTTAACTGATTGAGATGATTTGTGACATGGGGTTGAGGAAGACCCTCTAAGGGCCATCTGGCTTTCTAGGGGTTTGGCTGTGTTCCTTAAGGTGAACAAAAGATTAGACACCCAGGACAGACACAAACTCAGAAACATAGAGAAAGTGAGGGCAACTGGTTTCATTGCAAGCAAATGCTCCCATCTGGCACTTGCTCCACTCCAGCTGGGGGGGACACAGGTTGGTTTGCATCGATCACTACCCTTTTTAGGCAGAATCTTGGTAAATCTATGTCTGCATTACCAATCAGAAGTGACTTTACATTGTTCTTTAGCATGGGAAGTATTCAGAGAAAGGGATTTCTGGGAAAACAGAAAGAATAGATACTTGCTTTCTGAAATACACATGTGGAGCAAGAACATCAGAGCCAATGTGGCTTTTGACAGCCTCTCAGACACACAGTCAAGGTTTGCCTCCATTCTTAGACCTCAGTAAAAATTTACATCTGGGAACATCCTCTCCTTGCCATCACCTATTCCATCTACTATTAGTGCACTATCATGAGTGTTGATGTAGTGAAGTTTACTCTAGAAAAGCAACATGTTAAACGGAAACATTTTGTGGTATTGCTGGGCCATGAATCTCCAGGCTAAGAACAGGGCTTTGAGGAGCTATGTGGACATGCAGACTAAATATCTTTGCTAGTGTTATGGTAGAGGACCTTGGCCTATATGAATATATTTTGGAGCCTATGAGCAGGCAGGCAAAACAGAGACCTCTTTCTTGTGCAGGTAAATATGTGATCACAGTTGCTTCCATTACTGATACCACCCTAGCTAGAGAAAACCTCCAATTCTTTGCATTCTCCCCACAAGGCAACACATCTATCCTTTGGAGAGAATTCCTGCTTAGTAATATGAAAATATTAAGTATTTCTATTATGGGAATACACAGCAGGTAATTAATGGCATTTTTTCCCCATTTTGCTGACTTCTTCAGCTTCCTTTTTTGATTTGAGAATTTTCATACATGAATGTACTGGAATTTCATCATAATTATCCTATCACCTTCTTTTGTCCCTCTCCCATCCCCATTTCACTGAACCCCTTATTTCTTACCAATCACTCTTCTAATTTGATGACTTTCTGCCCTCTTCCATGTAGAAATATTGATAGGTTCGACACTGTGAAAGTCTTGTAGAGGTAATGACAGCTGGCAGGTCATAACTGTGATGATCACGTCATATCTGGAGAATAGAATAGTATTCCAAAGCACTCCTTCTCACCCTCTGGTCCTTACATTGTTTTTTTCTGTTCCATCTTCTGCAGTGTTTCCACAGGGTGTTAGAGATGTTGCATTTAGAGCTGATTTCTCTAGCATTCTAACCAACACTCCAGCAGTCCAAAGAAGGGTTAGAGCAAAGTGAAATATTTGCATCCTCCCTCACTAAGGTGGAAGGAGAGGGATCATTCATTTTTCTTTTCACTTGTTCATCTGACAACAAGATATGCATAGAAAGACACAGAGGCAGAGCAGAGACGTCTGGACATACGACAGCATGCATGACAATCACGTTGTATAAACATATCTCAGGGAAGCATAATTTTCTTTTATTTTCTTTTATTTTTGTATGTAACTTTATGATTAAATGTGAACAAATCAAGATGATTAACCTTTTTTGTGGGCAGGGCTGATTAATCTTTTGATTACATGTAACAGCATGCAGCATTCTATGCTATGTATAATATATTGTACTTTAATGGCATATTTGTTTACTCCTATGCCTTGCCCATACATGTACCTTAAGATCACTCCATCATGATGGTGGAAAAAGAAAGTGAATAATGATGTTGACAGTCTGACATGTCTTGGTTTAATGACTCTGGCAGAAGGAGTTTTATAATAGCCATTGTAATTTTTATTAACTTAGATTTCTGCTTTTAAAAGTAAACATTAGTAGTCTTGACAACCCTAAGTATATAAACTGTAATATGTATTTTGTGAAATACAAAGTACCTGCTGATATTTCCAGTGGATTGTCAATGCATGACACATGACATCAAGGTTTTATGATAATTATAGTATATATTAACGATTTGTAATGCTACTAAAAGTGTCAACTTGCCACTGAATGACACGGCTTTCATGAAAGATCATGGAAGGCTCTAAGTTTAAATGTATACTATTTTTCCAGAAAAATTAGCTTATGAAGACATAGAAATTCTTTTTCATTTTCTTTCCGAATAGGAAAGCTCATTGTAATCAACAATAGTAATTGAACTTGATTTCCTATGACTACTAGTATTTTGGAGAAGAACTTTGGGAAAGAAGGCTCATGAGGGTTCTCACAGTCTTGTCTCTGTCAGAGGCTGTTGGGGGTGGGTGGAGTAAGTGACAGAATTGCAGGGGAACCCCAGCAGTACTCCTATTTCCTACAGGAAACATGGGGTCAAGTCTTCAATGAAATACCATAGGAACAAAGAAGGAAATCTTGGTGCTTCATTCCTATTGGCCTAGAACAAAGGGAAATGTCTTGCTGCACTTTTTGAGGAAAGTTAGTGAGGCTGTCAGCAAAGCTGTATGGGCTGATCCTTGACCTGGGAGATACATGCTCTTATATGAAAGTGTTGATTGAAAAGCGCATTTGCTGTTAGGTTAGGGGCTCCCTAGGAAGATAGTTCTAACTTTGAGTTCTCTGAAAGATTAATGACCAGGAGAGGGTAGGGAGGAAATAAGGGAGGGAGAAGCTAATGAGAAGATAATTATTTGATTTTCTATGAATCTGACATACCCTGCCTATTGTCCCTAAGAAGAGAATTCTATAATCACATGTAATCTTCAATGTCTTTCTTTGTATTGAGGTCAAGACCAGGCTTGATAGGAGTGATGGAAGCTACCTTCTTTACTTTGAGTCAGTGTTATCTACATCTCTTCTCTATTCAAAGAAGAAGGCTAGGGTAATAGGTCATCATGAAATAATGTCTAACAAACAGAGTTGGACACAACATAGTTACCTTCCCTGTCTGCAAGAGGACATGCTGGATCCCCACAGACGGGGCCCTCAGGGACATCTGAGCATCTTCACAGGAGCCTATATGAGGCAGGTGGTCACAGAGAGCTCAGGATGCTTTCCATTGCCTTTCCCTCTCTGCCAGTCTCCAGGGGCTCTGCTTTATGGGATTGCTCAACATTCTTTCTGTCATGCAACTCTCTGGAGATTAATCACAAAGTTCTACTTCCTTTTGTGACTTGAAGCTGTCAATAAGCATGTACAACATGGTCTGTAGATGACTGGAATTTTTTTCCCAGCAACCCCAGAAGGAAGTAAATTAACCTCATCCATATGTGTAGGACTTAGTAATTTATTTCTTGTATTCAAAGATGCCCTTGAAAATGCAGGGCATCTCTGAAAGACTGATGTGGAAGGTATTGTTTTAAAATATTTTATTTATTTATTTGTAAGCAGAGAGAGGGGGTGTGTGTCAGTGCATTCTGCCACTGCAAACAAACTCCAGATGCATGCTTTATTCTGGGCATCTGGCTTTACATAGGTACTAGGGAATCAAGCCAGGGCTTTTAGGCTTTGCAAGCAAATGCCTGAACTGCCAAGCAACTCTCCAGCCCAAGGGCATTTTTAAACATGTTGAACTATAGACTTCACTTCTCAGCTATTCTGTGAAGTTTTGGAGTTAAACAACATTAGAACCCAAGGCAGGTTTTGGCCATCTGACACTTTATAATAAATGCATCCTGGCTCATTCTCAAGTTTTTGTAATGAATGACACAATTAAGCAGCATATTTCTAGGAACCCAGAGGTTTCACATAGATGTTCCTAATGATAGAACCATATTGTCTTTTGAAGTTCTATTAGCTCTGCCATCATTTTCATTGGGTTCATCGCCATGTACTTGAGACCTCTCCCACACATGCCACCGCCACTGCCATAGATTTCAACTATTAGACAAGGCTTTTAAACAGACCCATTGTTCAAACTCTCTTGTTTGTCTCTGTTGAGGTTTATCTCTTTTCCTTCTACCTTCCTATTGTTACTAACATTCAATTTGAAAGGCACTTCAGGTTTTTTTGGCTTGTGTGTATGGTGTGTATGTATTTGTGTGTTTGGCTGCCCATGCATATGAGTACATACACATGAAGGTAAGGTCAGAGGGCAACCTCAGGTGTTGATCCTTAGGAGTCCATCCACCTTTTCTGGAGACAGGGTCTGTCATTGGTCTGAAGCTCTGCAATTAGGCTGGCCATTAAGTTCCTGAAACCTATCTGTTTCTGCCTCCTGAAGTGCTAGGATGTCACTAGGCCCAGCATTTACATGGGTGCCGGGATCAAACTCAGGTCCTCATGCTTGTACAGCAAACCTGGTACTCACTGAACTGTCTTCCCTGGTCTGTAAGTTTAATAAACTAGAATGAGAGCTAAGTCCTTTGTAGGAAAGCAAGATAAAGTTTTATTTTTATTTTGGAAATCCCTTCTCATGAAGTTGAAACAAACACTTTGAAAGAAAAAAGGCAAACAAAGGCTGGAACACCTAATGATGTCAGTGCTCTACCATGCGTGTGTCAGCGTTGTTCTACCATGCATGTGTTAGTCTTCTACAATGCATGTGTCAGTGTTGTTCTGCCATGCGTTTATCAGTCTTCTACCATGCATGTGTTAGTCTTGTTCCACCATGCATGTGTTAGTCTTCTACAATGCATGTGTCAGTGTTGTTCTACCATACATGTGTCTGTGTTCTACCATGCATGTGCAGTATTGTTCTACCATGTGTGTGTCAGTGTTGTTCTAGCATGTGTGTGTCAATGTTCTATCGTGTGTTTTGGTGTTCTGCAATATTCAAAACATCTTTGGGTCTCCATGCAAAGCACAGTCCATCTTCCAGTGGTTTTGCCAGCCTCTTTATCAGGGTCATCAGGCCCTATTTCATGCTATGTCTCAGTAGTGGCTCCTTGAACTGTGTGCACTTCATTATCCACTCCATGCATTTTCATGCATCTGAAACCAATACTAGGCGTGTAGGTCACAGCCATATTCTTAATTCAGGGACTGAAATAAGTCATGACCTTGAAGAGCAGGTTCTTTCAGTAAACTCCTTTCAAAAGAGTTTGTATTGCTACTATGCAGTCTTTCCTCAGAGATACTTTCCATGTTTTAATGTAAAGTAGTTGGGTCATCTTCCTTAAGATTGCTAATATACTTGACAATAGCAGCTTCAGTAACCTGAAACCACTCTATGTGCCCATAAATTTTAAACTTGTTTGAATTTCTCCATTTTTGAATTATATGTCTCTCAGTTTCATATCATTAGCCAAGAACATCAGTCCATTAAAGAATTAACCTTGATCAAACTCTCTGGGCATGAGCAACAGGATGCAGTTATCCCTTATGCCAGTAGCCCAGTTCCAAAATGTTCTCTGCAGTCTTTCCTTCCCCTTAGAAAGTTCATAACCAAAGCCTCCAAATACAATTCTCTCTACTTTTAGCATTTTCTTCCTTTCATTAGAATAGGCCATAAAACTTGGCTTACTGTTCTAGAAGGCAACTTCAGTTTCAGGTACCAAATCTGTGCCTATTTCTGCAAAACAAAACTTTCAAAAGACCATAATCCACACGGTTAGTTAGATTCATCAAACAGCAATAACCCACTCTCTGGTACCAGTTTCTGTCAAAGTCAGCTTCATATGATTAGGATAAACTTCCAAACCAAGTACAGTTTATGGGAAGAAGGGATTTATTGAAGCTTACAGATCCAGGAGAAGTTCCAAAATGGTAAAGAGAGAGAGAGGAGAGAGAGAGAGAGAGAGAGAGAGAACCCACTACCAAAAGCAAGAGAAAAAACAAGCAGCCAAACAGCAGGGCACACAGGCAGAAATCCAACTTCTGTCTGTATATCTTTATGCTGGAATCCTAGATCTACCCTCAAACATCCCTTAGGGCTGGACCCTAGGATCCTCCTACAGTAATACTTCCTCCAGTCAGGCAGCTGGAAAACCATGAAGCTTTAGTAAAAATGAATTTATTAGGGGACATCCATTCAAACTACCACACATACATATGCATAAGTCTGTATTCTACCATGCACAGTGTATGGACAGTTTACTCTTCCATAGGCATTCCTTTTCATTCAGGAAGAGAAAGCCACAGCATTCAGGAAGTCTGTAAAGCCATCTCATGTACTGTTATGATGAACTCACAGAGGCTCAAAAATGACCTTTCAGGCCCAGGACTTGTTAATTTTACCTCCTTTGTAGAACCTTTGGGCAGTGTATCCTTGCTGAAGGAGGTGTGCCACTTAGAGTGGACCTTGTGGTCTAGCCCTATTGGGTGTTGTGAGCTGACTCAAAACTGCTGTCTCTCTCGTCCTCTCTCTCTCTCTCTTTGTGTTGTATGAAGAGATGAACCATCTTCTTGTTCATTCTATGCTTTTCTCCACCATCATTAAAGTCACCTCAAACTGTAAGCCTAAAATAAACCCTATTCTCCCATTATATGCTTCTGGTTGGGTGTTTTGTCCCTGCAACATGAAAATAATGGCTACAGCAGAAGAAGCATGGCAGGAGAAGAAAGCAGAATCTCACATTTCATAACATCAGGGAGAAAGCAAACAGGGTGAGTTCACTGAGTGTGGTGCATGAGATTGGGATTTAACACCCCAAGACCTACCCCTAGCAACAAACATCCTCCAGCAAAGCTCTATCTCTATCTCACCAAAGACTCCCCCCACTGGGAATTATGTAAGAGGCTTAATCACAAACACATGAAGTGATGGGGGAAATTTAAAATTCAAGCCACAACAAAATGTTTCATGAAGTTTTTCTATGCATAGACTCATGTTGTCTTTAAAGAAGTATAGTTTTACTTCTGTACTTCCAGTACAGTTGCATATTTGTACCTGATTATTTCCAATTCAAAGCTAAAAATAAATATTGTGAACTGGAGAGATGGCTTAGCATTTAAGACACTTGCCTTCAAAGCTGAAGGACCTAGGTTCAATTTCCCAGGACCCACATAAGCCAGATGTGCAGGGTGGTTCATGTGTCTGGAGTTCATTTGCAGAGGCTGGAGGTTCTTGCATGTCCATTCTGTCTTCCTATCTGCCCCTCTTTCTCTCTCTTTCTCCCTCAAATCAGTAAATAAATAAAAATTAAAAAAAGAAATCTTGCAAGCAAATATTATCTTTTACAGACACTGAGAAAAGTATTAAATAATGAATGATGGCTTATCCTGGTGGTGTGGTCCTGTATCCCAGATAGTTAGGAAGCTAAGACAGGAGACTCATAAGTTCAAGGTCTTCCTAAGCTACAGAGTGATTTCAAGGCCAAGCTGCATGTGGTGGTTTCAGTAAGATATCCCTAACAGCCTCACGTGTTTTGAATACTTGGTCCCCAGCTGGTGGCAGTTTGGGAGGCAGAGCCTTGTTGGAGGAGGTGATTGTTGGGGTGGACCTTCAGGTTTATTAGCCAGCTTGACAGTGCTCAGATCACTCTCGCTGCTTCCTGCCAGCTGCCATGGGAAGGTGTGATGTCCAGCTTCTGCTCTACCATCCTTTTCCTGCCATGATGAAGGTGAAATAAGCCCTTTCCTCCCATCGGCTGCTTTTGGTCAATTGTTTTGTCCCAGCAACATGAAGGTAACTACAACTCAGAAATTTAGTTAGGCCTTGCCTCAAAATCAAAAGAAAAGTATAAAGGACCTTAAATCAGTAGAAAAGAGTCCTGGAGTTTGATCATAGACAGCACCACCTAAAATAAAACAAAACCAAAAAAATCAGTAAATCAAGCATAACAACAACAACAACAAAAAAACTAAAATGGCTACAGTGTGGATCTGGAATGAAGCCCCTATCTTGGTGCCTTGGGAAGTTGTAGAAACTTTAAGAGTAGGGCCTAGTGGGAGGTTTTATGTCACTGGGGCTGTGTTTTGAAGGGATTGTGGGGCTCCTTGTTCTTTCTCTCTTTTGCTTCCTGACTATGGGGTGAATGGATTTGCCCTGCAATGCACCCCATCATGATGAGCTCCTTGGTTATAGATATCAGAGCAATGGATTGGCCAATCAGGGACTTCTAATTCATGAGCCAAATTAACTTTCTACTCCTTAAGTTGACTGACTAAATGCTTTTTTTTTTTTTTTTTTTTTTTTTTTTTTTTTTTTTTTGGTTTTTCGAGGTAGGGTCTCACTGTGATCCAGTCTAACCTGGAATTAGTCTCAGGGTGGCCTCAAACTCACGGCGATCCTCCTACCTCTGCCTCCCAAGTGCTGGGATTAAAGGCGTGCACCCCCACGCCTGCCCTAAATGTTTTTTTTTATGTGACAGGAGTTGGTTAATATATAATGTTAATTTAATGAGTTACTTAGATTAAATTAAAACTATGGAAAAAGTGAAAAAATGTCAAAACATATATGATAATCATGCTCAACTATTCCATGGGAAGGAGACAAAAGAAAAGGTGAGGAATACAAATTAATTCAAAAGACTTAGCAGTATGTCCTGGGCACATTTGATAAGAATGATAGTACAATCACACCAGCAAGCACAGCCCTCACTGGTAGTGAGTTTGTGCAGCACTCTGCCTCCTTTCATTCTTCCTCCTCATTAGGAAACATTCATTAACTTCCTCAGTTTGCATTATGATGGAAATAAAGTTTAGAAAAGGCAAATGACTTACTTCCAGGAAAAGCCACTAACAAACAGAAACAGAAACATTGTGCAAACCTGGGAAGCCTAACTTCCAAATCATGCTCTTGGGGTCCTGACTCCCTCAAGGTCAGACCTGTCCATCAGTGGAAGTGTGTATGTGAAAAGCCCAAGTTGGATATTGTTAACTAAATACAAGATGTGCATGTGTGCGCATGGTGGCTTATACCTGTAACCCCAGCACTCAGGAGGCAGAGGCAAGAATTCAATGTCATGTTTGGATATATAATGAATTCAAGACCAGCCATGACTATTTGAGATCCTGCCTCAGCCCCAGCCTCCTTTACAAGAGGAATTAATAAATACAGAATCCTGTTAAAGGATTTTCATTGTAGCTTCAGGGTTCTTTATATCTAAGAGTATTCCAAATCCAAAGAGATATCAATCTATGATTCCACTGATTGCAGTGTACATTAGGGTATGGATGAAACTGTTGGAAAGGCAAAAGTTAGAACACAGCCACTTACCTGTATGTGTATAGCTATATATACAATTAATACCACTGCATGTTTGTGATGTATATAAATCATAGATAAATAAGTAAATATATACATTACATATATGTATGTGTATGTGTGTGTATCTTTTCATAACAGGATAGAGGAAGACAGATGTTTCAATTTGTAAATGACTATATTTCTTGAGATAATCTGGGATTTCATCCAGGTAGGGGTTCTACAGAGCCCAACAACCAGCTTCCTTTTCTTAATCCAATGGCCAGTGGTTGTTGAGTCTTAGCATCTCAGGAAGGGACATGTCTATAGGAAGTACCTTCATGCAAGCTGGTCAAGTGCCGTTGCTCATGTTCCTTGCTCTGAAATTGACTATGCTATCTCCTTTCAACAAAAACTGGGGCAAAGTTTTCCTCACCACATATTTGTGAAGGATGAGTTTTCAATGCTCAGCTAATACCTTCTGAGCATAGGACTGTTAAGAGCTCTCTTTCTCTCTCTCCTCCCTCCTCCTTTTTTCCTCTCCCTTTCTTTCTCTCCTGTTTTCCTTTATTTCAGTGCTAGAGATAAAATGCCTTGATGCTCACTTGGCAATTGTTCTACCACTGAGCTCTATCCCTAGCCCTATGACTATTTCCTTTCCAGGAACTTCTTTTTAATAGAATTAAGCCTTAAATGTATGTTTAGACTATCAATTGCTTTGTCTAATCTGCATATATAATTCATTAATAATCCAGAAGTCATCATGTTAATTATTTGTGTGTGTTAGTATTTCTGTCACTTTGGCAAAATAACCAACAGAAGGACTTAGCAGGATAAAAGTCTTATTTGGGCTCACAGGCTGAGGTCTCAAGTCCATGGCTGGCAGCTCTCTCATGTCTAGACTATGGTTATGCAGAGTGTCATGAAGGGACAAAGCTGTTCACCTCAGTGGCAGTCTAGAAGCAGAGATACAGAGAGGAGCCCAACACAGGACATTGTCCCCAATGACATGGCCCCCAGTAACCTGCTTCCTCCTGCTACACCCTACCTGAAGTTTCCAGAACCTTGTAAAATCCCACCACCACCTAAGAAGCAAAACTTGAGTATTTGAGAATTTTGGGAGAGACACTTCATATTCAAGCCATAATAATATTTTGAAAAAGTTAGTCCTCATAGGCTTATTAATTGGTAAATTTGCTATCTATTAAAACCATGAATGTCTGTTATTATAAAATGACACAAACGCATCCTCAGTATTTCTTTATATTTTTATTTAAGAGAGAGAAAGGGTGAGTATGGGTGGACCATAACCTCCTGCTACTGCAAACAAACTCCAGATGCTTGTGTTACTTTGTGCATCTGGCTTTATGTTTGTACTAGAGAACTGAACCTAGGCCATCAGGCTCTGGAAGGTAGCATCTTTAACCACTGAGCTATCTCTCCAGCCCCTTCTCAGTATTTTTGAAATCAAAATGTTTGCTAACGACATAAATAATCTATAGCAATTTATTAGTACTTTTAAAAACTTACTTTTATAGCAAACTGTCCTTTTTAAAATACTGAAACTTATTTCTAAAATACTTTGTTAAAGAAATATAAAATAATATCTGATCATTTTATAGAAGGAAAAATTTCCATACATAGCTTGGAACCGAGTGAATCCATTTAGGGCTGGTCTGTCAGTTGGACTTTTCCATGAAGCTAGTTGAAAAAAGCAGAAAGAATTCATACATGCAGACATAACCTATCTTGTGTCTATTGGACCACAGTTCCTCATCTTTTCAGAAATTTCTATCCCCGTGCTTTGCTCTTTCCACAAAATCTCGAACGGGAGCCAGCTATTCCTAGACATTACCTAAAGGCCCAGCACTGTGCATGCCTGGGTGCTGAGTGCCTGCGTTCCTATGGAATGAGCATGGCTCCGTCCTGCGCTGGGTCCAAGCCTAGCATGCCTCTCCTGTTCCTCAGAGGCTAAGCCATTGACATCACTGGAATGTACGAGCTTATAATCAAACTGCATATTTAGCACCTCATTAACAGTAGAAAGTAAAACAAGCCCGTGGTGGCTCCTTCTATGCTCTCATGAAGGGATCAGCCTCTACCAGGAGGCAGGGGGAGGTTTATCAGTACAGCCAGAAGGAACAGCGACTTTGCTGTTAATGAGAGTGTAAATTAGGTTCCCAGGGATAGTGGGTGAGATGATAATCCCCCAGAACTGTCTGGCCTGCTTAGCTGGGTATGTACTGCCACTGGCTCCAGGCCATGTGGCCAGGCAGTGGTTAAGGGCTTTCTTGGAGGTTGACGTGTCCAGGAGCCCAAGACTGCAGGTCCTCCACGGGCTTCTGTTTTTGCTTCTCTCTGTGACCTGTTTTTGCCTCCCCAGACTTAGCTCTCCTCTGTGCAGCTTATTTTCTTTCAAGATTGAAGCTGATGAAGTCATGTACTTTGAAGAACTATAGACTAAATACTGTCCTTCTTGTAGGTCTATAGACACTTTTGATAAGTATTGTTAGAACAAATCAGTGTTTATCTTCAAGGAATTGGCGCTAATATTAGAATTTTTGGCATCGATGGGTTTGTATAAAAAATAGTCAAGCAGTTCAAGGAACTCCCAGATAGTTATCTACAAAGATAGGACCTAATGTTATAATTGATGGTTTCTAATTTTAGTGAATGTTGTCATTCAACATGGAAGATGGGAAAGCATTGTTCTAGAAGCACTATAACTATATTGTGTGGTGGGACACTGGTAGGGTCTTAAGCTCATCTGTGGTTCCCCTTTTTAGCCTCAGTTTCCTCAGGTCTTGAATAATGTTTACATCTTTACCAAGCTAGCATGAAAATAAAATGAAATTGTGTATGTGAAAGCCCTTAGGAAAAGCACAAGGTGACCGGGAAATATAAAATATGAGTATTTAATTTCTGATTTTCTGGAGAGTAGAGCAACATTCCTCATCTACCATTTGTAACCGTATTAGGTTAGCAATGTTAGGTTAACTATTTGATGGGGAAAGCAAAACAAAAAGGGTTAGGGAGCACAGTTTAATGGTAGAGTGTGTGCTTAGCATATTCAAAGTCCCTGGGCTTGATCTGCAGCAAAAGAAAAAAGAAGAAAGAAAGAAAGAAAGAAAGAAAGAAAGAAAGAAAGAAAGAAAGAAAGAAAAAGAAGTAGAAGAAGGAAGGAAGGAAGGAAGGAAGGAAGGAAGGAAGGAAGGAAGGAAGGAAGGAAGGAAGGAAGCTCATAAAGAGGGTAAAGGTAGTTAACTTGCCCATTATTCATGTAAATGGCCAACTCAAGACTTGGGTATACTTGGCATGTTCTCCACAGCATATTAAATACAGACAGTTCCAAGTTCGAGAAGGATTAATTTGGTCCTTTTTTGCATATGAGTGTGTGTATGCCTGATGCGTGCCTTCATCATGTGTGGGTGCAAGTGTGTGCATGTGGAGGCCAGGACAACCTCTGGTGCTATTGTTAGGAACGTCATCCACTCATTTTTCAGACAGGGTCTCTTATGGGCCTGGATCTTGAGTGAGCCCTAGAGATTCTCTTGTCTCTGCTTGCCCAGCACTGGGATTACAGGAGCATCCCACTAAACCCAGCATCCTGGCATTTGGACACAGGTACTAGAGATCCAGCTCAAGTCCTGATGCTTGCCTTTACTACTCAACTGTTTCTCCAGCTCCCAGATTCAAGACTTTTTGTTTTTTCACTTCACATCAGTGCAATCGCTATAAACATTCATAAAGAACACACTTTGAATTTTGAGTCAGGATCTTTCTCCAAGTCAGCAAAGCATGGTGGTTCCATTTCTCAATGTTGAGCTGTGATAGTGACCACAACTAGCAGTAATCCATTCCGTAATTACAAAAGGGAAATCTTGGCACCCTATAGCTACTATATGTTGATATGAGATGTCTGGAGGTTGGTTGGATTCAGTACAGTGTGTGTGTGTGTGGTGTGTGTGGGGGAGTGCATGTATGAGATGTGCATGTGTGTGTGTCCATGCCCAGCTTGTCGTTAGTTAGAAATTTTAAAGTATTTTTTTTAATGAGAGAGGGGGAATATGATCATTTCAGGGCCTCCTGTCATTATAAGATCTAGGTACATATGCCACTTTGTGCATCTGGCTTTATGTGTGTACTGGGGAATTAAATCCAGGCAGTTGGGCTTTGCATACAGGCACCTTTAACTGCTAAGCCATCTCTCCAGCCCTAATTATTCTTTTATAATAGTCATTCTACTATAAGTGAGGTGATATGCTATTGGGACATATTTTTTAAATAAAAAAGAACTTTATTAAAAATTCATATAATTTCCTCCCAACAGCCTTCTTTAACCCCCTTTCCCATCATCACCCTCCATTGAACCTCCTCTTGTATATTATTCAGTCTTCTACTTTAATGGTTTTTCTTATTCAGTCTTCCATTTTTTTAATATTTTATTTTTACTTATTTATTTATTTGTCAGAAAAAGGGAGGGGGGGAGAGAGAGAAAGAATAGGCACACCAGGGTCTCTAGCCACTGCAAACAACTCCAGATGTTTTTGCCCCCTTGTGCATCTGGCCAACATGGGCCCTGGGGAATCAAACCTGGGTCCTTTGGCTTTGCAGGCAAATACCTTAACCACTAAGCCATCCCTCCAGCCCTCAGTCTTCTATTTTAATGTGTATTCTTCCTCTTTTCTATTGTCCATGATTGCCTATAGAAAGGTATTTATACAGGTCTTGTGTAGGTAATGACAGCCACTGGGAGTCCATTCAGTGCATTTTGACTTATTTCATGTTCCACCTTCAATGTGTCAGTGGGACTGTGAGCTTCTGCAAGTGAAGGGGCATCTCTACAGTGGTTGGGTCAGTCCAAAATGTTAAGCCTGTCCTTATTAAATTAATCAGTGAATGAAGGAGCATGGAAGAGTGACATCTTACAGAGTCATTTCACTTGGGAGCAAAAGGATCTCAGAAATAGAAATAGGGAAGTTGCTGAAGAAGCATGGGAATTTCTGGGGAAAGACTTACACCTGTGGTTTAAAAGGGCTAGTGAGGGGTTGTAGTTCTTCAGTGTCCACTTCATACCTGATAAGGCACATCCTATTTAACTTTCCACCACTCTTTAGCAGTGGTGGCCAGAAATGTAAACCATGTTTTTGGTGAGAGTAAAGGGGTGGGGGGTAATAAATAGACTTATTTTCTACAATAAAAATAAAATGAAAAAAAACTTTCTGATACTTACAAAAGTGCCAAGAGGGACAATCTTTCAATTGTGAGAGTAACTAAAACACCTTCAGTTAACCCTCTCTTCTTCAGCACTGTATAAGCATCAAAGAAAAAAATATGATTAGGTAACATTTTATATAAATAGTTAACAATGATAGATAAAAGTATAGTCATAGAGTTGTTTTCAAGAATGATCATACTAGTGAGGTTGTCTCATATAAACTTGCAGGTATGTTTGGCAAAATCTTACATTTTCTGTAGGACATGTAATGAGAAGCAATCTCATTTGAACTCATTAAAGGAAGGCTTTACACAGTATGTGCACTAACTGGGTCGGTGGGCTGGGCCCTCTGATTCTGTAATCAATATGCCTGAGAAAATGAGACATAGTAATAAAAATAAGTGCTTGACTTGTCAGCTAAAATTTATTGTATGAACGTATCAAAGTCCAAATTCTCCTTTCCAAGATTCCTGGTGGCTTGCCAAAAGTGGGCCTGAAGTATTAAGAAATCAAAAATATGCAGGACGGTAGGAGCCAATAGGACCTTATGAGCATCTTTTCTTCAAAGGAAAGTGATTTTTTTAATGTAAAGGATTGTTTCAACAGGATCATGTCGACATCTGCAATAATTCCTCTTCATGGCATCATTATTAAGTTTCTTGAATTCCTGACCAGATTCAGGGTGACTGAAAAATTGATGAAAAATTCCAATGGCTGAAAGAGAACATTGAGTGCAAATGCCTTTCTTTCGTAGTCCCTCGTGACAAACTCTACCTGCTCCATGTGCTATCGTGGGAGCTAGTGGAGCAGAGACTTGGGGAGCAGAGGGACAGGCCAGGAAGGCACAGGAACAGCCCAGGAGGGCAGAGGAACAGCTGGTTATTTAATGCATAGAGCTACCTTGGGTGACATCTGCAGTGGTACTGCCTCCTATTTATTCAAGAATGGCTCAGAAATAATTAAATCAACTATTCTTAGTGCAGCAGGTGACCTGCTAGAGTCTGTTCAAGCCTGAATGACACAAAGATTAATGACACCATTATCAGGAGTCCACAAGACACTGTCAAAACATCTGATCAGCTATATTCATAGCCACAAGTTTCTGGTTTTGTAATGGAAACAAACATGTCACACATAGCAAGATGGATTTCTCTATGTAAATAGCATCATGCCTTCTGATCCATGTGATTGTCATCAAGCAAGAGCAGGAACAGAACTGGCTTGGCCTAGGTGACAAGGGAAATAAGAAGACACACCTGCGGGTTCTTTTCTTTGTTTTATGATTTGGTGGCGGCCAGAGCAATGAGCAGATGAAGTTCAGAGTAAGAAATCGTTGATTCTGTTTAGGTTTTGACATGACTAGAAAGCTTAGTTTTTTCATTGTAGAAGTTGTTAGTTCTGAATTCTAAGAAGTGGTGGATGAACACGAACTAACGAAAGAATGTTTCCCAGTAATTCTGAAGTGATAGCTGTAGATATAATGAAAGCATCCAAAAGCTATTGTTTCACATATATGTATATGCATGTGTACGTGTGTGGTTTTATGTTGAGGAGGGTTTGGGGCACAGGCTGAAAGAAACTCCTAGACTCAATAGAACAGGCCTACCACTCCCTGCCTGTCATGTGCTTGCGTGCCACTATTCGTTGTTTCTACAGCAGGCGCTAGAATACGTAGTGGTTGAAAAATATTAGAAAAAAATAAAATTGAGCAATGCTTCTGGAGATTTTCAAATGTAATAGTAGACTAATAAAGGGAATCAAGGCAAATGTACAGCTCTAGTTTGGGGCTTGGAAGTGAATTTCCTTTCATGGCCATCTGCACAGACCTGAATGGCTAAAAGGCCAGATGGAGGCAGAAGGCTTAGGAGTCCTTGTATACACGCAGACACAGCTACCAGGGCACACAGTTGCTAACTAGACTGTGGCATCTGTCAAATAAATGCCATTTTCTGAACTGGGCAAACCTACGATGCAGAGTGTTTGAACTGCTTTCAGGATCTGTTTATTGCAGGCAGCGCCCTGTGGCCACTACCAGATCTGGGATCTGAGGCTGTGAAGCACACACCATGTGTCACGTTGGACAAGCTATGCTGGCAATCCTTCTCTTCTCTGTCCTCTTTGTACTTTTCCTCCTGCTGGAAATTCCATCAAGTTTATTTTAACAGCTTACAACAAGTATAAAAAAAGGGACAATGTTCTAAATTATCTCGCTACTGCCCCCCTCCTATTTTTCTTTATTTAAAATAAATTAACTGCCCAGTGTGGTGGCACACGCCTTTAATCCCAGCACTAGGGAGGCAGAGGTAGGAGGATCACTGTGAGTTCTAAGCCAGCCTGGGACTACAGAGTGAGTTCCAGGTCAGTCTGGGCTAGAATGAGACCCTACTTCAACCCCCCCCCCCAAAAAAGTATCAAAGCTGAGGAGATAGTTCTGAGGATAAAGTGCCCACTGCTTAAGCTGGAGTAGAGTTTGATCCTCAGATGCCACATAAAAAGACAGAAACTAGCCAGGCATGGTGGCGAATGCCTTTAATCCCAGCACTCAGGAGGCAGAGGTAGGAGGATCGTTGTGAGTTCAAGGTCACCCTGACACTACATCATGAATTCCAGGGCAGCCTGGGCCAGAGTGAGACCCTCCCTCGAAAAAACAATAAATAAATAAAATAACAAATGCCTATCCCCTAACAACCCTGAGTCTGGCTTTGGATCAATCTCAATACCTACTTCCATGACAATATAGCCTAGTTACGCTACTGCCTTTCCTATTTTTAGGGGGAGGAGCATACCGTACTAGGGCTAAGTCCTTCACTACAGACCCTTGCCCACATTTCCAGTTTCAGGCCTCATCTCCCTCCTGGGAATCAGCATTGAAAGCCGTGGACCTCAACTTTCCTGTTTCCACAGTTGACGTAGACTTCCACAGTGTACTATCAGGTCGAACTTGGTAAAGGTATTGCTTCAATCATCTTTGCATACGCAGAAAAATCTTGGTTTTCTCTCTTACGGGGAACATGGCTGTCCAATTATCTGATGACGAGGATGGGGCTGGTAGTCAATACAGACTTCCCAGTGGGCAATTAGTTCAGTTTTAGAAAGATGAACAGGTCAGGCAGACAGAAGCCCTCGTGGGTGGGACACTATCATACAGTCTGCAGAATGTGCTTCCTGTCATTCTTTATACTGCTGTTTTCTGTCATGGATCAGATTTTAGCCTCCACAAGCCATGGTTTATTGCTTCTGTACTCCATCCCTCGTCTCAAGCTGAGTGCTCCTAGCCTGGAGTGAAGTGCAGTGAATAGCAGGTCAGGTCCTTTCTGCATATCCATGGCTCAAATCCCCCAGGGCTGTGCAGAGAGCCCATGTTTGTGCCCTGGTAGTGGGTGAAGAAGGAGGAAGGGACACAATAAGACACCTGAGCAGGGACCTCCAATCTCTAGAACAACCTTGTTGCTGTCACAGGGTCCTCCTCATCCAAGTAGTCCATGTTAATCCATCTTCCCCTTCCTGAACATCAACCACTCCAATCCATGCTAATACCCATTCCCTTTCTACATGGTTTCCCTGTTTATCCTCATGAAATGGACTGCAATTGAGCCTTGACCTAGCAAAGGCCATGAAATGAGCCCAGCATGACACACTAGTACTGTATTTGACCATGGAAAAATTCCATATCCCAACATGAATAAAGATCACTTCAAACAACCATATAATGGTGGTATTTCATAGATCAGACATGCTAGCCTTTTAAAACCATCATATAACGTAATTTGAACAGTCACCCAGAAAATATGATAAACTAGAAAGTAAAGATGCTTTTTCAACTTTCCTAGGCAGACATCTACAATGAGAACTATCTGTCCAGTTCTGTTGAGCTCAAAGCTTGTGATTTTTGTAATAAGCAAACTCTATTTTTCCTATATTGGGAAATTTCATTGGTTGATTAGTGAAAACTCCATTTAGTGATGCATATTTCTTCAAGTTGCATGAGGTCAGTACAATTTATTTATATTAATATTGCACAATTTTCATCTTTAAATTTGTATTAATAAAATTAAAACACAAGTGTATTCATTTATAGGAATGGTCACATTACCCATGTGGCGTTAGCAAATTATTTACTTTGCTCACCCTAAAAAAAATATTTAAAATTTAAAATATTTTGCCCTTTGATAGACCTAGAAATTTAAAGTTCCAGAAAAAAAAATCAAAATAAGGAAACTGATTAATGGTGGTGGTGGGGGGGGATTAAAATGCTGTCAGAAAATGTGTCCAAAATTTAGTTATCCATATGAAATACGTTGACTATTTTGTTTTGTCACATAAAAAGCACCAAAAGTATGTTGTATGAATCAAACGACAACAATCATCTTTCTGTATTTTGGTTATGTCACTAGTAAGCATGCTTGAGCAGTTACTCTCTGATGTAGCAGCAGCATCTCAGCCTGGGCTGCGGATCACTCTGATGGTCAAATCCAAGGCTATTTACATGCTTCAGATTTTGGAGACTCACATAACTTCTGGGTTCCTCACTGTCTTTATTTAGCTCTTCGGGTTCCCGTGGAGTACTTAGAACAGTGTATCACACAACTAACAGCACAGTATGTCACCTGGCTCTTTTTTGTGTATGCGTATGTGTGTTTGTATGTGCATGAGCATACATGTGTCCATGCATATATGTGCTTGTATGTGTGTGGGCACACATGTATCATGAGTTTATGGAGGACAGACATACACTTTGGCTGTTTTCTCTATTGCTCTATTCTTTGAGACAGGGTCTCTCACTTACCAATTTGGCCAGGCTACGCAGTGAGCCTCAAGGATTCTGTCTCCTCCTCCCCAGGTCTGGGATTATAGGCTCGTATCACCATGTCCAACATTTTACTTGAGTGCTGGGGATCCAAATTCTGGTCCTCATTTTACACCGCAAACAGTTTACCCACGGACCCATCTCCCCAGCTCCTAATATCTATTATTTGAATCATAAGGCTAAATAACATTTTCCAATCAATAACTTATACATTCATTGTTATTGTGGATTGGGTGTCATATATATATGTATGTGTATATATATATATATATAATGTTATATATATTAAATAGGTTTATTTACTAGTTACTAGTAATAAAACAGATAACATGCTCCTTATATATGAGGAGCTTGTTGCTTAAAATGCAAATTGTGATCTTGTGCTTGTGTATGTGAGTATATCCAGAAAAGTTATCAAGCTAGTGTGTGTGTGTATGTGTGTGTGTGCGTGCGCGTGTGTCCAGAATAGTTATCAAGCTCTTTGGTTGGTCTCCTAGGTGAAATGTGAGAAGGCCACAGACTCTGAGTTGCAATGTTGGAATGTGTTTAATACTCTGAAATCCCAAACTGGCCTGTTTGTTCCTTGCAAGTAGAATGAAGTGCTTCACCTCGCCAACCACAGCCAAGAGCCAAGTAGAGAGCAGTCCCGTCGGAGGCCTCTGTGCCGTGGAGAGCCGGGTGACTTACCAAGGCCACCCACGGCCAGAGAAGCACACCGGGAAGGAATGTAACTTAAGAACCTGGGATAAGCCAAGTATCATTAAAAGCCCTCTGCCTAAGGGACTTACTGAGTGCTCTGTCCTGTGGCGGATTCCCAGCTCTTCCCTGAGTCTCAGCCACTGCCCTCAGAGCTGGAACTTGGACAGGGATGTTTGTGACTAGGACCCTGCTTGGAGATGAAGTTACCTGGAGAACACACGTCCCTCTACGGTAGTAGGCCATCTTGGAGCTAAGAGTCAGTATTATGTGTGGGGACAGGATGGGGCGAGGATGAGTGGAGATCTTAGCACTTTTGTGGTGAGGAGCTTGCCTTGGTTTGTTATCACAGTGATGATTTTTGCAAACACTTTAGTGGGGTTATCACTCTAAAGAAGGATGTGTGATGGTTGTGTGGCCTGTGTCCAGGCCACTCCTCTGAAATCTGAGGGGCAGGTAATATTACATGCAGCCACATTCCTTTTCATTTGTATAAATTTAAAGTGTGCTTTTGATATAGAAAGAAAAATGCTGCTCAGTTCATTAGCCTACTTATGGATTGGAAGTTTTGAGGAGTTTCGTTGTTGTTGTTAGTTTTTGTTGTAGTTTAACTTTTTTAGTTCTTTATATATTGTAGATATTATATAACCCCAGTCTGAAGTATATCTAGCAAAGACTTTTCTCCTATTCTGTAGGCTGTGTGAGCCTTATTTTGACATTTTGTTGGCTGTGTAGAAGCTGTTTAATGTACACACCCATGTG
Source organism: Orientallactaga sibirica (assembly GCA_036365145.1). Taxonomy (NCBI): domain Eukaryota; kingdom Metazoa; phylum Chordata; class Mammalia; order Rodentia; family Dipodidae; genus Orientallactaga; species Orientallactaga sibirica. The sequence continues at coordinate 35,259,841 of JAEOAD010000020.1, read as the reverse complement.
TACTGCTGTCCTATTCAAACAGCAAGGAAATGTAGTCAGCCTAGATTTTCACCAGCAAATGAAAGGATAATGAAAACATGCTCTATATACAAACATAGGTTTATTCCATGTAAGGAAAATGAAATTATGAGATTTGCAGAAAAAGGAATGTATCTTAAAATCATTATATTAAGTAGCTCAGATTCAGAAAGACAAAGAGCGTATATTTTGTCTCATATTTCAAATCTAGGTTTTAATTTATAGAGATATATATTTATGTACACTAGGTCATGAAACAGAGAGGAGACCAGGAGAGAGGAAAGAGAGGTTTTGAGAAAATGGAAGGTGATGTGAAAGCAGAAAAAGGGTGCAAAAAGGAGTACATAGTGTACAGGGAGAAGGGGAGAACAGGGAAGGAGATGAAACAAGAAAAAAACTAATTATGTGTGAAAACTTCATACTATTACTTTGTATACTAATTAAAAAAACAGAAAAACAATATACTGTATCTTCTCACTTCTCAGTGGAATCTGAAATGAGAAAATTGTCAGTCATATAGAAATGGGGACTAGAAACATGGCTATAGGGTGGGAGGATGCAGGGAGCTGTAGATCAAAGTGTAGAAACTTGAAATTATGTGGGGTAAGGAAGCTGACAGAGATATGCTCAGCAGTAACACTCCAGTTAATATGCCCCATGGTGCAAACTTGCCATATTTTCCAAGTTCTAAGAAGATAGGGTAAAATACAGGTCTTAAGAGATAATTTTGGTTAATGTTTTCCTAAGCTGAAGGCTCATTATTTACCTTTCTGTCTGATTGCTTCTCCAGGAATTGCCTGACTGCTGTTCTGGAGACAATATTGTTATATCATCAAGAAGTGATTGGGGCATAAAGTCAGCACTGATAACTCTGGAGAGAAGCTGCTGTGAGCCATGGAATGTGTCTTTGCCTGTATGCAATTGTACGTGTCATTACAGACTAAATCAGGGAAAGAGGCTGATCTGTGTACTTCAGTGAGTGGCTGCTGTATTTTAGGGAGTGGTTAATGTTTTTTGTAAAAATCCTGGGATTGTTTGGTCATTCATTACAGGTATTAAAGCAAAACTGAGATTCTGCTGCATTATGAAGTTTGGCCCTTTCTTTTGGAAAAATCTTAATGATCAAGAAAGCATGTGTTTTTACTCAGATATGTTTTATGACATAGCTGTAAAAGCTTGACTCAAATAGACCTACCGCAGCCTTGCATTGTTCTGTAGACAGTAATAGGGTTTGCTTCTAAAATGCCTTTGTGTTAAGTTAAAAATATAGGAGTTACTTATGAATTCTTTGTTACCAGCAACAAGAACAATAAAAAACAGTGTGTGAGCCAGTGTTAGTTTTGGGGTTGAAGACCTTCTAGTGATGGGTGTGTGACACCAGTTCAGTCTGTCCGCCTGGGTCACTATTAGCAACTGTGTTCAAAGGGCTTTTTACTTAGCACAAATGATGTTCCAGAAGGAATGAAGTGATACATTGGATTTCCATGCACTCTTTGTATTTTTTCATGATATTTGCAGGGGGAAAGGGAAAATATGTTTTCACTGAGATCCTCTGCCACAAAGGGCAAAAAATCCGAAAGATGTAACATGGAAGTTGCATTGTTCTTAGCGGGGAAAGACCTGTAGACTGTGACCAAGTGAATATTAATACAGCAGCTGATTAATATAGTGGAGCTATGTAGGTACTTAGCAACATGTAATACTTACTTCACAGATAGTCATGCTATGCAGGCACTTAACAACATGTAGTGCTCACTTGACAGTCAAGCTATGCAGGCACTTAACAACATGTAGTACTCACTTGACAGATACTCAAGCTATGCAGGCACTTAACAACACGTAGTACTCACTTGACAGTGGAGCTATGCAGACACTTAACAACATGTAGTACTCACTTGACAGATAGTGGAGCTATGCAGGCACTTAACATGTAGTACTCACTTGACAGATAGTGGAGCTATGCAGGCACTTAACAACATGTAGTACTTACTTGACAGATACTCGAGCTGTGCAGGCACTTAACAACATGTAGTACTCACTTGACAGATAGTGGTAGCTCATGACAGGCAGCTGTGCAACAACAACATGTAGTACTCACTTGACAGATACTCGAGCTGTGCAGGCACTTAACAACATGTAGTACTCACTTGACAGATAGTGGAGCTATGCAGACACTTAACAACATGTAGTATTCACTTGACAGATAGTGGAGCTATGCAGACACTTAACAACATGTAGTACTCACTTGACAGATAGTCCAGCTGTGCAGGCACTTAACAACATGTAGTACTCACTTGACAGATAGTGGAGCTATGCAGGCACTGAACAACATGTAGTACTCACTTGACAGATACTCGAGCTGTGCAGGCACTTAACAACATGTAGTACTCACTTGACAGATAGTGGAGCTATGCAGGCACTTAACAACATGTAGTACTCACTTGACAGATACTCAAGCTACGCAGGCACTGAACAACATGTAGTACTCACTTGACAGATACTCAAGCTACGCAGGCACTGAACAACATGTAGTACTCACTTGACAGATAGTCGAGCTATGCAGAGCACTGAACAACATGTAGTACTCACTTGACAGATAGTGGAGCTATGCAGACACTTAACAACATGTAGTACTCACTTGACAGATAGTCGAGCTATGCAAGGCACTGAACAACATGTAGTACTCACTTGACAGATACTCGAGCTGTGCAGGCACTTAACAACATGTAGTACTCACTTGACAGATACTCAAGCTACGCAGGCACTGAACAACATGTAGTACTCACTTGACAGATAGTGGAGCTAACAACATGTAGTACTCACTTAACAATATGTAGTATTCACTTAACAGAGTACTAGTTGACAGATACTCAAGCTACGCAGGCACTGAACAACATGTAGTACTCACTTGACAGATAGTGGAGCTATGCAGGCACTTAACAACATGTAGTACTCACTTGACAGATAGTGGAGCTATGCAGACACTTAACAACATGTAGTACTCACTTGACAGATAGTCGAGCTATGCAGGCACTGAACAACATGTAGTACTCACTTGACAGATACTCAAGCTACGCAGGCACTGAACAACATGTAGTACTCACTTGACAGATAGTGGAGCTATGCAGACACTTAACAACATGTAGTACTCACTTGACAGATAGTCGAGCTATGCAGGGACTGAACAACATGTAGTACTCACTTGACAGATAGTCGAGCTATGCAGGCACTTAACAACATGTAGTACTCACTTGACAGATAGTGGAGCTATGCAGACACTTAACAACATGTAGTACTCACTTGACAGATAGTGGAGCTGTGCAGGCACTTAACAACATGTAGTACTCACTTGACAGATAGTGGAGCTATGCAGGCACTGAACAACATGTAGTACTCACTTGACAGATACTCGAGCTGTGCAGGCACTTAACAACATGTAGTGCACACTTGACAGATAGTCGAGCTATGCAAGCACTTAACAACATGTAGTACTCACTTGACAGATACTCGAGCTATGCAGGGACTTAACAACATGTAGTACTCACTTGACAGATAGTCGAGCTATGCAGGCACTTAACAACATGTAGTACTCACTTGACAGATAGTCGAGCTATGCAGGCACTTAACAACATGTAGTACTCACTTGACAGATAGTCGAGCTATGCAGGCACTTAACAACATGAAGTACTCACTTGACAGATAGTGGAGCTATGCAGGGACTTAACATGTAGTACTCACTTGACAGATAGTCGAGCTATACAGGCACTTAACAACATGTAGTGCTCACTTGACAGATAGTCGAGCTATGCAGGCACTTAACAACATGTAGTACTCACGTGGTAGATAATCATGCTATGCAGACACTGAATAACATATAATTATTTTTGCCTTCTTGCTGCCCTGTTAATTCTACAGAGTTCATTTTTCTTAATGAATTCTCGAAACTTTCTCTTGAGGTGAGGAGGCGGAGTACTGTAGACTTCTTAAGTTTTCACTTTCAACTCATGTAAGGTATGATCCCCACTTCTAGTCTTTTCGAAAAATTATTTTAATTGTGTAAGTTTATGGGGAACAGTGTAAGTATTTTGCCCCTATGCAGAATAAGTGATGTTCAGGCTGTAGCTAAAATTTGCATCTCCTTACATATGTTTTAATTTTTTCTGATGAGCTTTTAATAATTGAGCAAATTTATGGCATACAGATTATTATGACAATATATGTATGAAATGTACTGATCAAATCAGGGTACTTAACCTTTCCTTCCCTTTATCTTTGCTTTGTATTTGGAGACTTTTATCTCTTCTGGTTATTCATAACATATATTAAAATTTATTGTGCTCCCACTATTATCCAACTTCTCACTCTTCCTTATATTCTCCTTCTTCCTTATTAATCATCATTATGCACTCTAATAGACTTTTGAAAATATTCACATAGGAAATTAATGTGCTGTACATATTTCTATACAACTGTCTTGTTTCTATTAACATAATGATTTCCAGTTGCATTCTATTTTGTTCCTGAGGATATGGTGCCATTCTTCTGTGGCTGTGTCATAGTAAGTATATGGACCATGCTTCCTGTATTCATTCATCCATTGGTGTAGATATCTAAGTTTATTCTATATAGTGCCTATAGGAAATGCTACAGTGATTATAATTAATGTTCAGGTATACCTTTGGTATACTTAGAAGAGAGTAGCTACACATTGTGATGGCAAATGCAGGTAGGAAATTAGTGAAGAGGCAGGAGGATGCCAAGAGGGATGGCTGGATCCTATTGTGTATCTCATTTTGCTTTATTTTTTTATTTATTATTTTTATTTTTATTTTTTTATTTTTGGAGAGACACAGAGAGAGACAGAGAGAGAGGGAGGACAGATAGAGATGGGTGCGCCAGCAGCTCTCAGCTGCTGTGAACGAAATCCAGGTGCGTGTGCCCCCTTGTGGTCAAGTGCGGCATTGCACCCTTGTGTCACTTTGCATCTGGCTAAACGTGGGACCTGGAGATTGGAACCTGGTTCTTAGGCTTAGCAGGCAGGCGCCTTAACCGCTAAGACAGCTCTCCAGCCCTCATTTTGCTTTCCTAAAAGAAATCTTCCATACATCTGCCCTTGATGGGTGTATCTATCAACATTTTCACTAACAATGTATGAGAGCTACTTTTTCCCCACATCACTGTGATGATTTTCTTTTTTGTTTTAATTTATTAGATTTTATTTAGAGTATCACTACATGTCCCAAGCTGATCTCAAACTCATGATTCTCCTGCTTTGGCTTCTTGAGCACCAGGATTAGAGGTATATGCCACCATGCCCCACTTTTTATCTTTTTCATAACATCCATTTTAACTGGAGTAAGACAATAGCTCATTGTAATTGTGACTTTGTATTTCTCAGTTGGATGATGAGGATGATATTTTGTTCCTATTATTTTGACCATTTAAGTTTCTTCTTCTGACAAGTGATTACTCTATCTTTAGCCTTCAGGATTAGTTTTTACTAGGAACATAGCACAAAGACATTTTATGAACTACCAGCTTCACCATTTCCTTCATCAGGTGACAATGCTAAGTGCTGTGAAGTAATTTATTGTACACATAAATCACTCAGAACACACAGTGAATGTCAGCCATATGTCTGGCATAGTGGTTCTAAATGGTTATTATATATGTGGGTCTAGCAGAAAATACCAATAAAAGAAAAACTTGTGCTGGGTTACAGATCATCCTAATAGTCCTGAAATTACTCACAAAGAGCAGAGATAAGTCTCTGGTCGTCCTTGAGCCACCTGCAGAGAGAGACCAGAGAACATACAGAGAGAGAAGCTTCCTGCCACAAGCCTTCACAGGGGGAGACCAAATAAGGGAGATAAGTTCCTTGCCTGTGCTGCTAGTTACTGATAGTTTTGGGCTAAGAACAAAAATTACAAGAAATTTAAACTACATAGCTGCATGGTCACCCCACGTACATTTCTGTAACCTTGCTTGCTTGTAGGAAGAAAGATATAAAAAGCCCCTCTTGCCTGAGCTCAGGGCTGTCATGATTACAGAGTGATCTGGGTGTCAGCCCACTAGTATTAATAAATCTTCCTCTCTTCTGACTGCACAGCTCTGAGTCTTATTCAGGAAATTACTACAACATTTCCTGGAGGCCCCAGTGAGATAAGACTGCTGGACCCCTCCCCATTGGGTAGAAGGGGCCACTGCTCCTAGGCTCTACAGCCCACTATGGACCCTGGGATGGAGAAGTGTACACCCCCAATGTGATTCCGGGGCCTTCTAGCAGGAGGCCCAGAACAGTACTGCTGAGCCCTGAATGAGGGAACCCAAGCAAAGGAATGAGACGAAGATCCAGGAGCAACCAATAGAACCAGGGAGGTTCCCTGGGAAGGCAGTACACAAAGGAGCTGGCTCGGGCTGATCCCCATGAAGAGGACTCCCTGAACCTCAATGTGGCTTCGAGGTGAATGCCTTCTTTCCTCCAGGCAGACTGATGTTGGTTCAGTCCTGGTATCTAGCTAGATCAGAATTAATGGGACTAAATAGGTAACTGCTTAAACTCTGAGTGGCTGAGTGTGGATGTGAATGAATGTGGATGGCTCCATGGCCCTGAAGCTACGGAGTCTGAGTAGCCCCTAACCTGCGGTTCCGCTTGGGTCATCTAACCTAAATGGGCACTCCTCTCCCTACCTGACACATGGTTGATATGCGTGGCTCTCACTGGTAAGATCCTTTATGAAGTGGCCAGCCTGGTGGACTTCTGACTGAGGGAGAGTCTCTGGACCCTCCACCCTTCCCTGCACACACATCAAATACACCCTAGAGACATAAAATGGGTACCTCCCAGTTTAAGCACTGGATGCTGCTCCAGACTATATTAGAATATTTTAAGGCAGGATATTCTGGAACTTATGCTATCAAGCTGAAATCATCAAAGTTAAACACCTGCTGTGAAGTTGATTGGTCATCCTTTGGTGTGGAATGGATGGCCACCAGAAGGCACCCTAGACCTTGCTGCCATCTGCCCAGTGAGAGAGAGGTTTGCACTGGTGACCCAGGCCATCAAATAAATTTCCCTATATTGACTACTGGCATGCCCTGGCTCTGTGCCTGCCTGCCTGCCTGCCTGGCTGCACTTCCATGTACAAAGAAATTCAGCTGCAGTGCTGGCCACACAAACCACCAAACCAGAAGAGAAATCCCCAATCCATCAGACCCCTGAACAGGACTCTGAGCATCCCCCATATCTCCCACCCATGAATCTGTTGCCTCCTGCAATCGGTCCAGGACCAGAGACACCACCGTCCTTCATTTATCCAGCCCTGCTGTTGAAAGAGAGCCAGGGTCTGTTCCCCACCCGCCACCCACAGCAGACCCTCCAGCTGAGTGTCTTTCTTCAGCTGCCTCTCCAGCTGACAAGTGGGGAAGATCCCCAAACTCAGGCTTTGTGACAACCTGAGAGGAACTGGTACCCTTCTATGTGCTGAGAAAAGTCCGAGGCCAGCCACTCCCCACAGCAGTTGGGTTCTACAGGCTTGGGATTCTGGAATTCCCCACTATGGCAGGGCCTCTCTACCACCTCCTCTGTGGATCTGCGATGGACTCCTTGGACTGGACACAAGAAGAAGAAGCAGCTTTCAACATGCTTAAAGAAAGACTGAGTTGAGTACCTGTGTTAGCTCTCCCAGATATCGCCTGGCTTTTTATGTACATGTAAAGATACTAGGGCTTTTGTAGGCTAGGGGTGCTGACTCAGCAAATGGGACCATGGAATAGGCCAGTGACATATTTGTCCAAATGGCTGGACCCTGTGGCCACAGGATGGCCGCCCTGTCTCAGGGCATTGGCATCTACTGTACTGCTTGTAAAAGAAGCAAATAAGTGACATTGGGGCAGGCTATTACAGTCAGAGTCCCCTACCATGTCACTTCCCTACTCAATGGGTCAGCAAGCCACTGGATGACTGGGTCAAGAGTGGCCCAGTACCAGGCTATGCTGGGAGAAAACCTCCGACTATGAATTGAGGCAGTGCGAACCCTGAATCCAGCAACGTACCTAGAAGAGGAGGGGAACCTCTCCATTCTAGTGAAGAGATGGTGGAAGAAATATTTTCTTCCAGGCCTGATTTGAAAGATGAATCACTCCCTAACGCAGGTTTAGAACACTTCACTGTTGGGCACTGACGTTTACAAGGTGGGGAATACCACAAGGGGTATGCAATAGTTACTGTTAATGAGATCTTGGAGGCGGGGAGACTCCCCAATAACTCAGCTAGCTCAAAAGGCTGAGTTGCACACACTCACCAGGGCCCTTCTGTGAGCAGAAGGGAAGTGAGCTACGATCTACACTGACTCCAGCTATGCCTTTGCCACACTCCATATACACAGACCCATCTACAAGGAGAGGGGAATGCTAATCTCAGGGGGAAGGAAATAAAAAAACAGCGACCAAATCCTCCAATTTCTGGAAGCAGTCTGGGCCCCCAAGACTACAGCAATAGTTCACTGCCAAGCTCACAGTGGAAACCAAGATAAAGTGAGCCAAGGAAACCAACTTGCAGACCAGATAGCCAAGCAGGCGGCCTCCCTTGAGAAAGTGAGTCACGGTCCCAGTCCTTTGGGACCAAAAAGGATGTGCTTTGCCATCCCAGTCCTCCCTGGGCAGCCCAAATACTGCCCCAAGGAGAAGGAGGCAAAAATGAAGGAGGGATGGGCTGGAGAGATGGCTTAGCGGTTAAGGCGCCTGCCTGCTAAGCCTAAGAACGCTGGTTCCAATCTCCAGGTCCCACGTTTAGCCAGATGCAAAGTGACACAAGGGTGCAATGCCGCACTTGACCACACGGGGGCGCACGCACCTGGATTTCGTTCACAGCAGCTGAGAGCTGCTGGCGCGCCCATCTCTATCTGTCCTCCCTCTCTCTCTGTCTGTCTCTTTCTGTGTCTCTCTCCAAAATTAAATAAAAAATAATAAAAATTTTTAAAAATATGAAGGAAGGAGCAACTGAAAATTCAGAGGGGTGGCTGATTGCCCAAGATGGCAGAATCATAGTCTCTGAATAAGCAGCACCTGGCTTGGTTAAGCAAGCACATGAGGTGACTCACCTGGGAAAAACAGCCTTACAGGTCCCGCTACAGAGGTTCATGGCAGTCCCAAGACTGGCAAGGCTGGCTAAACGAGCTGGCAGAGCACGTCAGCAGTGTGCACAGTTCAATCCCAAGCAAGGGCCCTGAGCCCAGTTGCTGCCTCAGAAGTGGGGATCCTATCCATTTGAACATTGGGGTGTGGATTTCATGGACAGTCACCTAGTAAGGGCTACGGATATTTGCTGGTCACAGTCTGCACTTTCTCAGACTGGATAGAAGCCTTCCCAACTTGTACAGGGATAGTACAGGAAGTGTCCCACACTCTAGCCAGAGAAATCATTCTGTACTCCAGGGTCCCAATGAGTATTCGATCACATAATGGTCCTGCTTTTGTCAGCAAGATTGTCCATAAAATGTCTAAGGCAGTAGGACTAGCTTGGGATCTGCACACATGGTATCGTCCCCAGCCCTTAGGCAGAGTGAAAAGAGTGAACAGGCGTCCTTCGCCCTTCCTCGGCCTCTCACGTCCGAACTGGCCTTAGCCGGCAGTCACATCATCCACATTCAAACACACGCTCCTGCCTTTTGGGGGTGGGTCCGTCCCCAGTCCTCCTTGTCCCACCTCCACCTGTGAATGCAGTGCAGGTCTGATGCCCACCACGTGCTCAGCTCAGTGGCAAACAGCTGGGGCAAGTGAGTCTTTTTATGCTTCTCTGCCAGCCATCTGGGGATCCTTTTATTTTTATTTGTTTGTTTGTTTAGAGGTAGGGTCTCGCTCTAGACCAGGCTGACCTGGAATTCACTATGTCGTCTCAGGCTCGCTTAGAACTCACAGCCATCCTTCTTACCTTTGCTTCCTGAGTGCTAGGATCAAAGGCGTGCACCACCAAAACTTTGACTAAACACCTTGACTAGACATTGTCAGGAGACAGGCTTAACTTGGCCAGAAATCTTGCCACTTGTACTGTTCAGAGTGCGCTGTACTCCCCACGTGGTGGTTTGATTCAGGTGTCCCCCATAAACTTAGGTGTTCTGAATACTGGGTTCCCAGCTGATGGAGATATGGGAATTAATGCCTCTTGGAGGCAGTGTATTGTTGGGGACAGGTTTGTGGGTATTTTAGCCAGTGTTCCCTTGCCAGCATTGGGCACACTCTCCTGTTACTATTGTCCTGATGTTGGCCAGGGGTGATGTCCACCCTCTGCTCATGCTATTGTTTTTCCTGCCACCATGGAGCTTCCCCCTCGAGTTTACAAGCCAAAATAAACCTCTTTTCCCCCACAAGCTGTTCTTGGTTGGGTGATTTCTACCAGTAATGTGAACCTGATGGCAACACCCCATAAATGTGGGTTTTCCTCTTTTGAAATCCTGTTTGGACATTCTCCTCTGCTGCTCCTGAGGGACTCGGGAGATCTCTGGGGGTATGGACAAAGCTATCTCCAGCAGTTTCTAAAAGACCTGGTCAACACTGCAAAGGAGAATGCTGGATGCTTAAATCGTCCCCCTCCTTCTATAGCTCAAGGTCCCCTTCACTCCTGGATCCCATGGTATTGGGTCTGGATCAAGGTCCATGTGAGAGGAAGCCTGGACCCAAGGTGAGAGGGACCATTTCAAGTTAGAGTAACCACTCCCTCAGCTCTTAAAGTGGCAGGTATCAGGCCATGGATACAATTCACCCATGCCAAGGCTACCACAGATCTGGGTCAGGAGTGGAGACTAGAACTGCATCCAGACCAGCCACTGAAGCTGACCTTGTCCAGATGACCTGGAGATGGACCTCAGAGATTGAATCTGACTGTGGAGGATCCTGCTGTTCCTGAACCTGAACTGAATGAACAACCTCTACTCAGCCTTGCTGCTGGCACCTCAGATTCACAAGCTAGTCTGGGAGGCATCCCCATACTGCAGACTGGCTCTGATCGACCAGACTAGCTGCCCCTTCAGAGCCCCTGTCTCATCTCTTTCAGGAGGTGTTTCTCAGGGGGATCTGACAACATGATAATGCTCTCCACCTCAGCTCAGAAGTGCTGCAGTGTGGATATCTGCCCAAATTACTACTATGGATGCACAGATGACTGGAGCTATATGGCCTATGGCTGCATACCAAGGAATGCTGAGGACTGTGTGTGTATGGGGGGGTGAATACTGGTCATATCTTAGATATTGGTCCTGTGTGGACCTTGCTAATCCAGGAGCTTAGGATGGGAGCCCCAATAAAAGGGCAAGAAGTCTCCCTGAGCTGGGGAAAGGGCATGGAGTAAATTGGGAACTGACTATAGAGAGACCCCAACAATGGGGCTCTTGAAACTTTGGGATGGGTTGGTGTCTCAAAAGCCATTAGCAGGGTGCTAACCCACTGGTCACACTCAGGCTAATCATCAGGCCTGCCAATGTGTCACTACCTGTGAGCAGAGTTAACACACTGGATCCCTGGGCCCCTCAAACAAACCCCTACCCAGGAACCTAAGAGGGGAATGCTAACCCTTCCAGGTTCAACCCAGATATCCCCCCCACCCGATAAAAATACTTCACCTGGCAAACACCAGCTATGAGTTGAGCAAACAGACCCAGAACTTGGGAAAGATTGCTGGATCTGTTTAAGAGCAAGCCAGGTGACCTACACTGGAGTAGGAATTACCAACTTAACTCTGTTCAACATGACCCCAGACAATTCATCCACCAAAGGTGGCACCTGTGTGGCAGGGCCCTCAGTACAGACTCTGGGAGAAGCAAACTGTGTAGGAGGAAACGACAACTGCACCAGGCTGGCTCTCAGGACCAGAGCCCCAGAATGTACCTATTTTGCCTGTCAAGATGGTACTTCTACTACTCAGGGGATGACTGCACCCTAGTCTTCTTGACCTCTGACTTAGAAATATTCCCCGGAAATAAGGTCTCTCAATACCTGTCTAGTCACTCCAGACAGAAGAGGAGCCCAGTGCTGCTCCCCATCCTCCTGGGCATGGCCTTAACAGGGACAGCGGCCACTGGGGTGACTGCCATAGGGCTCCAACAGGTGCAACACAGTGAACTATCTAATCAGATTAAAGAGGCTGTCATCCTAGTCCATTGAAGTATTGTTATCCTGCAAAGCCAGGAAGATTCCCTGGCCTCAGTTATGCTGCAGAACCGCAGGGGACTAGATCTGATGGCAGAGAAAGAAGGTATTTGTATTTTCCTAGGGGAAGAATGTTGTTTTCATGCAAATCAGTCAGGAGTAGTAAGGGAGAATGCCAGACAACTTCTGGAAAGAATTAAGATATGGGAGAGAGCTGGAATGTCTTACTGGCAGAGTACCTGGAGCTCCTGGGGCCCTTGGCTGGCACCACTAGCTGGGCCCTTGGTTACAGTCCTCTTGGCCTTACTGTTTGGGCCCTGCCTGATTAACATCTTGACGTGATTCATTAGGAATTGGATCAAGGCAGTAAGACAACAAGTCATTTGCCAGTTTCAGAGGATCCCATTAAAACAGTCATAAGGGCTTACAAAGGTGAAGAGGAGGGGATCTAGCAGAAAATAACAATAAAAGAAAAAATTATGCTGGGTTACAGAGCACCCCACCAGTCCTGAAGTTACCCACAAAGATCAGAGATAAGTCCCTGAGCCACCTGCAGGAAGAGACCAGAGAACAGAGAGAGAAAGAGAGAAAGAAGCTTCCTTCCACAAGTTTTCACAGGGGGAAACCAAAGAGCATAGAGGATCAGTTCCATGCCTGCACTACAAGTTACTGATAGTTTTGAGCTAAGAACAAGAAATTTAAACTATGTAGTTGCATGGTTACCCACGTATGCTTCTGTAACCTTGCTTGTTTGTAGGAAGAAAGATATAAAAAGCCCCTCTTGCTGGAGCTTGGGGCTGACACCATTAGAGTGATCTGGGTGTCAGCCCACTGGCATGAATAAATCTTCCTCTCCTCTGACTGCATGGCTCTGAGTCTCATCAGGAAATTCATTCAACACTGGTGCTTATCATGTACCAACTTCCAAAGAAATGGAGACTATCTTATGATTTAGAATGCAGTGGTTTTTAAACTAAGTATTGACAGAGTGAGGAAAAACAAAAAGCACAGATCTTCTGTAGTTGAAAGTCTCGTGCAAATTTAAGTCAATCATATTTTTGTAGCTCACTGTGAATTTGTCCACTGAACTGAATCCTAAACTTGTACCAACAATAGTGTTCCCACATTAAGTTACAAAATGTCATGGGTCTACAGTGTGCTCTTAAAATCTATAGGTTGAAGTCCTAACTCTGAATGTGAATACATCTGGAGAGGGACCTTTAAAGAGATAGTGAAGAAAAAAATGGTCATTGGCATAGACCTTAATCCAATCTAATTGTATATCTATAAAAATAAGATGTGAGGACAAAACATATTGGAGGACAGAACTTGTAGATACCTGGCAGAAAGGCTGTGAACAGGGTCACTATGGAGATCTACTGTGAACATGCTCACTGTGGGGATGTAGGTGTGAACACAACCACCATGGAGGTCTACTGTGAACATGATCACTGTGGGGATCTAAGTGTGAACATGATCACTGTGGGGATCTAAGTGTGAACATGATCACTGTGGGGATCTACTGTGAACATGATCACTGTGGGGTTCTACTGTGAACATGATCACTGTGGGGATGTGGAGGTCTACTGTGAACATGATCACTGTGGGGATCTAAGTGTGAACATGATCACTACAACCATGATCACTGTGGGGATCTAAGTGTGAACATGATCACTGTGGGGTTCTACTGTGAACATGATCACTGTGGGGATCTACTGTGAACATGATCACTGTGGAGATGTAGGTGTGAACATGATCATTGTGGGGTTCTACTGTGAACATGATCACTGTGGGGATGTAGGTGTGAACACAACCACTGTGGAGGTCTACTGTGAACATGATCACTGTGGGGATCTAGGAGTGAACATGATCATTGTGGGGTTCTACTGTGAACATGATCACTGCGGGGATCTACTGTGAACATGATCACTGTGGGGATATAGGTGTGAACATGACCACTGTGGGGATCTAAGTGTGAACATGATCATTGTGGGGGTGTAGGAGTGAACACAACCACTGTGGAGGTCTACTGTGAACATGATCACTGTGGAGATCTACTGTGAACATGATCACTGTGGAGATCTACTGTGAACATGATCACTGTGGAGATCTACTGTGAACACGATCATTATGGAGATCTACTATGAACATGATCACTGTGGAGATCTACTGTGAACATGATTACTGTGGGGATCTAGCTGTGAACACAATCACTGTGGAGATCTAGCTGTCAACATGACCACTGTGGTCATATATGAGCTCAAGGGCAATAATCACATTATCTCAAGAGAGTCAGAAAAGATTTTTGGCAAAATATAACATCCCTTCATGATAAAAACTCTGAATACTTTAGGAAAAGAAAGAATTTATTTCAACATTGTAAAGACTGTATATAGCAAACATAACCAACATTATACTAAATAGGGGAAAATTCAAAGCTTTCCCACTAAAATCAGGAGCAAGACAAGTGTGTCTACTTTCTGTACTTGTTCAATATCATGCTTAAAGTCTTACCTAGATCAGTAAGACAACAGAAGGATACATATAGAAAAAAAGAGTCAAAACATTCTTATTTGCAGGTGGTAAAATTCTATTCATAAGAGAGCTCAAAGATTCCATTGGTAAACTCTTAAATCTAATAAATACTTTTAGCAAAGTGATAGGATACACAATTAATATACAAAATCAGGGCTAGAGAGATGGTTAAGGGTATAATAAAAGTACACCATGTCTTCAGCAATATTGGATCTTGCTATTTAGTTCTAGAATGCAACCAGCAACAGTGACAATAGCTTTTTACGTTTTGGGGATGTTGCAGACAGCTCAGGTTCACTGAGATGAACTTCCAGACCAGGCGCAGTTATGGAGGAAGGGATTTGTTGAAGCTTACAGATCTAGGAGAGGTTCCATAATGGCTTGCTTTCATAGGTCCAAGCAGAGAGAAAGAAGCCACAAGCCCAAAAGCCCAAAACCACACAGCACACTTCAGGAACTCCAGGCAGAACTAGACACGCTACATATCTTTACATTGGAATTTCAAACCCATCACCACACCTCCTCCAGCCAGGTGGCTGCAGATCCAAACCGCAAACTAATTAAACTCTGAATAGATTGGGGGCCATCTATTAAAACTACCAGAGGGGCCTCCCTGGTCAGTAACTCTTGGTCAGGTATCCCTTCCCTGACACTGTGATCTTTATTTAACAACTTCATAGCATCTGGGCATATCTTTTCTCACTCATGTAGGATATCTTCCTTTAAGCTCTCTTAAACTGGTAACTTTACTGCTCTCCCAAGATCCTTTTCTAAAAATATAAGACACCCAGAAGCTAGTACTATAACATTTATAAAACCTCATTTAACCATATTAAAACCTTTTTTTTTATAGAGAGTACTCCTGAAGATAGCAATCACCATCTATTCCAAGCAGGCATTAGTTGGTCCCTGTAGTCAGCAGCTAGGTTGATACTAAAGTAGAACAATTAGTAAGTTCCAGAACAGCATGAAAAGAGCCCATTGCTTGCATAAACTCATTCCTCAATAGGGCAATACTGGGAACAGCACCATGGATGGGAGGTACTACCCCATGTAACATTCCCAGACAACATCCCCAGACATATTCAATAAGCTAACCCACTTCCTCAGCCTGTAGCTACTGTCATAGGGCTCCCTTGCAAGTCCCCACTCTGATGGGCTCAGTGGGGCCCACTCAAGCTGTTTGGCACAACCCTGGGCCAAGGGGGATGAGGCTTATTTCTAGCCTGATGTGGTGCCTACCCTTTATGTAACCAAGTTCTCTCTGCACAGCCATCTCTGCCTCACCTTCATACCTTATAACCCATAACAACAGCCAGGTTGCTCTGTGGCAGCTTGCTAAGACTACCAACCAATGCTTACAGGCCACATGAAGGGATTCAATACATTCTCTAATCTCTCTACTGTTTTCAGGACATTGAATCTATATTGCTTTCATTAGGGTGGCCATTTTATAATAATTCTTTTAATGCATGACCAATGGTTTTAGTTCTTCTTTAAAAGCCTAATAGATTTCTGTGGTGAATCCAATTGTACCTAGACTTTTTTTTTTTTTTTTTTTTGGACTGGGAGATTACTTTATTTGCACATCAACTTCACTGCTAGTCATAAGTGTGTTTAAATTACTTATATCATCTTGGCTTAAATTTTGTAGGTCATATGCATCTATAAATTTTCCCGTTTCTTAGATTTTCCAATTTGATGGAAGATAGGATTTTGAAGTATGTGCTTTTGTCTCAGTTTCCTTGGTACATCTTTATAATGTCTTATTTTTACATAATTTATTGATTCAGGTCTTCTTTCTTTTGCTTAATTTGGGTAAGGGCTGATCAATCTTGCTCATCTTTCAAAGGACAAGCTCTTTAATTGATTCTTCTTCTTCTTCTTCTTCTTCTTCTTCTTATTATTATTATTATTATTATTGTGTGTGTATGGTTCTATTTCATTCATTTCTGCCCTGTTCTTATTTTGTTTTGTACAGTACTTCTGAGTTTGGTTTGTTCCTACTCTTCCAAGGACTGCCTTCAGGAGTATCATCAGGTCATTGACACTGTCTCTGTTTTTGCGATGTGGCACCTAGAGCTATTAACTTCCTTCTTAGGATTTCCTACCCCCCCCCATTGTATAAGTTGTGTTTTCATTCTTATTAAGTTCTAGATTTTTTGTTCTTATTGATGTCTTGAACAATCCATTCATTGTTTAACAGTGTGCTATTTGATATCCAGGAGTTCATGTGTTTTCTGTAGTTTGTCGTTGATTTCTGGTTCAATCACCTTGTAGTAAGATACAGTTCATTTCAGTTTTCCTAAATTTGTTAAGACTTGCTTTATGTCTTAATATGTGATCTATTTTAGAGAAAGGTCTATGAGCAGCTAAGAAGAATGTGTATTCTACAGTGTTTGAAAGAATGTTCAATGTCTGTTAGTCCATTTGATTTTTGGTGTCTTTTTTTTTTTTATTAAGTAGGAACTTTGCATGGATATATCATGTGCTGGTACCATCATTTCCCTCCTCCCTGCCCCTGCTCCACTGAAGGTCCTCCTTGGTGGGATTGCTGGAGTTCACTATGGAGGTGTAGATTATGAGCTGTGAGAGCAGCAGTCAGTCATTGTCTCTGGGTATTCCCTCCCACCCTGTAGCCTTTATATTCTTTAAAAAAATTTTTTTTGTTCATTTATTTGAGAGCAACAGACAGAGAGAAAAAGAGGCATATATATACACATACACATATATATACATATACACATACACACACACACACACACACACACACACACATATATATATATATATATATATATATATATATATAGAGAGAGAGAGAGAGAGAGAGAGAGAGAGAGAGAGAGAGAGAGGATGGGTGTGCCAAGGCCTCCAGCCACTCCAAATGAACTCCAGATACATGTGCCACCTTGTGCATCTGGCTTACTTGGATACTAGGGAATCAAGCCTCGAACCAGGGTCCTTAGGGTTCACAGGCAAGCGCTTAACAGCTAAGCCATCTCTCCAGCCCCAGCCCTTATATTCTTCCCTCCCCCTCTTTCACAAACATCCCTGAGTCTCTGTGGGTGTGCTTTAATTCTACTTTAATATTGAGTCCTCAGCAGCTTCTGAGTTCTGCTTAGCTGCATTTTGAGTATCCTCAGGGTCTATCTCCATCTCTCTGGCCCAGATTATCAGGCTCTCTATGAAAACAGCACACTTGCTCACCCTGCAAGTTCCTCTGTTGTTTCGCCTGAGCCCTGGCTGCTGTGTGAGGGTGGTTCATCTATAGTCAGGAAGTCAGCTATCTATTATTGTCTTGTTTGTAGATTATGGTTGTCCTTGGTTCTTGCTGCTTTCTGAGAAACAAAAACAGATTCTCTAACCGAGAGTGAGATCAGGATACGTTAAAGGGGATAAGAATTGTTAATTTAGAGAGATTTTCATGAGTGTAACCTCACTTTTGGATGACAGCTAGTGGGAGCTTCTCATTGAAGTCCATTATCTTGGTCTGTGTAGGGCCTGAATTTGGTTCCTCGTTAAAATTATAGATTCCTTTCTATGGAGCAGAACTCGCAGCCAATCAAAGAGTCATTGGTTACCCACCTAAGATGTCTTTTAAAAACTTTGTTTCTGTTTATTTTTTGTATGTATGTCCTGTCTGTTCATGAGACTGTGTGGTATTGCCGTTGCCCATTATTGTGTTAGATTGATCTCTGACTTATTTATATATTTGTATGCAGAGACAGAGAGAAGAGAGACCTAGAGAGAATGGGCATGCCAGGGCCTCCAACCACTGCAAACAAATTCTAGATGTATGCACCACTTTGTGCATCTGGATTTATGTGGGTACTAGGGAATCAAACCCAATCTCTCCAGCCCTATATCTGACATTTTATCTAGAAGATTTTGATTTATAAAATTAGGTGCTCTTGTATTTGGTGCACATATGTTTAAAATTGTAATATCTTCTTGGTGAATAGTGCCCCTAATCAGTAGGTGTGATTTTTTGACTCTTTGGCTTAATTCTAGTTTGACATCTGGCTTTTCATTTATTATAATAGCTGCCCTTGATTCTTCCTTAGTTCCACTTGCTCAGGATATCTTTTTCTATCCTTTACCTGAAGTAGAGCCTGTCTTTGACTGTAAAATAAAGTTTCTTGAAAGCATCAAAAAGATATATCCCATTTTCTGATGCAGGCTGTCAGTCTATGTCATTTGATAGAGAAGTAGAGACCATTAATATTAAGAATTATTATCAGTCTGGAGAGATTTCTTAGCACTTAAGGCACTTGCCTACAAAACCTAAGGACCGAGGTTTGACTCCCTGGAAGTGACATAAGCCAGATGCACAAGGTGATGCATGAGCACAACGTAGCACATGCATCTGGAGTTTAATTATAGGGGCTAGAGGCCCTGGTGCACCAATTGTCTCACTCTCTCATAAATAAAAATAACAAAAAGTAAAAAAAGAATTATTATTAAAAAGTGTGTTTCAGACCCTGTTGTGTTAATGGTATTGTGGGGTTTGCTGTTTTCTTGGGCTTCATTTGCTTAACTAATGTTCTACCTTTGGATACTTTTTTTTTAAATTTCCTGTAACTTCTCGTATATGTTTATTTTTCTCTTCATTATATAGTATCCCATTTAGTATTCTCTGTAGGGCTGGCTTAGTACTCAAGAATTCTCTTAGCTTATTTTTATCATGGAATATTTTTCTTTCTCCTATTATGAGACAATTTTGCTGGGCATAGTAGTTTGGGTTGGCAGCTGTGGTCTTTCTGTGCTTGAAATACATCACTCCACTCTCTTGTGGCTTTTAATATTTCCGTTGAAAAAAAATCAGCCATTATCCTGATTGTTCTGCTTTTGTATGTGATGAGTTGTTTCTGTCTTGCAGCTTTCTTTCTTTATGCTTTCTTATTTCTATGTATTTAGTGTTTCAATTATATGATGTGTGGAATTTCTTTTCTAGTCTGGTTTACTTGGTGTTCTGTATGCCTCTTATACCTGAATGGGCTTTTATTTCCCTTGATTTTGGGAATACTTTTCTCTTAAAATTTTATTTAATATGTTTCCAGTATGTTTTCTATGCCATTGAACTGAGGTTTTTCTTCTTTTTCAAAAATAATTTTGTTTATTAAAGAGAGAGGGAGGGAGGAAGGGAGAGAATGACATGCCAGGGCCTTCTGTTACTGCAAAAAAACTCCAGACATATGTGCCACCATGAGTATCTGGTTTATATGGGTTCTGGAGAATTGAACCTAGGTCCTTAGGCTTCACAGGCAAGCACCTTAACACAAAGCAATCTCTTGCCCTATTCTTCTTCTTGAATTCCCATAATTCAGGCATGTGGTCTTTTCAGGGTATCACAAATTTCTCATATATTTTGTTCATATATTATATGAACTTCTCATTGGAGCTGACTAATTACCTTCAAGGTCTTCCATTCTGTTGGTGAGGCACTCCATGAAGCAATTTTTTTGACTTGTGTTTTCATGTCAAGCATTCTTTCTGCTTGGTTTTTCTTCAGGATATCTATCTTTTTCTGGAGTTCCATTTTCATATCCTGGTTTGACTTCCTTATTTTGTCTAGCTGTGTGTGTGTGTGTGTGTGTGTGTGTGTGCACACATGCATGTGTGTGCATCCTCTTTAAACTCATTTAGGATTTCATTCATGCATTTATCTGTATCATCCTTGAGTTTTTGGTACATGTTTATAATCACTTTCAGTGAGTATCTTCCATTTGATTAGCATAGTTATTTCACATAGTTTTGAAAACATTCCTGTGCAGGATCTACTATATAATTTCTAGCCAGTGCAAAATGGAAATGTAGGATTTCTTGTTTAAAATTTGTAAGATAAAAAAAAATACCTATATGTATGGTACCTGTTATGATTAGGATGTAAAACTTCCTTAACAGGCTATACTTGCCCCCTCCTCCTGGTGACATTGTTTTAGGTGGTTATGGAAACTTTAATAGATGGGGCCCAGCCTAGTGGAGATGGATCACTGAGTCTTACTTATAACCAAGCTCTACTTCTGGGTCACTTTTTTACTTGGGGGAGGACAAACTAAATACATTAAAAACATTTTTTGATCCTACTCCATCACCCCAAATGCACTGTGGCTGCCACTTTTGTTTGCAAGTTCAGGAGTATCCTTCTACTTCCTCATAACCCTTTCCCCACTTGTACCCCCTCAAATGGCTGTGTATAAGACTGGGTACACTCACCTTCTCAGCACACCCAAGCCTCATCTCTGTGTCACTCTCTTGCCATCAAAATTTTGAGTCTGAGCACAATGGTTTGCTTCACATACTCTTCCTCAAACTAAGCACAACTGCTGTCCCAGTGTGAGTTTGTGCTCAGTTGTCTTCCTTGCAAACCTTTCACACTGCCCATACCACCTTCAAGATTAGAGTTTGGGTATACCCTATAAGACAAACTGTGAGTGCACATTACCTACCCCACCCATTGGCACCAACTCTTTCCATGAATTTCAAGCAGCATAGAACTAAGCAAAGACAAGCTAATTCAAATTTAACACAGGTGTGCCAAAGAGACTTGATTAATGCAATCTGCTTATGGGAAAGTCTTGGTTCAAAATGAGTAACACATAATCCAAGGTAATATGTCTTCTCCAATAATGCCCAATCCTATTGTAGAGGCCACTAATGAGAGCTGCTTACCACTAATTCCATACAAAGATTTTAAAACACAATTATAGATAAATACAAAGAACTTGGAACATGAACAAATGCTGAATAAATTCCAAGACAACACAAAGAACTAAATGAAATGAGAAGTCAAACCAGGTAGTTTCCCTAGGATTTTCCATTATACAAGTATTATCTTACATTTTTTGCTAGTTAAAAATATTGGGGAATATAATTTAAGACCAAACATCCCTTTTTTGCCACCCCCTTTCACTTCAGATTATTACCCTTATCCTTGGTGTATAGTCCCTCTGACAACTATGTGCTATGTGATAGAAGTACCTTATTTCTCTTATGCCTCAAAAACTACTATTGTAGAATCCCAAAGTTGGTGTTATTTTACCAAATTCCTTTTACATTTGTCAAAACTCTGTGAAGAAGAGCTATCCCTTCTTCTCTATGTATTGTTGTATTCAATCAGTGACTCATATCAGATTTTGAGCTCATGGATTATGTATTGTATTCTCATGGTTGCAATCCAACACTGTGTTTATTGTGGAATATTTTTTGTTATTCCAGAAATGGCCATTGAGAACCCTTTGAGGTAGGCTTCTGTAGCTTCCTAATATTCCCCTTGCAATCTTCATCTTAACTTTTAGGTCTACACAATTTTCTCTTTTATCTTGTATTTCACATACACACACCCTGGAACTGACCACTTCTTTGTGGAACCCTGATAGAATATTAAACAGGTACAATACGACTTGTTGGTAGTAGCTACTGGTGATTGGCAGTCTTCTGTGTGCTATGTAATATAAATAGCTTATTTCTCTTATGCCTGAAAATGTAAAAAGAAATCCCCACAGTAGGCTTTATTTTTGCTCATGAGAAAATAGACTAAGAAAAAGTACAAGACCTTGCATTCATAAAGGAAGGACCTAGCTTAGTCACTGAAGGCTTTCAATCTTCAAAGCCTAATGTGTCCCACTTTTCAGATGCTAAAGTAAATGTTGGATACTCCTCAATTAGCAATTTGTTGGTCAGCTAATACTTAACTATGGTTAAGAGCAGCAGGAGTACAATAGTTTTGCTAAAATGAGTGTATTAGTACTCTCCTGAAACACTACAATTTTGATGACAACTCTTGGAAATTATACAATCACCAGGACATACACTTGTATCATGAAAAATGTTTCCAGTCATATAAGAGAGATAATCTAGGGCTAAGAAAAGCAGTGGGAACTAAGACATGCTCTTCTCTCACTTTTCACTGCCATTTTCAAAACTCACAAGTTTCATCAGTCAGTCTACATCCTATTAAATTGGCCTATCTATGCAAAAGGGAATGTCCTTTGGACTACCATAAGCTTTCATAACCCATTTTCCTTTGATTGGGTAACAGATGACAGTTTATAATAGAATAGCAGTCTATGGTAACACGGAAAAAAACATAAAATTTAACATTTATGTATTTCCAACTCCTGGTCATATGTCAAGGGGATTTAGAAGGATTAAGTGAGAAATTTATAGCTTTGTACAATTACACTTACAGCAACAATAATAAAGCTTTCAAAAAGATGAAAGATGGAAAAATTATGATGTCAGGTCTTTTAGGTACACAACCTGCCACAGTAAAAAACCACCTTAACTATATGTGGGTGTATGTGTGAACAGAAACTGGACTGATGTTAGAAGACAAGCCATTTTCTCACTAATCTGGGAAGGAAAGAGCTTTCTACAAGGTGGTGCACCAAAAGCAGAGGTTCGATGGACACAGGTCATATCATGGTTTCATTTCTGAATTGAACCTTGGATTTTGAGAAACTCTAGAATGTCTACCATTTTTCTACATTGGCAGTCAAAATAAAAAACATACTCAACATACAGCTATTGTGCTTGGCTATGTCTCCATTTCATTATGACACTTGTTTACCATGAGTGAAGGAATGTACATGATCAGGTGGAATGAAAATCCTGCTTATAAGTAAGATTACAGGAATCTGAGAAAAGACATAGATTACACATGTTATGTAGGTAATAGAACAATGTAGATATACACTGTGTACATGCACATATCTTTGTATATGCATACTTTTAAACTTATGTTTTATGCACATGATTGTCAGTTAACTTTGATGGATAATCATAAAATATTTAATTGTATCATGTATATGTAAAATATAACAGTATGGTAACATAATAAGGATATGTTTATTTCACCTACAAATATATGTACATACAATATGTATATATGCATATGAAAACCAACATGCGCATGCTAATTGATATATCCCTGCTTCTTTATGACATTTTTCATGAATGTATATCTAGATACACAGTTCTATAAAAAGCAAAATTTGTATTATGAGTAAGCACAAGTATTTGATTTCAATATTTCTACTAAAATTAAAAAAACAAATATCTCAGCAAGTGTAATTGTGCACACCTTTAATCCCAGCACTTGGGAGGCAGAGGTAGAAGGATCACTGTGAGTTCAAGGCCAGCCTGAGACTACATAGTAAATTTCAAGTCAGTCTGTTCTAGAGTGAGACCATACCTCGAAAAAAAATCTTAAGAAATATTTCAAGTTTTACTAATACAGAGTCACTCGTGTTCTCACACCTGTACAAGGAAGAGGTTTAAAGACCTGCCCTTACAAGGAAAGAGGTAGAAAGGGAACAAGTGATGGATGGCTGAATGGCAGGGGAACAGAGGGAGAAAAAGTGCATCAGTGATTGAAATAAAAAAGCCACCTCCCGTTTAGAAAAAAAAAAATACCTTGATGTGGTGGTTTATACAAAGGTCCCCTGTAAAGCCATGCACTTGGACTGCTTGGTTCCCAGCTGGTGGTAGTTTGGGAGGTAGATCCTTGCTGGAGGAGGTCTTTGGGGTGTTATAGCCAACTCCCCTTTGCTAGAGCTAAGCTCACGTTCTTGTACCTGTTGTGGCAAGGAGGTGATTTTTAGCCTTTCCCTGCATCATTAAGTTTCCCTTTGAGACTGTAAGCCAAAATAAACCCTTTCTTCCCATCAGCTGCTTTTAGTCTGGTGTTTTGTCTCAGCAATGTGAAGGAAACTACAATAGAAAATTGGTACCAGCAGTGTGAGATCATTACTTCTACAAACCTTACTGTGTGGCTTTTGGCCTTTTGTAACTGATTTGCAGGAAGAATGTGGCAGGATTTTAAACTTCGGACTAAAAGATACCTAGTAGTTCTATAAGCAAACCTTGATGGACCATCCTGGTTAAGAGTTTGAAAGATCTAAATGCAGAAAGAACAGTGGACTATATAGGCTTGGCTTATGAGAGAATAAAGAACTTGATCCTGACTGGGTTAGAGGCAGTTTGTGTGAGAGGCTAGCTGTGTTATCCCTGTGTCCCAAAACAAGCAAAGCTAAATTTGAAAGCAATGGCAGAACATTTATCAGAAGGGTATGGCACAGAAAGAAATGAAAATTTGGGGCTGGACAATGCAGCTATAATAATTTGAGAGATTACCAGCATTGAGTTTGGACAAGCTCCTTTGCCTTGGGACAGTAGGAAGAATGCTGACTGTGTTTTCTTGCTTTTGGTTGGCTATTTTGTCCCAGCAACATGAAGGTAATTACAGTTGATGTGTCATGACTCTATGGATGGTGATGGCAAGGCCCCTCAGATGATCACTAAGGGTGGTGGCACAAGATTCTGTTTACAGTGGGAATTAGCCTAGTGTGCATAGTGGTGAAAAAAGAGAGTGGATGAGTGTTGCAGTGAGTTTGGAGTTGCTGCACAAAGAACTCTACCAAGAGCATCTTGTGGGACAAAAGGGTTTATTTTGGCTTATGGACTTGAGGGGAAGCTCCATGATGGCAGGGGAAAATGTAGCATGAACAGAGGCTGGACATTACCTTTTGGCTAACATCCGGTGGACAACAGCAGCAGAGAGTGTGCCAAACACTGCCAAGGGGAAGGTGGTTCTAACACCCATAAGCCCACCCCCAACAATACATCACGTCCAAGAGGCACCATTTCCCAAATTGCTGCCAGCTGGGGACTGAGCATTCAGAACAATAAGTTTATGGGGGACAGCTGAATCAAATCACCACATTCTGCCCATTATTGCCATAAACTGATAACCATCCATGATGTAAAATGCAATGCATTTAGTCCAATTTTAAAAAGTCCACTTTTTTTTTTGTTTGTTTTGTTTTGTTTTTCGAGGTAGGGGCTCACTCTGGCTCAGGCTGACCTGGAATTCACTATGTAGTCCTAGGGTGGCCTCGAACTCGCAGCGATCCTCCTACCTCTGCCTCCCGAGTACTAGGATTAAAGGCATGCACCACCATGCCTGGCTTTTTTTTTTTTTTTTTTTTTTTAAATCAATACTAACATTGTTCAAACATGTCTTTTAACTGAGCCATGTTGCCAAGGACGTTTATGGAGGACACCTGAATCAAACCTCTACCATGTGCTACCAGTAGAAACCCACATATTCTGTCCATGAGATAAAAACCATGGAAACTCAAGTATCATAAACTCTAAGAAATCTAGAGACCATGAAGACAGTGACAGGGCTCGACACCCACCAAAGCTGTATTTGAAATCTCTGGGTGGCTCCAACATTTTTTTTTAAATCGTTTTCTTTTTATATCCACAACGTTAGGAAATTCCCCTGTGACTATTTCACAATTCTTTACACTCATTGTATCTCCAAATGGTTCCTGCTGTTTTTATTCCAGAAAAATTTGCCAAACTCATCATACCATTTCTGAAACTTGCTTCTAAATAAAGCCACAGATGTCTGACTGGCAAGAGGGAGAGGGGAAGGCTGTAGAGATGCTGTGCTGCTAGGTTGTCCCAGCCCCTGAATCTACCACAAGACACTTTTCCAAACCACAGTTTACATCATACAGCATACAAGGACGTCTTTGCCACCCAAAGGCCTTATACAAGGACAGTTCCCCAACACATTGTCTCCTAAAAGCAATGTGAAGAACAGACTGCTATCGTTTTAACTTGCATACCCAGGAACTACCACACACTACTGACCCATTCGCAGTGCATGCCAGCTCTCACATAACCCAAGGGCCAGTGGGTGTTCTTGGAGAAACTTTATGTCCTCTCACTTACCCCAAAAGATGCCCACCTTCCCTTTGCTCCTTGGGCCAGAGCCATCCTGACCTGTGCAGATATGCCCTGCATTGCACTCCTGCTCTTGGCTTATTCTCAAGAAAAAACAAACAAACAAACAAACAAACAAACAAAGCCTTTTTCTTGAAGAGTTCTTTCCATATTTTTGTTTGATAACTTTGATACATGGGAGAAGATTAATGGGCAGAGAAACTAGAAATGCAAAGCTGTGTCTGAAGGACTGGAACTTTATTCTCTGATATTTCACATGGAAGCTATAGAATAGGAATAAAACAGACCACACAGCATGGTTACGTTGCTTAGAAGAATTCTGTGAACTACAATTCAAAGTTAAAATATATATATATGAAAACAAATTTCATGTGGCCAAAAGTCATTTCAAGATGAGCAAAGGAAAAACTTTTATTTATTTAGCTATAAGAGTATCACCAATGGGTTCCATCTGCTGAGGAATGTTGGGGTTATCCCACATGAACCTACCAGGAGGGTCTTAGTAGGTGACTTTGCAGTGCTTATGGCTAAGGGAAATGTCAAACAACACTTACCACATAGAAGTGAAGGCTGGAGACTGGTATTGTAGTTGAGAATGCAGACTTTGGTTTTACCTAGCTCACTCAGGAACTTCCACACACTACCAGCCCATCATCAGACACTGGAAACATAAAAGCCAGCCATTACTTCCTTTATGAGCTTTGATTAATTACTTGTATGTTTTAAGGCTCAGGTTTTACATCTGTAGAAAAGGGGAATATGCTACCATGTTATCTACTGGGTAAAATAAAACTGAAAAATCAGAGTTAAGTAATTTGCTCATTTGGCCTTATGTAGCAAATTAAGGAGTTGTGTTTTTTGGTAAAAGGAAATTTATGTTTGTTTTTGAATGACTGATCATTATATGCTGATAAGAGATTTACCATGGTGCCATGCATATACACTTCCAGCACTTTTAGATGATGATGATAATGATGATGACAGTGGTGATAGTAAAGGTACCTAGATCAGGCTTAGACAGCTAAGAAAGGTTCCTTTAAAAAGTGATGCACAAAACAAAACATTTCCAGTAAGTCAGCTTTCAGTACAAAGTTTTCAAACCACATCTAGGATGGAGCTCTATAGGCATTTTGAAAGAATTCTCAGTAAGCAAACCAAAGATTGAAAGCAAGAGTCTTCCATGTTGGGCTATTTCCCCAAGATGATGCAACAGTCATAGAAATCATTCAACTGCTAGACAGAAGGATTAAGAAAAATGAAATGTAGAATAGAATTACTTTAGAAAATCTCCTAACTGCCTGATTGGTGGTCTCTGGTGCTCCTTCATTATACATCATACATTATACAATATGCATCACTTATACATTGAGACATATATTGACTATTTGAGTTTGAGATTATAAAGATACAGCATAAAATATGATCAGAAAATCTAGAGAGATGTATTCACATTCTTGCATATTTATTAATCGTTTATAATCCCAAATGAGAAAAATTTCTATTTTAAACTATTTTTCATAGTGCCAAGGACAGATGGAAGTAATTGGAAGTTACAATCATTGCAACAGAAAGGTAACAGTTCAGGAAGAAACAGCTCAGTAACCTAGTGGAAAGTGGTACAGCTATAATAACCATTTTTAACCCTCTTTTGAAACAATTATTGCATCAATATATATATGATATACCAAGCACTATGCCCAGAATTAAGAATCTCATGAAGATCAAATCTACTCTGACTCAGACTTGTATATATTTATTAGGCAGAAAATGTTTAAATCAAAGGTAAACTTGTGTGTAATGAATGTACCCAAGTAATGCATAATTGATTTATTTTATAACCTGAAACTGGTTGGAAGTTCCTTTTGCAAAAGTAAGCACCAGTGAGTTGCAAAGCTGGGTCACATAGCCAGGGACCTCTTGTTGACTGTGCACTGAAGAGCAGTGGACAGATAGTGGGCTGGAGGTTTTTTTTTTTTTTTTTTTTTTTTTTTTTGAAGAAATATCTGCAACCAGTCACATAAAAAACAAAAACACAGGGGTGCTTAGTGATAGGGTTGTTTCTTTGTCAAAATTTTACTTAAGAAGCTCTTTCAGGACCCATATAGAAACCCAGGTAGCACTATATGCCTGTCATGTCTGTGGGACTCAGCGCCTGGTGTGCAAAGTTATGTGAAGAATGTAGTTAAGTATCTGCCTGAAATCTGGGGCCATTATCAAACCATCCTGAGCTACTGACACTGCTGCTTGATCTCCTCTTTCAGCCTTTTCCACCCACGGACATTCTTTGCATTTCTGTGCACCAAATATGCTGGTATCAAGTGTACATGGAGATAGTGATTTATAAGGGAAAAGGCCGCTACCATGGACTTGAGTCCTTGAGTTCATGAATTTCCTCTTGAGCCCCAGCCCTGCCTCTGCTTACTTTTCTGAGTCTCCCTTACTTTTTTGTTTTTGTTTTTTGTTTTAAGCTGGTGAAAATTTGGGAATTGAAGCCTTCTGTAGGCAGTGTATTGTTGGAGATGGGCTTGTGGTTGTTATAGCCAGCTTCCTCTTGCCAGTGTTTGGCACAGTCTCCTGCTGCTGTTGTCCACCTGATGTTGGCCTGGGGGTGATGCCCACCCTCTGCTCATACCATCATCAACTTCCCCTCAAGTCTGTAAGCCAAAATAAACCCTTTCCTCCCACAAGCTGCTCGTGGTCAGATGATTTCTGCCAGCAAAGCGAACCTGACTGCAACACTGTGTTTGCACCCTTTCTTGTGCTCATGATGATTATATGTTTTATTACATATTTTATTGCTCACATGCCTAAGTAATATCACATATGTTCACAACTAATTTCCTTTTTTTTTCAGAATGAAAAAAGGATAGTAAGATAAGAAGTTTTAGCATACTGTTAGGAGATATTAGCAGAATGCAGTATAGAAATGGTAAAGGCAATATGTGACAGACCATGAAATCAGCAAGTTTAAGCCCCTAAAACAACCTGATTTTTTTTTCTGGTTTCCCATTGGTTCTTAATCACCCATCAGAAAAATCACAATTTCAATTTCATGTATACTTTTAGCTTGCTATCAGCTCAATCTGTGAGCTTGGAAGTAATTGATGTACTCTAACCCACAGGACTCGGATCAATCTGACCCCTTTCCTTTATTTCCCTTGATAATTTCAAAGAGGTTAAGGTTCAGAGAAACAATAAATCTAAAATGGTCCTGATTATCATGTGGAATCATTTATAAGAGGATGTGCTTTATAGCTGTCTCATTTCCTAACACCTGTGCTTTGCAAAGCTGTGTGGTGGGTTCTCGGTTCTTAGAAGTGCTCTGGACCACCAATAAGTCCTGCAGGGAGCCAGCTGTTCACTTCCTCCCACCACCCAGTAAGCCACAGCCTCGTGTTTAAGTGTATTATGATCACATATGAGATCAAAAGAAAGGAGAGTGTACAGTGATAACAAAGATTCTTTCTGTTGTAACACATTCTAAATTATACAATCTGGATTGGGATTGTTTTATCATATGCATATAACTAACCAGTATATATTTACATGTATGCTAATATGTATATTTAAATATATATATTTAACTATATTCTATAGTTTTATCTCTCTATATATATGTATATATACACATAATATTTAAAAGATATATTTCTTCCTATTCAAAAACTTTATTTTGGGGCTGGAGAGTGTGCTGAGTATTAAAGAACTTCTTGTACAAGCATGAGGGCCTGAGAAGGTCTGGGAGACTGACTAAGTTCAGGACCCTCATAAACATCTGGGTGTGCCCATACAAATCTGTAACTCTAGTCCTATGGGGAGCAGAGACCCAAATATTGTGGAAAAAATAACAAACTCTGGATCAGTAAGAGTCCAACACACACACACACACACACACACACACACACACACACACAAAAAGAAAAAGGAAAGAAAAGAAAAGACCTGACAGAAAAGCCATGAAGCAGGACCCTCATGTTTTACTATGATTAACTTAGATGAGTGCACCCTGCCACAGGCAAGTGCAAGGGGCACCACACAGGCACATACACATGTACACACTACCACCACCCCCACATAAGCAAAAAAAAAAAAAAAAAAACACTTCATTTTGATACAAATTCAAGCCTATTTAAGTTTTAAGGAGAGAGAGAGAGAGAGAGAGAGAGACAGAGACAGAGAGAAACAAGGATATAGAAAGGAGAATAGTTTTCAGCTGCTTTTATTATTTCATTTTATGTATAAAAGAGAGTCATCTGACGAGACAGATATGTTAATTTTTATGGTAGTAATTATATCACTACTTGTATCAAAATATGTTATATGGCCAGGCATGGTGGTGGATGCCTTTAAACCAGCACTGGCTAGACAGGAATAGGATGATTTCCATGAGTTCAAGGCCAGCCTGGAACTCCATAGTGAATTCCAGGTCAGCCTGGGCTAGAGCAAGACCCTACCTCAAACACAGACACACAGACACACCCACACCCCCACACACACTATATGCCTTAAGCATTTGCAATTAAAAACAAAGACAAATATGTAGCAAAGTCAGCAGGTATTTCAATGATAGCAGCAACCTGAAAAAGAAGTAATGCAGAATGTTCAAAACCATAGAAGAGGGCTGGAGAGATAGCTTAGCAGTTAAGGTGCTTGTCTTTGAAGCCTAAGGACCCAGTTTCAACTGCCCAGAACCCAGATAAACTAGATACATGTGCATAAGATCACACATGTGCACAAGGTGGGCACATCTCTGGAGTTCTATTGCAGTGGCTAGGGGTCCTAGCATACCAATTATTTCTCTCTCTCTCAGAAAAAAATAAAATAAAAATAAAACCATAGAAGACCTATAGCACCAAAGGAGAGACAACCACGGAGAAACTCTTTAGATAGAAGTGTGTATTTTCCCCTATCTGTTGAAGGCTCTGATATGTGTATGTGCATGCACATGCTGTGTTAGAAAGAGAGAGAGAGAGAGAGAGAGAGAGGGAAGGAAGGAGGGAGATGACTAGCATTTGATGTCACATCAACCTTATTCTCAGAAGGTACTACTAAAGGTACCTACTAAATAAAATAATAGCTTGGTCTTTTGGGAAAGAAAATAATCAGCAATATCTTTTGCTTACTTAATATTGAATTTATTAAAATCTGTATCAGCACACTTCAATTTTCCCATCTCTAATTTGAAAGTACTTTTTCAGTGTCTTTCTTTTGGGGCTGAGCATCAAAAAAATCCTCAATCAAGATTTTATCTTTTTATTTTGATTCCATATGACTCTTTAAGGGATTGCTCCTCATCTCATGATGTCTTTATGTAAGTACATCTTGATATTTGATCACTGATTTTCACATTATTTTATATATTTTATTTACTTGCTCATGTTTGTGTGTACATTTGGGTGCACAAGGTCCTTTGTCACTACCAATGAATGCAGTTCATATGGACTTATGTGGGTGGCTGGAAAATTGAACCAGGGCCTGCAGACTTTGCAAGTAATTGTCTTTAACCATTGAGCAATCTTTCCAACCCTGATTTATTTTTATTTAAAAATATTTTATTTATTTATTTATTTGAAAGAGAGAGAGAGAATGGGCAGGCCAGGGCCTCTAGCTACTGCAAAAAAAAAAAAAAAAACTCCAGATACATGTGCCACCTTGTGCATCTAGCTTACATGGGTGCTGGGTCTTTAGGCTTTGCAGGCAAGGGCCTTAAGTGCTAAGCCATCTCTCTAGCCACTAATTTATATTTTTAAGAAATTATTACTGTATGGTATTATTTGTCTTAATTGCTAAGATTTTTTTTGTGTGTGTCTTAAACTTTGAACTTCAGGTAAATGCCTTGCTTGCTTAACATTCATTCTAGTCTTGTTCTTTAAAATGATAAATGATTTTATAAGAAAATAGGAACATCTCAGTTAACTGAATGACTAGAAAAGTAGCTTGTTCAGATGATAGATTTCTTTTTAACTGTACATTCGTCTGCTGAAATAATAAAATTATCTGTAAGAAAGGGGATTCATGGCCACTACCATCCCAATTGGTAAAGGACTTTTATCCATGGAACGCTTTCTCATTTGTATAAAGTTTTATGGGCTGATCTTTTAGTCTCAAACTTTAAAAAAATATTTTCCTAACCACAAAATTTTAATCTAATAACCAGATGTTAGCCATAGTGTCAGTCCTTTTTAAAAATGCGACATTAAAAGAAAATTGAAATGACTTCCGGCTTCAGTTCTAACCTCTGAATACCTCAGAAATTGTCATTCTTGCCATCATGACATGAAAATTTGAAAATAAATGGCTTTTTAGATCTACCATAAAATTGAGGTCCCAGAACAGGCAGTCACCCAAAACCTGAAGAGACAGCTGATTCAAAGAGACCCAACCATGATCCACTTACCTGCCATGGAGCCCATTTGAAACCTAAACTGGTCTGCACAACTCACTGGCAATTTGAGGGATTTCTGGAAGCTATGTTTACAGGAGGCTAACAGAGGATAACATCTGAGGCCTTCAGTATTAATCAAGACCCCAAATCAGGGATTTACTGAAGAGATGCCATCAGGTTTAATAATAGAATTCAACAAAAAGCAGCTTGTGTCCTTGGCATGAGGTGGGACAAGCTAACAATTTCAAAATATGACTAGTGTATTCCTCATAACAAAGACACACTCTGTAGTGAGAAAGTCTGTCAGAATCCATCTCATGTAGAGTGAAGGGCAATTTTCCAGTTCCAAGATAGGCTGATCTTTCTATCTCACCTAAGAAGGGAGAGCATAATGGTGAGATATATTTGTAACAATCATGGCTTAGGAGATTAAATAATAAAAATGTAGAATGTTCCTCACCAACCCTTTTTCCATTGATTGAGCAGGGCTTTCCTTTATACATGGATAAAAGTTGAAAGAGCTGTTATGGGCCAGGTTCTGTTTGAGGAGTCACCAGAGAGACCCAAAGACAACAAGGAGATCAACACCTGCTTCTGACATCAATAACCACAGAGAACACAGGCCAGCTCCCAGACACATAGACATCAACTATCCCTTTAACCACCTGTTTAGTGCATCTTCCTCAATGAAAACTTACAAGGCATTATGGAAAGCAAACAAAAAAGTCTAAAAGAGCAAGACCCAGGAATGAATGAGACTTAAATATTTTCAGCCTAATATTTGAAAATAATAATTAATATGCTAATGGATTTAAGGAAAACGTAGATAATTATCAAGATTACTAAGACTAGGAAAGAAAGATGAAAAGACTAAGAGTGCATCAAAAGAAAAAGTTACATTATCACAGAAATGAATGAGTTCATCTGTGTGACCCACTGCGTTCAATTAGGGCAGGGTGTGGGAGGGTTATTTACCAAAGTACATGCAATTTACCAGTGGCTACACCACTGAAGAAAATGCCAATAACTCCTCAAAGAGGGATGGAAGCCTCATCATATCCTCTATCTTCCATAATGGAACATTGATGGGCCCAATACTGTGCAGGTCTTGTGCAGGTAATGATAGCAGCTGTGGGGTCATGAGAACAATGGTCGTGCAATGTTTAGGTGACAGAGTACCACAGCACTCCTCCCCATCCTCTGGTTCTTATATTATTTCTAGCCTCTCTTTTACAATGTTTCTTGAGCCTTGGGGAGGGGTGAAATAGATGTCCCATTTAGCACTGAGCACTCCAGAGTCACTTACTCTCAGCACCTTTGAGGAATTTTGAGTCTCAATAGTCACCACCAACTGCTAAAGGAAACTTCTCTAATAAAAGATAAGGTCAGGGCTGGAGTTATGGCTTAGCGATTAAGGTGTTTGCCTGCAAAGCCAAAGGATCCCGGTACGATTATCCAGGACCCACGTTAGCCAGAGGCACAAGGGGGCGCATGCATCCGGAGTTCATTTGCAGTGGCTGGAGGCCCTGGTGCGCCCACTCTCTCCCTCTGTCTCTCTGTGCCTCTTTCTCTCTCTCAAATAAAATAAGTAAATAAATATTTTTTAAAAAGGTAGGGTCAGCAATCACTAATGTATGACATCATTAAATATTGAGAGGGCAATTTGAAGGCACAACATATATATTTAGCCGAACAAAAGAAGTATCTTCTATCTACTTCCTAGTACCTCCCCAGTCACAGGTTTTCATTTCCTGGTATCAATTCCCTCTGATGGAAGCAGTTTTAAAATCTAATTAATCCTCCATACCACTCATACTACTATTTCACCTGGCTGGACAGTTGGGTAGTTCACAGGGTTCACTGCTGGGTAAGATTGTTGGTGCCTTTTCTCTTCCAATGTCTTACATAACACCTTCCAGCTAGCCAGGAGGGAGAAAACTTCCAGCTCAGCTCCAGCTTTATTTGCTAGTTTTCTGCAATGCAAGCAAGCAATGTCTTCAATTGGATTCCATTACACCAAAACCAGTTTTAGTGAACCAGTAAGTTTTATTGGGCTTACTTACAGAGCAAGGTGCTGGGCTTATTACAGGAGCAATGGATGACTCAGGCAGCTACACAACTCCATGTTACTTGCAGGCAGCTCAATTGCTCTCTGGTACTCTCTCTCTCTGCAATTGTTTTCCCTTTATATAGCCTTCGGATGGGGTCTTGCCATCCTTTCCCAGACTTGTTGACTTTCTGAGTCTCTGAAACTTCCTTTCTCTCCATACCTCAGGAAAGAATATTTCGGTTTCTACCTAACATAACCTTGGTGAGCGGTTGTGTGACCTTTAAATTTCAGGTCTCCCAGACTTGACTTTCTGAATCCTTCTGCTCTTCAGAAGAAATTATTTCAATTCCGAGGGATTTACACTGCAACAATTGCTGGGAACAGGTTGATACACAAATGCCAACCAATTGCTTTCCAATTGCAAGGGACAATTGGAACCTGAGGTTGAAAACTCAATATAATTTATATTAGCACAAGAAAAATAAGCCACAGGCTAGAAGAAAAAAGATATGTGAAAGATAACAGCTTTGTACTCAAAATATACAACAAAAACAACCCAATAAAAATAAAATGGGAAACATAACTAAAAGGCCATTTTACACAAGGAGATGTGAAGTTGGAAATCAAGCATGTGAAAAGGTGCTGAAAGTCATTTTCAAATTCAAAAAGAGCTGCTAATACCTACCTCAGAATAAAATGCAAGACTGACAATACTAAGTAATAATGGTGGACTTATGGAGTAACAAGCATACTCAGGTCATGGTGATAAAATGCAAAATAGTACAACTATTCTACAAGACAGATTCACAGTTTTTATGAATTTAAATATGCTATTATCATACTATTCAGTAATGATGTTTATTAATATTATATTTTATTCTCATGAGACTTAAAACATAAATGTTTATAGCTATTAATCCTTGGATGTTGAAAACTAGAAGTAACCAAGATGTCTTTCAAGAACAAAAGAAATAATAGAATTTTGAATATTATTTAACATTAAAAATAAATAAGAGCTGGAGAGATTGCTTGCCTGTGAAGCCTAAGGACCCAGGTTTGATTATACAGGTCCCACATAAGACAGATGCACAAGGTGGCACATGCATCAGGAGCTTGTTTACAGTGGTGAGAGGCCCTAGCATACCAATTTTTCTCCCTCCCTCTCTGTCTGTCTCTAATAAATAAATAAAAATAAAGAAAGTAAACCTAAAATAAAAAATTAAATAAATGAGCTAGTCAGCCATGGAAAGAAATGGAGGAAACTTAAGGTAATATTTCTAAATATAAGAAGCTAGTCATAAAAGTTCCCTGCTTTGTGACTCTAGTAAAAGGACATTGTGGAAAAAGTGATTTAAAGACAGTTAAAAGATAAGTGTTTGCCTATGGTTTAGAGAAAGGTGGGAGATGCACAAAGGGACTTTGGTGGATAGTCATACAATTCTGTACAATATTGTCAAGATGGACAAGTGACATTGCTTATTGGTCAATACCCACAAATCTTGACAGAATATAGTGGACTCTGACTTACAAATGAAAATAGATAAGTTAGGTAGCTAGAGGGACTCAAGGATGAGTTTGTTAAAACAATTTAATTGTGTTACAATTAAATTATAAGAGTAGGGTCGGGGAGAGATGTTGGTCCAAGTAATTTTGGAAATGATTCATGTATATAACACTAAAGACATAAGGGCTTAAAGAGATGCTCAAACTCAGACTGGAAGGGTTGCTTCCTCCAAAAACATAGGGCAGTGACTCTTATGCTTCAGTGTACATCTGTGAAACTTTAAGAGTAGGTAAATGAATGTGTGATGGGAACAGCCAAGGTTTTCACTTTGTATGCAGGGGTTACACATGCATCTGGCCAAAGCTACAATCATCCATGTAGTAATGGACAGGAGTTGGAGACATTAGAATGTTTTGCCGTAGAGATATTTGCAAATATATGTATATACCTGAGTTCATGTATACACCAGTATTTCTTTCATCAGCTGATTAGATCAAATCTTGAAGTGACCACTCTTAGAAGCAAGGAGCTCATCTGAACCCCAGAACCAGATTTGTGATACTAATCTGTGATCAAAGGAATCCAGAGTCCTAGAGAAATGGCTGGCTCTGAGTTGTTGCAGGGCATATGCACAATGATTGTGGAGAGTCTTATAGTGTCAAAATGTAGGCAGGGGCTCATAAGCAAGGCAAAGAACCACTGTGTACTACTGATGGGAGCCCGGACACGACAGTGTGACCATTGAGTACAGAAATTCTGGATTATAACTCAAAAAATAAAATACATATCCAAAGTCCATATTGATACAAACTTTATAAATATGTACATGGTGAGAAATAGAACACTTTCCCTTGCAGAAGAATTACAAGTGTGGATAATTTCTGGCCTCAAGGAGGAAGAACATAATAACTCCTCATCCTTAAATCTGGGCTATACAGAGTGACTTCCAAGGGAAGGGGAGAAAGGACAACATTAGTAGACAATGCTGACAAGCCTTAGCCCAGAAGTTAAGCTCAACATCAAGGACGAAATCACACTGATATTATTGCCCCTTAGTATGGTGTGCACAGCCTGGTTAACGTCAGTGTTTTTTCACTCCAAGAGGGTATCACTCATCTTCTCCTGAAGAAAACAACACATGGACCAAGTGGAGGTACATTCCACTGCAGACCTGACCAGTTCTTCTCAACACTGTCAAGGTTACCAAAGAAACAAGGAGAACCTGAGCAAGGAGACATGAAGACTAAAAGGGATGTGCTTTCCTGGGTGGGACTCTAGACTAGAAAGAGAACTCGAACAAAAACTTATGAAGTGTGAGATTAACTGTGGACTTTTGTTAATTATAACATATCCATTTTTCTTTCATAAGTGTCACAAATGTGTCACACCAAGCTGGATATTAAAAATAGGGAAAGATGGGCTGGAAGTAAATAGGATATCAGTATAGTTTCTCATTTTTTTCAAACCCAAACTATTCTAATAAGCAAGTCTATTTAAAAGCAATAATAAGCAAGACATGTGAAAATATGTTTTTTTAATTTAATTTTTTTATTGACAACTTCCTTAATTGTAGACAATCTCCCATTATACATCCCTACCTCCCCCCACTTTCCCCTTTGAAACTCCACTTTCCATCATATCCCTTCCCCCTCTAAATCAGTCTCTCTTTTAATTATGATGGTCTTGTGTGGGTAGTTTCAGGCATTGTAAGGTCATGGATATCCAGGCCATTTTGTGTCTGGAGGAGTGGAAAGAATATATGTTTTTAACTGAAACTAGTAGAAAATAAAAATTGAGAAAATGAAGCTAAAGAAAATCACTAATATAATGTTGAAGATGGACAAATAGAATCAACAAATTCTAAGTAAAATCATTTTGTTTCAAAATAGCATCAGAAATTTTCAAAATTATTTTAAGAACTTTTAGATATTTGCAAAAAGGTTAGATTACAAATGAGGAAACAGGATTTCTAAGATACATTTAAACCTGATACAATGTAAGAAATGTAAAAAAAAAAAGTTAAACACACACACACACACACAATGTTCCATTAAAACATAAACTGCAAATTGTTTGCCTCAAACATAAACTGCAAACTGGTTGCTCCCATCAGTAGCACACAGTGGTTCTTGCCTTGTTATGTATCCTACCCCTAAATAGATGAATTTTTAATGTCATAGCTCAAAACTGAAAGTTCCACATAGGGCTAAACACTCCAGCTGCTCACTGAGCTCTTGCCAGACAAATAAGCAGCTAACACTGAGTTACCGTGACCTCACTTCCAGTGCTGCTGGGGCTGCTTCTGGTTCAAGCCTGCCATTGTCTTATCCAGCCAGAAATTCAACTTTCAGTCTTTGACATTAAACCAACTTCTAATGTTGTTCTTTCAAAAACAGGCCACACTGAGACCAACAGCAAATAATAAATGATGATGATGATGATGATGATGATGATGATGATGATGCAAGGACTTTATTGGAAGGAAGAAACTAAAAAGTATTAAACCTATTCAGTTATGAACAGCTGTCCATGGTACAGCCTAAATGTAATGGGAAGACATACCTTCATATTCAATCCTGCAGGCTTACTGCAGAATTATTTTATTGGGAGCCAGAAACTAATAAGAAAAGGAATTGGAAAATTAGCTACAATTTATAGCCACTTATAAAGCATGCATTAAATTCTTTTGGGAAAAAATAACACCTTTAAACTCTTAAAAACATATTTTAATACTGGACATACAGGAAGTGGTTAAAGAAAATGTTTCCTATTCTTGAAAGACCAGATGCTGAAGTAGATAGATGATGATCGAGAGATCTTGCAGTCTGTGAAGCATATTGTACATGAGCTGAGCAGTAGTGTTTAGCCATGAATGGAGGAGTCCCTGCTTTCAGAAGGAGACATAGGCAGAGAGCCTGAGATTT
Source organism: Orientallactaga sibirica (assembly GCA_036365145.1). Taxonomy (NCBI): domain Eukaryota; kingdom Metazoa; phylum Chordata; class Mammalia; order Rodentia; family Dipodidae; genus Orientallactaga; species Orientallactaga sibirica. Next base: position 35,220,521 of record JAEOAD010000020.1, on the reverse strand, counting down.
CCCAGTGAAACCCACATGCTGTGAACCAATGGCATAGGATTCACTGTGAAGCCCAATTAGAGTTAGTGCACTTAAGTTTATCTTAAAGCTTAAGCTTAAAGGTAGTTTCTAGATTCTGTCTTTTCTTCTGTCTTGCCAAACACCTACTGAACTTCTTTACTTATTTTGGCGATTCAATTTGGAAGTGAAATGTCCCCCACAGGTTCTTGTGTTTGAACTTAGTCCCCAGCTGGTAGAAGTGAGAGAGAAGAGAGGCTATGGAACCTTTAGGATGTAGGTGGGTTGCTGGGGACAGGTCCTGAGGTTTCAAGCCTAGTTCTGCTTCCTCATCACTTTCTACTTCCACCTCTGTCCTCATACTCCTGCTGGGACAGCTGGAAACTTCCATGATTCTGACCCTCCCTGCCATGATAGAGCCTACCATCAAACTGTGAGTCATATTAACTCTTTCGTCCCTAAAAATGTTTCTCAACAGGTATTTGGTGACAGCAATGAGTCAGTAGCTAATGTCTGGGGACTATTATTTGAATGCTACCCCCATGTTGTCTGCTGTAGTAGTGCTTGGAGAAAAACACAGCTCCTACCACACAGACTCAGTATCATACATTCAGAAGCACAAAACCAAAACATGAGTTCTGAAGATGAAATTAAGTAGAATGGTTAGGTTAATACATTTGTTAACTGTATCTTAACCACAATTTAAAAAAAATCAGAGCTATATATCCAAAGGTAAAATGCTTAGTTGTGTAAATAGGCAACTGGCATTCTTTTCTTCTTAATTGCTTTAATGTAAAGTCATTGTGAAGAGCTTTGTGAGGTGTCAATCACGTTAGTTCTCTGGACCTCACTTCATTGCCAAAACTAGGCTTTCTAGGAGAGGCGATTGCTAAAGTTGCTTCGCACTCTGCCACAGTTCTGCTTTGGCACAATTGCTAAATTTGTATAAAAGTTATAATTGTTTAATTAATTAAATTTTATTTCATTATTCTTTATATTATTGTGTATACAAAAGCATTAAAAGTGTCAATACCAGTTAGAAACACAGATTTTATCAGCAGTACAATGACATCTTTAGGTGTACCAAGAAGAAATGAAATGTTCACAGCTGGATATTTATTGAAATTAAAGTTCAGCGTTCAGTTACAAGAATCCAAATGAAGACTAAACAAGAGAACATACCAACTCTTCCTCAAATCTAAAAGGCAAAGATGTTAAGAGAGGGAGCTTTCTAATGTTTTAGTTCTCTGGGATTAGACCTATGTTTTGAATTTCAAGTATATAGTTCAAATTTATCATATCTGGTTTGTGATAAATTATTAGCAATGTATAGACAAGAAAGTACAACTCCAATTTAACACAGTAATACTCCTTTGAGTAGAATACATAAACTATAGTGTTCTGTGTATTTGGTTCTTCCATTATAAGTTTCTGCTTTCCATTAAAGATAAATTTACCCTCAGAGCAGTTATGCAAAGAATAGATTGATCATGCGTTAGTAACCATCTAAGCAATCCTTCTTCATAGACTCTGAAAGAGGCAGGAGAAAAGATAAATATGTAGTCAATACCAATAGATACCCGCCATATAGCTGTGTGCATAACTTCCTATACCAGCTGTCCCAGTGGCCCTTCTTCCCAAAGCCTTCTTGTCATCTGTCTGTGTTGTATGGACACAAGCTTTGTCTTTCAAAGGACAGCACCTGAAGTTCTAGTGCTCTCTTGAGAAAGCCCCTGCAGGGCTTCCCTCAGGCAGACTCTGTTCCTGGATCTAAAACCTTTCCTCAATTCTCACATGCCTTCCATACTTTCTTATGTTCAGTTTTCTATTCCTCAAAATCTCCATCATGATCCAATTTGACCCTCACATTGTTTTCACTTTAGATATAGTGCTTAAGTGTTTCTGTGGAGAATATATTTATTATGTTTGTGGTGTTTTCTTTAAAGAGGAGCTGTCTCTGAGATTCTTTAGGTTTACCTGCTATGATACTGTTGCCGTGACCTTGTTGCTGGACAAACACCTGACCAGAAGTAGTTTATGGCAGGAAAAGGTTTATTTCAGGCCTATAGATTCTAGGGGACTCTTCATCATGGGGGAAGAAGCTGGCTCATTTCATCATGCATCCATAGTAGACAGCACCAGCAAGCATGAGCTGACACTGAACTAGAGCTGGACTCACACGTGAGGTCCACCCCTGGTGACACACTTGCTCTAGCAGGGATCTACCCCTCAAATGCTCTAAGCTGGATGACTAAGTAAGAAATTGGATCACAAACACCTGAGGGGTGACATTTTACATTGCAACCACCACTGATGCCTTCCCCATTATCATCTGTAACAACTCTTTCCATAACATGAGTGCACACAGCTGCTGTTCACAGTGTATGCCAGCTGCAGGCAGACGGTGACAGAGGAGGTGTTACAGGAATAGAAAAGACCTTACTTTGTTCACATTGCTGATAGAAAACTTCCATAAAGATAAAAATACAGGTATTGTTAGTGAATTGTCTCAACATACAATTACTATATTTGAAAGTTCATCTTTTGATACTTGGCTGAAATGCCTGCTTACCTCTTTCTAGAACTCAACTTTTCTTATGCAGGAAATAGTGCTGACTGACCAAAAGACCAAGAATAAGGGATAAGGAAGAACGTTGGGAAAACCAAGCAACATCGTAAAACATCTCCAACAAAACTTCATCGTGGTCAGCTTGGTCTTTTAAAAACTGACAACAAAATCTCATACACTTTGTGCAATTTTAATTACTTTAATTTATTATTTCCCCTGAATTGAGTTTTCAAATACATTAATATGTTGGTACAGTCCACTGGCAGTGTTTAAACATTCATGTTTAAGAAAGATTTCTCTCCAGTAAAAAGCAATGACTATTAGAACTGTATAGAGTATCCCGGCATGTTCCAGGCATGAAATTGTTGTTTTCCTGTTACTTTTGTCCTAGGTTCATAGTTAGCAAACTTGATTTAAGATCAAAGGTTCCTTTAAAAAAAGTCATCCAGCCTCTCTGAGAGTAATGTCATCTGCAGACGATCCTGCCCTTTGGTTCCTTCACACACTTTAAAAGAGTCAACTGTGTGATGTGGTTTGGACATAAAAACGGTGTAAATGCGCATTCCAGGAGAAAATCTGCAGTGGTCTATGTGTCCTTGCACAATTATTTCCTTGTTTATTTACTGTCCTGCACATTTATAAAATTCTCAGAAACCACGTGCAGTAAACTCTAATTGCAGAGTAGCATGTCATTATGGAAACTATGGTAAACCGAATGGGAAATCTTGCACATTCCAAGAAGATTACATTTTATTTTCTTCAAGGACTTAGCTGTCTCTGCTTTGGATATTCAAGCGTTTTGTACATATTTTTGCTCAGGTATTTGTGTGCCATTTGTTCAGTCCACAAGGACAAGGTTATTTCGTGGATGACATCTGTATAAAATGCCTTAGTGTTGCATTTTCATACACCGTAAGTGTGCCTCTTAGGATGCATTTCTCAACACACATTGCTTAGCATGCAAGCTAAGGTATCATGCACAAGATTATGAGTGGCTGGGTCTCACATTTTACTGGTGACGAGGCTGGTTGAAGAAGAGGGCTTGGAAAATCCATTTATGCTCTTATTCCAGGTGTATTTCATAGGATTCACACCCCACAGACTTTTTTCAAGACACTGGAAGGGTGATGAGGTGAGAAATTTTTCTTTTGGAGCCTAGTAAACGAAATGTATTCAAGACAATAAATGGTTAGATCACACAGACATTGGAAAGGGATAAAAAAAAAACAGGAGTAGAGGGGTTTGAGAGAGTTGCCTGTGGGTGAATATACACCCAGGGGGTTGCTCCCAGGGGTCCTGCATAAATACATACATATATATATATATATATATATATATATATATATATATATATATATATATATAAATGTGGTTGAAGACTCAGGTTAAGTTGGACAATGGCTATACCTAGAACAGCTGGCCACATTTACTACTGAAGGGTGAATTGATTCAATGATGTGATGTGAACTGGTTGTCTGGTGTGGTAGGCAGATGTGAAGGTGTGCAGCATTGAAGAACACTACTGTGTAGCCTGATAAAATGAGGGAACACTGAAGACAAAAACAGCACATTCGGAGGTACACACAGCTTCTCACGGCTGGTACTATTGGACACTGGCCTTTGCCATCAGAGATAGGCCACATTTTGCTAAATTATATCATCAGAACAAAATTATTTTACCACTTTCCTCTTGTACTATTTGTTTTCCTATCATTCAGTTGTAAACTTATAGTGAGATTCTGGATAGACATTGCTTTGTAAGTGTATGTCTGCCTACTTTTTAACTCCTTTTCTTCATCAGTGTGTTAAAAGCACAAAGCATGTGGTAATCACCATTCCAATCCCCTGTGTCCATTTCTCTTCCTCTTACAAATGAAGCACTTGAATTGTCTATGGAAACTTCTCATGGAAGAACTTGGCAGATGATATCTGTTACAGTCAGGTTCATATTGCTGGAAGAAATCACCAGACCAAGAGCAGCTTTGGGGTTAAAAAAAAGAGGGGGTTTATTTTGGCTTACAGACTCCATGATGGCAAGAGAAGATGGTGGCATGAGCAGAGGGTGGACATCATCCCCTGGGCAACATAAGATGGACAATAGCAACAGGAGAATGTGCCAAAAATAGGCATGGGGAAACTGGCTTTAACATCCATAAGCCTACCTCCAACAATACACTGCCTCCAGGAGGTGTTAGACCCCAAACAATAACACTGCCTACCAGGAGGTGTTAAACCACCAAACTCCATCAGCTGGGAACCATCCATGTTGTAAAATGCAATTTCAGAATACCCAAATTTTTATCAATCCCAATGATGTTCACACCTGAATCAAAACCACCAAAATATCCCCATTAAACACTCACACTGCAAAAATGATGGCATTGGGCAACAAAGAAATATTCAACCATACAAGATGTAAATAGACATCAAACTCTGTAGCTAAGTCCAACAACCATGACAAATGTCTGATAATTCTAACCAGCAACAAGTGCAATGCATTCAGTCCAACATTAAAATGGTCCTAGTATCTCATCATTTTCCTCATGGCTCCATGGCGTCTCCATGCAGGCATCTGGCAAACCAATCCCAGGCCATTTCTCAAACACAAGATGTTCAAACATCCCCCTGCATAATCCAAGTTCTTTTTTTATTTATATTATTCTGAACCATAACCATTGTCCTCCTCCCCTTTCTCCCAAAATATCAATGGGGAATGTTTATCATGCATTGTGAGTTTGCTCAAGAGTTCTGGTGGATAGGCCCCAAAATGCCCCAACCTCTAACAATCTTTCCGCCCCCTCTTCCGCGAGGCACAGAATTGGGGTCAACACTCACACTGCAAAAATGACTGGAGTTGGATGTTCTCTGTATTTATCTCCTTCAGCCTTTTCTGGGTTGTGATCGCCTTGAGCGCTGTATTCTTGCCCTTCCCCTGCGTTGAAATATTCAACCATTGTCCACAAAAGATAAGTAAATTCTCCAATGGAGAGAGAAGTTAGTACTAGATAGAAGGGACAAACATCAAACTTTATATGCATTGGCTCTCTTCTAGCCTACTTTTGGTGGCTCTTGGAGACCAACAACCCTGCTCATTGTCCACCTAAAGAAGAGAAGCAAATTCTCCAATGAGGAGAGAAGTTAGAGAAGGAGATCTAGTCAGTGACAAATCTCAATGAGTTCCACTCCAAGTCTGATAATTGGTAACCAGGCTGTTTGCCAACAAGTCTGAGCATTATGTCAGATGGTTTCCTGCTGGGTATCTTAGACTGCCCCAATGTCAGCATTTTCCCCCAGTTGCTCATGTAGCACCCTCTGGTACTAGACTGTCTGGGGACAGTTCTTCCTGGTCTCTCTGTGTTTGGTCTTAAACCATTAACCTTTGGTGGGTCACCAAGTACTCTGACAGAAGTCTGTCTTTTTGGGTTGGTGTTTCAGATCAACAGCTCATTGTGGAAGTTAACCCCTTGGCAGCCATTATAAGTCTGCACCTAGTGATCTATAATGTAAAAGAGGTTATAGAGAGGGGAGAGAGAGAGAGAGAGAGAGAGAGAGAGGGAGGGAGAGAGAAGAGAAAGAGAAGCAGGACAAGATTAAAGCATCATGTTCTCTCCAGGTTCCTGTGGTTCGATCCCTCCGTGGCCTGCTGAAGGATCACTGTTTTAGCCTGTTGTCCAGAGTAAAGGGTTTTGTATTATTTTTCCCTTTTGGGTACCAATTTGTATCCCCCTTGTCCTCCCTCCCACCCTCTGCCCCCACCATTACCCTCCCTGGCAAGAGTTTATTAGGTTTGGCCACATGTCACGTGGAATCCGGTTAGGGTGACAGATAAATGAGATGGCTTTTTGTGCTTGGGTGAGCTTGAGGATGATCTGTTCCAAATTTTTTTCAAATTTCACAAGATATACCACATCTTTGTTATCCATTCATCTAGTGATGGACACCTGGGTTGATTCCAGCTCTTTGCTTTATGACCAGCTCTAAACATTTCTGATTTATTAGCTATAAACATGGTTGAGCAAATGTTTCTGATCTGAGGCATTTAGGGTAAATGCCCAATAAGGGAATAACTGGTCCACTGGTAAGTCTATGGCCATCCTTTTCAATAGTCTCCATAGGTGCCAGTTTGTTTTAATTCCCACCAACAGTGAAGACTTGTTCCTATTTCTCCACAGCCTCGCCAGCATTTGTTTTCATTGTTTTTTTTTAATGTTAGCCATCCTTACTGGGGTAAGGTGGAATCTCATTGTTGTTTTAATTTGCATTTCCCTGATGATTAGGGATGTTGAACATTTTCTTAAATGTGTGTTTGCTATTTGTATTTCTTCCTCTGAGAACTCCCTGTGCAGTTCTCTGCCCCACTTTGTGAGTGGGTTGATTGGTGATTTATTGTTTAGGTTTTGGAGTTCTTTGTAGATTCTAGAAATTAGGCCTTTGTCTTTGTATAAAAATTTTCTCCCATTCTTCCTATTCTGTTGGCTTTGGTTATTATATTTTTGTCAGTGAAAAGCTTTTCAGCCCAATCCCAATGGTTGTGATTGTTTAATTTCCTGATTTCTGCATTTCTTAGCTGAATGGTGCAGTTTGTTAATTCAGTTTGACCCAAAGATTTCAGCACTTTTTTCAAAATAGTCTACATTCTTCCCCTCTGCTCAACACCAAGCTCAAAGGTTGTTTCAACAGCTGAATGGGCAACACTGCACAAAGATTTCAATTTTTTCTGGACCCTCAGGTTTAACACAAAGCAACACTGCACAACTTCCCAGGACTCAGGCATAACAGCAAGCCTCTCACACAAACTGCTTCTAGCCCAGTCCAAGCAAAGCTCTTTCTCACCCTCACAAGCCAAATCTCACAGTCCATAGTTCTTACTGCTTTCAGTTCTTTCAACTCTGACCAAAATAGTCCATGAAGCTGTACTTACACACTGTAAGACATCTCAGGCCAAGGTTTCAAATCCTTCCATATTCCTCTTGAAAATCAGTTCTGAGAGGCCAAAGCCACACAGTCAGATGTCTAATAGCAATCCACTCCTCTGTTACCAACATTAACGTTGCAGTCAGGTTCACAGTGCTGGCAGAAAGCAACCAACCAAGAGCAGCTTTTGGGAAAAAAAAAGGTTTATTTTGGCTTACAGACTCGAGGGGAAGCTCCATGATGGCAGGGGAAAACAATGGCATGAGCAGAGGATAGACATCACCCCCTGGCCAACATAGTGTGGACAGTAGCAACAGGAGAGTGTGTCAAACACTGGCAAGGGGATACTGGCTATAATACCCATCAGCCTGCTCCCAACAATACACTGCCTCCAGGAAGCATTAGTTCCCAAATCTCCATCAGCTGGGACCCTAGCATTCAGAACACCTAAGTTTATGGAGTACACCTGAATCAAAGCACCACATATCTACAATTTTCCTTAAGTCTATTTTAAGTAATACATAAAAACATAAATGTATACAATAATGGGATAGCAAGTAGCTTGACACATATGTATGCATTGGATAACACCTAAATCAGGCTAGACATCTGTTTTCTCACACAGTTATTATTTACGGTGAAAGTTTTCAAAATCTTCCAGATTATTCCCTAGTTGTGTGTGTGATGTGTGTACACACATGTGTGCCTACTTGTGTGCATGGTGCAGGTTTGTGTTGGTGCACATGTCCATACATGCATGATGTAGAGGCTAGAGGTTGACAAAGGGTGTCTTCCTCAATTGCTTTCCATCTTATTTACTGAGGCAGCGTCTTTCACTTGGACCCAAAGCTTGTTGATTTGGCTGGTTCAGATAGCCAGTTGGCCCTGAGGATCCTGTCTCCTTCTCCCAAGTGCTGGGTTTAAAGGCAGGGCAAGCCCACCCAGCATCATGTGCCTGGGATCTGAACTCTGTCCTTACATTTCATAGCAAGCACTTTATCCACTGAGCAATCTCCCCAGCCACTAGTGTTTGAAGTGTACAGTGTATTGTTGCCATTTGCGAGAACCCTACTCTGCAATAGCACACCACAGAGTCCTGCTTCTGTCTAACTGGGCAACCACTGACCAACTTTCTCTAGCCCACCCCTCCCACATACTCCCCCAAGCCTCTAGTGATCACTTGGGACCCCTGACGTCTATGACATCCATCCTTTCAGATTCCATGTATGACTGAGATCATGCAGCGCTTGCCTTTCTGTGTCTGACTTAGTTCACTTAACATAATGACCTCTACTTCCATCCAAGTGGTGACAGCACTTCATCATTCCATAGTTAATAATTTTTCACTCTGTATCCATTTTTTCTCTCTCTCTCTGTGTACCTATGTGTAGGGAAGTTGTGCATGTTCCTATGTACAAGCATGTGTGTACAAGCCAGAGGACTTGTTCCTCAGGTACCATCCACTTTTCTTTTCTTTTTTTAAAAAATATTTTATTTATTTATTTGAGAGTGAGCAATAAAGAAATAGGCAGATAGAGAGAGAGAGAATGGGTGTGCCAGGGCCTCCAGCCACTGCAAATGAACTCTAGATGCATGCGCTCCCTTGTGCATCTGGCTTACGTGGGTCCTGGAGAATCAAGCCTCGAACCGGGATCCTTAGGCTTCACAGGCAAGTGTTTAACCACTAAGCCATATCTCCAGCCCTTATTTTCTTTTAAGACAGGGTCTCTCACTAGTCTGAAACTCACCAAATAAGTTAGACAGACTGGTTACCAAGCCTCAGAGATCTGCCTGCCTCTGCCTCCCTAGTGTTAGGACTTCAAGCATGTGGCACCATGCTCAGCTTATTTTATGTGGGTTTTGGAGTTCAAACTCAGGTCCTCATACTTTCAAGGCAGGCTCATACCTAATGAGCTATCTACCCACCCCTGGACATGTTCTTTCATTCATTAGCAAGCAAGCACCTAGGCTATTTTCATTTGTTGACTATTTTGAATAGTGCTGCAAGAAATAGAAATGCATACTTCTCTTGGCTGTACTATTTTACTTCCTTTGGGTATACACTGAGGTGAGGTGTTGATGAATCTATAAAATAAGGATAGAACTGGAGAAATGGCTTAGCAGTTAAGGCACCTGCCTGCAAAGCCTAAGGACCCATGTTCTACTGTCCAGATCCCATATAAGCCAGATGCACAAGGTGACACAAGGGTGCAAAGTCACACATGTGCACAAGTTGGTGCATGTGTCTGGAGGTTGATTGCAGTGGCTGGAGGCCCTGGAGCATGCCGTTTCTCTCTCTCTCTCTCTCTCTCTCTCATAAACAAACAAAAAAAAATAAGGATAATAGTGCCAGGCATAAAGGATTCTTTTTAAAAATATTTTTTTATTTATTTGAGAGAAAGAGGGAGAGAAAGAGAATGAATATGGGTGTGTCAGGGCCTCTAGCCACTGCAAACAAACTCCAGATACAGGTGCCACCTTGTGCATTTCACTTTGAATGGGTACTGGAAAATCTAACCTGAGTCCTTAGGCTTTGCAGGCAAATGCCTTAACCACTAGGCAATCTCTCCAGCCCCATAAAAGACTATTTTGAGGTTTTAAAATACCTACAAAACCATTTAATTTAACACAGTTTAACATATTAAAGTTAATAGGAAGGCTGGAGAGATGGCTTAATGGTTATGGTGCTTGCTGGCAAAGCCAAAGGACCCAGGTTCAATTCTACAGTATCCACATAAAGCCAGATACAAAAGGTGATGCATGCATCTGTAGTTCATTTGCAGAGGCTGGAGACCCTGATGTGGCCATTCTCTCCCTCTGTCTCTTTGCCTCATTCTTTCTGTCTCAAAAAAACAAAATAAAATATTTTCTTTCTCACTCTATTCCTCTCTTTCTCTGCCTTTTTCACATAAATAAAAAAAATATTTTTTAAGGATTGGTGACTGGAGAGATGGCTTAACAGCTAATGCACGTGCCTGCAAAGGCAAAGGACCCAGGTTCAATTCCCCAGGTCTCATGTAAGCCACATGCACAAAGTGGTGCATGTGTCTGGAGTTCATTTCCAGCTGGAGGCCCTGATGTTCTCATTCTCTCTCTGTCTCTTTCCCTCTCTCTCTTTCCCTGTCTTTCTTTCGCCCTCTCTCCCTCTCTCTGCTTCTTTCGAATAAATAAATAAAAATAAAGTATTTTAGAAATCAGTAATTTTTAGTTTTATTAGTAATAAAATGTTAATAAAATGTTAATTATTTCTTCATTTTCCTTTTAAAATATCTTGTAACATTTTAAGTATATTTGTAAGTAGATACTGCAAAATATTCAAAAATTACACATAAAATACAAGATCATTTGATCACCACTCACTCTGTGCTTCCAGTAGTAACTATTATCACCACATATAATTATATGGTTTTACACATGGTTTCTATATGCTATATGTGGTTTTAACAATGTCTATACATTGAAAATATTATTAGTATATATGCTCAATCATATATATTAGTAGACAGAGTAAATTTTCAATATAAGCACAAAGATATAGAATGAAAACACTTGGAAACTCATTGAAAAGAAAATTCAACAATAATTAATCGGTTAAATAAATTTAGAAACACAATATGTACAATTTTAAGTGTTTTTATAATAATATCATTTTATGTCAGATTGGTCTTATCTATTTTTTCTCAAAATTGTGTTGAGAGCTCTTCAGCAATAGTCTTTCTGGATCAATATGTGCATTGTACTATTGTCTATGTGATTACATTACTTACACTGATCTGCTATGGTTGGAAAAGGATTTGAGTGTGACCCTCCATGGGTGCTAATATTAGTGGTTTAGTTCCCAGGATGCCAGCATTGGGAAGTGTGAGACTTTAGAAGGAGCCTGGTGGGTGGTCTTTAGGTCAAGTCTAGTCAGTCTCTGTCTTCCTGTCTAGAGATGTCATTTATTTTTCCCACATGCACTATTGTAACACCACTGTCCATGGAAACCAAACCAGAGCTGAGCACCTTGCCTAAGTCTCTAGGCTTTTAAGCTAGATAAAGCTATTTTTAACAAAGTTAACCTGCCTAAGGAATTTTGTTATACTAATAAAACCAGAGTAGTAATCATAAACACATTTTCTATAGATTTTGTTTTGTTTTTCCTTACTACAATATAAATAGATAGAGCTGTAATTACCAGTGAATTTCTAGAGTAGATATGAGAGAAATGGAAAGAGAATTATTGGTTCAGATAAAACATATTGAATTTTTTAAAAACAATATTCAATGCAACCCTGGAACTTAATATAATTTGATCAAAATATATAGCTCATGTAGTCCTTTGATATTTAGTTTCCATTTACCCACTCTAACCTTTGGAGAGCATTTGAAGAAACATGTGCTGCAGATTCATTTTTAAATTATCCTGGTTACTACTGTGGTTGGTCATCTTTTCAATGGCTATTACTTGTATTTCTTTTCTGACAGTTGTATCATCTTTACTGTTTCCTTCTCTGTTAGATATTTATCTTTTCCTTTCTGATATATAGATACTCTATATGTAGTGCAGACAACATGTGTTTTATGGTCTATTTTTCTTTTTGTCTAACAAATTTATTTCATAAACATTTAAGGAAAAATATCTGTGTCTTTTTTCTTGAAGAATATTACATGCCGATACCTTTAAAGATATTAATGAAATTATACTTTTAAATTACATTTATTTTTAAATTTTCCTTTCTTAATAACTTCCTTCTACTTTGCTGCTGATCTTGCTGCTAATTTTCAGGTTCTTTTGGATCAAATTTATTCATTCTTGCTAACTATTTGCTCTAATTTTATAGTCAGCACTAAGGATAGAAACAAGGTACTCACAGTTTCCGACCAACACTCTTACCCCCCCCCCACCGAGCTATACCAGCTCTAAAAGAATTTCCCTTTACACATTTTCCAGATCATTTTATTTACTTTGTTGGTACAATGGTTAATCTTGATTGTCAACTTTATTGAATTTAGAATCACCATGGAAACAACCATCTATCTGGGAGGGAGTTTGGAGCTGGTTAGGTTAATTGAGATGGGAAGACACACTTTAAATGTGAGTGGTGCCATTATATGGGCAGAAGTCTCAGGCTGAATAAAAAGGAGAAAGGGCGTCCATGTCTCTGTTTCACTTCCTCACTGTGGAGACATGTGACCAGCTGGTATTCATGGCTCTGTCTCATTTCCTCACTCTGGAGGCATACACATCTGGAGTTGTTTGCACTGGCTGGAGGCCCAGATGAACCCATTCTCTCTTTATCTCTATCATCTATCTATCTATCTATCTATCTATCTATCTATCTATCTATCTATCTGACTGCCTCTCTCTCTCTCTCTCAAATAAATATTTTTTAAAAAAAGAAAAAGGAAAAGATATTTGTTTATAAAGTTCTTTTTTAGATGTGTCACATGGAAAGAGCATTTTGTATTATAGTACATTTGATATCCATTTTAACATTAAAAATATAGTATAATTTGTTATCCTATTAATTAGTATTATAGGATATTTTATATTATATGGTTGTTTACAAGAATAGTAGTCCAGAGAAAATGATAATAAGATCTTGTTTTCAAGATATCATGTTTAGTCTGAGAACCATTAAAAGTTTAATGAAAAAAATGTATTCAAGTCAATTAACTTTTCCATCCTCCACCGGCTTCCTTCCTTCCTTCCTTCCTTCCTTCCTTCCTTCCTTCCTTCCTTCCTTCTTTCTTTCTTTCTTTCTTTCTTTCTTTCTTTCTTTCTTTCTTTCTCTTTTTTTCTTCTTTCTTTCTTTCCTTCTTTCTTTCTTTCTTTCTTTCTTTCTTTCTTTCTTTCTTTCTTTCTTTCTTCCTTTCTCTCTTTCTTTCTCTTTCTTTCTGTTATTGTTTCTTGAGGTATTATCACACTCTAGCCCAGGTTGACCTGGAATTCACTATGTACTCTCAGACTGGCCTTGAACTCACGGAAATCCTCCTACCTCTGCCCCCTGAGTGCTGGGATTAAAGGCGTGCACCACCACTCCCAGCTGTTTAGTTTCTTAAATTGGTATTCATCTATTTGCTCTAGAAAATACAAGAAATGGGAAACTTTATGGTGTGGTATAGAGGGTCAAGTACATATGCTCTCATGTAAATCTCAAATACCTTAAGTTTGTGACACTCCCAACAGTGAGGAAGTGTTGCCATGGCTGCTAATCGCCCACCAGCTGTCCGTGCCACAGAGCCGTGGGGTGGGGGTGAGCAGCGCTGCTCTGCTGATTTACTGACACATCGGACTTCACTTTGTCTATTAATTCGGATTACAAACCATCTATTCATTATGTGTCTCATTTGCTGTAATTAACATCTTCAGGCATTCCAGGAAAGAGTCACAGCAATATAAGAGGCAAAATATTGACACAATGCATTTTAACATGTAAAGCAAATGATCAGACCAGATATATTTCAGTAATGTCAGGTAAGAAAAACCTCAATGTCTGGGCTGAGGAGATGGCTTAGCGGTTAAGGTACTTGCCTGAAAAGCCAAATGATCCAGGTTTGATTCCCCAGGACCCACGTAAGCCAGATGCATAAGGTGGCACATGCTTTTGGAGTTTGTTTTCAGTAGCCGGAGGCCCTGGCATGCCCATTCTCTCTCTTTCTCTCTCAAATAAATAAATAAAAATAAAAACATTAAAAAAAAAGAAAAGCTGATGGAATTATTTTAAATGTGAGCTACGACTGACAGACAGCAGTAGATAGGATGAGTGTTGGCTATGAGCCTGCAAAATCTCAGATATTTTCACTTTTGCTCTCAGAAGCACGGCTGTTCCTCCAAGCCTCCACAGGCTATGTAGGAAAAAAAAATGTTTTGACAAATGCATTCCTGTTATTTGTTTGTTCCAAATGTGTTTTGTTAAACTTTAAACTGAACCTTTTGCATATTCCTGATGGAGCCCAATCATGACTTCCCCCTTAGGAAGTTCTGGGAAGGTGACTACTACAGGTCAGTCAGTGCCCAAGCCCCAGGGAACCTGAGATCTCCTACCTGTTGCTCATGAACACCCTAAATCCAGAGCTGCCAGCAAGCTTTCTTCTTATTCTTCTCGAAGAATCTGATTTGGAAAGTTGAATTTACACACTGATGTATTGATGGTAAAACCAAAAAAAAAAAAAAAAAAAAAAAAAAAACCAACTTGAAACCACTGTGGAGAGGGCTGGGAATGGCAAGTTCTCTTCATCAGAAAGTTCCAGTGTACTATTAAGACAGCTTTGGATTCAGAAGAATCACAGTCATGACCACGACTGTGGTCATCCAACCTTTCAATGGCATCTCCAACAAGGAGGCTGACTCGGAGTTGCCAAGAATTTTGGCTCCATCTCCTCTTATCTTCAAAGGCCCTTGCACTAGGAATTTCCACCCCAAATTTTGGAATTCTTGTAAACATCTCATCTATGACTGCCCTTTGCTTTGGTAACTTGGAATACATCAATCTCACAAAATATCAAGGGGAAAGTAGACTACTTTCTGCTCAAAATTGTGCTGGAAAGCAAATTGTTCCCTTAGCACAACTGTGACTAATACAATCATTTCATAAACGTTGTCCTGGGAACACTTCAGAAGACTCATGGCGTTGAAAACCCTAGCACTGGCTTGGCTAAGAGACATGCAGACAGGTCGTTATTTGTTTCTGCTCGTGACCAGGATTGGGCTGGCCTCTTCTGAATTAGAAGCCTTCAGTGTCTAAAACCTAATGCTTTCCTTGACAGGTCAAAAGTTCACATTCTTTGTGTCCAATAGGATCAAAGGCAGAAACTTGATGAAGGTTTGAAAGCAAGAAAACAACATGAAGGGATGCCATCAGCAACATCAGTGTGGAGCATCCTTATGTGGAATAGGAACCTTGATGGCATGCTGTCCCTAAGGCTTGTCATTCATATATATATATATATATATATACACACATACACATAGGTTTCTCAAGGTTGAGTTTCACCAAGCTGACCTGGAATTCACTATGTAGTCTCAGGGTGGCCCCCTACCTCTGCCTTCCAAGTGCTGGGATTAAAGGTGTGTGCTACCACATCCGGCATAGTCACATTATTTTAAAACTTCTGTTTCTGATGATATTATAATAAATGAGAGCTAAATATCATTCAAAAGATAGTTTTAAAGTATATCCTCAAGCTGGACACGATGACACTGGCCTAGGACCGCAGCTCTTGTGAGGTCACTGCAGAGGGAATGTTCAGTTTAAAGCCAGCCTGCGCTACAAGGTGAGATCTTGTCTCCCTCTCCTAACACTTTGCTCTCCAGGGTGAAACACTGTGCAAGTGAAAATTCCCACTCTCTTGCATGTGCTGATAGACCATCTCTTTTGTAAGATAAGATCATAGTGTATCTGCTTTTCTGCAAAGGATATATTTTAATTCAACCATCTGATTGACCTTGTCCTGCTGGGTTTGAGTTAAATAAACACAAAGCTTCAACTAGCTCATCTAAGATATTTTCTGGGCTGGAGATGTGGTTCAGTGGCAGAGTCTTGTTCATCTCCAGCCCTGTAACAAGTGCAAAATGATTATAGGTAGATTATGTTTAACACACAACAGGCTTTTTTCCTGTTTAAGACAAGGGTCTCTGTGTGGCTCAAATTGACCCTGAACTTCCTGCTCACTATGCTCCAGCCACCGCCTCCAAAGTGCTGGGATTACAGCCTCACCTGACTCACAGTAAGCTCTTTTTGCAATGGATGCCAATTCATTGTACAAAATAATAGTCTTCTTTATGACACTTTCAGGCATGTGCCTTGTGTACTTTGAGCCAATTCAATCTCCTTTCCTTTCTACTGACCCTTCAGGCTACTCTTTTCTTCTCAAATAATCCTCCCTCTGCCCTCAGGTCCTTAAAGTCTATATTCTGCATAGGAGAAAGAAAGTATTCAACATTTATCTTTCTGGCCTGGTTTATTTCAATTGATATTAAGGTCTTTGGTCTATGTATTTTCCTGCAAATAACATAATTACATTTTTATGGCTGAGGGCATTTCATGTGTGTATATCCCATGTTGTGTTTATCCACTCCTCTGTTTCTGAACACCTCGGCTGACTGCATAACGTCTCTGTTATGAAAAGTGCTGTACTGCCTGTGGTGATACAAGGATCTTGAGGAAGGCTGGCTTTGATTGCTTTGGGAGTGGCCCGGCAGGCTCTGAAGAGCCTCAAGTTGTGTTTTACACAATACTCTTAGCACACCTGTGTTGTGGCTGGAGGTCAGGTATGGAAGTTTTCACTTGTGGGCACCTCTAGGCACTTTAAATTTTTCAAAACTGGGACCATTTCAGATTTGGGATTTTTAAATTAGGGATGTTCAACCTACTGTATTAGTTGAATTTCCAAAAATAGAAACAGAAATATTTGGAGTTCCAAAGTAGAACTCTCCCATCCTTGGATTCCTCCGGTTCTCTTTACCTTGGGTCTGATTTTGCATGTTGTGTTTTTCCTTTCTTCTTGCAGTGACTCTGGCTAATACACTAACAAGCCACAGGGAAGGAATTACTGACTACAACCATCCTTAAGTCTATGCTTCATAAAAGGTAGGCCTTCAGTATCTGACATGGAAATCTGTGGCATAGGTTTAAAAAAAGAAAACTCAAAAAACATAGGTCTGAGGGTCTGGCTGGAGCCACTCCATAACTGGAAATGGCTGAGGCTGGATGAAGCCTGTCTCACCAGCTGGGCTCTCTGTCCACTGACCCCATGCCTGCGGACATTCCCCCGAACAGATTGTGCCAGTCTGGTGCCAGGTACCTGCTTTTCAATTCCTATTCCCTCAGACCCTTGCATCTTGCGGGAACCAGACTGCATACACTCCCAGTTGAGACTTCATGCAATACCCCAGCCAGTGAGGTTGGGAAACCTTCCACGGTGGCTGCAGTTTGCCCTGGCAACGAACCTAAGAGAAGTCGGGCACAGAGAGACATTGACCACTGAACAATGAAAACTATTTTCAGCTTTGTCCACATAGCCATTTCTGGATTCTTTGCAAAAGTTCTTAGAATCAGCAGGGTGCCTCTCAGCGCTCCTTTTGTGCATAGTTGGTGTTGAGATGCGTGCTAGTCTGGTGGTAGCTTGCTTCATCTTGCTGTGTGTCCCTGAAAATGAAGATTTTTGGGTTTCTCCACTAAACACATGAATATACAGTAACAGAGGAAGCCCTTGGCAGAGCCCACCTTGGATTAAGGAGTGCCCATCCCCAGCTCTGCTATGGAATCGGGGCAGCAGATGTTCAGGCCACGGGCTCTGTTCTGGGCAATATGTGCCCCCTCCAACACTGTAACACAAGTCTTTGCTTTAAACTATGGCTTCCCATGAGGTTGGGCCCAAAGGCCCCCACTAGGGGAACTTCAGGGAAGGGACAAATGTGATGGACCTCCCCAAACACAATAGGCTGCTCACCTCCAAATGGCAGCCAGGCAGTACTTTGACCTGCACCCAGAGACCACCCCCCCACCACTAACACCTGTCAAAGATGCTGCAGGCAGGGTCCTTGGGTAGGAGCACTCTGACTGTCCTGTGAATATCAACTATTTACACCCTTCTAGTTCTGCCTCCGGTACAAGTAAAGATGCTTTAGGACCCACCCAGCTCCTATTGCCTACCAAATGCTGCAAACATGGTGTGTGCTTTTACATTCTGGAAGAAAGAATAGGCTATGTTTTTGCAATGTGACTTTTCTCTTGCCTCCTACTCAGGGAAGTTATGAATCACGGGAATGAATTGATGTTTTAAGGATGTTTATTACTTTTCTCCCTAAAGTACAATGAAGCTCTGGCTCACTGTGCTTCTTACAGAAGGAATTAGGGAAACAGGTTCCTGCGAAGGCTGTCAGCTGTGAGCATTTGATTTTCACTAGTGGAATACAATGAAGTGTAAAGGGTTCTATTTGTCACTGTCACTTTCCACTGGACTTCTGTTTAGCCCTAGTGACCTAGAGGCTAATTAAGATACTATAGAACATCTTTGGCCTTTATAGATGCATGATTTGGAAACCAACCATCTATAGCACCACTATTCTAAATAATTTAAACTATGCACATATGTATATTTCCTTATATTTGTTAAATTTTCTAATTTTGTAATATATAGATAAAAATTAAAGAAATATGAAGTTGAGGTTTTTAAAATCTTATTATTAAATCAGTATTACATCAACCAGTACCATAGCAACTGGCAAATGTGTCTGACTCTTGCACAGTGATTATTAGAGCATTACATTGATTTACCTCAGGTTACACAAAGACACCTTTTAGAATTACAGTGCCACTGCCTTTATTTCATTTTGATTACCTATTAGGAGCTTTTGCATTTCTAAATGTGCACAATTTTGCTAGACATGTACCTACCTGACATGCTAATTTATGAGTGCAGCTCAATATCATGGTGACTTTTGACCAAAACAATGTTTACATGTATAAATATCAATTTATTTTCATAGATGGTAGAATTCTGTGTTGTGTGTGTGTGTGTGTGTGAGAGAGAGAGAGAGAGAGAGAGAGAGAGAGAGAGAGAGTGTGTGTGTGTGTGTGTGTGTATGCACACCATGGCATGCATGCATGTGGAAGTCAACTTATTCATGAATTGCATCTATTGCCCTTGCCTGTTAAGGAGCTTGCTACCTGAAGGACAGCCACAGATGCGGATATTTGCTTTACCCAACATGGAACTGAGAACTCACTCAGCACATTAAAGTAGAAGGCACTCATCAAAACTCTGTAAGGAGAAAGGAAAAAAGCTACAAGGAACCTGAGGAAGAGTCAAGAGGATTGAGATATTAAGCAATTCAATCTTAAGCAACCAATGAGTCAGAAAAGAAATCAATTCTATTAATTGGTTCACCTGCATTCTCCATCCTGAGCTTATAGTTTACATTAGAGTCAACTTTGGGATTTGGACAAACATGTAACAGAACATAACCACCATTGTTCCTTCACACAGGAGAAATATCTCTGTGCTCTGTCCAACCATCCTCTCCCCTGCTCCCTCCCTCCACATTTGAGGATGGACAGCCACATACCGTGCCGCCTCCGCCTTCTGTGTATCCCTTCCGTGCTCTAGGGCATTTGGATTCCTTCCACATTCTGGCTCTTATAAAGGATGCCGCTTATGTACAAGTTTGGTATAGACTGCTGCCTTCTTCTCCCATGAATTCACTGAGGAGTAGAATCTACATTGTGGGAATTCCATAATTGAACTGGTATTCTTTTTTCCCCAAGGGGATTGCACCAATAAAAGTTCAGTGAGGCAGTGCACAAGGGTTCTAGTCCTTGCACATCTTCACCAATATTTATCTTTGTTTGTAGATGCTGGTGAGTGTGCAGTGGGGTCTTTCTGTTGCCATGATTGTGTTTTCATGAAGACTAATGGTGTGGAGCACATTGTTAGGTGCATGTGCCATGTGTATGTCATGTATCTCAATGTTATTTATGTTATTTTCCCCAGGATGCATTCTAGTCATGTTTGATGTTTTGACATTTTGTTAATTTTCTGTATGATTTTGTCACTCAACCATGCCATTACTTTTTAAAAGATCTTTCCAGGGGTCCATGTTTATTGCCATTTGACCCAAAGTTCTGCCCATGGGCAAAGGCACAACTCTGAGCACAAGGAGGAAAACCAGTAGCTTACTCTTTCCTCCATTTAGTCCCTGAGATTCCAACCCAAACCCTTCCACCTCCACCAGTCATCTACAGAAAGTGAAATGGCTCAGGGAGCGGATGTGGCGCTTTCTCAGCTGTCCACCGAAGCTCAGAATCAGAGGGCAGGAGGTGTGGAGTTCCGCTCAAGCAGTTCCACAAGACAAGCAGAGGCAGAAGATGAAGAGCAAAGATACTACAGCTCTGCATCTCACTAGGTCTTTACAGCCATGTCTAGAGACTTGGCTACCACTCCTTGGCTTTTCAGCTCCTGCATGATTCCTTGGGGCAGGTGACCAGTGACTGATACCGCATACACATCTGCCTTAAAGTAACTGACTCAATGCCACATGGAGACCCAGCTGTCTTTTACTCATCATTGCAATGATTCCATCAAAAGAAGAACTGACTGGTGCAGTCATACACCATCTCCTTGTTACCCTCCTCTGTAGGTATGTGTCACAATTATCACAACCATCATGTGCAAACTGGTCTATAGTCTTGATCATCAAATACAGCAGGCGAGCCCACAGATGGCCCAGATCTTTTGGCACTGTCTCCAGGGTCATCTCGCAGAACAGAAATAAGACTTGGAGCTACAGTCACCCATGCTACTATGCAATCGTATACCCAATGCCAGGGTGCTCATTTCTGCCTTTCATTTTATAAGTGAAAGTTCTTTACTACAGCATATTATTTGAAAAACTAAAGTGACAGCTATCAAAATATTGTATACTCACTTTGCTTACTATGTTAAAAGTAGTTGCATAGTAGTTCAAGTCATCAGATTAACATTTGATGATTTCTGGAGTTTAAAGCCCGAACTCAGCTCCGACTCTAACTTTAGTGAAGATGAATTATCTTGTCCATTTTTATTGCATTTACTTTGTTTTAAATGTATTTGGTATAGATAGTAGGCAGAAGTAAAATCATTCTCCTTTTCTCTCCAAATTCTTTCCAAATTTACTAATACTTTGAGAATGAGCAGCAAATGCTACAGTGGACTCCCATCTAGAATAATTATGCATTTTGTCAAAAGTTAAAGGAAGTTGATACTTTCAACCTTTATTAGGAAGTGGGTTGTTTTCTAAAATCAAGTGGGTCTTCCAGATTCACTGGCATGTGACAGCAAACCAAAGCCACCAGAAAATGTGCCTGTTGCTCACTCCAAGTTATCATCTCTTAATGTCTGCTATCAAAATTTAACATTGATTATAAATCTCAAAATAGAGTATCCAAGGCAATTGCATAATAGCTCCCTTCTGGAAACAGTAACTTCATCACCTCTAGTAAGGTGCTGAATTTATACCATATACTCAAGGGTTAACCAACTGATACAGAGTCAGCCCAAGGAGTGGGAGTAAAAAGACTTGGCTCTTTAATCCTCCAGCCATGTGTCTAACCACTAAACCACATTGCTATTCCTTCTAATTACCTGTTAAGTAATAGATGTAAAAATATGTTTTGAGGTGATGAGATAAAATTAGAAGCTAGGTGATTGGGTTGCTCTTCGCATGCATCTCAGCCACTAAAACAAAAACCCACAAGGAACAATTGAGGCCAAAGGGCTTCTTAGCAAAATAGAAAAAGCCCATGGTGTCTGCAAATAAATTCACACCATGAAACCAAAGAGGCAGTTAGGAATTTCCCTATGACCCCCAAGGTAGAACATTTCTCATGCTTACTGGAAACATGATACAATTAAAAAGAGACAATGATTTTTCATATTAAGGACATTTTTTTTTTTTTTTTTTTTTTTGGTTTTGCAAGGTAGGGTCTCACTCTGGTCCAGGCTGACCTGGAATTAACTATGTAGTCTCAGGGTGGCCTCGAACTCTCGGCAATCCTCCTACTTCTGCCTCCCGAGTGCTGGGATTAAAGGTGTGTGCCACAACACCTGGCAAATATTAAGGACATTTTTCAAAAATTCTTATAATATTTGATTTTGTTATTTTGAAATGTAAAACTCATATGGAAAATTGAAAATTTGAAAAAAAACCTCTGCAGTGGCTTTAGTAATGACTAACATATTAACAAAGTTTGGAAAAGCTTTTTTGTTGTTGAGAACATGGGCGTTGTCACAGGATAATAATGAAAGATAACGGGCATCTTGGGGAACATTGTGCTGTCAAAACTTCTACTATTGTAATGAGACGAAGGGTGCTGTGCCATCTTGTGAGTTGTAATCACATGACTTGTTCATGAGTATAGCTGACTCCCATAGGCCTTTAAATCTTGGCTTCAACATCTTTAAATGGGATTATGAACGTGTGTCTTATTTATTTTACCAAGATTATGTGAGCATGACATGGCATTTTGGAAAAACAACTTGGGGAAGTTATGCATTATATAACCTCTTTAAATGTGAAGCAAAATCTCTTAAAGGAAAATGAAGAATAAAGCACTGTAGAATTTTTTGGTCCTTTCTGCTGAGGCACAGCCTCCTAGATTTGGCTGGCTGCATGCTTCTTTATCCCACTAGAGGGTGGTCCTGTCACCTCTTACACACAAAACACACAGGATGTGGAAAACCACCTCGAACGGAAAGCACATGTGCTATATTTTATCTCATGCAATTCTGTTACTTTCTGACCCTATTAATTTTCCTAATATTCTTTTCTTTCATTTCTTCACTGTTTGGGGTTTTTCCTATGTAATGACAGCCCTATATTCAGTTCATATGTGCAATACACATACAGTTGTAAAAGTATGTCTATGGGAATTTAATGGTGCATAGTTGTAACATCAACCTAGTTCTTGGTCCCAAATAAGTATGGTGCCAAATCAATATCATTAACAGGGGTGGGTGTATCATTACCATCAGTCAAGCATATATTTCATTTAAAAAAATAAAAATTTAAGAAATTTGTGAGTGAATGGAGATTGTTCTGAATTATAAAGAGATGGAATTATAAATTTTGTGGTTTTAAATCATAGTTATATTGCTTTAAAATGGATTCAAGTGGGTTTCCACAGAGATGAAGTAAGAGAGGCTGTATTAACCTTCTTCCCACCACACACAGGCTCATATATACATAGAGCAAAAAGAAGCTAATTAAGAAAGCCCCATGGCATATTTATTAATGCCTAGAGACAACCTCTAGACTGCAGAAAGGAGAAGAGTGCCCAAAGAAAATGCAGCATTCTCTCAGAGTTGAGGAGACTGAGCTGAGAAGTTAGGAAGACCTTCATCCTGTCAATGTCTGAGCAGGGTGTCATGAAGAAAGCAGACACACTCCTGGCTGCCGAGAGGAAACTTTGAAACTGCCTGCATGAGGCTCTGCGTATGTATGAGAGAAACTACTCACAGCCAGAGAAAGAACTACCTGAGGGGCGAAAAAAAAAAAAAAAAAAAAAAAAAAAAAAAAAAACAGGGAAATCCCTAATATTCACTCTAAAATAAGCTAAGTTTCCACTGGAATACTCTTCTCAGGAGCCTAATGAAATACCACCATGGCTAAATTATTGTCATTAATAATGTCTCTCTAATCCAAACCTGAAAGGTTTAAAAGCAAGTCTTAAATTAATCTGATTTTAAATAGTCTATTTACATGCTAAAAAAACCCTACTATTTGAGGGAATACAACAAAATCCAGTAAGCATACTATAAAATCCCTAATACTTGTCATTTGACCATGAAAAATGTGACTGACAATCAGAAGAGTGCTTCGAGGGCTGGAGAGATGGCTTAGTGTTTAAGGCCTTTGCCTGCAAAGCCTATGGATCAAGGTTCTATTCCCCAGTACCCATGTAGGCCAGATGCATAAGATGGCATATGCATCTGGAGTTTGTTTTCAGTGGCTGGAGGCCCTGGTGTGCCATTCTCTCTCTCTCTCTCTTCTCTCTCTCCCTCTCTTTCTCAAATAAATAAATAAATACAAAGAAATGTTCCTCGAAATGACAGAGATAGGAAAATAGCAGGTGAGAAGACTAAAACCTCTTTGAGGACTGTGCTGTGGATCCCTGAATTGGGGAAACTGAGGTGAAGGAGGGAAAGATGAATGCCTGAGTAACAAACATAGAACCTGGAGATGAAAATATGATATTAGATATAAAGTTGCACTCAAGTGACTTGTTAGCAATTTGATCTTCTGATTGCAGGCTTGATAACCTGAATGGCAATTTTCATCAGACATTTGCAAGTGACATCAAAGGAATAAATAAAGACGGATATGTAATAGAAGGAGCATCAGTGAGTGTGGCCTAACAGCAAGGAGCTGAAGTTCGGGAAGGATGAGGTGATGGACAAAATGGAGACTTCATACTAAAATGATTAAAAACTTCATACTATTTTTTAAAAATGTATAGCATTTGTACCCAGAAATCATAGATTGTTATAAGAAAATTTCAGTGTCAGAGGTGGGATACCTTCCATCAAGTGTTTGGACAGGAAGGCCCTGACACATTGCAGGCTATCACCAAGGCTCTTGGGGTTGCTCACCGGAACTAGATGGTAAGACCCTATTGCTGAAGACTCCACATGCTTGGGTTGCAGATCACTGAGAAATCAAGCTGCAGCTGAGCTGGAAGCCTCCTCCTGTGATTATGATGCTGGAAAGACCTATGCAGCCATTAGGGAGAAAATTCATTAATAGTCTTATCCAGCAGTGAATCTGCAATTTTTACAGATGGCCAGCCAGGCCAAATGTACCAACTGGTTCAATGTAACATGTTTGTTATGGGGGAAACCAACTTCTCTGTGATTCAATTTAAGGCCCCCTCCATGGGACGGAATTTGTGCTGGTACTGAAAATCTAATAAAAAGCCTACGCTAAGGAGGGCATAAGCCCTATGGGGGAAATTACTACTGTTGTCTGGCTAAATGGATATATTATAGGGACCAAACTGCCCTCCAAATCCTTATGTTTATATCCATACATCAATGCTACTCTCATTTTTGGTTAGAGAAGCTTCTTTATTCATATGGTATTGACTCAAAACTCACCAGAGTGCTGAGAAGAAGTGACAGTGGAATGTTCAGCACTAAGTGAGAAATCTCTATCACATTCTCCAAGGTTCAGGGACCATGGCAGAAGAGATGATGGAAAGAATGTAAGAGACAAAGGAAGGGGAAGGAGTGATTTGCAAAACTGTTTTCTAGACACAAAGTGGCCATGCCATTTATGACCTCATAGTTCCTAATGCCACCTACACAAGACCTGCATAATAGGAGGGGGAAAAGGATGACACCAAAATAAGAGAGAGACAAGTTGGAAATAAGAAGAGATTCAATTGAGGGAAGATTCAGGAGGGGGTAAAAGGGAGGGAAGTGGGAAAGGGGTTAGG
Organism: Orientallactaga sibirica; assembly: GCA_036365145.1. Taxonomy (NCBI): domain Eukaryota; kingdom Metazoa; phylum Chordata; class Mammalia; order Rodentia; family Dipodidae; genus Orientallactaga; species Orientallactaga sibirica. Next base: position 35,195,081 of record JAEOAD010000020.1, on the reverse strand, counting down.
TTCATGTGTTATTATCTATCTGTATGGAAGTTGTCAATAAAAAGTTAAAAGTGTACAGCATTTGCCACATCTTTAAATTTATTTTAGTAATAATTTATAGAATAAAGCAACTATAGGAACAATTATTATGTGTTTATCCCATACAGAGAAAGTAAATTAAAATCATAGTTCCAAGAGTAAGAACAGAGAAATTAAAGAATACCATTTCAAAGTTCCTGTACTATCTGTGAAATGTTATTATTTTCACACAGGCAGTCATCAGTTAGTGCATACATGTTGTAAGCTCAAGGAAAATCATTTAAAAGCCTCCAATGAGTAGTGTGTATGCCATTAGTAGAGATAAGACATTCATGGTTTTTAAGATATTTAATCTGAAAGAAAGTGAACCCTAAGCATAGCAATAACCAAATTTACCAAGCATGGTGGCTCCTGCCTGGGGTTCCAGCATTTGGGATTTTGAACAAATGTAGTGGAGTTCCAGGCCAGCCCTGGCTACAGGATGAGAACATGTCTCGAGACAACAACAGCCAGAAATGTAGCTCAGTTGTAGGGTGCCTGCTTAGCATTACTTAGCAACGGACTGGATTCAATCTGTATCAATGTTAAAAAAAAAAAAAGCCAAAAATCAATAATTACATTTAATGTAAATGGTTTGAACATAGAAAGATATAAAGTACAAACAACATTATTCTGAGTAAAATAACAGTGTCATTTACTGTCACGGGTAGGGGTTAGGGACTCTACATAAAAACCCCACAGAGGGGCTGCAGAGATGGCTTAGCAGTTAAGGCGCCTGCCTCCTAAGCCTAAGAACCCGGTTCCAATCTCCAGGTCCCATGTTTAGCCATATGCAGTGACACAAGGGTGCAATGCTGCACTTGACCACAAGGGGGCGCATGCACATGGATTTCGTTCACAGCAGCTGAGAGCTGCTGGTGCGCCCATTCTCTATCTGTTTCCTCTCCCTCTCTCTCTCTCTGTCTCTCTCTCTCTGTCTCTGTCTCAAAAAAATAAAAAATTAAAAATTAAAAAAAAACCCACAGAGGCAGAAGTGAACTAGTTAAATAAAAATGGCCAAAGGTACATTTATGCAATTTTACAAAATTAAGAGAAAGTAGATTTTAGAACCAGACACAACACAATGGGTCAATGGGAAGAAATAAACAGTTTTCAAAATTGATAAGGCTGAAACAAGTAGGCAAATCTGGAGCAAAACTTGAATATTTCAACGTACTTCATTCCTTGTCTTAAAACAATTTCATGAAACCCTTGGATAACACCATCAACCACTTTAAGTAACTGGTATTTTGGGAAGCTATTTTCAACAACAGAAGCATATATATGCTTTCTACATACACAGGGAACTCTCGCCAAAGAGGTCAGATGCTGGCCCGTGAAATTATTTTCAATGCATAAAAGATAATTTAACACATACACATTTTGTTATTGAATCACAACAGAATTAAAATAAAAAAGAACAGAAATAAAAATGTTTCTACATATTTGAAAACACAGTTCTAAGTAAATAGGCAAATAGGAATCATGAATAAATTAGAAAATATTTCAATTTAATGAAATAAAAATTTAGCATATCCAAGTTAATGCATGTGATCTATGTGATAAAACTAATAGTGTTTGGGGGGAGAAGTTTCCAGCATTTGCTGAATATAACATATTTCAATTAACAAGTGAAATTCTCAAATAAATGATTCAATATTCTTCTTTCAGAAACAGACATGTAAATTGCACCTAAAACTGTCAGTAAGAATTAATAAAAGAAATTGAAAAAACATAGAAACATAAATAATATTAAAATCTGACTCTTCTCACATATTAAAAACATTTTATAATTATATGGTCAAATTGATTAGATAGAAATAAGGGACTAAAAATTCTGAACACCAAAAAAGAACAAGGACATCACTATAGATCCTACAGCTCATGAAATATGGGAATATTGTAAACAACAGACACAAATATAATAGGTAGGCCATGTTTTGGAAACTGCAAAATGCCAAAGTTCAATAAAGAAGAAATAACTAAAATACATGATTTTATTTATTAAATGTTTCAAACACATATCTTAAAAACTCCACAGGGAAATTCCTAGGCCTTGTATGAATTAATGAAAAAGTCTACCAAATATTTGCTAGTCTGCTGTGTCATGTGCAGAATGAGAATGCACTTGGTGTACACCTGAACCCCCACTTCAAACGCAGTGATTAGTCATGCCACTTTTTTTGGAGATGAAATCCCTTTTGGTATCTTTCTTCTTTTGTAATTAGGTTCCTGTGTCCCTGGCCTGAGCCTGACTTCTCTGACAGCTAAGAAGTTAGGGAGATGTTGTACTGTCTGACTCCTTGCAAAGTTCTCTGGTTGTTATAATTCATCTATCAAAAATGCCATCTCTGTGGAAGCTCTGACATCTGACCTCTGACTCCTGACACAATGACCAGCGGATGCTGTGGTTTCCCACTACCCTCCCTTGGGGGCCCCTATGCAGGTTCTGTACACCCTCTTATCGGCCAACCACATCTGCTTCTCTTCTCTGCTTAGCTTCACATAGGGAATACTTTCTCCTGGGACTTCCAGCTGATCCTGGAAGCTTCTTGTCCTTTAAAGTATGGGGAAGCAGAGGGGAGAGAGAGAAAAGGAAGAAGTGGAGAGACCTGATGGTCAATTTGTTGAGACTGAAAGTGTCTCTGCTGTGGCCTGTGTAGCTGCTTGGTTCTGGAATTTTCTTTACATTTTATTCCCTTACATTCATTTTAAATATCCATAAGCCTATTTAGGGCTGGTAAGTTGCTTAGTGGTTAACACACTTGCCTACAAAGCCCAAAGACCCAGGTTCAACTCCCCAGTATCTACGTACCCATACAAAGCCAAATGCACAAGGTGGCGCATGCGTGTAGAGTTCATTTGCAGTGGCTAGAGGCCCAGGTGCAGCCATTCTCTCTCTCTATCTGCCTCTCTCTCTCTCACTCTCTTTTTCTCAAATAAATAAAATATTTTAAAATATAAGTCTATTTAGATTTCTGGTTTTCCCTCTGTCAATTGAGCTATTTTATTCCTTTCAAATAATAATTTATTCTTTTTTAAAAATTTATTTATTTGAGAGAGAGAGAGACAGAGAGAGAATGGGTATGCCAGGGCCTCTTGCTACTGCAAACAACACCAAATGCATGAGCCAATTTGTGCATCTGAGTTTATGTGGGTACTGGAGACTCAAACTTGGGCCATGAGGTTTTGCAAACAAGTGGCTTTATCTGCTCAGCCATCTCTTCAGCGCTCAACTAGTTTATTCTTTGTATTCCATTTGACAAATTTGTTGGCATAAAAATGTTTGTGAAAGTAAGAATTTGTTTCAACTCTCCTATTTTCTTTATCGGTTTCCTTGGCTTTATTTATTTATTTATTTCCAGAAATGCCTTTTGGTTTCAGCGTCATGTTACTTTGTACTTATATCGTTCTAATTTTTCCTCGTCTCCTTTCTTCAGGTCTGTATTGTTAGGCTTCTTTTACATTCTTAAGGTAAAAGTGCCAGTCTTTGGCTTTCCAATTATAAACATATTTAACAGTACCTAATGAATTTTTTAAAGTTTTCAAATGATAATATCTATTTATTTTTGAAAGCAGAGAGAGAGAAAAGTGAGACAGACAGAGACAATGAGCATGCCAGGGCCTCTGGCTTCTGCAGATGAACTCCACATGCTTGTGCTACTTTGTGCATCTGGCTTTATGTGGGCACTGGGGAATCCAACTTGGGTAGTTAGGCTTTGTAGGCAAGTGCCTTACCCGCTAAGCCATCTCTCCAGCCCATCATGGATTTTCAATATGTTTTGTTTTTCTTTGTTATTTAAAAATATTTTCTTCTTACCTCTCACTTCTCTCATTAAACAGATGGGTTATAGAAATGTTTTCTTCAATTGCCAAATGATTGTTAATTTTCCAGTTTCTTTCTGTCGCTTGTTTCTAATTTCATCTTGTTTTCATTGGAGAACATCAGCTGTATGAGTTTGATCCATGGATGTATATACTGAGAATTGGCTTTTGGCTCAGCATTTGCCTTATCTTCATGAATCCTGTCAGGGTCCTAGGGTCCTTGATGGCATGTGTGTTCTGCTCTTATCATAAGAGGATCTGTGGTTCTAGAAGAATCAATTAAGGTAGGTCAAGTTGTCCAAGTAAGAAAGCTTCTATATGTTTAGTGATTTTCTGCCTCCTCCTATATTTACAAAGGAAACATGTAAAAAAAAAAAAACCCAACATACTTTGGATTGTCTCCGCAAACTTTGTGTTATATTTTGTTTTAGGTATTTTGAATCCATTTTTAGCTACACTCACATTTATTCTGTCTTTACAAATTGACCTACTTAATCTTAAAAAATTATGTTTATTCTTAGTAATACTTCCTGTTCTACATTCTATTTTTTTAAAAATATTTGTTCAGTCACCTCAAATTTCTTTTGAGTGGTGTTCACATGCCCTGCCTTTTGGTACTATTTATGTTTTCATATTTAAATTTTGTTCCTTAAAACCAGTATATGGTTATAGCTTGCTTTTGAAATCCAGCTTATTTACCTCTGCTGTCTAGTTAATAGTGCTTGACTGTTTAATGCAGTTATTGATATGGTGAAGCCAAAATTTACCATTGTGCCACCATTTGCTGCGGGTCCCATCATTTTCCATTCTTTGTTTACCAGTCTCTCTTTGCTTTGAAAATGTTAGCTTTCCATTTCACCTAATTAGCTTCTTGGGTATTCGTATGTTTGCAGGGATCTCATTCTTCAGGTATAATTTTAGCTTGTCACAGTTTACTGTCATGTAATGTCACAGTCCCTCACACATGATTCGCTTCTACATAGTATCAGAAGAACAAATCACATCAGTGTACTTGTTTTAAATAATTCATTATCATTTTATAATTTTTGTTGCTGTTTTGTCTTATTTTGGGGACACCCTTCTGCCTTGGCATTTTAAGTGTTGGGATATGCTCAACGCTCATTTACAAATATTTTTGTAAATGAAAGTAAATGAGATGTTATAGTATGCATTTTCATTACAATGTCTGTCTCTTTTCATTCTGAGTAGATCTATATTTGGGGGTGGTGTTTTAGGCTGAATCATTCCAGGAGGATTGCCCACTTATCCAGAGCTGCTTATAAGCACGTGCTTGAACATATTTGTTTTTTTTTTTTTTTTTTTTTTGCTTATTATAAAAAAATACATTAACCCTGCAGAGTTCCCCCAAAGCAGTAATCAGTAACTAGTTTCCGTCAACTGCATTCACAAGCCAACTCAGTCGTCAAGGTATAGAAAGGCAATGTGGGGCAGATATGTCATATGTTGAGTTAGTTATTCTAGACAGTTGCTTCAAAAGATACTGTTTACACTGTTTAATCTACCTTGTATGGCTTTGACAGCACAAACGTTTACCACTAAGGAATCCAGTTTTGAACTTTCACAATGAAAGGCTTGCCTATGGGGAGACTGACAAAAAAAGTTTTACCTTGAGTTTAATATAATTGCATCCAAAGATAAGATTTTATAATTCATTTTAACTCTATGGACTATTTTTAGTTCTGTTTTTTTTTTCTTTTTTGAGAGAGACACAAAGAGAGACAGAGAGGGAGAGAAAGACAGATAGAGATGGGCATGCCAGCAGTCTCTCAGCTGCTGCAAACGAAATCCAGATGTGTGCGCCCCCTCGTGGTCAACTGTGGCATTGCGCCCTTGCGTCACTTTGCATCTGGCTAAACGTGGGACCTGGAGATTGGAACCAGCGTTCTTAGGCTTAGGAGGCAGGCGCCTTAACTGCTAAGCCATCTCTCCAGCCCAGTTCTGTTTTTGAAACAGCACCTCACTATGTAATCCAGACTGGTCTTAAACTTGTGACCTTCCTGACTTAGCCTTTGGAGTGCTGGGATTACAGGCATGTGGCACCATGCTTGTTTTTAAAACTATTTTTTTTTCACCTGTCAGAACATTTGTCAGTGTTGACAATTGATAAAGATATAAGTCCTAATCACATTATTGAAAGTAGACAGTTTGTGTTTTGTTTTGTTTTTGTTTTTGTTCCTCTCTCTCTCTCTCTCTCTCTCTCTCTTTTTTTTTTTTTTTTTTTTGTCAGTTGAGGCAAGGACAAATTGTGAGAATGGGTAGGTGGCCAGCATTAGGCTTAACTGTTAGGTAAGCTGAGAGAGCTGTCCATAATTTGTTCGAACATCTGGCCACCACTGTTAAATAAGTTAGAGAAGGGCATATGGTTCTCATTTGAACATTGCAAATACCATCATCATGGAGACTGGGAAATTTTAAGAAAGACCAATATTGTTTTGATTATAAACTCAGACAGAGGAAAAAAATTAAAAAAACCAAAAAACAACTGTGTTCTAAGATAAGAATTCCAGTGTTTTATTATAGAAGCATCTAATTCTGTGTAGTGTTCTTACTTTGATTTTTTTTTTTTTTTTTTTACTTTAAGGAATGGACAATCATTACAAAAGACAGTTTAGATTTTGCCTATGTTTCAAATAAAATACAGCCCAAAACTTAAGGAATAAAAATATACACAGAGAAGAAAATTAAAGGCTTATGAGGATGTACTATTAACAAACCTTCATTTAAAATTTGTGCTATAACCCTATTGATTAGGAATAGGGTGTGTGTGTCTTCCAGCTAGGCTATAATTAAATAGGGGCCTTCTATCTCTGTAAAGCAGATGAAAGGGCCCTTGTAAGAGCTGTTAGGTTAATCCAGCTGCTCAAAATGTGTGTTGTATTTGACCATTTGCCAAGAAAAATCTGTGGCTACACAAGCCAGCTGGCTTAAGGTTGGAGGGTGGGAATTGCTCAGCTGATTAGGAATATAGCTGAAGACATTTTTATAAACTCCACTTTCAAAATGACAATTTTGGCTGGTCTACAATTTTGCCAGGCAATCATATCTTCAGAAATATTTTTATCCTTAAAATATGTCCTATGATTTTTATTACTGGAGTCCCCCTGCCCAATAAGCCACATCACAATATTAAAAATAAGGCCTGCAGTAGTACATGCTCAGTGATAGTGGACGTGGGGCCCTGGGTTCAACCCCTAGCACCATGATTAGCAAAACATAAGAGCTTGAGAAAAACAAACTATAAAAGTTATTAATATACTTACAAGTTAAGGAGTCTACCATTTTGTCAGACATCCAACTGGGAAAAATGGGGAAGGGGTGGCTAAATCAAAGTAAAATTTAATGTAAATAACACAATAGAGATATTCGTGTCAGAATTCACTGTGGTCATTTTAATACTGTTACTTGGAGAAAGATAAGCCATAGGTAGACTTGTAATTTTTATTTTCCCCATTGTTTGAATTATAATGCATTCATTATAGGCCCCCATGTTTCTAGCCATAAAGAAAATCTTGAATTACTTTTCTACCTGGCTCGTATGCACATGCATCTGTGTGAGGGGGTGTGTGAGTGTGTCCATACCCACCAGGTGCCAAATGGAGGCCTGTCACACTAACAAGTCCCCTGCCACCCTCCCTTTTGATTTTTCCCCACCTGGTGCTTGCTATAGCAACTTGTCTGACTGGCCATTTGAGTTATCTGAGAAGCTGTCAAAAGGCTGAGAAGATCTGGGAAGATTTCAAAAGCCTGGCTGAGCTTGCTTTCTCAAGAATAATACTTTATGACACTTATTCTCTATCCTAAACCTCAGATGTTTGATTTCTTTTTCACTGCAAAATAGGAGCAACAAGCAGCCCAGGGAGTTAGGAAACTTTAAAAATATAAGAGTCACAGAAGGGTTCAGGTCTTGCTGAATTGCAGACATTTATATTTTCAAACAACATGGTGATAGATGGGACCCAGTATCACTGTAAACAATATAAGAAAGAGAAATCTTAATGAAACATGCTTTCTGGTAGACAGCACATGTGAATACTAGCGTGACTCATATCTGGTTCTATTTATTTATATTATGCTAAGGTAATAAAATTACATGATTTAAAAGTCAAAAGGCATAAAGTATATGCAGGAAAAATTCACATTCAGACTTCACTCACCTCTGCCTGTGAACACTCCCTTCTTGCAGTCCTCATCACTTCACATTATTGCAGAATTGCCAGATTTGGCAAATAAACACATATATCTCCTGATGAAGTTTAAACTTCAAATAAACAATTGATAAATTTTCGGTAGAAATATGACACAAATATTGCATAGGATATGAGTATGCTGAAAACAAATCATAGAATTTATCTTATATATCTAAATGTAACTGAATGCCCACCTGGGCAATCCTAATCCTATGTTCATACAAATGGAAGAATCATGCTTACACTTCTCTCTAATAATCCTTCACTGTTTTCTGTCAATCACTGTGGTCCTCTTTTTGTGCTATTCTGCACCTGCCTGCTTCTTTTAACTAACAACACTTTTGGAAAGCATGCTTCATCTTAACGAAAAAAAAAAAAAGTTTTCCATTGTTTTTATTTCACAAGGCTCTCTTGATGTTCTTGCAGGTTAGTTTCCATGTTTTACTCTTATAAGCAATAAATAACGTTCTGCATGTATGATGCTGTAAGTAGGTAGATATTTGAAGGCTGTTCATAAGGGTCATAACAATGTCAAAGGACAAGAATACATCTATGAAACCCACACTTGCAGTGTTACAAAATTGTTACACTATGTCATCGCTCTGAGAGTTACAAGCTGGTATCTTGGTGTGGTTTATTTTGTAATCCTTTTATTACGAATAAGGGAAAGAATTCTTTTCAGGTGCTGGGGAGATAGCTCAGTTGATAGAGCATTTGTCAGGCAAGCATGAATAGCTGGGTTAGGATCCCCAGCACCAACATGACATGAATGCTGGGTATGGTAGTGGATGCCTGTAATCCCAGTGCTTGGAAGGTGGAGAAAGGTAGCTAGCTGGCTAGCTGGATTAGCAGACTAGCAGAGTCGGTGGTCTCTGCCTTCAGTGGGAATCCCTGTCTCAACAAATAAGCGTTTGGAAAGCAACGGAGGAAGGCACTCAACATTGCCATCTGGCCTTTACTTGCATAAATCCATATGTACACACACACACACACACACACACACGCATGAGAAAGTAAACAAAGAGCTTTCTCATGTGTTCCTAGTCACAACCATCCCCATGTTTCCACCATGGTTAGTTTGAATAGTCTAAATTTCTTTCTGTTCCTTGCATATTAAGAAAGTTGGCCCTTTGCTGTGATACAAGTAACATATAGTTGTATTGGATTTTCATTTATCTTTTCACATTACTTGAGAATTATTTAATTAATTCATTTCTGTTACCTGTTTAGCTTTTGGCTTTTGTATTTTGAGTTATGAGAAAAAACAGTACCCAATCAATGACTATAAAAGGACACTTTGGATTCTTGTGTTTTGGGTGGATTTTTTTTTTTCTGCTTTTATATTAAAAGCCTTTTATCCTACGTGTGGTCTGTGATTTCAGATGCTGTTATAGTTTAAAGTGGAAATATCCTCAGATGGTCATGTGTTTGAACACTTGATCCCCAGCTGGTAGTACTGTTCTGGAGGTAGTGACAACTTCAGGAAGTAGAGCTTTCTGGAGCAAGTGGTCCACTGGAAGTGAGCCTTCTTGAGGAAGTGTTTCACTGGGGAGTGAACCTTCTGGAGGAAGTCTTCCACTGGAAGTGAGCCTTTTTAAGGAAGTGGTTCACTGGAGATGGAGCCTTCTGAAGGAAGTAGTTCACTGAGGGGGAGCCTTGTGGAGGAAGTGGTTCACCTGAGATGGAGCTTTCCAGAGGAAGCGGATCACTCGGCTGGGCCTTCTGGTGGAAGAAGTTCACTGGACAAAGTAGTTCAGTGGGAGTGAGCCTTGGGAAGGAGTGGTTCACTGTGGAGCTTTCTAGAGGATGCGGTCCACCGAAGGTGAGCCTTCTGGAAGACGTGGGTCACTGGAGGTAAACCTTGTGGAGGAAGGGGTGAGCCTTCTAGAGGAAGTGAGTGGCTGGAAATGTAGCCTTCTGGAAGAAGTGGGTCACTGGGAATGAGCAGTTTTTTTTTTTTCTGATGTGACCAAATGTAACCAGGTAGCTTCATGTTACTGTTGCTGTGGATACAAACCATTCCACTGCCATGCTTCTCCATCAGAATGGACGGCACCCTCAAGCCCGAGCGAACGTGAGTCCTCCCTTTCTGTAGTTGCTCCTGGTCAGGTATCAGATCTAAACCACAAATAATTTACATGAATGGCTTTCCTGTTGTTTCTATACTATTGTTTTAAATCTCATTATTAAAAGGCTTTATGATTTGAGTTTATTTCAGTACTCTAAAGTGTTTCTTAGTGTTTGCCTGCCTTCCACATTAAAACACATACTGGATTAATTATAAGCAATCTGAGGCCTATGTAACTAAGGAAAATGTCTCCCTTTCTTTTTTTTTTTCTTACTTTTTAGGGCTAACTTCATTACTTGTGTTGTTTTTTCTTTATAAATTTTAAAATTAGCTTGCTAAACACATGCCACTGATAGTATTTTGGAAAGACTGATTATGGTCAATAATGATGTGTCATATATTTTAAAATAACTTAAAGGTGATTTAAATGCTTGCCCTCCAAGTAAAGCAAACTTTTGAGGTAATAGAGGTCATTATACAATGTGTCTACGTGTCCAAATATCATATATTGTACCTTATAAGCATGCACAATTGCTGTGTTCCTATTCAAACAAAATAAAACTATAAAATCCTATGGATTTATTTAGGGAGAACTTACCCACTGAGCCATCTCATGGCCTCATGATTCTATATTTTGTTTGAGTCTCCTGGCCAGAATCATGATGTAGCATTTCATTTGTTTACATTTTGTCATTTTATTACAAGGGCATTTAACAGGTTTTTTTTTTTTTTTTTTTTTTTTTTTTTTAACGCAGGCTCTGCATTTCTTCTATTAAGTACTTTACTAGGCACTAATGGGATTGGTCATGAATATACCTGGCATTTTGGTGCTCTTTCTCATTGCTGTGGAAAGATACCCATCAATATAAATTAAAGAGGAAGGGTTTGTTTCATTGTTCAGTTCAAGGTTACAGACTATCGTGGCAGAGGAAGCAGGCAGCAGAAGCAAGCAGCTGCGAGTCCCATTGATGTCAGAGAGCAGAGAGAGGCGAGTGCTGCTGCTCAGCTCACTCTGTCCTTTTATGAAGTCTGGGACTCCAGCCCAGGGGACAGTCTGCCCACATTTATGGTGGGTTATCCCACCTCACACAACCTAATCTAGAAAAACCTCTAGCAGACATTTCCACAGATTTGTTCCTATGGTGATGCTGTCAAGTTGACAACTGACATTAGCTACACTTTTGGGTCCACAGTTTCACTGTGTCACCTGTATAGGTGTTTCACATGAAAACTTTGAATTTCCTGCATGATTTAAATAATCTTCTACTTTCTGAGTTGTCTTGTTTATTACAAAACTTTTAATGGATCCTGTTGCGTTCTTTTGCTATACAATTATACCATCTTCAATCAATCTCTCCTTTCAGGGCTTTTCTCATTGAATTGAGAAATATATTCAAAGTGGTATTAAGGTTTGGTGAGAAGATGTCTGTCCTTGCTTTTTTATGGTCTTTAGCAGGACTCTGCCCACCCTTAACTGTTATTAGGGTGGGGGAGGGCTGGCCCTGAGGTTCATGTATTTCATCATATTAAAGACATATCCATTGGTATCTAATTAATTTAAAAATAAATGAAATGAGTAATGATTTTTTCAAATTCTCTTTTAGCATCAGAGGTGATGCACATATTTTACCTTGGTTTTATTAATATGATGACGTATGTGGAAAGGTCTTCTATATTGAGCTACGGATGCATGTATGCATGAGTGGAGGTCAAAGGAGAATGTCAGATGTCCTCTTTCCTTGTCTACATAGTTTCCTTGAGATGAAACTTTTTCTCTGAATCTAGAGCGACCATTTTCATGGACCTCAGCGCTCTCAACCTGACTGGGGTTACAGGCATGCATGACCACACCAAGCTGTTTATGTGGGTGCAAGGGAGTGAGCTCCAAGCAAATCAGGCCCTCTTGGACCCTCGTGCTTGCATAGGAAGCATCTTACATACTGAGCCACCTCACCAGCCCTGTGATTCTATTCTTCGTCCATTTGTCCTACCAGTTTATTAGGGATTTTGGCCTTTGTTACTCTTACTGTTGTATCAAAAGGAATCCCCAAACTGATTGGAGCTATTCTACATAACCATATAAAGACATATAAGCATGTCTTTATCTACCTTTGACCCTATTACATTAGGTACTTTGTTTTATTTGCATACTACATACATTTTCAAGTACCTTTCAAGTGCATGGTACTGTTATTCTGAATTTACCATTGTATTCACTTTTTCCATTTTCAATTCTTTCTCTACTTCCATGCTTCTATCATTTTTCTATTTTCTAAAGAACTCTGATTATTTCTTTCATTGTATGTTTGGCTTTGAATCAAGCCTCTAGTTTATTTTCAAAGCATTGTTTTTGGTAAGTGAAGGATTCTGGATAGGTAATTATTTTCTTTCAACATGCTAAATTTCTTGTTCTATTTTCTTTGTTTAGATGATTTCAGTTGGGAATTCAGCTTTCAATATTGTTGTTCTTTGTAAGGTAATAATATGTGGATTCTGCTTTGGATTTTTTAAAAAACTTCCTTTGTTCTTTAATTACTACTATGTGCCAAGTGTACATATACACTACCTTTTCTTTTTAATTTAAATTGCGGTTCATAGTCTTTCTTTAATTTCTGACTTATATCTTTGAAACAAACACCTTTAAAAATTCTTAGCCATTGTGTCTTCATATACTTCTCTATGCCACTATTCCTCTCTCTCTACAACTACATATATACTTTTCACATCTTTCAAAATGTTCCTGTTTTATACTGTGTTTTTATCTCTATCACTCTATCTGCATTTCAGATGACAGAAGCTCCTATAGATCTGTCCTCTAGTTTAGTGACCCAATCTCCTACAGATCTGTCCTCTAATTTAATGACCCACTCTCCTCAGATCTGTCCTCTAGTTCAGTGATCTCCTCTCCTCACATCTGTCCTCTAGTTTAGTGATCCACTCTCCTCTTTGACATACAGTTGAAGCGTTGAAGCTGCTTGTTGAATTGCTTTTTCCTGTCATCTCACAGTTCTGGAATTTCCATTTCACTCTTTTTAGCCCCATGATCTGGTGAATCTCCCATTTATTTACTTGAAGCTCTTTATCTAGTAAGTTTTTAGCACCTGTGGAATTGTTATTTTTTAATTTTATTTTTTCCTCTTAGTGTTTTGATTGCTTGGTTTTCTTGCCTAACAGCCTGCACTCAATATCCAAATAAATGAACCTGGTGTCAGATATTATAGATACTCTGAATAATAAATGTTATCTCCATCAAGGGATTATTTTCTTGCATGTGGAAGGTCATTAGAATATAGACAGATCAGTGTCATTCCTTCCAGATGTACATATTTTGAAGTGGGTTTTCATTTTAGTGAAGTACAATCTTTATCCAGTTTGCTTTTCTCCTGGGAAATATATGCTCTGTATTTTGCTTGAAACCTGCCAACGTTTGCAGGGCCCTACAGTTTGTCTTGTCTTAAATTCAAACATTTGCATGTCATGTGGAATGCTCATTGTGGTAGTTTAAATGTATGTCCCCTATACACTCAGGTGTCACTGAGGGAAGATCCTGGGGTCCAGCCCTATGGTGTGTTTTGGAGCAGATCTGAATTCCAGCCCAAACATATGCATATTTATATTCCTAGTCACAGGAATTTTATCAGTCCATTCAGCCTTCTTAGAAGTAGGTGGAGCAGACACAGTGTTTTTCCTTAGTTCACAGGTATCCTGTTGGCAAAGCATCACATTTAGTGCATGCAGAGGCCAAATATTAGATTAAACATGTCCTATAGTTGGAAGGTTCACTTTTAGGATCTAGTATAGGTGAGGCAGAAAAACCATCTTTAGGAAATGCTAATAAAGTTTTTAAGGAAGAAACACTTGGATCATGTCAAATCTATTAGCCATCATGATCCAGGTATAATTATTTTCTGTGTTTGATATAATATGTACTTGTGACATATAATGGGTCTATTATATTTAAAGTTAAATATAATTAATGATATGTCTGACCTAACCAACTTAAGGTACCAGATAAGGGAAACAGACATGTTAACCAAGTTGAATATATATATATAAAGATTGACCATATGTTTCCCCCTGTCTTTACAGTCATTTGTATTTTATAAAATACTTTGACTTGAAGTTTAGAACATTTCAGATATATTTTTTTAATTCCAGTTTTCCTTTTGGCCACCTTGTCTTTATTTCTATAATCTCTTGTTGAGTGACTAGCACAAATTCTAGGAAAAAATTAGCTTTTAACATACAAATTAATATAACTCTTACTTGTCGATAATAACTGGATCTGTACTATTATATTAGTATTGTTCCCAGTCCTCATGTGGGGAAGTAAATGGACAGTCACATCACAAAAGGAATCAGATAATAATACAATATCTTTTTTGACATATTATGGACCAAATATTTAGTGACATTAATAGAAGTAAAAGATCAGATATGTTACAAATTAGGATTTGTGGGGTTTTGTGGACATAACTAAATGATATTTATTATTTTAGAGCCAAAAAGGGAAATGGGACTCTAATAGAAGTTACTTTTAATCTCAGTTAGCTATTATATAGGATACCTTAAATATTGACTTGAGAAATATCAGCTCTCAACTTATAAAACACAATTAATATTGTTATTATTAGAGACTAACTTATTTTGTATAATTTAGATATGAAGAGTTAACCCAAATCTCTGGGTATCTCTTAGACTAAATGAAGTAAAATTGCATTAAACCTTGTTAGAAGTTTAAAAATGTCATTGGATCTCCAAGAGCCTTTAATTAGTTTTCTCTTGACATTTGTAAACATAGTATTCTAAATGGATGGACTTAAATAATATATATTTGGAATATATATATATATATATAAAAATTTCTATTTTTGTTTTAAGAGTTTGGTTTTAACAAACAGAGGTATCCCAGAATGGGATTAAAATAAATCATGTCAATTTAAAGTTACAAGTTTGTTTTGTATCCAAATTATATATAATGAGGAAATGTAATAATGAAAAATTTTTTGAATGCCTTTAAATATGAAATCTTGATTTAAGTAAGGTATCAATCTGGATAAGCAAATAATCATAACAAAAAACATGATTACCAACAGAACATAATGTCATCCTCATTTGTAGTTTTACCAAGACTAACATTAGCATTACTTTTATCATTTAAAATATACCAAAGAGAAGTTTGAATATCTTAGACAATTTCAAAAATGTTTAAATGTGAAAGCATTTACCAAATTTAAATACTTATATTTATACTTACAGTTAGAGATGTTTACTTACTGGGTGTACTTAATTGTTGATGCATTTGAAGATCAGTGTCACCCAGCATTTCTGAAGTCCATGTTGATATGTGCTCAGATGTTTGAAGAGAGAACTATGAATCTGAGATTTTGAAATTTTGCAGCATAGAAGTTGGTTAGTAATTCATGGAGTACTTACTCTGTAGGCAGAAGTCTTTGATGTCATGTCTTTTCTTCATCTCCTAGTAGGTCACTGTGGAAAGGCTGAAAGCAATTCTTCATGTTTAGTTATTACTTTAAAATCTCTCTAAAACTTGCTTTAATACAGATGGCACATATGTATAAAATATATTTTATATATACTTAATGTTTGTAGGGTGTTCAGTATTTATTTTATAAGAAGATAATCTTGTTTTCTAAAAGCATATATCTTAGATTATCAGAAGAGCTAAATGGTAGTGTCTTAAGGAAGTCAGATGTTTTGGTAAGTTTTCACAAGCAACCAACATCATATATATATATTTTTTTACCAGTACTCTTGAGAATTAAATTAAGAAATAGGCATAATGAATTTTTAATAGTAAGTCAAATTTTATAAACAAATTTAAACTTTTATTAATTAAAATAAGCTTTTAGTCTAATAAGTGAAGGCTTAGTCTAAATGGGAAGGTTTATAACCTTAGCATTTAGATGTAATTTAGCCACAGGTTATTAGAGCCCTCAGTTGGTAAAAGGAAGAAACATAACATCCTTGTAAGCTTTTTTTTTTTTTTTTTTTTTTTTTTTTTTTTTGCTGTTGCTGAGAGAGTCAGAGAGAGAGAGACAGACAGAGAGAGAGAGAATGGGCATGCCAGCGGCCTCTCAGAAGCTGTGAACAAACTCCAGGTGCATGTGCCCCATTGTGGGCAAGTGCTGCATTGCGTCCTTGCATCAGTTTGCGTCTGGCTAAACGTGGGACCTGGAGAATCGAACAGCATTCTTAGACTTAGCAGGCAGGCACTTAAACCATTAAGCCATCTCTCCAGCCCCTTTGTAAGCTACTTTTATAAACATTGGTAAGAACAAACAATATTTAAGAAACTTTGTAGTAAGTATACAAGTATATATTATTTAGCAAACAAAATTATGGCTTAATCAAAAAGAAAACATAGTTTTAAAACTTTCATTTGTTAACCATTTAGTATGCATTAGTAAAAGTATAGCCAAACCTAAAAATTTTATTGTTGGAAACAGAGAATTAGGTATTTTGTAACCACTACTAAAGACAGAATCATATTCAACAAATTTAAATTTTGAATTATAAAAAGTTAATAAGCTTTTTAAAACATATCTTATTCATGAATTTAATAACTTTTGATGTAAACATTTTATTTAACATTTGAAATATATATTAATAGTCTTACTATCTCTATCTAAGGCCAGTTCTCCAGATAGAAGGGAGTGACTTTCTCTTTTTCAGTATTACCATGGAAAAAGAAAATTGTTATCAATGACATTAAAAGCAGGATAACATCTTGGCATCTCTGTTTTAAAATAGGGAAGTATATTATTTATTCAATTATATTAATTACTTATGGAAAGCAGAAAGCAGAAGTAAGTCATTCTCTCATTTTTGGATTTTAGGCCTAGTGGAAACATTTCTTTCTTCAATTCCAAAAGTGGAAGCAATTGTGCTAAGGCCAAAGCTTGGGTCCTGAGAGCCAATCTAAGCAATAAAGACATTTGCATAATTTAAATTAATATAAGGACTTATCAAATACAATATTGATTAAGAGTGTATGTATACTTTTGTTTTAAAATTTAAGTATATTATTTTTAAAAGGTATTTGGACAACACACACAGAGACAGAGAAGATCAAAGCTTATTATGTAGATCTATATCAGATAATCATACTTGTGTTGCTTTTGAGAGCTAAAGAGTAGAGGGCGAGAAGCCCTTACAGGTGGATATGTCTTATTCTTGTATTAAATTTATATATTTTTGTTCTGAAACCTAGGGAAAGTTTTTAAAATGTCATCTAATTGGCTTACTAGTTAAGGCACGTGTCTGTGAAGCCAAAGGACTCTGGTTCAATTCCCCAGTACCTATGAAAGCCAGATACACAAGGTTAGGTTTTCCCATCTTTTATCACATAGTTGCAAGTTAAAATAATGCAAACTTTTATTAGTTACGTAGATAGTGTGTATACAGTCATGTTGGTACCATCATTAGCCTTCTCCCTGTCTCCCCCCCGGCCAAAAAAATAATGCAATTTTTTAACCAGATCAAGTACCAAATAGTGATTTTCCCCCAAACATTACCTCCTTTTTGGGAGGATTGGGTAAGATTTAAAAAGAAAAATTACTTAATGCCAGCAAAGATAAACTGAACAATCAGAAAACAACATGCTCATATAACAAACAAAATGGATACCTTAAAACAAACTCTTTGAAAGCAAACCAAAAAAATGTATCTGGGCTAGAGAGATGGCTTCATGATTAAGATGCTTGCCTGCAAAACCTAAGGACCCATGTTCGATTCTCCAAATCACATTTAAGCCAGAGACCCAAGGTGACACAAGCACGCAAGGTCTCACATGCACACAGGGTGGCTCATGCACACATCTGGAATTCGATTACAATGACTTGAGGCCCTGGTGTGTCAATTCTCTACCTCTCTCTCTCTCCTATTAAAAAAAAAAAAAAGCCAATCTGGTGGGCTTGCCTCAAAAAATAAATAAATAAATAAATAAATAAATAAATAAATAAATAAATAAATAAAAAGGTATCCAACCAAAAAAGAAAAAAAAAAAAAGAAAAATCCTAAAACCAGACCAGAATAAATAAGTGGATGACCGACCAAATCAAGGGAGTTCCCAGTCCCAGAATGAATTCACCAACATGCAACATGCACTTAAGTGGACCATATTGGAAGGTTTGGCACATGGGGTGCATGCTTGTGCCTGGCTCCAACTGGTTGCACCATCATTGAAAGTGATTTGTTTTGGGGGCCTGGCATTCTGGTGCCATAACTATCAGATGTAGAAAAAAATAGTTCTCACCTCACAGGGGATAAGAGATAGTTTATTCTGGAGCCAAATATGAGCTACCATGACCCAGCTCCCCAACTCCGTGTTCCAACATGTTAACAACATCCTGAAGGTTTTATAGGTACAGAACAGAAGAAAATTGTAAGTCAGGGCACTTTTACAGTATGTTGGTGGAAAACCTCAGTAGGTGGATTACAGCAAAGTGGGGACGTATCCACCACAGGTTTCAGATGCTATCAGATGACATTCTTAGCCCTTGGGTTTATGGAAGCTGGTGATCTGCTAACTTATTCCAAAAAGTTTGCACCTGATCAACTTATGATCATGTGGGTGTTAGGTCAGACACAGAAGCGGGATATAAATGGCTATTGAGGGGCCAAAGGTAGTTCAAGTAATTTGGCTTATAACAAGAGTTTCATCAATCCATCCATTCAGCTTTGTTGGAAGTAAGCACTCTTCTGGGAACTCTAGGTCACAATGTAAGTTCTCATGGCCCTGTCCTTTATGCCCTGCCTGCTCAGCCATGTTGGCCTTTTGCTGTCCCAGGATCCATATGCCCTTCCACATTAGAATCCTCATAATAACTACTTCCACCTCCCAATTGTTCTCTCCTCAATCATGAAGGGCTATTTTCTACCTCTTCTTTGAGTCCTAGCTCAAATTAAATCATTTAAAAATATGCTAATTTATTTCTCAAACTCCAGCATTCCTAACATTCCACTACCCTGGCACTTTTCTTCCTTTACTTAACTTAATTTCTTCCTTTCTCCTTTGCTCACAATATTTTCCACTTAAAAGCTTACACCAATCCTGGGAGATTAACACTAAGCTAAAATTGTAAGAAATAAAGAAGCTAAGAAAATTGGGAAGAAGAGAAGATTAATTTGGACATGTTTCATATATACTTTCTAGTTTGTGAGCACTTGATTTGTTGTACTTTATTTCAGCTTTTCAAAAGTTCTGTCTATTTCCTTGATGCTAGGGTGGATATCATTGCTAACAAAGATATTATGTATCTATGCTTTATAGGTTCAATTCTGTATGTGTTACTTTATATAGTGGATTTATTATTATTTTTTTTTTTTTGGAGAGACACAGAGAGACAGACAGAGAGAGCGGGAGAGGAGGACAGATAGAGAATGGGCACGCCAGCAGTCTCTCAGCTGCTGTGAACGAAATCCAGATGTGTGAGCCCCCTTGTGGTCAAGTGCGGCATTGCGCCCTTGCATCACTTTGCATCTGGCTAAACGTGGGACCTGGAGATTGGAACCAGGTTCTTAGGCTTAGCAGGCAGGCGCCTTAACCACTAAGCCATCTCTCCAGCCCTATAGTGGATTTTAAATACATTAAAGCAAGGAAGTAGAAGAAACATGAAATTATATCATATTTTAATTGCATAAATTTCATTAACAGTGCTTACTGTTTTCCATGTCAATTTGAATTACTGTGTGGTGTAACTTCTTTCATCATATAAAGCTTCTACAGATATGTCCTTCAAGGGTTACTGCAATAAATCCCCTTAGTTTCTGCTCATCTGAGGAGAGCACTCTCAGAGTAAGTGACACAAGAGTAGGACCAGATGTCCCCATATCCACTGAGGTGAGCACAGGAAATATGACTTGTGTACACACACTAAAAGCAGAAAAACAACCAAAAATCAAGGTGGGAAAAAGCAATGAGCTGCAAACCAAATTTTTGAAAGACATACTGACAGCCATACTAATAGAAACAGCAGATGAAGTCACCTGCTGTCACTTATTAAAATCTCTGGCCAGTAAGAGAAACCACATTTAACTGAAAGGATGTCAGGCGTTTGAAATTAATGCCAACAACACATAAGGATGCTGCGCCGGGCCTATTACTGTCCTCTCCTGTTTTCCTTTGTGTGAATGATTTTCTGAGTCAATAAACCTAACCCGTCGGACTGTGTATGTTGGAGGATATGGAGACAGTGAGAGAGAGAGAGAGAGGAAGGGGGCTCATGGATAAGTACCAACTCACACAGCCATGCAATAGATGCATTTGAATATTTGCTAGAATTGGAATTTTGAACACGGACAAGGAAAGTCATATAAGAAGAAAGGAAGCTCTATCCAGAAGCCGTTCAGATTGTGCTGAGAATTTAGTGTGATGATGCCTGCAACGGTACCTAATGCAAGGTAGTGTCCAGAACAAATGTTACCAATGATGGTGATGATGGTGATGACTACCTAATAGCCATGGATCTCAATTTGTACACATATCCTGGAACCACTGTGAGTTACCTTCAGCTATGTAGCAAACATTGCCAAAATAGTTCTTGTTCACTAGCACATGTTTTGGCCCTAAATATAAATGTTAATGTTAATTCTGTTTTACTCCCTGGCATCTTGATCGTCAGTCCTTTCTAATTTCATTTGGATAAACATAACCAAGTATTTTCTTCCAAAATACATCTACAGTACATCCAAGGGTTTTCCTACAGGCAGATTCCCAGAACACCAAGCAAAAGCGAAAAGAAGTAGTATAAACAAAAGCAACTTTATTTACAAAAACTCAACTTAAGATTGAACAGAGGAAGAGTGAGTCAACTCCACTTCACCATCACCAGACGTTCCCTGTGGTCACTGTGGTTGTTTTCTTAATCTCTGTCAGTTGTTTTCAAGTTTAATGTGCATAAGAATCACCTGGTGGGATTCCTAAATTGAAGATTCTTGGGGCCCACCTCCAGAGAATCTAATTCAGTGCCTGGAGTGAGTCACAGGAAACTGCATTTTAGCATAATCATAAGATAATACAGAGGTGGTTTTGTCTGTGGAGCACACTTGGAGAAACTGTCCATCATACTGGCCACCAGCACTGGACATGCTTATTGTCAACTGTAACATAAAGAGACCATTCTGCCACGACTTCTGTGTGGAACATCCCTTCTCCTCTATAAGTGTACATTTCACACTCATCCTTCAGCTGTCGCCTCCATGGAATGCTCTGGGGCCGCCTTGCTGCCAGGCATAGAAAATAACTCAGAAATGTTTCCAATTAGGCACATGTGACGCTCACTTGTTTTAGAAGTACTTCGGAAAGTGTTTACCGGAGGAGCTGTGGAGATTTAAGTCTGGATTTACAGGGCATACTCAGGGAAGTGGGCATCAGAGCCAATTGTGCCATAAGTGCTTAGCGTTTCCTGACGTGGCACTCAGCTGTGCTCTTTGGTGGAGGGTCATTCAACAGGATGAAGTGTTGTCACAACTTCTTGTTCTTGCACTCTTGTGTATTTCTATGGAGAGAGAAAAAGGGTTCTACATGTCAGAAAATTATACAAACAGGGGGACACACTCATTCCCTTTAGAAATTGTACACACTACTCACGGCCTGGCTGAGCTGTGCTACTGCCTCAGTACAAATAATGGTGGCAATTCCTTTAACAGTTATAACCAAAGGGGCCAAAGTTTCTGTACCTGAGACTCTGAACTTGTTTATCTTTCGTTCTGTGCCAAACTATATTTTCACCTATAGGTAAGAATTGACTTAGAAAGACTCCAACTGGACGTTGTGGTCAGGCAGTAAGAGGGATCCTTCTGTTTCTCAATATTGAAATAAAACTCCTAAATCCAAGAAACGGGAAGTTCAAAAAGTTTCTAGCAGCTGGGCGTGGTGGTGCACGCCTTTAATCCCAGCACTCGGGAGGCAGAGGTAGGAGGATCGCTGAGAGTTCGAGGCCACCCTGAGACTACATAGTGAATTCCAGGTCAGCCTGAACCAGAATGAGACCCTACCTTGCAATAAAAAAAAAAAAAAAAAAAAAGTTTCTAGCTACATTATTGCTGTTCAGGTGATGGAAGGCCCAGCCCTTGACTTAAATAGCCCAGCCTAGGTGAACAGGAAGTTGGGAATTCAAACCCTCTATGCCCCCTGTAACAAACTAGGCAGTTTACATTTCTTAAATTGAGATGTATGACTACAAATGAAATGTTATTTTAAAAGAAAGGATGTGCCTGTCAAAAGGTAGCCCAGTGTTGAGGAGATAGCTCAGTTGGTAAAAAGCATGTCTCACAAGCATGAGACATTGAAGTCAATCCCCAGTACCTATGTAAAACGGTGGTTGAGGTAGAAAATGACTGTAAATACTGGTGCCAGGAAGAGAAGACAGGAGGATCTCTAGAGCTTGCTGGCCAGCCAGTCTGGCCCAGTTGATAAGCTCTAGGTCAATAAGTGACCCTGTCTCAGAACGTGGTGGACAGTGTTCCTGAGGAACAACACCCAATATTGTCTTGTAATCTTAATATACATGTGCACATGTACCTTCACATACACATATGAACACACATACATACATGCCACGCATGCACACCCCCACACACATGCCACATGTATATACCAACACCCATACATACATACCCCCCTAAATGCACACACACACACACACACACACACACACACACACACGTACACAAAATAAAGGTTGGCCTAAGGCTCCACATGGTGAATGACACTATGAGACTAAACTTCTAGATCCATAAGCAACCTCACCACTCCCTGCTGCTAACACTGGTGACTGGCCTCTCTGTACCCATACTTTGTCTATTTCCACAATGAACAAAATAAAAACTCTTGCTTCACAGAGGTGTTGGAGCATAGGATACAGTAGAAATGGAACATCCTGAAATGAGTGTAGGGCACATTCTAAATCCTACATATGTTTTTAGTTTTTATTATTACATTGTCGGAAGTTATTTGGGTTAAATATCATGTCAAGTCTGTAATTTGCTAAGAATTGAAGTCTCCAAAAGGCCAGGATGAACCGGCATAAAGCTGTAATACCTGGATGAAAACATGTGAATAGTATCAAAAAGCAATGAAGGACTCCGTTTTATAATGTTACGCGGGGACAAAAGGAATTTCGGTTGGCAAACTGTACCTAAATATCACTGGGTTTGTAGTTAGTAGACAGCTGCAGCTCAAATCACTCTGTATATGAGTTTTTATAGCCTCAATATAAACCCATCGCCCAGAGCCTGAAAATAGAAGCCTTCAGATTATTTGTTATCAGGAAAGTTTTCTAACTTTGAAAGAAATTGTTACAAAATGGTCTATTTGGAAGCAAATACACTACACTCAAAATGATAATATTTCAAAAATGAAAAGCATAACTAGACAATGAAGCTTTTGTTCCTGTCATCTAGAATAATTAAGTTGTATTGAGTTGTTTTTTGAGTCTGAAATAGTTTTATTTTCCCATTTTTTGCCTTCTACAATATGCAATATAAACTTGTGTTAGTCAAGCTTCCTCTTTGTTGCCTCTAAAACCACAGCACTATGTGAGCTGTCCCACAGGGCAGCCACCTGCAACACGTGGCTCCAAACCCTTGAATTGGAGCTAGTATGACCAAGTAGTCACACATTTCATTGATTAATTTTATTTATATTTAAAAACTGATTTTTCACTTAAGTTGCTGAAAAGCCTTAAATTAGAACAACTTGGGTATATAAATCTACTTTTATAGCTGCTAATATCAGGTAATTAAAATAGAGATACATACTTCAATAAAGATTTAGCCATTTAAATTGATTGATGTGACAACTCAGAACTCAATGCAGACTCACAGTGACCTGTGCTGAGAATGTGATTGACTTCCTTACTTGTGGGGAGGGGGAGGAGTTCACAGATATTATCCAGTTAGCCTTTTCCCCGTAAGAGAATCTGGATATAAATGTATTTTGTTGTATTGTTGTATGTAGAAAGGCATTACCTTATGAATGTCTAAAATATAACTTAGCTGGTGATTCCTGTGGAGGAAGAGAGAGGAAGATCACGAGTTTGAAGTTAGCCTGGGCGACAAAGTGAAACACTGTCTCAAAATGCTGCTAACAACTACTACTAATAATATATTTTAGTCTGAGAGAGATTTACTGAATCATTCTGGTAGTTTAAATGGATAGTCCCCAATATATTTAGGATTGCATTAAAGTTTGTAAGTTAGATCTATAGTCATCTGACTGGAGGTGGTGTCACTGTGGGTGGATTTTAAATTTTAGCCCAATTATGTGGAATTTTAGTCTAAAGATATATAAAGTATTTGAGTTTTGTCTGTAATTTTTAGGTGTGCTGTGTGTTGTGGTTTGGGATTTGGGCTTGTGGTGCCTTTCTCTCTCTGCTTGGACCTGTGAAAACTATTATGGGATATCTCTTTTGTTTTGAATAAATCCCTTCCTACATAACTGAGCCTTGTCTTGACCTAAAGTTGTCCATTACAGAATTGGTACCAGGAGTGAGGTAGAGTACTGAGATGAATCTGAACATGTGGATTTTGGTTTTTTGGACTTTGTATGCTAGAGGAATAGGAAACTTGGTGCTTACAACTGAAGATGCATTCTGGAGTGGCAAGCCAAATATTATGGACTATTCTGATGAGAGTTTAAAAATGCTAAGTGCAGAGAGAATTATGTTTGGAGGATTAGCTTATGAACTTGGAGACTTGCCTTATAAACTTTCTAAGGGTAAGGAGAAACTACAGAGGACTCTGTTGGAACTGGGCTACTGACATAATAGCTGACTGCATTCTGCCCAGACACAGAGAGTTTAATCAAGGTTAAATTTGTACTGGACTGATGTGCTTGGCTAAAGATATGAAACTGAGAGATTAAGATTTTAAGTTGGAAAAACTCAAACAAGTTTAAAATTACTGACACAGAGACTGGCTGCTGAAGCTGTTATTGTCAAACACATTAACAATCTTAAGGAAGATGGCCTAACTGCTTTACATTTAAACAATAAAAAAAGATGTCTGAGGAAAGACAATAATAAAAATACAAACTCTTTTGGAAAAAGTTGACTGGAGAAAAAAATATGCTCCTTCATCCCTAAATTAAAAATATGACTGTGTCCTACACATCTGGTATTGATTTTGGAAACACAAAAAATACATGGAGTGGGTCATGAAGTACACACACAGTTCAAGGAGCCACTGCTGAGACATGGCATAAGACAGGGTATGATAACCCTAATAGGCTGACAAAGCCATTGAAAGACAGACACAAGTTTTACATAAAGACCTGAAGATATTTTAGATACACCAGGGCTATGCTAGGGCTACCATAGAGGTTGTTGGCCTGGGAGGGAAGTTTTCCTTGGCTACTCTACCCAGTTAGAGGTTCAGAATTGAAAATTCCAGAGACTCCTCACTGGTCACTGATTATGATATCTGATTTGAACTATAGATGTTTGATGTTTGCTTGATGGTTATTAAGTTTACACTGCTCCAGTTTCTCCTTGCTATGCCTTATAATAGTTAAAAATGTTTACCTTGCACCTTTATATGTTGAAAGTATATAACTTGTTTGATTTTATAGGACTAACAGCCAAGAGACAACATTAAATCTCAGATGAGACTTAGGACTTTGGAACTATCTTAAGTTGATAAAGATTGTAGGGACCTTTAAATTTGCACTGAATACAATTTACAATATGAGATAATTATAAATCTATTGGGGGATGGGGTGGAATGTGGTAGCTTAAATGGATGGTCCCCAATATATTCAGGATTTTATTAAAGTTTATAATTTATATATGCAGCCACATTGGGGGGGGGGTGTTGTCACTGTGGGTGGATCCTAAGTTCTAGCCCTAAGGTGTGGAGGTCAATTTGGAATTCCAGTCTAAAGATATACAAAGTGCCTGAGTTCTGCCTGGAATTTCTAAGTGTGTTGTGTGGTATGGTTTTTGGGTTTTGATTTATGGTGTATTTTTCTTTCAATCAGACTTGTGAAGGTAGGTCAACTTCTTCTGCCATTATGGAACTTCCATTCTATCTTCAATAAATACCTTCCTCCATAACTGTGCCTAGTCTGAAAGTTATCTCAGTGACCTAAAACTGTCTATTACAATTATTATTTGAAAAATGTTGAGGATTACAATGTTTCCATTGTTAAATAAGAGTTTTATTATATAAGCAGTCTGCTTTGTGACATGAAACTTTGTAGCACCCCACACATACATATATAAAATATCATGTCATGCATAATTTAAAATTTCATTTCAAATGTATATTACTTAATTTGTTAATATTATTTTGTAGGTAAATCAGATGCCAAAATTTTCTTCACAATTGTCATCACATCACACTTAATTGTCTTGATGTGTTTTCCATGTGCATATGTGTTGCTCCACCATGCATGGCACAAAACTGCCTTGTTAAATAGTCCCCATTCTTTCAAGAACAGGCAGATGATTTCTGGGTAGAATGCATATTTGCCAAGTGCAAATATGAAGTTTTAATCAGGTTTAATGTACAGAGAAAAATTAACTAATACTTTAATTTTTCTTGTATTATATTTGTTTCACCTTTTATTATGGAATATTTAGACATAGTTCGGTAAATTCTTGCCTGTTTGTTTTTTAAACTGAGTCCTACTCTGAAGCCTATGCAAGTTTGTACTAGCTATTTAGCCCAATATGGTCTTAAACTCATATCAATTCTTCTGCCTCAGCCTCCCAAGTCCTGGGATTACAGCTATGACCCATCACACCTAGCTAGAAGAGTAAATTTTTACATGTTCATTATCAATATTCACCCACTGTCATTTATTTTTCTAATCTTATTTCACCTATTGTCCCCCAAAATCTTTTTCAATGTGTTAAAATGTCATTTTATTCAACTTTAAGTATTCTGATGAGTTTGTTTAAGCTAGTTATTTTAATTCCATTAGAGTATCATACAAATATTATTTTATATAGTTTAATATGAACTACTTGTGAAATTAGTATTTAAAATTTGGTTTTTTGAATCAGAATAAAAACAAGATCTAATTTGGGGGAGGTAGGCAGTGCTGGGGATCAAATCCAAGGCCTCCTATATGCTAGGCAGGCATTCTACCACTGAACTACACAAAACCCCAGGCTTCTGTGTATTCTAATGCTTTGAGCCTTATTTTGAGAACTGGCCATCACTAGTACTTCACTCAAAGCTGCACCATGTGCATATCTATATGCATGCTGTTCTTGTGGTGTTTTACATGAATGGACCTGGTTGCTTTAAATCTGATTAAAATAAACTTTTTTGACTCATCAAAGAAAAGAAAGAATGGTAGATAATAAAAAAGGAAGGTGTGGGTCAGGAGAGATGACTTAGTGGTTAAAATGCTTGCTTGCAAAGCCTAAGGACCCAGGTTCAATTTCCCAGTACCCACGTAAGCCAGATGCAGAAGGTAGTGCATGCTTCTGGAGTTTGTTTGCAGTAGCTAGAGGCCCTGGTCCACCCATTCTCCACCCCCCTCTCTATCTGTCTCCTTTTCTCTCTCTCTCTCAAATAAATTAATAAAAATAAAATTTTTTAAGAAGAAAAATAAGGTGAAAAAGTACAGGTTTAGTTTGAGTATTCTTATTTTCTTTGCATTCATATATTTATGTGTGTGAGGCGGTGTATCTTGGTTTTGCTGAGGAGGGAAGAAAATGATAGCTGGAGGATGGAACAGGTTTAAGGAAATTGTTAAACATCATATGTTGAAGGAAATGAGCAAGGGTTGATGATGCTGGAAAGAGAGTACTAATTAACCCACCATGCCCAAAATGTTCCCATCATACACCACTGATGCCCTACTCCCCTTTATTGATGACTCAATGGAGAGACTTGTGTCAATGGTGCAGTTTTGATCAGGATACCTTTTTTTAGGTTATGCAATGATAAGGATCTTTCTAATGACCTGTATCCATCTTCACTGGATAGGCCTTTGCTGAGAGAGGCTTACATCACCTGAACACCAGAATCACTTTAGCACCAGGAAGAAGTGACATCACTTAGAGTCTGGTTGGTGACCACTGTCATCATCATAGTTTGGGTGCCTGAGGGAACCCAGAAGCCCTTCTAGACCCTCACTGAATTTTGCTTTGTAGCACCATTCTCTGTCCAGCTGCCTTGAACATGAGGATGTGTATATGTGCATGGGTGTATGTACACTGTCACTACACTGCCTAAATTGTAGTGATGCTAACATTTGATAATGACAGATAGCACTAAGATACTGAAAGTTTCAAAACAACTCTCCACACTGAGAATAACCTAAAACATAGATTTTGTTTCCTCTAACTTGTAAGAGCTGTGAACATTTTTATTCTTTTCATAAGATTTATATTACTAGTGATTTAACAGGGCATGGCGTCATACACCTATAATCCCACTACTCAAGAGGCTGAAGAGAGAGTTCTAGGCCAGCCCTGCCTCAAAAACCACATAACTAACTAACTAGCTATCTAGCTAACTAACTACACACACACACACACACACACACACACACACACACACACACACCTGAAACATTTATTTATTGTTAATTCTATTTTTTTCAAAATCTGTTCTGGAATTGTATGAAAAAGAAAAGGTCCCATTGAAGCGAGATGCATTTTTTGATTTCTTAATGATTTATAATATACTATTTTTCAGGAAATATTCATACTTCAGTGAATATTTCAGGTTTCTTACAAATTCAGTTTAGTTTTAGATTTCAGGTCTTTAAAAAATGTTTTGTTTTCCTCCCCTTCATATGTTTTCAAGAAATCATAAATCAAATAATTCATCATGTTTCTTATATTCCATCTACATATAATCCAGAGAGAAAGGATGGATGCAGATGGAGATATGGAGTGTGAGTCTCCAGAAGACCACTCACCACGGCTAATCCTGCCTCTGATGAGAGACATCTGTCTGCAAGTAGAGGGGAATTTGCTGAGTCCTAATCTAAGGATCACAAGGTCTTAAGAATGAAAGCTACAGTGAAAGCCAGGACAGCATTATTAAACATGACTACATTTCATCAAAAAAGATTAATTATTTACTGTAGAACTCAAGGACTATAATGAAATTAAAATCTATCAACCCCTTTCATTTAGCCAAGGCAAAAAGCAAACCTGGCAGTGTCCATCCAAGTGACAAAGAACAATTTGGTTCTTTCTTCAGAATTTTTTTTTTGCCTTTGGATTATAATTATTGATGAGAATTACTGTCTTCCTATAAAGAAATTAGACATAATACAAATTTTACCACAGGAAGGCAATGTTATTGGGTGATTTGCTGCAGCTCAATAGCTATCTAAAATTGAATTGATACTTTGGCAAAATATCATGTTTGTTCTCATACAAGGAATACTCGAACACATATGGCAAGAAAGCAGAAGGGGGTGTATTTGGGGAGTTGAGGAAGACCAGCTAGAGGTGAAGAGGAGGCACCCTTGAGGACAGTGGAGAAGAAATACAATGCTACGTGGGAATGAAATGACATAGTGTGTTTTGTATTCTAACTAAAAATTAATGAACACTTTTTTCATTTTTCACATTATGAAACAGCATTGGCAAATGCTGTTAAGGGCTAAGGAGATTGTTCAGTGGGTAAAGTGCTGATCATGCAAGCATGAAGACGTGCCTTCAGACCATAGTACCCACTTAAAATGCTGGGCATAGAAATTTAAAAAAAATATTATTAAACAGGGCTGGAGAGATGGCTTAGCAGTTAAGGTGCTTTCCTGTGAAGCCTAAGGACCCAGGTTCGATTCTCCAGGACCCACATAAGCCAGATGCACAAGGGGCTGCATGCATCTGGAGTTTGTTTGCAGTGGCTGGAGGCCCTGGTGCCCCCATTCTCTTTCACTCTTTCTCTCTCTCTCTAATAAATAAATAAAAATAAATTTTTAAAAATTCTTATAAAATGCTGGGCATAGTGGCCAACACCTAGAATCTCAATGCTGGAAGGCACAGCAGAGAAGCCCTACGGCTGGCTAAGTGGTTAGATATTCTAGAGGAATCAGTGAACTCTAGGTTCAGCAAGAGACCTGTTTTTAAAATAAGAGGCAGAGCAATGGAGACACCTGATGTTGACCTCTGACCTCCACATGAGTGCATGCACATGTGAACACACACTTGCACACACATGCACACACACACACACTACATATGAAGAAGATGGGAAAAAAAGCTAAAATAATTTCTTAACTCTCATCACATTTAACAAAGTCATCTTATTTTGAACAGAGCCAGGTGTGAGCTAGGCAGGCAGAAGTGGATCCTCTCCTAGAACCCCCAGGGAGGACACCCTGACTTTCACACAGATACACCTATTTCTGCCATTGATTCCAGAATGGTCAGATAATAAATGAAGTTTTAAAAATGTGTTTGTGGGGGGGGGGTGTATGTATGTAAGTGTGGGTACATGTGTGCCAAGGCACATGTGTGGAGCTCACAGGACAACACTTGGGTTCATCCTTGCCATGCTGCCTGGTGTGAAACAAGGTTTTGCTGGCTCTGGCTCTGCTGCTATGCTTTGGGCTGTATTCACTGAGAGACTCTCCATCTCTTCCTTCTATGTCAAGGTCAGAGTGCTGGGATGGCAGAAACTTGCTGCTGTCTTTGGATTTGAAAAGGGCTCTGAGGATCAAGCTTGAGTAGTGAGTGCTTTACTTATTTAGGCTATTTTTAATCTTATTTTTGTGGTAGAGTCTTATTTTAGCCTAGGCTGACCTGGAGATCATTCTACAGCTTCACACTGGCCTTGAAATCACAGTGATCAGAAAAGAGGGAATGCTCCCCAACTCCTTCTATGAAGCCTTAATACCAAAACCAGACAAATATACAATAAGAAAAGAGTACTATAGACCTATATCAGTGATGAACTTAGATGCAAAAATCCTGAACAAAATTCTTTCAAACTGAATTGTACAACACATCAAAAGCATCATCCACTTTGAGCAGGCTTCATCCCAGGTATGCAGGGATGGTTCAACATATGGAAATCGATTAGCCTAAGACACCACATAAATAATCTTAAACACAAGAACCACATGGTCCTTTCAATAGATACAGAGAAGACCTTTGACAAAATATATAACTTCAAGATTATACTGCTGGAGATAACAGTTTATATCTCAACATAATAAAGGCTTTATGCAAAGCACCTAAAGCTCAAATCAAAAGACTGTACCATAAAACTTCTAAAGATTATAAAATCTTTCAGCAAATTGGCAGGATACAAAATCAACACAGAAAGAATCAGTAGCCTTACTATACACAAAAGAAAAATATACAGAGAAAGAACTCAGGCTATACATTTTCAATAGCCACAAAAAAGTCACATATCTTGGAATAACACTAACCAAGGATTTAAAATACCTATGTTACGAAAACATAAAAACACTCAAGAAAGAAATTGAGGATGACATGAGAAGATGGAAAATCTTCCGCCATCCTGGATAGGTAAAATTAATATTTTGAAAATGGCAACCCTACCAAAAGCCATATACATATTTAATTCAATACCAATAAAAATCCCAGCATTCATACTCAAATTTCATATGGAATGGCATGCAGCCTCAGATATCCAAAAATATCCTCAGAAAAAAAACAAACTGCAGGTATCACCATACCTGATCTAAAGCTATACTACAAAACTGTAGTAAGAAAACCAGCATGGTACAAATGATGCTGGACAAATCGGGTAACCACATGTAGGAAAATGAAACTAGACCCAATCCTCTCACCATGCACAAAATCAACTCCAAATTGATTAATGACCTCAATATAACATTGAATCTCTTAAATAAGGAGAATAAAGAATAGGGGGAACTCTCAATGATATAGGAGTGGGGAAAAACTTTCTGAACAATATCCCAGTAACCCAAAAAATTAAACAATCACTCAACCAGTGGGATTTCATGAAGCTAAAAAGCTTTTGTAGCCACATTCACCGCTGGTGGGAGTATACACTTGTACAAACACTATCAAAATCAATATAGAGACTCCTGGAAAAGATGAAAATATTGACCCAGCAATTGCTGTACTGGGCATCTACCCTAAAGGCTCCAGTCTTCACTGCAGAGATATTTGCTCGACCAAGTTTATATCTGGTCAATTCATAATAGCTAAGAACTGGAATCAACCAAGATATTCAACAAATGGATAATGAAGAAGTGGTACATATATACAATGGAATTCTCAGAAGTAAAGAAAAATCAAATAATGAAATATAGGAAAATGGACAGACTTAGAATACAAATGCTGCATGTTCTCCCTCATCTGTGGTTCCTAACCTGGAACATCTTGAGATGCAGGCATACATGACAGATAACTTGAGGGAAAGATAAGAGGGATGGGAGGGTTTAAGCAGAGGGGAATGAGAGTGACAGGGGAGATATACAGAAAACCGAATCCAAAATGAGTTGATACCTTAGAAACCTTTCTCTTGGATAACAAACTAAAAGTTATAACCTTCAATAGGAGTATGGGTGGAATTGGCTGTTAAGAAGGGGTCTGGAGAGGGTAGAATGAAACCTAACCCTAAAACATTTGGCTCTGGCTTGTGATTCCTAGTACCAGAAATTACTTCCAACCCACATTGAGCTATTTATTAGAGAGAACTATGAGGGCCCCAAAAGAAAACAGGCTTCTGTCATAGCACTTGATTACAGACGTGAGGTAAAAGGTAAGACTCTACTGCCGAAGACACCACATGCTGCCAACACAGAGCATGGAGAGATCTGGCTGAATCTGAAAGGAAGCCATTTCCCAGATGGTTAGCCCGATAGTGCTGAAAAGTGCTACATGAGCTGCTGATGGAAAATGGCCAAAAATATTGTGAACAATATGGGGATACTGCTCTATGAAAACAACCAGCCTGACAAGACTTACACACCTGTGTAATAGTGGCATACAGCCTAGCTGGGTTATCAATGGCTCTCTTATTGTATGTGTGTATTCAACTTCATAAATAATACTCTTTTTTTAAAAAATTTAAAAAAATTTTTTTAGAGACAGACACAGAGAGAGACAGACAGAGAGAGAGGGAGAGGGAGACAGATAGAGAATGGGCGTGCTAGCAGTCTGTCATCTGCTGTGAACGAAATCCAGATGTGAGCGCCCCCTTGTGGGCAAGTGCATCATTGCGCCCTTGCATCACTGCATCTGGCTAAACTTGGGACCTGGAGATTGGAACCACTGGAGATTGGAACCAGCGTTCTTAGGCTTAGGAGGCAGGCGCCTTAACCACTAAGCCATCTCTCCAGCCCATAAATAATACTCTTTAATAGTACCTCAAGGGGCTAGGACGATGGCTCAGTGGTTAAAGACACTTGCTTATAAAGCGTGCTGGTCCAGGGTTCAATTCCCCAACCCACATAAAGCCGGATTCATAACATGGTACACTCATCTATAGTTCATTTGCAACAAGAGACCATGGCTTTCACTCGCTTCCTCTGTCTTCTCTCTCACAAGCAATGTGTATTGTTTTTTCAAGGCAGGGTCATACTCTGACCCAAGCTGACCTGGAATTCACTATGTAGTCTCAAGGTGTCCTCAAACTCATGGCAATCCTTTTACTTCTGCCTCCCAAGTACTGGGATTAAAGGCATGTGCCACCACACCTGGCTAAGTAATATATATATTGGTTTTCTGAGGTAGGGTCTCACTGTAGCTCAGGCTGACCTGGAATTTGCTATGTAGTCTCAGGATGGCCTCAAACTCATGGTAATCCTCCTACCTCTGCCTCCTGAATGCTGGGATTAAGGTGTGAGCCACCATGCCAGGTTTTCTAAGTAATAATATTTTTAAAAGCAGTTCAAGACAGTTATTCTGTATATTTGTCAAAATATGGAATTCTCAGCCTTTCAAATTTCAGCTATTCTGCTTCAAAGATACCAACATGGTTTTTTACCATTCTCTTGTGACAAATAATTTTGAGCATTGTTTTTCAAGTATCTTGGTTGCACACATGACTTTTTCTTACAGATAAAACCTTTTCAGGTTATTACTATATTAAAGTTAAGTATTTGTCTTATTATTGGTATAAGTGTTATTTATGTATGTTATTTATGAATGTTTTCTAAGCAAAAGTATTATGTCAAATATTTGAGTTGAGACTCTTCAAATATTTGACTTTTGAATTCTCTCCATTCTTTTGCCTTGACTTTTTCTTGTTTTTACTAAGTATCTTGAGGAGCAAATATTTTCCACTTACATTTTATGTTTAAAAATAATTTTATTAGAAACTTTAATATATGAACATATATTACAAATTGGCCATATTCCCATCATTGTGGGGTCATGAATCCACCAGTTATTTCCTATGAGAAGGACAATGCTTCACAGTACAGCTTCCCTATGGCTCTTACATACTTTCTGACCCTCTTACTACTTTAAAAAATAGTTTATGCATTTTCATGCAGAGAGAGAGATAGAGAGAATAGAAAGAGAGAGAGTGAATGCGTATGCCAGGGTCTCCAGCCTCTGCAAATGAGCTCCAGATGCATGCACCATTTTGTGCATCTAGCTGTATGTGGGTACTGGGAAATTGAACCTGGGTCATTAGGCTTTGAAGGCAAGCACCTTAACTGCTGAGCCATCTCACCACCCCAATCACTTTTTTCTTTTATAATTTATAACTTTTATGTCACACTATGAAATTTTTGCTTACCCCAATATCATTAATTTTTTAATTTTTTCTATAGTTTTATCTTTTCCTTTAAGGCTGTGATCTTTTATAATTAATTTTAGTTTATGATATTATTTAAGGAGTGAGGTTCTTCTTTGCCATCTTTATGTCTAATTTCAAAACATTTATAACATTTCCTAGAAGGGCTTCATTTGTCCCTATAATTACATTGGCAATGCCAGTCTGAAATGAATTTACCTGTGTGCATGAGCAGACTTCTGAACTCTACTTCTTGCTCCACTAGTCTATGTCTATCCT
Organism: Orientallactaga sibirica; assembly: GCA_036365145.1. Taxonomy (NCBI): domain Eukaryota; kingdom Metazoa; phylum Chordata; class Mammalia; order Rodentia; family Dipodidae; genus Orientallactaga; species Orientallactaga sibirica. The sequence goes on along the minus strand of JAEOAD010000020.1, from coordinate 35,159,957 downwards.
TTCATGAACACCATTGTGTTATGTATTACCATGGTCACTGCAGCTGTGACAAGAGAAAGAAGAACTAGAACATATCTCTCATCCTTGTGTGAGACGAAGTCAGGTTCGGGAATATCTTCTAAAAGAATGAAGAAGAGACCAGAGGAAAGGATCAGAGAGCTTCTTATGAAGTCGAGATACTCTTTAGAATGTCAAAGTGGTTGCAACATGAGAACAAAGGAGTTAGTGCCTTGTATCTTTGTTCATTGAGGATTATATTGAGGTGGGCATGAATGCTGCTTTGTGTCCAGACTGATGTGAGGCCCATGTGCAAAGACCACACTACACCTTCTGGGCCAGCCCAGGAAGAAATAGTGCACTGTGTTCCATTGATTTCATTGTTTAATAAATAGTCTTATGAAATGTATAACATAATGGGTTTTGTTATGAGATTTTCATATATATATAATTGTACCTAGCTCTTATTCACCTCCTCATCTTCCTTACTTCTTGATGGTTACCTTCCTCCCTAAACAGTCCCTCTTCTAATTTCTTGTCATTTTATATAACAAACATATATATATATATATATATCATATGAGAGGAAACAGGGTAAGCAGGGTATTGTATCCCTGTCATTACCCTCTCTTGTCCCCAAATTACATTTCTTCCCATGTTACTTCTTGAAGTAAGTTAAAATCTCCCTTATGTCCAAATTTCAGGCTGTAGTGCTAATATCATTCAAGGCCCTGTTAAAAATATAAATTCCCCATCCCATCTTAGACCAAATGAGTTAGAAAATCTAGATTTTGCATTGCTGTCAAGACAACATTTCCACAAATAATTCCACAAATAATTTTAATCACCAAGAATATTCTTGTTTTTCTTTTTTTAATAGTTGATTAGCTTTTAAATAGATTAAGAAAGCAGTAGAACAAAACAGTTTGTTATGGGCTGGAGAGATTGCTTAGTGGTTAAGGTGGTTGCCTGCAAAGTCTATGGACTGGGGTATGTATGATTCCCCAGTAGCTACGTAAAACCAAATGCACAAGGTGACACATGCATCTGAGGCCATGGCACACCCATTTTCGTTCTTCTTCTTCTCTCTCTTTCTCAAATAAATAAATTAAATAATTTAAAATATAAAATAGAATAATTTTTAAAAGTTTGTTAAGCATTCCTTCATACCCAGCACTTGTGCTTCTACCCATTCCCTGTCTGCACTGAGCTCTAACTGCTCATAATTTGCTCTCATTTTATTATGTTTGAAAAACTCTTGTAACATCTCATATGCTGAATATTTGATGCTGACAAAGACACTCATTTTGCTGTTCTGAAAGTCACTTAATAGTGTTTCTTAAATAATGTTGGCCTGGTTAAACTTACTGGCTGACAGGCTCTTGTTTATTTTTGGAATGAGAGTTGTTCCGTTCTTCTGCCTTGAATATCTCTTAATGTCAGCGGTTATTCTCATCTTAGCCTCCCCAAGGGAAATGGGTCTTTCTGTGTGAGTCCACTGTTTTAATGACATCATCTTCATTTTTTTTCATTGGCTGAGCATCTAGATTCCATCAAGTTATATTTATATCCAAGTTGGAACATACCAGATCCTTATTTCTTCAGTTAGTTTGGTCTGTTCTTATATTAAAGATAGGTTTGAGTGTTACATGTACCAAAGGCCAGTGCTACTAGTATTAAAGGTCTTTTCATATCTTTTCTTCAGTTTGGATAAGTTTGATTAGTCTGCCTTCAAAACAGCTAACTTTTTTCACTCTGCAGGGTCCAATTCATTATTTACAAGTATCTGTTGAACTTTAATTTTGCTTATTCTTTTTTTCTGCTCCAAAATTTATACTCACATCTTTTTTTTTTTCATGTAAAAGCTAAGAGCGTTTATTCTGCAGAATTAGCCAACATGCAGGCGTCAACCACTCATACAAAATGGCGACCCCCAGAAGAGCACGCAGGCCCCTTTAAAACACAGCTAGGGGGAATTCCAGGCAGGTTAGGTAATCTTTTAACATGATTGGCTAAGCAAGCAGCAGTTACATTTGTACATCTTTGATTAGTTGTCTGCAAGTATTTTCATATTTTTGTACGTGTACTCATACCTGTCCTCTCGGTATCTCATTGACTCTATCACACATGTATTTCTCTTTCCTGGTATCTCCTGAGGAGCACATCTGTCTGTTACTTCACATGCCTACTAATGTGCTATTGGATACTTGAGATTTTTAATATCAACATGTTAAATTGCTGGATTTTGTTTTTAATTTAACTGTGGCTCTTGCTGTTTGTTTTTATTTCATATGTAAACTTTAGTCTTGCAGGTGTTTTGTGGTACTACGATGGTCCTGAAATGCACCACCCCTTATAGAAACTGTTACATCAACATCTTTCAAGTGCTGAAGAAATTTCTCATTGCAATGCCTGCAGGAGAAGAGATGATACTAACATTGAGTTCGAGATCAAAAAATGCTTCTAAATACCCCACGGTTTTCTGGCTCATTCCTACAAATAGAATTATTGGGCTAGAGAGATGGCTTAGTGGTTAAGGCACTTGTCTGCAAAGCTTAAGGACTCATGTTCTAGTCCCCAGATCCCATGTAAGCCAGAAGCACAAGGTGATGCAAGTACATAAGGTTGTACATGTGCACAAAGTAGCACATGCTTCTGGAGTTCAATTGAAGTGGCTGGAAGCCAATTCTCTCTCTCTCTCTCTCTCGTTCTGATTAAAAAGCAACAACAAAAAAAGGAAATGGGGTGGTGGCACATGCCTTTAGTCCTAGCACTCAGGAGGCACAGGTAAGAGGATTGCTGTGAATTCGAGGCCACCCTGAGACTACATAGTGAATTCCAGATCAGCCTAGGCTATAACAAGACAAGACCCTATGTCAAAAGAAAGAAAGAAAGAAAGAAAGAAAGAAAGAAAGAAAGAAAGAAAGAAAGAAAGAAAGAAAGAGAGAGAGAGAGGGGGAGGGAGGGAGGGAGGGAGGGAGGGAGGGAGGGAGGGAAGGAGGGAGGGAGGTAGGAAGGAAAAAGAGGAAAAGGCCAGTCTGTTGGCTGTTGGGCTTGCCTCAAAAATGAGTTAGAATAATCAAATGGACAATATAATAGTCCTGAGTCTGACAAACTAATAAAATAGATATCACATACAATTTAACTGAACCCCAAGTCCTTTTTACAAACACATTTTTTCTCTCAAGCATAGCTAGAATAGTAATAATAGTGGTACAATGTAATTTAAATTTTAAGTAATTGAAAATAAGGTACTAGTTCATGTCCTCTCAGGAGAATCTAATAGTGGCATGGTTAGGAGATTTTAATTGCCAAAATTGCTTTTCATGAGTAATGTTAATGAAATATTAAACATTTTTTTCACTGACAGAAGATATGATTCTATAGGAAATGAGGTGACAATGCCCATCATAAAAAATTGCCAACATTCTGAATTTTTAATTTTAGCCAAATGGGAGATTAGAGTCATGAGCATGCTAAGAATCTCAGTGGCTGAACTTTCTCATTTTCCCAATATTTGTAACATCAATTGATTTCTTAATTTTTAATTGGAGTTAAGTACAATGAACAAATTAGTGCCTGTGTCAGGATGCAATATACTACAAAATAATGTTCATCTAGAACAAAGTGTGACTGATCCATGGTATGCAGAAGGTTCTAATATTTGAAGTTTTACAAATAAAACCTGTGATGAAACTAAATATGAAATCTTAAGTCACATAGTTGTCAACCTGTCTGCTCCCTGACTCTGTGCCTGCATGCTGCTGCCTATGCCTGTCATAAGCTGCAGCCTCAATTCTGCTCAATTCGTCATCACAGTACTTTTCCCCCAGTGGGGCTCTAGAGACTATAGAATGTTCTTGCTCACACCTGGGTTCTGAGTTTGTATGAAATATGTCATTTTTTTCCAAGAACATGCAGTGCTTCCTCTAAGTACTATCAGCATTTCGTCAAACTCATACGTCTGGACAGCAATTGCAATGCCAGGTTTTTATTAGAGCATGAATTAGTTCCCTTTTCTTTGTTGTGGTACTGAAGACTGAATTTAGGACCTCACATATGCTAGGCAAGTTACTCTTTACCTCTGAGGCATTTTTCCTGCCTTCTATTTACTTATTATTTTGAGAGAGGGTTTAAGTTGTCTATATTGGCCTTGAATTCCTTCAATAGTCCAGGCAGGCCTTGAACTTGTGATCCTCTTGCCTCAGCTTCCACAGTAGCTGGGATTGAGGCCTGAACCCTCAGGCCCTGCTAGACTGTTCAATAATTGTAACATTGGCCTAAAACACATATAAGGTTCAAGGAATTACCATCAGAGATGGCAATGTACTCTTTTTGTCTTTAATTCTTATTTGGTCTCCTACTCTCTCTGGACTGGTTTCCATTCCAGTACTTGGGCACTGCTCTTTTAGTAACTTGCTGAGCTATCATTAACATAAAATTACATAGACTGAACATAGCCATTGTGTCTGCAGACTTGTCATTTCACATATGTGCATGTGTGTGTGTGTGTGTGTGTGTATGGTGAGATTTAATACAAAAATCTGGCCTTCCAATAAGTTACAAGTGCTGTCAATTATATATTGCTATACATTAGGTCTCCAGAATTTCCCGATCTCTCATAACAGAGACGGTAGCATCTGAACAGCACCCCGTTCTCTCTTTCCCTGACCACAGCAATCTGCATCCATTTCTGCCTTTCTAAGAATTTAAAAATTTAGCTACTTCATATAAGTAGGATCATGCTGTATTTCTATTCCAGTGCCATGTTTATTTCACTTAGCATAATGTCCTCCAACTCTATAAATGTTGCTCCAGATGGCAGGGTTTCCTTTCTTTAAAGGCTGCATCACATTCCGTTGTGCTTGTATTTGGAAACACATGTTTATGTTTCCAGTGGGCACACAGGTTAATTCTATCTGTTGCCTATTGTGAATGAGTGATGAACATGCATGAGCAGGTGTCTCTTGAACATGCATGAGAGTTATCTCTTGAACATGCATGAGCATGTGTCTCTTGAACATGCATGAGCAGGTATCTCTTGCTCACCCCCATTCATTTCCTTGGACACATCCCAGGAAGCAGGATTGGTGTATCTTATGGCAACTCCAGTTTCAGTAATTTTAGAAACCGCCGCATTGTTTTTTCACAATTTCTGTACTAATTTTCTTTTCAATCAACAGGACTTAAAAGCACACTGTTGTCCACATCCTTGTGTTAACCTGAACCTTTTGATCACAGCTATGTAATGGGTTTGAAGAAATATGTCTTTTTTATTTTCATGTGTGTTTCCCCAATGATTAGTGATGTTAAGCATTTTTGTACATGTCTGTTAGCTATTTTAACTTATTTTAAAAATAATTTAATTTATTTGCACACGTGTGTGTGGGCAGGTGGGGACATGCCCAGGTCTCTTGCTGCTGCAAAGGAGCACCAGAAATTTGTGCCACATTTGGAAAAAAATAATTTTATTTATTTATGAGAGAGAGTGCCTGCACCTGGGTACTCCAGATGCATGCACCCACCATTTTGTGCATTTGGCTTTACGTGGGTACTAGGGGATCAAACCAGGCTGAAAGGCTTTGTAAGCAAGTACCTTGAACTGCTGAGGAGATGGCTTGTTCCTCTTTTTGCATCTTGACAGAGAATTGAACTTGGAATGCAAGCTTTGCAAGCAAGCACTTTTAACTGTTGAGCCATCTTCCCAGCCCTAGTTTTCTGTTTTTGGAAAAGCATCTATTGATAGATTGATAACATTTTAATCCAGTTACTTGTATATTGGTATTGGCTTGTATGAGTTTCTTGTGGCTGCAAATGTCCTCCTGTTCCATGGATTGTTTTTTCACTTTGTTGACTTTTTTCCCTTGGTTGTATAGAGTCACTTAAATTTGACATAGTCACACTTGCCTGTCATTTTGGTGTCTCATCTAAAAAACATTATCATCAAGACCAATGTCAAGAATATTTTCCACATATTTTCTTCCAGGAAAGGTAATAGTGCCATGTCGTATATGTTCAAGTGTTTAACCCATTTGGAACTGATTTTTGAGTGTGGTTTGATATACTTCATACTTTTGTATGTGGCGATCTGATTTATCAAACACCATTTGGTTTTGGGTCTTGACACCCTTGTAGAACGTCTATTGATCCCAAATATGGAAGTTCATTCTTTTGCTCTCTCTTGGGCTTCTTTGATCAACATGGCTGCTTCTGTGCCCACAGCACCAGGCCTTAATGGTTGCAGCTGTGCTATGCTGTCTTCCTTTGGCGTCTTTCAGTTGCCTATGAATTTTAGTATTGTTTTTCCATTTCTGTGAATACCTTTGGAACTTGGACAGGGACTGCATTGACCCAATAGACTGCATTGGTAGCATGGCAGTTTAGACCCATTATTAGTTCTTTTACTTCATGGAAATAATTTTTTTCATTTATTTGTGTCTTTTTAAATATTTTATTTATTTATTTGAGAGGGGGACTGAGAAAGAGAAAGGGGGGAGAGAGAAAGAGAATGGGTATACCTGTCCTTTGACCACTGCAAACAAACTCCAGACTCATGTGCCACCTTGTGCATCTGGCTTATGTGGGTACTGGGGAATCAAACATGGATGCTTTGGCTTTGCAGGCAAGTGCCTTAACTGCTAAACCATCTCTGCAGCCCCTGTTTGGGTCTTGTAAGATGTACTAACCATCAATGTTTTAACACCTCTTTGGAAATTCATTCCTGAATAATATTTTTTTACTGTTGCTCATATAGTGAGGTTACTTAATTTCATTTTGAGTAATTCACAGTAATGTACAGAAATATCAATGATGTTTATACCATGAAATTTAACTCAAAGTACCCTTTTACCTTTAATTCTTTTTCCCTCTTTGGTACAGAGTATCACTTTATAGCCCAAGATAGCCTTGAACTCACAGTCTCCCAGGTACTAGGATTGCAGGTTTGTGTCACTACCGTCTTTATTTGTATTTCTATCTCTCTTTCCACAGCCATTGTCTGAACCTCAGTAAGTACTCTTTATCTCTTAGACTTGCTCTGCCTAGCTTCAGACTCACAGTAACTAGTTGTAATTAAAGCTGCAAGCTTAGAGTATAATTTTTATTTACTTTTAACTTTTTTATTTTTATAGTTTTTATTTTTTAAAGTATGCTGTGGTACACATCCAATTTAATGCACTAAAATATGTAGGTTGAGTCATTACTCAAAGCCATCGAATGTTCCAGACACTCTGACCAGTTCTCTAGTCCTTGCTATGTGGCAGTGATATTTAGTGCTAATCTCTAACCCTTTATTACGCTTATCTTTCATGTACTTGAACTTCACAAAAATGGAATCATGAAGGATGAAGGATGTATACATGTTAGGCCATCTTGTAGGTTCTTGAGAGAAAATGTATGATGCCTAGGTAATTTATCATAAGATGTTATTTGGCTCATGATTAAGGAGACTTAGAGCTTGCTATCTGATTGGCTCACGTGAGGGTCTCATGGCTGATGTGATCACAACAGTGGGAACAAGTTCCCAAGAGAAGTCATATGAGAAAGCAAGAAGCACGAGAGTCCAGGGAGGCTCCAGTCTCATGCATAACAACCCAGTTATTCAGGACTTTGTGCAAAAGCGAACATGCCCTCCCATGAGATAAGCATTAATCTTTATCAAGGGTGATTCCCCTATCACCTGCTTGCCTCTTATCAGATGCCCCCGTTTAAAGGTTTCACCCCCTCAACAGCACAGCACGGAGACTAACTTCCTAGCACATGAACTTCTGAGGACTCACCCAAACTATATTCAAACCATGGCAATTTACTTTTGTTTCTGGATCCTTTACAACGATCCATGTTATTATTCACATAAAGTTTTGCTATTTTATTGCCATATGTTGTTTTTAATAAGTATGGATTAAAGGTTATTTATATATTCTTTGAGAATATTTATTAGTTCCTAAATTAAAAAAAAAAAAAAAACTTCAAATCTTTTAGTTCTAGCTGCATATCTCCTGGCTTCTGCTCTGTGACAGACATTTATTTTTTACTCCAAAATATCCTACTCACCCTGAAACTGTTAGCATTATTGTTGCCACAAACAACAACGCTAATTTTTCCCCACCTCTCGGACTTCCTTTAGTATATCGTTTTTTTTTTTTTTTTTTTTTTTTTTTGAGAGAGAGAGAGAGAGAGACAGAGACAGAGAGAGAGGGAGAGGAAGACAGAGATGGGCGCTCCAGCAGACTCTCAGTGGCTGCAAACGAAATCCAGATGCATGCGCCCCCTTGTGGTCAAGTGCAGCATTGCCCCCTTGCGTCACTTTGCATCTGGCTAAACGTGGGACCTGGAGATTGGAACCGCTGGAGATTGGAACCAGCGTTCTTGGGCTTAGGAGGAAGGTGCCTTAATCACTAAGCCATCTCTTCAGCCCTAGTATTTCTTTTTAATGTACAATTATCAATTCTCTGACTACTGCTGATAGTAAATCTCTTAGATGTTGCTTCGTATATCATCATTTGTCCTTCATTCTGTAAAAGTGTTTTGTTTCCATGGGCTGTGCTTAGCTGATCAATTGTTTTAAGCACTTTAAAAATCTCAGTCCGTTGTTTTCACACTTCTGTAGTTTGTTGTTTGAGAATTAAGTGGGGAGGGGTCTTCAGCATATTTAGAACAATTATTTTAGAGGCTGCTAATTTTGGTATCTGAATCATCTTCAATTTTTCTTCTTTTAAATTTTTTTAGATTGTTTAATGTTTTTTAGAGAATGTGAAAGAGGGAGAGAGAGACCGAGAGAGAATTGGCACACCAGGGCCTCAGCCACTGTATTTGAACTGTAGATGCCTGTACCACCTAGTGGGTATGTGCAACCTTATGCTTGCCTCACCTTTGTGCATCTGGCTTATGTAGGACCTGGAGAGTAGAATATGGGTCTTTAGGCTTTGCAGGCAAGTGCCTTAACTGCTAAGCCATCTCTCTAGCCTGCTTCTATTTTTTTTAATCTTGATTCTTGGCCTTATTTTCCTGTTTTGTTTCATAACTTATCAGTCTTATTGTGTGCCTAGGATTATATAAATTTACTAAATGACAAGAAGATAATACTATTTTCCTCCTAAAATATTGAGGCCTTTCATCTGTAAGCAGGTAGCGTGGGTAAATAATTCCCTCAGTACACTCAGAAATTAATCTTGATTGGACTGATACTGTTCTCCATTTCTCGGGGGAGCAATGCTACAACCAATTTAAGTTACTTTCCTTCTTGTTAACATTACTATTAGCTCATGTTCATTGGAGGCTGAGCAAATGCCAAGCTAACCTAAGAGTTTTCCATGAGTGATCTCACTGAGCACTTGTTACGCTCTGTGTGGAATCTACGTCAGCTCTTCAGATCTTTATTCACTTGATTGACATGAAATGAGCACAGCTGCTTTAAGCTTGACTTACATTTTCCCAAATGAACCTCAGACAACTGGCATGAAGTCTGCCATCCTTGAATATGAGGTGGCAGGTATAGTGTGGTTGTCACAAATGCAGATGCTAGAGCTGGCTCATATGCTCTTCTTAACCAGTTAGTGTGCATTCATCCTTAGCCAAGTTGCCTTCCTGCTGTGTCTCCTTTTCCATGACATGGGGGATGACAGTAGCCCCGCCGTGTGGTACTCTAGACATGGGAATGAGTAGAGTACCCAGTAGAGAATGTGATCAGTGACAAAGGCTGGAAAAGTACAGGACTCTTCATGCACAAGTTACTCTCAGAAGGTTCCTCTCTGCCTTGCCATGGTAAGCCCAAGCTGACACCAGCTCAGAACACTACTGGTTGTCAATTTATGGATGCTATATGGAAAATTATGACTTAAGGCTAAGTATTTCTGCTACCTGCCCCAGAAAGCACTAGGCATTTCAGCAACAATGACTCACTTGGCAGAGTAGTGCTTCAAGGACTTTCAGACAAACCCCAAAGTAATGCAGGCTTTTCCAAATGTACCTGTGGTTGTAGAAGTGGACTTTGTTCATGGACAGTTGTGACAGTTAACATCAGCGACAAACCTCTGGGCATGTCTGTGAGGGAATGTGTAGATTAGGTTTATCTGAGGTGGGAAGACCTGCCCTATCAGTCAGTGGGCAGCACCATTCCATGGTCTGGGGTCCCAGACCAAAGGGGAGAGCTAGCTGACCATCAGCATGTCTTGCTCTCTGCTTCTTCATGGTGGACACAATGTGGACCAGCTTCTTTCCACTCCATCCACCATGCTTTTCCTGCCATGACAAACTGTACACTCAAACTGAGCCAAAATAAACCCTTCTTCCCTGAAGTGACTTCTCATCATTTATTTGGTTACAGCAGTGTGCAAAGTATCTAGTGTGCCGTCCTTTACCCCTAGTATCAATGTGAAGAAAAGCAAGATTTGAAGATGGTTTCCGTGGATGTAAAAGAAAACACAAGGATGCAAAGGGCCAAGGCAAAATAGGGAATTAGACAAAATGCTAGATTCTTTTAAGACTGAGCAAAGAACTGGATAGAATGGATATGTTTGTTTCAAAGAGAGATGATGGCAGAAAACAGACCAGGACAAAAGTTTACACCATCTTGACATGTTTCATATATAAGCGCCAGGTGAGTGGGACGTTGTCCAGCTAGCGTTCTGGTTGTGGAGCATGCACTGCTCATGTCCTCCCAAAGGTGTTCACATCTCCCATTAGAGAGAAAGGAGATGGAGTTGGGGGAAGAGAGAGATTCTGCAAACACTGTTGTTGCAGTTCCTCTTGGTCCTGTACAGGGTGGAGTTCCCACTATATTTTCTCTGGTTGTGCTTTTTCAAATAGTGTGCGTATAAAGGGAAAGCCTCGTGTTTTTCTCTGTGTACTGTGTTCTCACTGAGTAACCCAGAGCACTTGTCACAGTCTTACATCAGAAACCAAAAAACAAAACCAAAGAAACTCACAAATAATATGGCTGGTTTTATCCATGCAAAATTTTCTCTATAGAATGGTGTTGTTTTTGTAAATGGATTATGTTTTTGAAGTAAACGTATCAGAACATCTGCTTTACTGATGAAGAGGAAAAACAACAATATTATTTGGTCACATAATTAATCATGCCCAAGTAAGGAAGGGTTACATATTGGAGTTCTCGTCACCTAACTCCAGGAAATAAATTGCTTTCACTCTAGGACTCAATATAGATAATGCTTAAGAACAAATGCATTTTCTTTAAATATAAAAAGAAAATGTAAAACATCTATATTCTATATTTTAATTATAATTACATAACAAGAGCATTTATGAGCAGAGCTAGGGAAGGTTCAAAAAATGGCTGAGCTATTTTAATTCTACTTTCCTCTTTGGCAAAAGTGCTCCATGAATTATAAAAAGAAATCTGCCCTTAATCTACTTTACAGAGACACACATACTATTAATTTTATTGAAAAATAATTGATAGTCAAAAATGCGCCCATTTTGAGGGTACAGTAAAATCAGCTGTGAAGCTGATGCAACTCTTTTTAGTTTTTCGAAGTAGGGTCTCACTTTAGCCTAGGCTGACCTGGAATCCACTGTATACTCAGGGTGGCCTTGAACTCATGGCGATCCTCCTACCTCTGCCTCCCGAGTGCTGGGATTAAAGGCATGCACCACCACGCCCGGCTCCTGATGCAACTCTTAATTACAACCTCATACAAGATAAGCTAGATTCTTTGGTCCTTGACATACTGTACTTAGTTAGTGATGCCCTCACATAAGATAAGATAGACCCATGCCTTCCTGGGCTTCCATAGGCTATTGTTTTGAGTTAGTGTGGTGCCAAGGCACTGGATAAAACTTATACTTCATAATTTGAATGTGAATCTTCTTCTATCAGAACAATCCTGTGTGGAAATGACAGTACTAACAGGACCCCATGACACAGGGAGACAACCATACTCATGCTATGTACCACCATACAGTGCTAACCTGCTGTGCTGGGTAGGTTAGAGTGAGTAACACACATTGCATTCACAGTATGTTCAATTTCAGTGAACTCAGTGCATACAGCTTATCAGAATGGAATGGCATGGGAAGTGAAGGAGCTTTGTAAGCAAAATCTCCTCTTGTATAGCATCCACTGACTTTCCTAATTGTAGCTAACTTTTGCAGACTGGGATAGTTCATAAAAGGGTAATGATACACATTATTCCCTTTGTGCCTTGTCTCCTCTCCTTCACTCAGGATGAAGTTCTTGAGATCTCCCCACATTGTGACACATACCAGTAGGATATCAATGGCAGTTCTGTGCTAAACAGTCCCCTGTGGATGTGGCAATCAGTGTGCATAGACTCCCCTTGCAAGGAGCATTGGTTTGCTTTTCTCACAGTCCACCTATTATGCTGAAACTGTTGTAAGCATCAGTGCATAAATCTTTTCTGGAAACTATTTCATTTATTTATTTATTTATTTATTTATTTATTTATTTATTTATTTTTTCAATCAGTCTCTCCCTTATTTTGATGCCATGATCACTTTTCCTCCTATTATGATGGTCTTTGTCAGCCACTGACAGGTCATGGATATCCAGGCCATTTTAGATGGATCTAGAAAGGATTAACTTAGTGAGGTAACCCAGGCCCAGAAAGCCAAATGTCACATGTTCTCTCTCATATGTGGATCCTAGCTACAAATGATTGGACTTCTATGTGAACAGGACTAAAAGTCAGTAGATTTTATTTTATTTTTTGTTTATTATTTATTTATTTATTTCGGAGCAACAGACAGACAGACAAAGAGAACGAGGCAGATAGATAGAGAATGGGCACGCTAGGGCCTCCAGCCACTGCAAATGAACTCCAGATGCATGAGCCACCTTGTGCATCTGGCTTACATGGGTTCTGGGGAATCGAGCCTTGAACCAGGGTTCTTAGGCTTCACAGGCAAGTGCTTAACCACTAAGCCATCTCTCTAGGCCCTAGATTTGATTTTTTAATAGGCAACATTTCCTTGGATTCTGATCCTGTTTATTTTATTTTATTTATTTATTTGAGGGAGGGAGAGAGAGAGAGAGTGGGTGCGCCAGGGCCTCCAGCCACTGTAAACAAACTCCAGATGCATGTGCCCCCCACCTTGTGCATTTGGCTTACATGGGTCCTGGAGAGTTGAACCGGGATCATTTGGCTTTGCAGGCAAATGCCTTAACCACTAAGCCATCTCTCCAGCCCCTCTGTTCCTCTTTGAAACAACAGGAAAGAGAGGTAGACATGTTTGATGAAAGAATATATGAACAATCACCTCTTGAAACCACTCAACCTCGGGAGAAGGGAGAATAAAGGCCGTACTTTAATAAGTGATTCCCCAAATTTGGCTTTGGAGTAGTCATACTAGCATCACCTAGGAATTGTTGGAAGTGGAAGTTATCAAGCCTCATCTCAGATGGACTGTTTGAGGGATTCCCAGGGTGAGCTCCAGAAATTTCGGTCTTACAAAGCCTTCCAGGTATTTCTGACTCATATCAAGTTTGAGAGTGAATTTGTTCATAATTAGCAAAATTGGTTACCCAACAGCTACTAACAATTACCTGTTTGAAATGTGTAATTATGACACTTCCAAATATCTCTTATGAAAAAGAAACTTTCATTAATACACACCAAATATTATGGTCTGTTCCAAAAATTTCTAAATGTGAAGAAAAAATTAGAAAAAAAAAACTTCTCAAATTTCAATAAAAAATATGAGGACATGTAGCAACAAACAGGCCAAAGACATGATGGCAGGAAATATTGATTCAAGTTTGTCTGTGTCTCATGTTCCAATTTCTGTTAGACTTCTTGATTGCCAGACATATAATTACAAAATTATTAAGCCTCAAAGTTAATTGTAAATGAACATTTTTTTTTTTTTTGAGGTAGGGTCTCACTCTGGCCCAGGCTGACCTGGAATTCACTATGTAGTCTCAGGTTGGCCTTGAACTCATGGCGATCCTCCTACCTCTCTGCCTCCCCAGTGCTGGGATTGAAGGCGTGCACCACCACGCGTGGCCTCCTAAATGAACATTTTTGACTAAACAACATTTTGATCAATTGCAACCCTGAAAAGACTTAATTGTTTATGAAGTTTCTTGTGGTCACTTTACAAACAATAGAACAGTGTTTTATCTGTAATTTATAGATGACTCACAGGTTGGGGGAAAATCTCCATTGTACTGCTATAGCCATGCCCATCCCCTCCCCGTACTGGAATTTTATTTTATTTTGAGACACACTCAGAGAGGGGGACAGACAGAGAAAAAGAAAGAGACAGAGAATGGGCATACCAGGGCTTCTAGCCACTGCAAAAGAACTCCAGATGCATGTGGCACTTTGTGCATCTGGCTTACGTGGGACCTAGAGAATTGAACCTGAGTTCTTAGGCTTTGTAAGCAAGCACCTTAACCGCTAAGCTATCTCTCCACCCCCCACTCCCCATACTGGAATTTTAAAGATGAAAGGTTCTACCCTTGCTTGATGTGTTTTCCTGCACCAGGATTTCCACGTGGTCCATTTGCATTCAGTTTTCATTCACTCTGTGTCTACAGTTGGGTTAAGACATCTGGTTGATTTTACTTAAACAAGAACAAACAAACAAAACAAAACAAACAAAGAAAATAAAATCAAACCCAACAAACCAAAGCTAGTAATTTGGCATCGTGTGGATGGAGAGAATACCAAGCTGATTGCTTCAGTCATCTTTAAATTGCCACCCTGTTTTATGTGGGACATGGACTGACTCAGCCTTTCTTACAGGGCGGCTTGATTTGCATCTCAATCATGATATGATGGTTAGAGCTCTTGTGTAGATATCCTCTGGCCACCTTGATGTCTACTCAGCTTCTTCGTTTTTAAACTGCTTGCTTGTTTTGCTATGGTGCTGTAAGAAACCTTAACATATTTTGGAAATTATCCTTTTGATGGATATATAGTTCAGAAAACTTTTCTCCCATTCTGTAGGTATTCCTTTCACTCTATTGATTTTTTCTTTGCTGGATAGGAACTTTTCACTTAGATATAGTCCACTTACCTATTCAACTTTTGTTTTTCTAAGCTTCATGGTCATATCCAGGAAGTCAGTCAAAATTAATGTTAGGAGCTTATCCTCATGTTTTGATCTAGGTGTTTGTTTTTCTTTTTTTTTTTTTTTTTTTGAGATAGGGTTTCACTCTAGCTCAGTCTCACCCGGAATTCACTACATAGTCTCCATGTGGCCTCGAACTCATGGTGATCCTCCTACCTCTGCTCCCGAGTGCTGGGATTAAAGGCGTGTGCCACCATGCCCGGCTCTAATTTTTATTCTTATTGCTTATGACCTTGACTGTGTGAAGAAATGCAAGTTGGTCATTGAAGATGCCTTCTGGAATGGTAAGCCAAGTTTTATGGACTATTCTGATGAGAGTTTGAGAATGCTAAGTGCAGACAGTATTGAACTTCGAGGCTTGGCTTATGAACTTTCTAAGGGGAAGGAAAGACAGCAGAGGACTTTGTTGGAACTGGGCTACTGGCATAAGGGATGGCTACGTTCCACTATCCAGGCCCAGAGTGTTTGATCAAACTTAAAGTTGTAATGGACTGATGTGCTTGGCTAAAGATAATGGACTGAGATTTTAAGATTTTAAGTTGGAAATCCTCAAGCAAGTTAAAAACAGAGGCACTGAGACTGGTTTTAGATTACTGGAGCTGCTATTGTCAACGCATTAGCAATCTTAAGGAAGGTGGAAGGAAGGGTGCCTGACTGATTTACATTAAAACAATGGAGAGGATTGCCTGAGGAAAGACTGTTAAAAATGCAAACTCTTTGGAAACAGTTGACTGGAGAAGGAACCTGCTTTTCAAGGCTATGATTTACTTTGTCCCTGGATTAAGAATATGGCTGTGTCCTGCACACCTGGTATTAGTTTTGGAAGCATGAAAAATGCATGGAGTGGTCATGAATTGCACACGGTTCCAGGAGCCGCTGCTGAGATGCGGCATGAGGCAAGGCATGAAGACCCTCAGGAATAGGCTGAAAGAGCCTTTGGAAGATGGACCATGGTTTGCATGGAGACCTAAAGATGTTTTGTATATACCAGGACTGTGCAAAAGGGCTACCATGGAGTGCAGTGTTGACATGGGATGAAAGTTTTCCCTGGCGACTCTGCCCAGCTGGAAGGGCGGAATTGGAAAACCTGGAGACTGTCAGTCTCTGGTTATTTTGAACTTGAACTGCAGAAGTTTGATGACTGCTGATGATGGCTGAGTTTGCATTCTTCTGGTCTCTCCTTGCTATGCCTTATACAGTTAAAATGTTTACTCTGTGCCTTTACATGTTGCAAGTATTTAACTTGTTTGATTTTACAGGACTCACTATCTTAAATTGATCTAGACTGTGAGAACCTTTGAAATTGGACTGAGTACAATTTACAATGTGTGATAGTTATAAATCTATTGGGGGCCAGGAGCTAAATATATTGGGGGCCAGGGGCGGAATGTGGTAGTTTGAATATATGTCCCCCAATATATTCAGTGTTTTACTAGTTATAGTTTGCATCTGCAATCACCTTGCTAGAGGCAATGTCACTGGGGGCAGGTCTTAAGGTGTTAATGGTGTGGGTTTGAGATTCCATTGTAAAGATATGCAAATGTGCCTAGCAGGAGTTCCTGAAGTGTGCTGTGTGACCTTTTGGCTGTAGTTTTGCTCTGTGTGCTGTGGTGGCTGGTTGGTTTCTCTCTCTCTACTTGACCCTATGGAGAGCAGGCCGCTTCTCTTGCCATTATGGAACTTCCACTGGATCTGTAAGCTTCAATAAATAATATCCCTTCCTCCATAACTGTGCCTGGTCTGGAAGTTCATCTCAGCGAACCTGAAGCTGTCTGCTACAGTATTATACATATGTAAGTAGAAGAACAGATTACAGGGAGGGGAATGGCCTAAGCAAGGCCTTGGGAAGAGAATGCATAAAAGAAGGGCAGGGGGAGGGTCAATCAAAATTCAAGATAATCTGAATAAGACTTATGTAAACCTACTTTTTTGAATAATGGCACATCCAGAAGCTATAGATTGTTACTAGAAAATTTTCAGTGCCTAGGATGGACTACCTTCCAGTGAGTTGTTGGCCAAAAAGATTCCTGTAGCCTCCAAAACATTAAAGGCTATTGCCAAGGGCCTTGGTTTCCCTTGGGAAACAGATAGTAAGACCCTGTTGCTGAAGATATCACTTGCCTGAGAGCCAAGGTCACTGAGAAAGCAAGCTGGTGCTGAGCAGAAAACCTTCTGCCTGTAGACCAGCCAACAGAAAGCTGGAAAAAGTTTCACTGCATGCAGCCGTATGGGAGACAGAAGTCATCAGTGGTTAAAACAATGGACACTGGAAAATTCAAGTTTGGCCAGACAGGCCTAATGACCTAACAGGTGCAATAGTGGCATGTCTGCTCTTGGGGAAACCAGACTGCTCCCTAATTGGACTGAAGGCCCTCTTTATGTGAGGGAATACATGCCTGGTACTGAAAAAACTAATAAAAAGTCTATGGCAGGGGAGGTCATGAGCCTTAGGGGTATAAAGCCTGCACTTGTCTGACTAAATGTATATATTATTCCCACCAAGCTGCCCTGAAAGCACTACACTTAATGTTCATATTCATATATTAATGCTACTCTCACTTCTGGTTAGAGAAGCTTCTCTTTTCAGATGGCGATGACCACTGGGATGACCCAAAAGGCAACATAGTGCTGCGAAGAAGGGACAGAGGAGTGTCCAGCACTGAAACATCTCTGTCATACCCTCCAAGGCTCAGGGTCCATTGCAGAAGAGGGGGAGGAAAGAATGTAAGAGCCAAAGGAAGGGTACGACTCCTTACAATGCAACTGTCCAGACAGAAATCGGCCTTGATATCCATGACCTTGCAGTGCCCAGCAATACCTTCACAAGACCCTCATAATAGGAAAAAAGATGATGACATCAAATTAAAAGAGAGGCTAATGGAAAGAGGTAGGGGATATTATGGAGAATGGAGTTTTGAAGGGGAATGGGGGAGGGGAGGGAAATATGGTTTATTGTCTGTAAGTATAGAAGTTGTCAATAAAAATTTTTTTTAAAAAAATAATTTATTCACTTTATTGATCTTTAGTAAGTGCTTCCAAATTCATGTGTTAAGACCCCAGACATCAATATGGAGGCATTTTAAGTAAGAAAGTAAAGCTAAAGGTCATGAGGTTGGGACTCATTTCTGATAGCTGGAACACCAGCATTTTTCTACCCCCACCCCAGGAGAGGCGACCTGTGCACCCAGGAAGAAGGAAGGTCTCAGCCTATCTGTAACCCAAGAAGAGACCTATTGGCAGACATTTTCCAGCTAGCTCCTGAACTCTAAGAAAATAAATGTTCATTGTTTAAACCATGTAGAATTAAACTGGCTCTTATTTCCATTACTGTTTCATGAGAAGAAAGTGAGAGAGATTTGTGAACAAACTTACAGAATGTCCTCATGGAACAGGATTTTGAAGACTTCAGTAACTTCTTTGGACACATTGCCAGATACCAGAGTAAAGGGATTCAAATAGCAACAAGGTTTTTCAGCCCAATTTCTTAGAACCTGTGATTGTCTAGTCAGGAACAGAGAACACGTGACTACTATTTCACCAGGCATTACTTAATAGTGGGACTTAGTTATAAAAGCTACTCAAAAGCCACCAGGACTCCATGACAACAGGAAGTCCCTACCAGTCCAAGAACTGCAAAGACAAGAGGAGGGCAAGATGTGAGAACAGAGCAGAGAACCACTGTAGTCAGCTTCTACATGGATGAATGCACACCATTAGTGTCTAAGGCCACAAGTTTCTCATAGGGTCTATGCAGTGATGCCTTTGGAAAATGATAAAGCCATGAAAGTAGATCCCTAGTCTATGTCCTCAGAACATGCCCACGTTCTTCAACTATAGCGAGACCCTATTAAAGAAGAGAAATTTCTCAATATGACTGTTATAATGCGTCACTGTCACTTGATGTTCTCATCAAAGGACTCAAGCAAGATAAGGTACGAATCAGTCAGCATTTCAATGTCAATAAATGCAATGATAATGAAAAGAAACTTTTTTCCTTCCAAGATGTAATCTTCATTCCAGAACCTCACTGGCTATACCAAGGCCCAGACAAAAAGTAGGATGCAGTGAACTTGTTAACTTTGGGGGAAGAAAAATATAAAGTAACAAAAACACTTTTGAAAAACACAGATGAAAGAATTTACAAAACACATATTGAATTATTTGGAAAACTCACTCATTAGCTGTCTACTGAGGAGCACACTACACAAAATTACTGTATTCCACAAACATTGCTTAATTATCTGCCGCTATCCAGGTCAGGTAAGGGTGGCACATGTTAATTGCATGAAAGATAAAATCTGCTTAGTTGTTGGCTTATCTTCTCCATTGGACCCTCAGCTACTGGAATTAGGGGCTCTGCCTTGTATGCCTTGTATCCCAGCCTTTATTTCAGAGCCTCACAAGCATAAAGTGGTCATTCCCCATTGCTGACCACTGAATAAACTGTCTGCTTCCTCACCTGTACTGACACCAGTCCTGAGACTCATTGTACTTTTTACCCATTAACAGCCCCCTCTTTGCCACATTCTGCCAGTTCTTCTCCTTCTATATTTATAATTAACTGTGGCTTTCACCCCAAGCCAGTTCTTTCCATGGAAGTCCACTAAGCTCTGTCATATATAGTGGGAAATAAGTACTACCCCCAGCATAAACTCACAAGCAAAATAAGCTTTTTAGCAATCCCTGAAATATGAAATAATTGAATATAAAATATAAAATATGAAAATAATTTGAAATCACTCAATTTCTTTATTTACAATGAAAGACATACCAAACTTCTCAGTGGGACTTCCCACTTTGCACTTCACTATACATCCCAGGGCGAGCTGCGAGCTCAAAAAACAAAGGAAGCATCTTTGCCCAAATCTGGCGTCCTCCCCGAGAGTTACACCTTAAATGTCTTTACGACTCCTGTGATTGGGGTACACAGGCAACATCCGTGCATGCAGTTTTATATCTTAAAGGCCCAGCATTTGTCACTGAATGTTTCACAGGGGCCGGGTTCTTGACAACTCTTTCAGAAAAGAAAATGGATGGTCACCCTTCACAAATAGGGGAGTGGAGTGGGAGGAAGGAGGTCAGAAGACACTGGCTAAGGCCCTGGCAGGTCAGACCCGGTGTGGTCTAGCTTTGTTTTTGAATAAGCAGCAGGTCCCATGTCTTTGAAGTCATTCAAAAGCAAGATGAAGAAGAGAATCTGTCATTGCGTGGGGGCACCCTATGGGGTTTTCCTCTCTTAGTGCTGCTTGACTAAGTGAATGGTCCTGGGTGGTCTGGGTCTACTCCCTCCCTGCCCATGAGTCCTGTTTCTTTCTTTTTCCATAGAAGGGGAGAGTGAGGCACACTCAAAAGAACTTGCAACCTGTTCTGTTGGATACAGTGTGCTTTCTAAATGAGCATTCAGCCTTGGGAACTGCAGTGAACAGCACTTTCCCTTTGTGGAGGTCATTTTAAAAAAGCCACACACAGAAGTAAAACAGGGGACAAACTTAAGAATGAGAGCATCTTGGCAATTTTGAATACCTTTTAATGGCAAGGCAAGCCAAGGAAGGTATGCCAGTATTAATTAGTGGTCTTAATAAAAATTGGAACACTTAGCAAATATGCTTCCATTGATTTAATTTTTTTTAAAAAGTCTCCATAATAAAACTCTTTATTAAAGGAGATGAAAGATTGTGACTGGTTTACATGTGTAGGTTTGATGGTACATGTAGCTATGGATGGACATGTGCTTAAATATTTTTGTTTTCTGCCTGCACAAAACCAGCATAATAGGAGGGGGCGGGGGGGGGGCGGAAATGGTGGCATCAAAAGAAGACAGACTAGTTGGAAAGAAAAAGGAATTCAGTGGAAGGGGAATTTGGGAAGGAAAAAGGGAAGGTGGTGAGCGAAGACTATGACCATGATATATTGCCTATATATATACATGGAAGTTACCAATAAAAATCTTTAAAAAAATTCTTTGTTTTCCATGAAAGCAACTAATTACTTTGGTGGTACTTACACCCACAAAGGGCACACACCATAGTTAAGAATGTACCTATAATTTAGGAATTGGTTTGAGCTTCAGAGAGTGCTCCATGCAGACCTGGCAGTTACAAACTTACTTGGATAAATCACTCATACATTACTGCATTGCTCTTGTGGTATTGAGCAAAAATATTTGGCAAGCATTTCAAAGGAAATACTCCAGTCAAATGACGGCAGCTACAAAGAAGATGCCAAGACTGAGCAAGTGCATACTTTACCATGAAAGAGGTTTTTTTTAAAACAGAACATTTAATAAAACAAATTACAGTCATACCTTAATCTAATTAGAATAGTGGTGACTTAACTACTTTGGGACTCAATGGAAAGGTCAGTTTTCACATGAAGTGTCTTTGGGTAATTGGTTACCTTTAAAATCACCAATGTAAACATGTAGGGAAATCTCTAAAATAGAATGCGAAGAGGTTGTCAGTTTAGTTCAGTCATGATAAATACCCAGTTCTACTTTGGAATTCCTCCCTGGAAATATAAATTGATTTTCCTCCCAGCAAGAATGTGGCATGAGCCTGGATCTAGGAAAACCAGATTTATTATTATTGTTATTATTGTTGAATTCGCTGCTTCCCAGAGCCTGAAGCAGGTCAGAGTTTCCATTGTAAGTTGCTGTTTTCAAAAGACTATAACTTGGATATGACAATCGACTTTGGCCTTCAATGTGGTAAATAGCTTTTCGGCCTGGAACATGTCTTTCCACTGCCTTTTAATAATACCAAAGGCAAAAACAAGGCTAGCCATTTTCTTCTTGAGTTTTGAAATAAAAGTTATAGGGATATCTATCAGTATCAGATTTTTAGAAGCTCAAGACTTGTTTTACTTTTTTAATATCAACTTTTTTCTCTATTATTTTTCTAGTTTGGAGAAGAACAAAATGAATACCTTTCCAGATGACTAGTTGTTATGTGACATAATTTATCTTCATCGCAAGTTGGATTTTTCTTTCAATCTATATGGTCATTTTTTACATAAATATATCCTTTGTTTACACCATACCTTTTAGAACTGAAAGTTTAATGTATTAAATAAGTCACAAACTCTAAAATTATCAAATAACTAATTGATTACTTCAATGGACTAATTCAATGCTATATAATTTTAAAATATTTTATTTATATATTCATTTATTTTAAAGAGAGAGAATATGAATGAGCATTCCAGGGCCTCTAGCCACTGCAAACTATCTCCCGATGCATGCATTGCCTTGTGCATCTGGCTTTTTGTAGGTACACGGGAATTGAACCTGGGTCATTTGGTGCTTCAGTCAACCACCTTAACCACTAAGCTGCCTCTCCAGCCCTAAAGTAGAAATTAGAGTAGAAAATTGTGACAATTTTTAAACAAAGTTGCTTTTTTCTCTTTAATATACACATACTTAACCTTAATTTGGTTTTACTTTTTTGAAGCCAGTTTCATCATTGCTTATCATGTTCAAGGGCAAGCAGACATTTGAGGAATTAGAAATAGAGAGGGCATTTGGGACTGGAAGCAAGAGTGCTGGGGGCCACTTCCAGTCGCGTTTTCCAGCTTCACCCTTGGGCGGCATTTCTGTGGCTCTTGTTTTAGTGTGTGTGTGTGTGTGTGTGTGTGTGTGTGTGTGTGTGTGTGTGTGTGTGTATAGTCTGTGTGGTATCGTTTATGTATGTATATGTATGTATAGTGTATGCACATGTATGTATGGATGCATGTGTCTCATGTGCACGACTATGGAGCCCAGGGAAGAACATCAGGTGTCCTTTTCTGTTACTCTTCGGCACTGTTTCCTTGAGCAGAATCACTAACTGAACCCTGAGCTGACAAATTTCTAGTGAGAGTCACTAACCAACAAGCCCCAGTTATCCAGGATTTATGTGGGTGCTGGGTAATTGAACTCAGGCCCTCACGCTGATGTGACAAACATTTTTACCCATTGAGCCATGTCCCTGGCCCCTAAGTTGCTCACTCTTGATGCCCACAACTTGTTTTGAATATGATTCTATGGAGCTCAGCATTGTGCTCTGGCCAATAGGCCTTTTCTTGATCCATGCAAAGAAATCCCCATCTAGGCAAGACGGTTGTCTCCTTCTCTTAGAGATGCCAAGGGAGAAGAGGGCCTCTCAGTCTCACTCACAGGCTGCAGACTTTCTTCACTGAGTTAGCTCTAGCTGTTGATTGTGTTGTAGTGTTTACAGAGATGGAGGGCTGAACATAGCCTGGCAGGTTCCAGAGAAATTAGAACCACACACAGGCACACACCTAAATCTAGGAATAAGAGGATGGGTGAGGTCTGAGCATGGGAAGAATTGGCAGCTGTATTAGGAATTAATTTTCTAAATAAAATCACATGTTAATCTGCAGATCAGAAAGATTCACTGGAGTGAATAAAACTGATGCTAAAAGGTAAGTATTTAATCTTGTCCCAGATATGAACCCATCAGATAATCTAAAGATGCCTAAGAACTCTTCTATAGAAACATGCATTTGTGAAGGAAACCACTAATACATTGTAAGGGATCTATGGATGCCCTGAAAGCTGTCCATAAACTTCTACGCCATGTGCTATGCCAATGGAACTTGCTTCTAAGCACTATCTTTTAATCATGGTGCTCATAGAACTCGTCTCCCCTTTAATGTCAGGTACCCGTTATCACTCCCAGATGAACTCAGTTTCTCGAGAAAACAGAAAAACTAGACGAGTTTTCCCAGAAGCTTCCATCAGGTCATGTGTCCACCAACAAAGGTGTGTTTCCTATAGCAGAACTCCTGTCTACAGATGGCCTCCCATGCCCCTGGCTGAAGCCATCACCTACACCATCTACAAAATGATCGCTGGCTTCCTGGAAGTGAGCTAACCTTTTAGCATCCATCTTATCCACTCCAGTGAATCTTTCCACTCTGCAGATTAACTTGTGATTTCATTTAGAAAATTCCTAATACAGCTGCCAACACTTCCCATGCCCAGCCCTCACCCACTCTCGTATTCCTAGATTTAGGTGTGTGCCTGTGTGTGGTTCTAATTTCTTTGGAACCTGCCAGGCTGTGTTTAGTCCTCCATCTCTAAACTACCCAAGCCATCTAGACAAGCAGTGATTACCATGGTACAGATGCACCCAGGCTTCATGTGGCTGGGTAGGTTTTTAGGTAGTGATCACACCCTCCCTTTAGTAACACCTAGGTTCCAAAACTTCACTCTCCTGAATTCCTTCTGTTGCCAGTGGCCTCTATCTGAACCAGCTGTTTCTGAGTTCTTGACATCTCGCACAAAGAACTTAAGATACACACAGGTAAAAAAGTAGCAAACAGGTTTATTCCGAAGCAAAGCAAAATGCAGGTCAGATCAGCCGCAAGAGAAGAGTGAGGTAATTGTAACAGCAGTGGGTTAGTCCCCAGGCTTCTTAGGGATGAGGTCAAGGAGGAAGAGTCGGTTCCTACGGGTGGGATAAGGGTAGTCTCTCTGCTTCATTTAGCAGACTTGGGATACATAAGCTTTTGTTCACTAAGCATGACCTTCCCTATGAGGCTTCTGACTTTAATCATATGTATACTCAACCATGATTAGGACATTCAATAGGGGATATTGTCCCTAAAAACATGTTTGGTGGCATGGCATATATTTTGATGGAAAACTAGACACAAAGGGAGGTAACTAGAAGAACAAGGACCTATTGCATTATTTGAAGCAGAGAGTTCATACAGCTGCTGCTTGATGCAGATGGGGATCCCAGGTTGCTAAGTGTATTGTCAGGAAAAGGGTCCATGTAACACCAGCTTTCCCTGTCCTTGCCTGCCTCACTACCATGGGCCAGGCTCTCATGTATGTCCTCCCTGTCTCAGGTGTCTCCTCCCTGTCTCAGGTGTGTCCTCCCTGTCTCAGGTGTGTCCTCCCTGTCTCAGGTGTCTCCTCCCTGTCTCAGGTGTGTCTTCCCTGTCTCAGGTGTGTCTTCCCTGTCTCAGGTGTGTCCTCCCTGTCTCAGGCATCTCCTCCCTGTCTCAGGTGTCTCCTCCCTGTCTCAGGTGTGTCTTCCCTGTCTCAGGTGTGTCTTCCCTGTCTCAGGTGTGTCCTCCCTGTCTCAGGTGTCTCCTCCCTGTCTCAGGTGTGTCCTCCCTGTCTCAGGTGTCTCCTCCCTGTCTCAGGTGTGTCCTCCCTGTCTCAGGTGTGTCCTCCCTGTCTCAGGTGTGTCCTCCCTGTCTCAGGTGTGTCCTCCCTGTCTCAGGTGTCTCCTCCCTGTCTCAGGTGTGTCCTCTCTGTCTCAGGTGTCTCCTCCCTGTCTCAGGTGTCTCCTCCCTGTCTCAGGCGTCTCCTCCCTGTCTCAGGCGTCTCCTCCCTGTCTCAGGCGTGTCTTCCCTGTCTCAGATGTGTCCTCCCTGTCTCAGGTGTGTCCTCTCTGTCTCAGGTGTGTCCTCTCTGTCTCAGGTGTGTCCTCCCTGTCTCAGGTGTCTCCTCCCTGTCTCAGGTGTCTCCTCCCTGTCTCAGGTGTCTCCTCCCTGTCTCAGGCGTCTCCTCCCTGTCTCAGGTGTGTCCTCTCTGTCTCAGGCATCTCCTCCCTGTCTCAGGCATCTCCTCCCTGTCTCAGGTGTGTCCTCCCTGTCTCAGGTGTGTCCTCCCTGTCTCAGGCGTCTCCTCCCTGTCTCAGGTGTCTCCTCCCTGTCTCAGGTGTCTCCTCCCTGTCTCAGGTGTCCCCTCCCTGTCTCAGGTGTGTCCTCCCTGTCTCAGGTGTCTCCTCCCTGTCTCAGGTGTCTCCTCCCTGTCTCAGGTGTGTCCTCTCTGTCTCAGGTGTGTCCTCCCTGTCTCGGGTGTCTCCTCCCTGTCTCGGGTGTCTCCTCCCTGTCTCAGGTGTCTCCTCCCTGTCTCAGGTGTATCCTCCCTGTCTCAGGTGTGTCCTCCCTCTCTCAGGTGTCTCCTCCCTGTCTCAGGTGTCTCCTCCCAGTCTCAGGTGTGTCCTCCCTGTCTCAGGTGTCTCCTCACTGTCTCAGGTGTGTCCTCCCTCTCTCAGGTGTCTCCTCTCTGTCTCAGGTGTCTCCTCCCTGTCTCAGGTGTGTCCTCCCTGTCTCAGGTGTGTCCTCCCTGTCTCAGGTGTCTCCTCCCTGTCTCAGGTGTGTCCTCCCTCTCTCAGGTGTCTCCTCCCTGTCTCAGGTGTCTCCTCTCTGTCTCAGGTATGTCCTCTATGTCTCAGGTGTGTCCTCCCTGTCTCAGGTGTCTCCTCCCTGTCTCAGGTGTCTCCTCTCTGTCTCAGGTATGTCCTCTATGTCTCAGGTGTGTCCTCCCTGTCTCAGGTGTCTCCTCCCTGTCTCAGGTGTCTCCTCTCTGTCTCAGGTATGTCCTCTATGTCTCAGGTGTCTCCTCCCTGTCTCAGGTGTGTCCTCCCTGTCTCAGGTGTCTCCTCCCTGTCTCAGGTGTCTCCTCTCTGTCTCAGGTATGTCCTCTATGTCTCAGGTGTGTCCTCCATGTCTCAGGTGTGTCCTCCCTGTCTCAGGTGTCTCCTCCCTGTCTCAGGTGTCTCCTCTCTGTCTCAGGTGTCTCCTCTATGTCTCAGGTGTGTCCTCCCTGTCTCAGGTGTCTCCTCCCTGTCTCAGGTGTCTCCTCTCTGTCTCAGGTGTGTCCTCCCTGTCTCAGGTGTCTCCTCCCTGTCTCAGGTATGTCCTCTATGTCTCAGGTGTGTCCTCTATGTCTCAGGTGTCTCCTCCCTGTCTCAGGTGTCTCCTCCCTGTCTCAGGTGTCTCCTCCCTGTCTCAGGTGTCTCCTCTCTGTCTCAGGTATGTCCTCTATGTCTCAGGTGTCTCCTCCCTGTCTCAGGTTTCTCCTCCCTGTCTCAGGTGTCTCCTCCCTGTCTCAGGTGTCTCCTCCCTGTCTCAGGTGTCTCCTCTCTGTCTCAGGTATGTCCTCTATGTCTCAGGTTTGTCCTCCATGTCTCAGGTGTCTCCTCCCTGTCTCAGGTGTCTCCTCCCTTTCTCAGGTATGTCCTCTATGTCTCAGGTGTGTCCTCCCTGTCTCAGGTATGTCCTCTATGTCTCAGGTGTGTCCTCCATGTCTCAGGTGTGTCCTCCCTTTCTCAGGTGTCTCCTCCCTGTCTCAGGCGTGTCCTCTATTTCTCAGGTGTCTCCTCCCTGTCTCAGGTGTGTCCTCCCTGTCTCAGGTGTCTCCTCCCTGTCTCACGTGTCTCCTTCCTGTCTCAGGTGTGTCCTCCCTGTCTCAGGTGTGTCCTCCCTATTTCAGGCATGTTCCCTGTCTCAAATGTCTCCTCCCTGTCCTAGGTATCTCTTCCCTATCTTGATGGAAGGTACTAGAGTAGTCAAGGGCTCCAACCTTAAACCTTTTGTTTACCATCTATCCTCAGTCACTTAATGGTCTCATAAAGTCTTATAACTTGAAATTCCATCTACACACCCATGTTTAAAACTACTAGCAAAATCTTCCCCTTACTCTCCTCTTTTTCTTGTTCATAGCATTTATTACTACCTGACGTGCTATAAATTTCTCCTTTTTACCTTATATTTTTCTTTCCTTTCCCACCAGAATGTAGACACAAAACAACCAGAAAGTTTGTGTGTCATACGTATTGTTGTGTTCCTAGAACTTAGAACACTGCCAAATGTTGCAATATGCAACATTTTTTTTTTTTGTATAAATTAGTGCATTAGTTTCCAACTTCTCAATTTAGGGAGAAATTATTAAATTCCTTCTCTGTGGTAAGTACAGGGTGGAGCCATGCACTGCTCTGACACCATCCACACCTTCATTCCAAGATAACATTCCTTGAGTCATAGTTTAATTTTACACGTGCGCTTTCTACAGAATGTGCCGATCACAGCTCAGCAAGCTACTGTCCAGGGTCAAACTTGGCATGTTGCCTGGTTTTTCTAGCCTGAGAATTTAAAACGTTTACATCTAAGTGGTTGGGAAACAAACCAATACCATGGCACATTAAATAAAACTCACATTTCAGTGCTCATAAATAAAGTTTTCTGGAGCACAGCACACTTTTTTTTTTTTTTTTTAATGGTGACCTCTGCTGCAAATGGCTTGGCAAAAATCTGAAGTTGGTAGTGAGCTTGAAGAATTCCTTTACATAAAAATGTATCTTTGGAAGAAATCAGCATTGAATTATATGGGATTGATAAGTGTTCTAATAGCTACTCATGAACTATCCATTTCATGTACTGCACTAAGAAGCCTGTCCTTAAATACTGTCCACTAATTGTAGTATGTAGTTATCCACACCTCTTGAATCTGTCTGTGTGCTTCTGACTGTTCATATCAACACTGACACAGGTGTCTCTGGAAAGTTGCCAACAATTTCACTTTTGTCATAAGAGTGATGTTACTCTTCTTTCCCAATGGCATATGTGTCACAGAGCACATTTAGTCAATTGTGATATCCAGCATATAGTGAGGAGGCAGCTCTTCCACACAGTGCTGCCCTCATGCCTCGAGCCAAGCAGAGCACACAGCAGCAGCATGGGCTGCCCTCACATCAGGTGATGCACTCTGTTCTCCAAGGAGCTTGACCACTGAATTCAGCATGCCCTTCTTGCTCTGAGCAAAGGACATGTTTCCCAAGGCCACTCGATCGTGTATCGTGGTAGCAAAGAGAGAAATCAATAGTGTCAATGGAAGAAAAAGAAAGAAAGAAAGGTATATTGTCAAGGACAATATTGCTGCATCTGTTTACTAATGGGCAATCCTTCCTTTTCACTTCTAATGTTGAAGAGCTGGCTCCATTTAATTCCCCCTCTATAGAAATACTGAGATAAATGAGAGTTTAGTCTGTCTCAAACCCTTACTCTTCCCTAACCAAGGACATTGCGTAGGGAAAGTGTTAATAGGTTCACTTCACTTTATGTAGCTTTCTCTAATATGCCTATAAAATATGGACAGTGTGCCTAATCAATAGGTTTACTGTTATTCGATAGCCATAAATTTCCTGGTTTGTTACCCTACTTATGCTCTTGAAAACTAATAATATTAGGGCTGCAGGTGCTCAAAGATAGCACACAAGACGTCCCAAAGTGTAAAACAAAAACAACAACAAAAAAAGGCACAAGAAAAATGCACTCAAAATGAGCATGTTTGCTAGCTATTTTATTTAACATAAGGACAAGAAGCATTTGGGATTTTTTTCTTGAGACACACGCTCACAAAGAGAGAGAGTTGCTACTGACACCGATAAAGGGAAAATATATTTAAACAAATGGAGCTGGAAAAATTGGTTATACATATGGAAAAAAAATGAAAATAGATTTCCTACTTCTTACCATACATAAAAATGAAATCCAGATGGATTAAGAACTTAAATGTCAAAAGTAAACCTTTAAAAGTTTTAGAATAAAATACAAGGGAACAGCTTTATGACCTCAGGGTAGAGGAACATTTCTTCAATATGACACAAAAAGTGCCAATTTGATTAAATTAATTTTTCTTTAAAAGACCCTATTCATTAAATGGCATCTTAAATAAGGCAAAGCAAATGCTATAAACTGGAGGGAGATATTTGCAATACTTAAAAATGACAAAGGATTAAAAGCAAAAATGTGCAAAAAATCACTATAAAAGAGTTTTTCAAGCCGGGCGTGGTGGTACACACCTTTAATCCCAGCACTCAGGAGGCAAAGGTAGGAGGATTGCCATGAGTTCGAGGCCACCCTGAGACTACATAGTGAATTCCAGGTCAGCCTGGGCTAGAGCAAGACCCTACCTCAAAAAACCAAAAACAATAACAAAAAAAAGTTTTTCGAAGAAAACAAAGGCAAACTAAGATTTTAAAAAATGAATTAGGGAGGAGGATCACCATGACTTCAAGGCCATCCTGAGACTACATAATGCATTTCAGGTCAGCCTGGGCTAGAATGAGACCATACCTTGTTAAAAAAAAGCCAATAATCTACAAAATCAAGACTGGGTTTTTTGTTTTGTTTTCTTTTGTTTTTTGTTTTTCCAAGGTAGGGTCTCACTCTAGCTCAGGCTGACCTGGAATTCATTATATAATCTCAGGGTGGCCTCAAATTCACAGCGATCCTCCTACCTCTGCCTACAGAGTGCTGGGATTAAAGGCATGTGCCACCACACCTGTCTCAAGACTGTTCTTTTATTAAAAAAAAAATCTGGGGCTAGAGATATGGCTTAGTGGTTAAGGCGCTTGCCTGGGAGGCCAAAATACCCAGGTTAGATTCCCCAGTACCCACATAAGCCAGATGCACAAGGGGGGGTGCATGTGTCTAGAGTTCGTTTGGTGGCTAGAGGCCATGGCACACCCATTCTCCCTCTGTCTGTCTCCTTTTTCTTCCTCTCTGCTTGCAAGTAAAATATATATGTGTATATATATATATATATATATATATATATATATATATATATATATATATATATATTTATTTAATCTGTATTTGCCGGGCAAGGTGGCACATACCTTTAATAAAAAAAAAAAATGAACATTAGGGCTGGAGAGATGGCTTAGCATTTAGCGGTTAAGGTGCCTGCCTGCTAAGCCTAAGAAAGTCAGTTCCAATCTCCAGGTCCCACAGTTAGCCAGATGCAAAGTGACCCAAGGGCACAGTGCCATACCTGCCCACAAGGGGGTGCACGCATCTGGAGTTCGTTCGCAGCAGCTGAGAGGCTGCTGGCGCATCCATCTCTATCTGTCTTCTTCTTCTCTCCCTCTCCCTCTTTCTCTCTGTGTCTCTCTCTAAAAAAAATGAACATTAGAACAAGCTTTTCATATAAGAGGAAATGCTGAAGGGTGACAAAATGGAAAGACACTCAGAGTCACAAATTAAGGAAATGCAAGTCAAGGTAAAATAAAAGACAATGCAAATCATACAAATTGGTGAATATTTAGTATCTGACAATATTACATGTTGGAAATTATATGGAGCAATAAGCACTTCCCTATATCTCCAGTAAGAGAATAAGGTGTATAACCACATGGAAAATACTGGCATTACTCTATGAGATCGCATAGCCACGTACTCTGTGAGCCAGCATTTCCATCTCTAGAACACCCTCCAGGAGGGCTCCTCAACAGATATTCCATGAATCCCCTTAGAGACACATTTCTTCTTTTAAAAATATTTATTTATTTATTTATTTATTTATTTATTTATTTGAGAGAGAGAGAGGGAGAGAGAATGTGCATGCCAGGGCCTCTAGCCACTGCAAATGAACTCCAGATCACGCACCACCTTGTACCTCTGGCTTACGTAGGTACCGGAGAGTTGAATCTGGGTCCTAAGGCTTCACAGGCAAGGGCTTTATCTGCTAAGCAATCCTTCTGACCCTAGAGATACATTTCTTAATTCTCCCAAACTGTAAATAACCCAGCATATATTCACAGAAAGAGGGTAAATGAATTAAAATATATAGCCTTAAAGAGATATCATGAGTATTGTAAACAACAGACAGATCACAAAAGATCACAAATAAAATTTTGTAAGATCACACTGAGGGAACAACAAAATATTAGGAGAAGCATTAAAAGTAATGCCTGAAGGTATGTAAATATAAAATGGTCTTTACTTAGGTTAATATGCACACATATGGGGGAAAGCATATAGGTTATTCAAAGTCTTTGATCACTGATCACAAGAGGTTAATACATTTTTGAATAACTGGAATGAATGAAAATAAATAAATGTAAGAAGTTATGCATGAGCCCAGCATCACAGTATGATAGTAGGTCAAAAAGTGCTGTTTGGGCTGGAGAGATGGCTTAGCAGTTAAGGCACTTGTCTGCAAAGTCTGTGGACCCAGGTTTGACTCCCCAGTACCCATGTAGAGCCAGATGCAGAAGGTGCTGCATGTGTCTGGAGTTCATTTGCAATGGCTAGATGCCCTGGTGAGCCCATTCAATCTCTCTCTGTCTCTCTCTTTATCTTTCTCACTCTCTCTAAAATGAAAGTAAAATTAAAATTAAAATTGAAAACAACAAAAACAACAAAAAAAACCCTGCTGTCCATGGATAATTCAGCAGTGGACCTTGGGATCCTTAGCACAGAAGACACCCATCTTGAAGACACTGTCAGCGAGCAGAGTGCTAGCTTAGTGTTAGCTGCGGACGATCTTGACCAAGCCCACTGGGAGGTTGAGCAGGTACATATGATCTCAGGAGGAACAGTGCATTTTTGGGGGGTCACAACATTACTATACGAAGCCAAAAATATAAGCACTGGATAGAAGACCTGTTTCCCTCTGCGGTCTTTTCTTCCAGAAGAGGATGGAAATCACCAATCTAGGACAACACCAGATTAGTTGAAACCATTAATTTGGGAATCAAACAGTCCAAAGTAAACATATGACAATAGTGAGTGTGCTAAGATAGCCCTTTTCCCTTACCTCTTTCCAAAGCTATTTATTTATTTTTTACTTCTTTGGTTTATTCATTTAATTTAGCACAAGAGATTTAAACCCAGGGCTTTGCATACACTAAACATGTACACTATCACTTAGCTATAACCAGATCCCCTCTGATTTCTACTCAAAAATTATAGAGATCATCCTTACGTTTTCCCTTTCTAGCTATTCATCAGGCAACCTATATGAAATACCTTAAAGTTTGAACATCCTCATTTAATTTTCAACTCAAGTCAGAACAATGTTTTGCCACTGAGTTGCCAACTTCAGAAATAGTAATTTATAATAAAAGATAAACTTGTAGTAGAATATTCTGGGTTGTTGCCCTTGGGTTTATCCATAAAAACTGTAAAGGAGGGACAAAGAAAAGAGATGCCATTGATGGATGAGCCAGCCCACTCACCAACATTGAACAAAGACCGCCAGCACACATCAGGGAATCCATCCTTCCTAAAGGAGTGTGGTGGCATTTTTTTCATCACACTTTCCTGCATCCGCTCCAAAATGTATTCTGGATTGAAGTGAGTTTCTTCCCCTAACCTCCATACCCAAGCCTTGCACTTGAACAAGACAAGCTCACTAAGTGGAACATTTGCCTTCAGGAGAGGCAGTTATAAGTGGCATTGACACCAACTAAACTTGTATTGGAGAAAAAGAGCATTTTCCCCCATGGGTAAGCAGATCGAAGACCCAAGTAAACAGTTGATCTTCCATGCGAGGTGTAGGTCCATTATAAACAAGCTGCTTTCTATGTAGTGACCATGAAACTTTTATTGTCTGGATCAGGACACCTCTGAAATAGCCAGGAATCTTTCAGTTGCTGAGCTGGGGCTAGGTGACAGCCCTCATATGGGCTAACGGATCCTAATGCCATTCCATTAGAACCATAGTAAATGACATTCTTTCCTCGGATTTTCTTTTTCATCCAAGCTTAAACTCTGAAGGAATCACATCTCTACAGATAACTTTTTTTTTGAAAATGGTATTTCTGTGTAATCAAAAGTAGATAAATATGCACAAAGAATTATTGTTATTATTTGTAGTGGCTTAAATGTAATGCTGGTGGTACTATTCTGGAAGGTTCTGGAACGTCTAGGAGGTGGAACTTTGTGGGAGGAAATATGTGCCTGGGGAAGGGCCTTGAGGCTTTTTGTTTGTTTGTTTGTTTGTTAAGCCTGACCCCACTTGCACTTCTCTCTCTCTCCCCTCTTTCTCTGTGATGATGTGGTGACTTGATACTGGTTTGCTGCTCTGCCATGCTTTCCTGGACAAATTGCACTCAGCCAAAATAAACTCTTTCTCCCTACTTTGCTTCAGGTTGGGTATTTTGTCTCAGCAATGAGAAAGCAACTGATACATTGTTGTTTCTGAGTTTGTGGTGCCTGGGATCTAGCTCAGGAACTCACAAAAGCTAGGTAACTGTTGCAATACTATGCTACCTTCTGTAAGCAAATTATCTCTAAGGCTGGAAAGAAACATACCCGAGGGCCAATGGTGTTTGCTTTTGCTGGTATTATAGACCACTTTATTTTTATTTCCATGTCTTTCAATTTACCTACAACTCACAAGGAATAATGTTATGACAAAGAAGAAAATCTTGTTTTTGTGTTTTATCTCACTCTCATATTTGTCTATAGAAGTTTTCATACTCATATTGTTTATAATGAACAGCTAGTGAAGTCATACCAAAAATGTACAAATTCTTATAATGTCTTCAAAATGACTAGGCTTTTAAAAATAGCATTTGTTTGAAAGAGATTAAGAGAAAGAGAAGCAGAGAATGGGTGCATCAGGACCTCTTGCCACTATAAATGAACTCCAGATGCATGCATCACTTTGTTTATTTGGCTTTACATGGGTACTGGGGTCATCAGGCTTTGCCAGAAAATGTCTTTAACTGCTTAGTCATCTCCCCAGCCCATGATGTGGGTTTAATTCATCTCTAATAAGACGTTTTGCTATGTATGTATTCTTCTCCTGTGTGAACACCCTGGGTCAGAACTTTATAGCATGATCACATTTTACAGGTATGTATCATGTGAAATCTATACAACATTCCTTTCCACTGCCATGAATATAAATAGCAATATATTACATTTCCCCAAAGAATTTAGTGATCTCTGACCCCGTTCATCTTAGCAACAGGTCTTGTGGTAGCATGGTTAGAAGTCTCAGATGGAATCATTCTTAACAGCCCTTGTAGTGCTGAGGATACATACCCACAGAGCCCTCCTATCAGCAGAGGGTTAAAATTCACTTTTGACCTTACGAAGAAGCTGGCACAGGCAGACTGTGAGATATGATGGAACTTTCTGGATCTTAGAAGAAGATATTTTATCTGACCTTGAAATTGATACTTTTCATTGAAATGATTTGAAAATACTACTTTCCCTTGAGCAAAATCTAAAATGGGACAATGGCCGATGTGGTTTTCCTGTGTGTATTTTTACAGTGCACATCTGGAGACATGCACTGTGGTAGCTGTCTGCAAACAGGAATGGAGGAGGAGCCAGGCAGAGCCTGAGCGCCTGGCCTTTAAGGAGCCCCTCAGAGTAGGAACCCCATGTTTCTTCTCCAGAATGGTTGAAGAAGATTGTGTAAAGCCCCCGTAGCAACTCCTCCTCAAGGATTTAAAGACAAAAGTTACCTGATTGTGAAAGTCTTTGAAGTTTTGAATATGTGTCAAATATATTAACATCTCTGAACATTCTTTTTAAAATTCCCCATTGATGAGGGTCCCTTTGGAAGAGGGAGGACAGGGAGGAGGACAATGGAACCAATTCAATGAATGTAAAATCAGAATAATATAAAAAATAAAAATTAAAGAAATCTAGTTAGCTGTCTGCGAGAGAGCCTCTGCTTTGTAAAAATTCTAACTGCTGCTGGAAAATGAGCTAAAAATTCTAATGCAAGTTTGGACTAAAATTAATGACCATCCTTAAGAGAACAGCTAAGTCATAGAGAGAGGTAGCTAGAAAAATATATCTTGAGGAACTATTACAATAAGAGAAGATCATAGAGCCTCAAGTGCAATTGTTCTTTCCTTTACAACAACACCCTGTCCACATTCCTACTTCTTTTCAGAGAACTAGAGAACTAGACCATGAATCCTAGGATGCATCCTGACTCCATGTTGTTCCTTCCTCACGTATTCTTTCATGGGGAACACTGACTTGGACTGATGTAACCCAAAAATTAAACATGCAGGCAAAATAGAATTGAAATGAAAAATGAGAACAGTTTTTGACAATCTCTGTCATCCCATTTCTACTTCTTATTTCCCTGAAGATAAAGATGAAACAGGAGTAGCCTTGGTCCCCACCTTCCCAGTTACCCCTGTTGTCTACACCGAGGACAGGGAAGGGCAAGGAAGAGCCTCCAGTGCCTCTCTCCCTTCTCACGGAAGTCCTAAGGCATCCTTAGTTCCAGACACTAAAGCCAAGATGTTTAACTTGCTATTATGATACATTTGGAATAAACAATGTATGTTCATCTTTGAGGAACACAGGACCCAAAT
This sequence comes from Orientallactaga sibirica, assembly GCA_036365145.1. Taxonomy (NCBI): domain Eukaryota; kingdom Metazoa; phylum Chordata; class Mammalia; order Rodentia; family Dipodidae; genus Orientallactaga; species Orientallactaga sibirica. The sequence continues at coordinate 35,124,021 of JAEOAD010000020.1, read as the reverse complement.
ATTAGAGAGATTCAAGGGACAACATCTCCAGAAGGGGTGAAATCAATGTCTCTCTTGAGAAGGCCATGCAAGTAATTTCACGCCTAACTAGACTGGTAACAATGCCCTGCTGGAGAAAGAGACATTGACCTTATCCTCCACAAGCTCGAATTCCAGCCCCGGCCTTTACTGAGTAATTCACTACTGAACAAGTAGTCTGGCATTTTTATATTTATGCTGCTGCTTTTTTAAAATCAGTAAACTAAAGATGAAAAATAAGGATAATGTTTTATTCTTCTCATTGGGGGTTGGTATTATAAATGAGTGAAATCATCTTTGTTAAACATGCTAGAAAGAGGATGAACTTTTGTCAGAATGAACTGGGTTGTATACTCCAAAGGGTCCTCAATCAACTGTTCTGTTTCTCCAAACTTTGTTTTTTCTCTCCCACAAAACCTCTTAGTCTTTCTATTTCTAAAAGTTGCTTTGTATACTAAATGAGACGGTATATTCAGACACACAAAAATGAAACTCACATTTGTCCCTCCTCCCTTTCCTTCCTCCCTCTTCAGTCAGCTCTCTCCTGACAGCCCCTCTGGCACATCCAATATGTTTAATGCTTGTATTTTGAGGACCATATTTGTGAAAAATTACAACTAGTGGACATACACAATATGTCCATACTTCTTATATTAATAAACCTTACAATGAGGGAAGATTTTAAAGGCCACTTGATGTCAGAAACAGTGAACAGATAATAAGTTGTCATGTGATGGGACATGTACCAAATTGATGAAAACGAATGCAGCAGTTAGCCAGCACAAATTTTTAGTCATTCATAAAAATAAATGACTCAAAAATTTAAACACTGACAATATAAAAAAGGAAATAAATAAAATAAGAATTGTGGGAACTCATGAATATATCCTACTTAGTTGACTACTTTGAGAATTATAGTAATGTGAAATGAATGCATTCAAATCAATCACTAAAATAAATTAGATAGCTTCTTCCATACTCTTTCTTTTAGGAAGTTTTTATTGTGTTTCTTGCACTGTGGCCTCTATGCAGATTTAGCCTCTTTACAAACAATTTACCAGTAATTTCCACCTTAGGGCTAACATTACTGACGATTGTAAATTATTTCAATGGTTTCACATGTGTGGCTCTTATCTACCACTTAGATCATTAGGACTTTGAAAGCAGAACTTATGTTTTATATTTTTTGCAGTTTTTTTTTTTTTTTTTTTTTATTAAGCCCCTACAAATCTTCCTATCTAGAGTTAAGAAAGTTTCAAAAATTGTAGGAAATACAACTTGGTACCACAAAAACGATAAAATCATGGTTTCCCATCCTTCTCCTGGCCTGCTTTATGACACTGGAGTAGCAAAGCATATGGTGGTTAGATTTTCTGAATAACTTTGACCCTGCCCAAGAGGTCATTGACATGCAAATAGTAAAGACCCAACTCTCACCATTTTACTTAAATGTGCTGACTCTGAATAGCTTTCATCTGAGTTAATTTCTAAGTTCTTTTTAAAAAGTATTTAATTTTGGGGGGGGCTGGAGAGATGGCTTAGCGGTTAAGGCGCCTGCCTGCTAAGCCTAAGAACTCTGGTTCCAATCTCCAGGTCCCACGTTTAGCCAGATGCAAAGTGACACAAGGGCACAATGTCGCACTTGACCACAAGGGGGCGCACACATCTGGATTTTGTTCACAGCAGCTGAGAGACTGCTGGCGCGCCCATTCTCTGTCTCCCTCTGTCTGTCTCTCTCTGTGTCTCTCTCCAAAAATAAATAAAATAATTTTTAAAAAATTTTTTAAGTATTTAATTTTTTTGTTTGATGAGAATGTTGTGTGTGTGTGTGTGTGTGTGTGTGTATATGTGGTGTGTGTCCACTGTGCATGTGTGTTTGCATGTGTGTGAGTGCCTGTGGGTTTGGGTGTGTGCATGCACATGTGTGTGTATGTGTGTGGAGGCCAGAGGACAAAATCAGGCATTGTTCATCAGATATCCTACCCACCTTTTTTGACACAGTTATTCACAGTTCATCTCTGGGGAGGTGACAAGTGTCTAGGAATTTATTCATGTCCTCCCTGTTATCCAATTTGTTGGCATAATATTCTTTATATTCTTATGACCATTTGTAGTCATGTGATATTAACTATAGTATTTTATTTCTTTACTTCTGTTGATTGAAAGCTTTTTTCCTAGTTTAGTTAAAGGTTTGTTAATTTTGTATGGTTTTCTTTAAAAAAATCAACTTGGTTCTGTTTATCTTTTCTTCTGTTTTTCTTGTCACATATATATATATACAGATATACAGATTATAATCTTTTGTTCCCTCTTCCCTGTTCCTGTTTCCCCATTAAAGCTACCATCAGTCAGTTCCAATGGGATAGTGGGGGGATGGTGCCTCAAGGTATTCCCACCCACTCTGTGTCTCTTATAATCTTTCTGAGCTAGTAGGCATGCTGGTGGTCAGATTTAGTGTTGAGTTCTTTGTAGCCTCTGGATTTCTGCTTTGATAAGTTTTGCTTGATCACTGTGTGTGCCATGACCCTGGACCTGGTTCTCAGGCTACCAGTAAGAGCAGTGTCCTGTGCAGTGCACCTTCTGTATTTGAATCAGTCTCTATTTTGTAAGGTTGGGAAAATTTTATTCAATAATTTTGTTGAACATATTCTCTATGATCTTAGCCTTTATTTCATCCCCTTCTTGTATGAGTATAATCTGAATATTTGTTCTTATTAGATGTCCCATAGTTCCCTCATGTTCTGTTCACACACTTTTTGGAACTTGACAGTGTTTTTAGAATCCTGGTCTAATTCTTCTGTATTGTCCTAAAGTTCCAAAAATCTGTCTTTTGTGTAGTCTGCTCTGTTGGTAAGGCATTCTAGGTTGCTTTCAAAGAGGGTAATACATTTCTGTTTTTTCTTATGTTTTTCATTAGCATTTCCATCTCTTGCTTGAATTCCATTTTTCATTTCTTCATTTGAACTTTTTACTGTCTCTTGGAGTTCATTCCTGCATTTGGATATGTCCTGGCTGAGCTTGTTCCACTGGCCCATGAACTCATTTATTTGTTGCTTTTCCTCAAATTCCTTTAGATTTCTGTTGATCTCTTTTCGATTGTCTTTGATTTCATTTAAGCCATCAGTGGAGTAGTTTCCTGGTTTTCTTTGGTTTCCTTTAGCCATCTATTGATTATTTTCCATATTCTTCATCCATCATGTGAATCCTTTTTGTTGTCTTTCTTCCAATTCATTGAGACAAACTTTGATTTGCAATTTGATTTCTTTTTTGCTGATTTGCTTCCATTTCCTTCAGCCATTCTTGGAGTTCCTGTTTCTTCCCATCCAACAAGCCATTTGTTTATGCTCTCATTAAGTTCATTTACAATGCTTGTTGAGATTTCATTCTGAGCTCCTTTGTCATTGGTGTCTTCTAAGTTTTCGCTGGAGGCTTTCATTGTGGGAGTAGGTAATCACGGTAGAGATCCCTTAGCTGGGTGTTGTTATTTGCATGATGTTAGGGTCTGCTCATCCTGAGTTCAGTTGCTTCACTAAGAATGAGCAGCTCTTTTACAGTCTGTGTAAGCAGCTCTTATACAGCCTGGGTTGGGTACCCTGGTCTAAACTGATCAAGGTGGGTGTGAGATTGAAGACTGTCCACTGGATTGGAGTAGGTGCTCTTGAGCCTAAACAGGGTCTACTTTGAGTATGGCTCCTCTAGATACATCGGGGTATCTTAGGACCTTAGGAGATCTGGCTTTCTTAGTGACTAAGCTGGGCACTTCTCATCCAGTCTTCGTCACTGCTTGGCTTTTTGGAGTGAGCCCAGCTCCACATTTCTACTAGGGGCTGAGACCAGTACACAGTTGTCCTCTACTTCAGCCTTTCTAATAATTTTGGGAGACTGATTGAATTTGGAAGAAAAAAAAGATCCAAGTTGGTTTGCTGCTTTTATTCTCCCAGGCATCTGCCAGGGATGGCTCTATCTGGCACATAACCCCTGAACTCAGCCCTGTCTCACAGTGGGGTGCAGCAAGGCTCTGCTCCCAGTGTCTCTTGTGCTGGCCTTGCCTTCCCAGGTGTGGCTCTGCCCTTGGCTCAGCCCTGTCTCACAGTGGTGTGTGATGTGGCCTACTCCCAGCTTCTCTTGTGCTGGCTTTGCCCTTCCAGACAGCTGACAAGGGAGGGCTCTATCCTTGACACGTGACCCATGAGCTCAGCCCCATCTCCAAAAGTTCTTTAATTTTTTTGCTTATGTGGGTGTGTGTCTAATGTGGCTTATGTGTGTGTGATATATGAACAAGTATGTGACCTTGTTGTACTCCATACACTAGCCTGTGGGTGAGGGTCATTCACCTGCAGAGGTCAAAGTGGAATATCGGGTATCTAGCTTCATTGCTTTTCTGCTTGGTCTTATTTGAGCTGGAGTCTCTTTTTACTGATTTCGGAGTTTATAGTGGTGGTTCAGAGTGGGGGAGTCCCTCCATTCTTTAGTATCTGCTACCCTGTGATACTGGGGTTACAGATGAAAGTGGACATACTCACCTGTTTTACATGGGATCTGGAGATTTGAACTCGGGCAATCTTGAGCCCCTTAAAACCCTCATGTTTGTACAGAAAGTGCACTTAACCACTGAGGCATCTCTCCAATCCCTATTTCTAAGGTTTTATTTAATGAGAATGAATTTACTCACTGGGATACTATTTCAAAATTTTATTAATCAGAAAATAAACATGAAATCAAAAGATAAAAATCTAATGGTCTCTGTGACCCATATCTTAATATGTGGGCAATATATTACAGGATTGCAAGACATTCTTTGAATGTACTTACAGAATTAGCCCTAATGGGGAAGAAATTTTATACAAGTTTTAAATAATTATAAAAAACAAAAATTTAAATAATTATATCCTATATATGGGCACATTATTCCATTTGCATCAGCTTCAATGAGAATTCAGTCTTTCATCAGAGTCCTGACTCCTGACCAGCTCTGTGGTCAGAACTTATGAAAGTGTGCCAATGAACCTCTAGGTTAAGTAAGCTTTCCAAGGATTGGTATGGATCATAATGTTCAAGAACCATTATTTTATTTTTAAGTCTAGCTTAATTTCCTGGTGAACTCCCTGCACTTCCTCTTCTCTCCTCCTTCTAGTTGTTTAATCATCTTCAATCCATGAGAGAGAGAGTGAGAGGGAGAGGAAGGAAGGGAGTGATGGAGAGAGTCAGTTGGGTGTTCCAGAGCTTCCTGCCACTATAAACGTCAGAGGCATGCACCACGTTGTGCATCTGATTTCATGTGGGTACTGGATAATCAAACCTGGGCCATCAGGCTTTGCAAGCAAGCACCCTTAGCCACTGTGCCATCTCCCCACCCACCATTCACGTTTTAAAACAATCCATGGTGACCTGGAAGACATCATGACTTCTAGCAGTACTTCCAAACTTGCTTGTCTGGGATCCTCAATGAAATGTGACAAGACAAGTCAAGCCCTTCCCCAAACCAGCAAGTCACACACATGAGAACTAAGGCTGGGATAATGTTTGTTTTAAAGCTCAGCAGGAACTGTGATGGAGGAGACATACCTCACAAGGATCCACAGTAGAGAATCAATACCTTAGAAGTTTCCAGAGCAGAGAGAACTTCTGTATTGAGGAACCATAGTGTCCATGTGAGGGTGCCCCACATAGTATATAACCTCCCTAGTGGGTGGTGGCTCTCTGCCTGCTGGTTGGCAAACTTCCATGGTATTTTGTGTCCACGTGTATGGACTGTGAAGCACATGGGTCTGCGTTCTGGGGCATGAGCTCTTCATGCCTTTCCCAACATGGACCTATGTTGCATCCAATCAAAGGTTAATGTCCCCAAAGGCTCTCTTTTGTACTCAAGATGACGGGCTTTTCCCCTGGCATTTCCAAGAACAGTACTCTTATTAAACCATCTAGAAGCAATAATAGCTATTCTATGATATCTGCAGGGGATCAGTTCCAGGACCCTCCTTGGTTACTAAAGCTATAGGATACTATGTCCGTTATTAAGGTATTTGCATGAAACCTATGCACACCCCTCTGACCACTTTAACCTCTACTAACTAACCTAGTGGAAATACTGTGGACATATTTGTTCTACTTTAACGTCTAGGACTAACTTTTAGAAAAGAATCTGCACATGCTCAGTATAGACAGTATTTTCCCCCAGTAGGCTTGGTTATAACTAAGATGTACAGCCAGTGAATACACACAATCAATTGAAAAAGATCTTCTAGTTTGTCTAGGGGACAACATTTTCTGGGAGTTTTCACTCTACACTGGATGCTCCACAAATAATGATATTTCCAGGTCTGGGTTTCTGCCAAGCAAGAGGACAGAGAAGAGCTCCAGCAGTTTTCTCCAGCCATAGCTGTCATCTGTCTTCTATACTGAACTTCCTGTGGGGAGCAAATACATTGATATTGTCTGAACATAGTTATCAAAAGCACTTGGCATATTCCTGAAGTCTCTGCTAGGTGACCTTTCTAATATGCCAGGAGATGTCTTCAAATCCAGCTTTAGTATAAGAGACATGCAAATCTGATGGCATCCCTTGATAAATATGCAAATAAAATAGCAGCAATAAACCAGGACAGGGGCAGGTGGTCGGACTTTCACATGCATCATAACCATTTTGCTAAGCTAACTCTATTGCTCTCTATTTTGACTTTGGGCAACGGTGAATAATATAGCTAAAGGTTTTAGAGAGAACAAGAGGCATGGATTTCATTCAGGACCCGCCTATATTTTGGATTTTTGCTGGCTTAGGTCAGTCTATGAAGTTCAGTGCCATGTTAAAATGCAATCATAACTCCGAAGGTACACACTGGAGTTCTTACATCGTTCGGCATTTGGTGATTAAAGCTGACGTGTACTGGGCTGAGTTGGAGTTTTAGAATTGATAGAGCTCCACTAATCCCAGCCATAAAAATGGTCACAAATGAATGCTGTGACAGGTTTGGAAACAAGAGAAATCATCCTTGAACTCACTGGAAAAGATTAAGAGACTGTCAAATTCAAGGAACTCCAGCCCATCAATGCCTGCTTTGGTGTAGATTGATCAATTTGTGTTTATTTTCTCACTCGCCTCTGCCATGTGTCTTGTTATAAAAATTTCTGAAGTCATAAGCAAAGAAAATAAGACATCATCTCAGACAAAATAGCACAAGATTTAACACAAGGGAAAACTCTAGCTGTGAAACAACCTGGCCTCAGAGAACAAAGGTTTTAAAATTCATCTTGCTTCACAGTGTTAGATGGTTTTATGTTAAGTAAAGATTTTCCTCTGATTATTTTGTTACACATTCCACTGCCCCCCTGCCATCCTCGAGGACTTTATTATTTATGTAATTCCAAGACCCGACGCAGAGTAAGTGCATCTGATCTCAATGAATGGCACAGGATTAAAAAGAAATTATCAGTAGATTTCAGGGGAGAGAAAAGGAGCATTTTAATTCTCTTGCAAGACTATTGATTAGTAACAGATGGTGCTTTTCTGATTGAATTATTTTATATTCATTTTTCAAATAAAAATATAGATCTGTCAAAACGCTTTAAGTCACCCGGAGATAGAGGTTATTTAAACAAGATTCTTCTCTTTCTCTTCCTGGGGAGTGCTCTGGGCTGAGAAGTCATCGCTCAAGTGGCATACACCACAGTAGACAACAGTGCCCACTTCATTTAAGGAACTGCTCACCTTAAGAGAGATGTCCAGCTTCTTTCTGGTATGAGAGGCTTCTAAGCAAAAATAAGCTTTGGGTAGGAAGTTCTATAAAGAAGTCTTACAAAGGCAAAAATGTCTTGGTAGAATGAATCAAGAACTCAGGAGCTCATCCATAGCCCTTTCAGACCATCAGTGTTCTTCCTCTCACAGCAAAACAGCCAAGAACAAGTGTCCTTATACACCTTCAGTCTCTCCAAGACAGAAGCACTGCTGTCTTTGTGGGAGACTGCACCTCAAAAGACAGAGGTGGCAATTGCAATCTTGAAACAAGCAGATTCCCAGCACTGAGTATCATGAGTAGCCAAGGGCAGCTGGACACCAGCTCCTTAGAAAGGAAGCAGCAAGCTCATTCTGTCTCTCAGACTGAGGCCATGCACTCCACGTGAGCCCAAGAGTTCCAGCATCCAGAGCATGAGTGCAGGAAGAAAACCCAGAACACTATGCATAAACAAGAAATCAAGGAAAAACAAAAATGCCTTTTTTCTATGCCTACAGAATGTAGATTGAAAAGTGATATCTTACTGGGTACATGAATTCACAGAATTCCAGAATTTCAAAATGGAAACTGATAGCATGTAAGATAAAATCCTGGATCCCTAGATTCTTTTTAGAAATAAAATAGGACATCTCAGAGGGCCAGTGCTCACGCCAGACACTGCATGAGACCTCAGTGGTCACCCAGCCATCCTTTAGGACAAATCCTCCTGTCTGTGGTTCCTGTTCCACACCTCGCCCACACCCAGCTTGCTTTATCTAAGGGATATCCCTACACCTTCCAGATGGAGGAGTCTGGGATTGCTGTGCAATGCCTTCCATTGAAATTAAATCCACCATTGCAGACATTGTTTTTGTAGTTAAATCTTCATTGTTTATTCAGAACTAAGCTTCATAGGCTTCAAATTTTGAATGTCTGATTCAGAGCCCAGGTATATTATATATATTTTTTCTCTAAAACCTGTTTTTTTTCTTTTACTTTTTAAAAAGAAATCTTTTAAATTCATGTTTTATTATTATGTATGTATGTGTAGGACATTCACATGTATGTACCATGTATGTACAGTTACACACATGTCATTCACATCTGTATAGAGGCCAGAGGAAGACGTCAGGTATCCTCTTTGGTGGCTCTTCCACTTTTTTTTTTTTTTTTTTTGACATGGAATCTCTCACTGGAGATGGAATCTCTTACTGGGGCTGCTGTTTTTCAGTCAGACTGGCAGGCCAGTGAGCCCCAAGTGATTAAGGCTGGGGTTACAGGCAACTGTGGCCATATCCAGCTTTTTACATGGTGCTAAGGAATCAAACTTAGGTCCTCACACTCACCAACAAACACTCTTACCTGCCGAGTCATCTTTCTAGCCCTCATAAAATTCGAGTTTTCTTAAAGTGGTCTCGGATATTAGGTGTGTGTACTGAATGGGGATAGCAGATTCTCTTGACAAAGTAATAGCAGGTAGTCCCCAAACGCAGTTTCTAGCCACTCTACTTAGAAAAGAGTGCTATTATAAACTATGGTGACCTGGAATTAACTATGTAGTCTCAGGGTGGCCTTGAACTCACAGTGATCCTCCTCCTACCTCTGCCTCCCAAGTGCTGGGATTAAAGGTGTGCACCACTACGCCCGGCTGTGAAATAAAATTTTTAAGAAACATGTGAACCATTGAAGTTTATTGCTATATGGATTGGATTCTTATTATGTGTCCATGTAGACAATAGTAGAAAAGTTATTTAGGGGGAAGACAGTGAATGTATAAACAAAGACATATTTTCTGGCTTCTGTTCTGTATTTTCCATTAATAAGAAGACAAGCTGTCTCCCAAGTAGGACACATAAACTTTTTTAATGAAAAAAAAAAAAAACATAGCAAGTGAAAACCCAGCATTGGAATTGGAAAAGGGAGGTAACTGCACTCCTGTGCCCAGGAATGCCCTAGACGGGCCATGCCTCTTGTGTTTTTGTGGCCATGTGTGAGACCAAAGCATGACCCTTTCTTGAGATGTGTCTGACAGTTCTCTCTAGGATCACTAACCAACACTTCTCCCATCTAAACATAATGATTTAGTAAAGAAAAGATGATGACTCATTTCAAGGCCACGTTAGGTCAGAAAACAGACCAGAAATACTGTATGTAAAATCTATCAGTCTATATAAACTGCTTGAGCTGGCACACAGCTCTGTCAGCAAAAAGGAATGTGAAAGTTGACTCACACAAGCCCTAAGCTGTCGCTGGAATCAGAACAGACAATGGAAAGTGATGTCTCTGGCATTGTGGAGAAACGGAGCTGTATAGATCACACACAAGACCCACCTTCAGCCAGGAGGGACTTGATCACAGAGTACTCCAGAGAGCCAATGGTTTACCTTGCAGAGAAAAATGTTAGGTGAATTGCCAACTTGGACAAATTCATGTGATCCCTGGAGGCCTGGCACAGATTCTCTGTTGACTGTAGTCAGAATTCTTGTGCATTTCAGGATCCAGGGTTCTCCGCAGTCATAGTGATCCAAGTCTAGCTGAAGATAATTGAACATTAGCCTTCAAGATGGTGCATGAAGTGGACACTGATGGGTTGGATGATCTTTATGGGCTCTTTGTACTGACTAGTGCTGGCAAGTGTGACATCTCACTCCTTCTCAAAACAGTTTATGTGATATAGTCTAGAAGTATTCATTTCATAATTTAGATTCTGCTCTGGAACAAGAGCAGTGTTTGTTTCGATGCCTGGGATGTTCAGAAAGTGGAAATGTCACCTATACAGGTTGGAGGGTGTCACCCAGGGCTTCCGTGTTGAATTTGGCAAAGAATAACCTTCAAAGGCTTCACAGTTTACAACAGGGGTAGAACATTCTTGCCTGGTTGGAGACGCACGATGAGTACCAAACCTATCAGGACTGCAAACAAGAACTGGTTAAATTGAATTTTCATAAGAAAATTTCATAGTCATCATGGGTGGAGGAAGACAATGAATTATGGATGTCATCAAGCGCTAAGGTACCTAAGATATCGGAAGCTTAGTCAGCTCAATGTCAAGGTCGTAGAAAACAGGTCAGGATGAAATCACTAAGGCTGTGGGACTATCTGAAATGACAGGGAAATTTTAAAATACAACTGCCTCAGAAACAGGCTTCTTAAGTTGTTGTTGAGTGGAATGAGACGTCTGATAGCTGGTTGTGGGATTCACAGTTGAGATGAGCCGAAGATTTCAGTTGCTGTGCTTTGGAAGAAGGAAATGTAGCAAGAGAAAGAATGAAGCACTGGAATATCTATTTACTTACTTACTTTTAAAATTTTTATTTATTTTATGAGACAAAAAAGACAGAGGAAGAGAGAGAGAACTGACTAACCACTGCAATTGAACTCCAGATGAGTAAGCCACATTGTGCGCATGTGTGACCAGCACGTGTACCTTTGTGCATCTGGTTTACATAGGTTATGGGGAATTGAACCTGGGTCCTTGGCAGGTCCAGCACTGGTATGTTTAAACCCAACATTTCAATTTGTACAAAGACAGACGTAGAAAAGACTCCTCCAATCTCAGAATGACAGATTTTTAAAAAGATTGAGGTTGCAAGATAATCTAGTTATGGTTTGTTTAAGATTAACCAGTGATTTAAAAATAGTTTTCAAATCTTCAAAGTGACAAAATATGCTACTATAAGGCAAAACATAATTCAAGCCACTGATATGAACAGAATCCAGGTCTCAACTTCACCACATGCACATGGACACGGGCATTGCAAGTGGGCTAAGCTGACTGAGCTTGTGTTTGCTCTGCATGGAGCTGTCACATCCACCTTGAAAGATGGTTGAGATCAAGTGAGGGAATCTCGAATCAAAATAAATTCCAGAGTGCTTAACAAATGGAAAACATTATTGTAATAATTTGTATTCATTAAATCATAAGTGAAGAAAAAAAATTCATTCTCTTTGATGTCACTTCTCCTTAAGTGAGAAGCCAGAAGATGACACATTTCTGTCTAGGCACAAAAAGCAGAGCTCCTGAGTTCCCAAGAGCTCCTTGTCTTCTCACAACTCCAACCTTTTCCATTTAGTATTTATCAGGTCTTGACTTGTGAGCAAAAGGAGATGTATTACCACAAAAGGAAGAGGACAGAGTGACCTGGAATATTTTAACACATCACAATTAAAGTAAAGCAAAGGAGGGCAAGGAAGATAGCTCAGTTAGTAAAGTGCTTATTCTACAAGCATGAGGGCTGGAATTTGATCCCCACAACCCATGTTAAAAAAATAAATAAAATAGCCAGGTGTGGTGGTGCATGCCTTTAATCCCAGCAATCGGGAAGCAGAGGTAGGAGGATCACTGTGAGTTCGAGGCCACCCTGAGACTACATAGTGAATTCAAGGTCAGCCTGGACTAGAGTGAAACCCTACCTCAAAACAACAAAATAAATACATAAATAAATAAAAAATATAAATAAATAATAAAAACAAAATAAAATAAAATGGGCATGGTGGTCTGTGCCTTTAATCCCAGCACTAGGGAAGGAGAGATAGGTGAATCCATGAGGCTTTACTAACCAGTCAATCTAGCCTAGTTGGTGAGCTCTTACTAATATGACACCTTGTCTCCAAAAAAACAAAAGGGACATAATACCTGATGAATGACACCAAAGTTGTCCTCTGGCTTCCACATGTTCATGCACACATGTGCACGCAAACATGCACACACATGCACAAACACACACACACACACAAAGTGAGGCAAAGTATGAAATTTTACACAGAACTTAAAAGGTCCTCATGTGGAAATATTGAAATAGAGTGAGGTCTTCTCTAACATGACATATACATGGCTAAATCATCACTAAATTTTATTATCTATCTGTCCCAGTGAACTCTATAAGTAGTCCTGGATTAAAAAATCAATAAATAAATGGAGCCCAGCGTGGTGGCGCACGCTTTTAGTCCCAGCACTCGGGAGACAGAGGAGGGAGGATCACTGTGAGTTCAAGGCCATCCTGAGACTACTACATAGTGAATTCCAGGTCAGCTTGGGCTAGAGCGAGACTCTACCTTGAAAAACCAAAAACTAAACTAAACTAATATAAAATAAAATAATAAATGAGCTGGAGAAATGGCTTAGCAGTTAAGGTAATTGCCTGTGAAGCCTAAGGACCCAGGTTTGACTCCGCAGAACCCATGTAAGCCAGGGGCATAGGCATCTGGAGTTCATTTGCAGTGGCTAGAGGCCCTGATATATCAATTCTCACTCTCTCTTTTCTCTCTCTCTCTCTCATAAATCAATAAATAAAATATTTTAAAAATAAACAGTAGTTCACTGGTTAGGATCTTATTTGAGCTTATTTTTCAAATGTAAAGGTTAAATTCTACTGACTTTTCAAAGAACATTTATACATGTGGTTTGAATGTATGTCCCCCATGGACTCACACATTTTATTAAAGCTTGTAACTTAGGTTTCCAGCCACCTGGCTGTGGGCATGTAACTAGAGGTGAATCTGAATTCCAGCCATAAGGTATGCAGAGAGGTTTTTGAGCTCTGCCTTATAATTTAGATTTCTCAAGTGGGAAGTTGTACTGAGGGGAGATGACTGACATCTTCAAGAACATTCTCCACTTTTCTAGAATGACTGTAAGAGCAAGTTCCCTATCGCTAGCGGCTGTATATTGTGGTATCACACACTTTTAGGTATGATGCTGGGAAGTCAGGCTGGCATGAATTTTTGTGGACATCAAGCTACAGACATGGCAGGAGGGTTGTGGCTCTGTGGTGTCTTAGTATACATGTTAAGCACACATTTTCCCTAATGAGTCTTCTCAGGTGGCTCTTTTCAGACAGGAGTGGGGATATCATGATATCTATTGCTAATTTGATTGTTCTTTTGCATTTTTATGTTGAATAAGAAAATATGTAGATTCTTATGAAGTTACAAAAGATATTAAAACCAAGTAATGGGCAGTGGAACAATCCATAGGTCTCCTTTGGATGTCAAGACCTGGGAATGCTCTTGTACACATGTGTGGTTGCTGCGGAATTTCACCCCACATGTAAATATGTACAGACATCACGCAAACTGAGGTAGAGATTCCCTATCACCACAAGATCCCCAGTGCTAATTACCCATGCATTTCCAGCCCCTGTTGCTCCACCACTAACCCTAAAAACATAAATGTGTCTTTCATGGCTGTAGTTTTGCCCTCTCAAGAATGTCACTTAAACAGGATCACACAGTTTGCTGGGCTTCAGGATCAGTGTTGTTCATTCACATAAGGTCTCCAAAATCCCTCCAGGTGGTATCAGTTGTGGAGTACTCGGCCATGGGATGCAGCACAGTTAAACTACTCACCTAATTAAAGATATCTTTCCTAGGGGTTGGATACTGAGAACAAAGTTTCTATGAGCACCATTGAGTGGTTTTTCTTAGGGGTAGGGGGCAATAGGTTTCCAATTTTTTTTAGATAAATGCCAGAGACCACAATTCTTGGACCTTATGGCAAGCACATGTTCAGTATTCCACAGGTGCTAGACTGTTTACCTGCTCCCAGCATGTGTGGGGACTGAGTTTCTCTATGTCTTTCTCGGAATTTATAGCTATTGCTATCTCTTTGTTGTTTTGTTTTATTTTTATTTATTTATTTATTTTTAATTAATTAATTTATTTTTTTCCAGGTAGAGTCTCTCTCTAGCCTAGGCCCACCTGGAAATCATTCTGTACTCCTGTACTTCCTACCTCAGCCTTCCAAAGGCTGGGATTAAAGGTGTGTGCCACCGCATTCAGCACTATTGTTATTGTAAATTTGAGTCATCTTGATAGGTGTCTGAGGAGTGTTGTGGTGTTTAATTGTGGCTGGATTTATATGTCTGTTGGTACTGACTATCTTAATTGTTTGTGTTTGTCATCTATATATTCAGCATCTTGAGTAAAATGTCTTCATTTTTTCACCCATTCTCTACTTGAATTGTCTTTTTATTTAATACTGTTTTGAGAGCTCTTTATATATTCTCTATGTAAATTCCTCCTCAGCTATGCTGTTTATAAATATGATTGTCTCATCTGTATGTTACATTTTGCTCACATAACAAGGACTTTCATAGAACAAAAGGCTTGAAGTTCAAGTCATTTTTTTTCTCTTTCCTATCCATGCTTTGATGTTGCTCAGAATTTTTTTTATTAGAAATAGTCACAGTTTTTCACTGACAAGATATTACAGACTTTAATTTTCACGTTTCCCTGTTTCCAGAGAAACAGAAACAATTAGTAAAGTGATGATTTTTGTCATTTGGTTAAATGGGCAACTTTAGAGCCATGTACCACAAAGTGATTGTTTGGTTTTTGAATGCCAAATTTGTCAAAACTATAGACAAAACAAACAGAATTTTGACAAGTCATATTATTCCCTATGGGATACTTAAATCAATATTTTTATAAATTACTTCCATTTGACAATAGGTTACTAAAAATCCTACTTTAGATTTTAGGAATGAAAAAAAGAAGTGTTTTCAGCTGAGTCTATTATGTGCTTTTTGTCATCTTGACTTTGATTTCTCATCATAATTCTCTTCTAAGTGAGCAACACCATGAAACCCTTCATCAGAATTGTGAGATGTCATCTCAGCAGGAAATAACCTTTCTACTCACCATTTGGATGGTTTCTGTTAAGTTTGTTTCTAAAGTCCCAACAGCATTTTCTTGTAAGCTTTCCAGCCTTCCAAAGGCTGGGATTAAAGGTGTGTGCCACCGCATTCAGCACTATTGTTATTGTAAGTTTGAGTCATCTTGATAGGTGTCTGAGGAGTGTTGTGGTATTTAATTGTGGTTGGATTTATATGTCTGTTGGTACTGACTATCTTAATTGTATGTGTTTGTCATCTATATATTCAGCATCTTGAGTAAAATGTCTTCATTTTTTCACCCATTCTCTACTTGAATTGTCTTTTTATTTAATACTGTTTTGAGAGCTCTTTATATATTCTCTATATAAATTCCTCCTCAGCTGTGCTGTTTATAAATATGATTGTCTCATCTGTATGTTACATTTTGCTCACATAACAAGGACTTTCATAGAACAAAAGGCTTGAAGTTCAAGTTATTTTTTTTTCTCTTTCCTATCCATGCTTTGATGTTGCTCAGAATTTTTTTATTAGAAATAGTCACAGTTTTTCACTGACAAGATATTACAGACTTTAATTTTCATGTTTCCCTGTTTCCAGAGAAACAGAAACAATTAGTAAAGTGATGATTTTTGTCATTTGGTTAAATGGGCAACTTTAGAGCCATGTACCACGAAGTGATTGTTTGGTTTTTGAATGCCAAATTTGTCAAAACTATAGACAAAACAAACAGCATTTTGACAAGTCATATTATTCCCTATGGGATACTTAAATAAATATTTTTATAAATTACTTCCATTTGACAATAGGTTACTAAAAATCCTACTTTAGATTTTAGGAATGAAAAAAAGAAGTGTTTTCAGCTGAGTCTATTATGTGCTTTTTGTCATCTTGACTTTGATTTCTCATCATAATTCTCTTCTAAGTGAGCAACACCATGAAACCCTTCATCAGAATTGTGAGATGTCATCTCAGCAGGAAATAACCTTTCTACTCACCATTTGGATGGTTTCTGTTAAGTTTGTTTCTAAAGTCCCAACAGCATTTTCTTGTAAGCTTTCTTGCTAAAAGCTAGTGCAGTTGGCTTGCTCATTTTCTGACCAAATTTAATTAACACAATTTTCCAACCCGAGGTTTTAATTTTTTTGTTTATTTTTATTTATTCATTTGAGAGTGACAGACAGACAGAAAGAGAAAAAGGCAGAAAGAGAGAGAGAGAATGGGTGCACTCTCCAGCCACTCCAAACGAACTCCAGATGCATGTGCCACCTTGTGCATCTGGCTTACGTGGATACTGGGGAATCTAGCCTAGAACTGAGGTCCTTAGGCTTCACAGGCAAGTGCTTAACTACTAAGCCATCTTTTCAGCCACCCAACCTAAGCTTTTGAGTGACAGCAAACAGAAGAAACAAAGGCCACTGCTGTGGAAACAAGTAAGAAGATATGTGAGTGTTTCAGGGACATTTCACTTTGAATACGGAAACATGACATTGTGTGTTAGACACTGGGAAAGCTCCCTCGGTCTCAGTCCACAAATAAGCCTCATTCTTTGTAAGATGATGTTGCCTGAATTCAGGTGGAAGGGAGAAAACTCAATTTCTTCTATACCACTTTGTTTTAGATCCATTTAAGTAATTAATTAAAAAAAAACAAAAAATAGCCTGCAAAGGTAATTAGAAAATGCCTCTTCTTATGACTTTATTAAACAAGTTAAGTCCCCATCATGCAAAGCTGAAGCATTTTTGTCTGTGCACTTAGGTTCTTTGGATCCCAGCTTTACATAGTGTCCTATGTTTTCATTGGACCTCTTTCTTCTGGTTTTATTTTACTTTCTTTCCTTTCTTTTTTTTTTTTTTTTTTTTTGAGAGAGAGACAGAGGGAGAGGAAGACAGATAGAGATGGGCATGCCAGCAGCCTCTAGGCTGCTGCGAACGAAATCCAGATGCATGCGCCCCCTTGTGGTCAAGTGCAGCATTGCACCCTTGCATCATTTTGCATCTGGCTAAACGTGGGACCTGGAGATTGGAACCGCTGGAGTTTGGAACCAGCGTTCTTAGGCTTAGGAGGCAGGCACCTTAACCCCTAAGCCATCTCTCCAGCCCACTTTCTTTCCTTTTTGTAGTATTAGAGATCAAATTCAAAGCTTTGTGCTTGTAAGCTAAGTGCTCTACCAGCTGAGGCCTCTCTCCAGCCCTCATGGAGTTTTATTTTAATAATCATCATAACAACTTTTTTAAAAATAATTTTTATTTATTTATTTATTTATTTATTTATTTATTTATTTGAGAGAGAGAGAGATACAGAAATAGGCAGGTAGAGAGAGAGAGAATGGGCATGCCAGGGCCTCCAGCCACTGCAAATGAACTTCAGGTGTATGTGCCCCCTTGTGCATCTGGCTTACATGGGTCCTGGAGAATCGAGCCTTGAACGGGGGTCCTTAGGCTTCAAAGGCAAGCGTTTAACCACTAAGCCATCTCTCCAGCCCCATAACAACTTTTGAGTGCTTTCTGTCAGGCATTCTGTGAAGGACAGAACATACATCATCTCCTTGAATTCTGAACTAATCTGAAGTGTGTTGGTGTTTGCATTATACAGAGGAGACTGCTGCTTGCCTGTGGACATGTGCTTGGAAGGAACAGAGTAAGGACTTCATCCCAGTGTGTGTCCACAATCAAACCTCAGAACCATGCACACCTCAGAGGTATCCTTTGCAGCATGTGTGCCCCCATTTTTTTTTTGGTTATCATTTATTTTTTAATTTATATTATTCTAATTTTACATTCATAATGGTGACTCCATTATCCTCCTCCCTGTCCTCCCTCTTCCAAAGGGACCCTCATCAATGGGGAATGTGGGTCATGCATTGTGGGGTAGTCAAGAGTTATGGGGGATAGGCCAAGTCTCTGTGCATAATGCCCCAACTTGTGGCTCTAACATTCTTTCCGCCCCCACTTCTGCGAATTTCCCTGAGCCACATTGGGATCATTTTAGTTCTACTTCAGTGATGAGGTTTTGGGAGCCTCTGTGTCTCTGGATATCTGGCTTAGTAGGAGTTGGATGTTCTCTGTGTTTATCTCCTTCAGCCTTTTTCTGGTGTCATGATTCCACCTATGTGCTACCTGTAGGAGCAATTCTGACCAGGGATGTAACTTTACCCTCCCTCCTGCCTTCTTCTGAAAGGCCAGCCAGCCTGAGGTCATACTTTGAGCACAGGGCTGAATTATTTGTTTGTGCTCAAAAAAATGTTTATGTGATGGGTTGTCATGGCTTTATATCTCCAGCTGCCTGGCTGGAAGAGGTGTGCATGGGTTCTAGGGTCCAGCTCTAAGTTATGAGTGCAGATCTGTAATTTCCAGCCAAAAATATGCAAAGTGCTGGAGCTTTGCCTGGGGTTCCTGGAGTCTGCTTATTGATAGTCTTGGTGGCTTTCCTCTGTGTGTGGACCTGTGAAAGCTGGCCAGCTTCTTCTGCCATTATGGAACTTCCCCTCTATCTGTAAGCTTCAATAAATCCCTTCCTCCCATAACTGTGCCAGGTTTGGAGGTTCATTCCAGAACCTGAAGTTGGCTACTATGTGGATATTAATGTTAACCTACAGTGTATAATATAGGATGGAAGAATATCTTTATCTGACTACATTGTTATTAGCTTACTGTTTATCTTATTTTCCACAAAATAAAATTGCAAACATGTGTGGTAGCAGCACTCAGAGAGCTGAAGTACGAGAATCTTTATGAGTCTGAGGCCAGCATGAACTGCAGAGTGAGCCTCATCTCAGTAACTATATAAATAAATAAAAGCTAAAGTGAGAAAATGCAAGCAATGACTACCATGACTACTGACAGGCACTGCTATGACTGTTCTCAAACTGGGGGCCTATAAAGATGTAGACATCTTAAACTGATTTAGACCTCATTGTGACCTCACTACTGCTTCTTAACAGTCAAAAGAGTTGAAAAACCATAAGCAGACTTTAAAATAAAAGGTAGTCTCTCCTCTCATCCCATTGCAAAAAGGACTCATGCTCTCCTCAGAATGTCAACTGAAGGTAGAAGACATCAAGTCGAAAGAAATATTTTTAATAGGAGGCAGAGTGCTATTTGGAAGACATCCTGTAACTACAGCAAGAGCCCATAGTCAATGTCAATGGGAGCCCAATAGGACAGTGTGTGTCAGGGAAGTGTTCCACAGCTCTTCCCCTTTCTCTAGGATTTTATTTACTCATGATCAGCTACAGTTGGAAAATAGTGAATGAAAAATTCTAGAAACAATTTATAAGGGTCAAATAACTTTTATTGTACTCTATCTTATCATTAGTTGTTATTAATCTCTGGCTATGTCTAATTCATAAATTAAACTCTATCCTGGATATATGTATACACAACAATGCTTCAGTCACCATCAGATTGCACATTTTTGCTGACATAAAATCCTAGTGTCTACTGAATCACAGCTATCCAAGCTTATGTGACTATACATTATGATGTATATAAGATGACAAAGCCTCCCAGTGATGTATGTTTCAGAGCATATGCCCATCATTAAACAACACCTGGTTGTATAGAAGGAAGCATAGCACTTACGAAGATTGTTTGTTACTCTCTATGGTTTTAAGAATTCCAGAGTGTCTTGACTGGAATGCCGTGATGTCCAAAATGCTCATCACTCTCCACTGAGCGCTCCAAGTGTTTATATTGTGACCAGGGAATGGATTGCTTAATTGTAGTTTGTTTTAAATATTAATTTAAGTGACCACATATAGCCATCTGCTGCAGTATGGGACAGCTCTCTTCTAAAGTATAAGTGTTTGGTTCCTGAATGCCACAGAGGGCTTTGATTATTGACCCTGCTCTCTTCATAGCTGAGTGCATCTTCCTTTCCAAATGCTTTGTTTGACCTCCTGCGCTAAGACCAGTAGGAGTTCAGGGCCATGATGGCTGTCATCTAAGCCCAGATACACATAGAAGGTACACATAGATACATGTAGAAGGCCAGTTACCTCCAGAACACAACCAGGACTGTCCTTGGGACTTCCAGGTACCGCAGGCAACTGAACTAAGCTGGTTGTTTGATGGGACCCTTCACTTGACACAGTGAAAGGAAAGTATCTCCAAAAGAGGGCAAAGAAGCTGTTTGACTCTCAAGGAAACTAACAGAACATTTGACTTCTAGATAGACTGATGAGAAATAAAGCAGGGCATGTTGCTGAGCCGTGTTTCATTCCTCTTCTCATTGACCCACTGTCAGATAGCCTGTGTTGGAGGTAGAGACTAAGATCATGAGGTAGGAGACAAGAGATGAGAGAACAGGCAAGCTCTGTAATGGTTGAGGTGTCATTCTGACTTCTCAACTTACAGAGGCACCCAAAGTAGCTCTACCAGGAACATAGTATGTTCCTTTCTTCATAACAATCCATTCTCACACCCACCTTCCCAAATTACACCCCCTGCTCTAACAACACACACACACACACACACACACACACACACACCATCTAGGTGACCATTATCTCTAGCCTCATAACATGCACCCTATATCACTTCAATTTAATAATCCTATAGCTGCAATCACTTATCATATACCACATTGTTTGATCCCTCTAAATCTCCTGTCATTCTAAGCAAGTTCCTCTGTTGGCAGCAACACTGATGTCTTAGACAAGACCTAGGCTGGCCTAGCATAAAAGAGCATAAAGTCTGTAATAAAGTTTGAATCTAGCATCCCTGGCAATAAATGGGGAAGTGCCTCTCAGGGCACTTTTACTTAGGAGGAGATATAAAGAACACTTTAATGTATGGACTCAGCATCCCATTGTTACTTCCTCTTCCTGCTCACTGGAAACAAACTCCAGATACATGTACCACTTTGTGCATCTGGCTTAAGCGGGTCCTGGAGAATCGATCCTGGATCCTTTGGCTTTGCCATCTCCACAGCCCTCCCCCCAAATATTATTTTTTAAAAACATTTTGTTTTGTTTTATTTGTCGCACCAGTAGTCTCAAGAATTTTATTTGAAAAATAAATATGCATGTGCATATACAAGTTGAACAACTATCCTCAAAAGGTCTGAAAACTGAAATGTTCCAAAACACCTAAAACTTTTGAGTTCAAATATAACACAATGAGTGAAACACTCAATAAGTGAGCTATTTGGAGGGAGGAGTGGCAATCAAAAGCAAGATGCACTAAAATCTCGTATAAAATTTTAATTTAGGTTATGTGTATGTCTATGAAACATGAATTTTGTATGTAGAACTTGGAATATGTCCCTAAGATATCCCGTTATGTGTATTTCAAATATATCCAAACCAGAAAGTTAAAGTAACTCTGTTCACAAGGAATTCCGATATAGCCTCTGGCCAAAGAAAACTGACCTGATTTTGGTTCTTTAAGGTAAGCTTAGGTCTTCATGTCAGCAATGACTTAAAGTCCATGCCAGTGGAACAGAATAAAGATGAGTTAATTTACCGTCATGACTTTGCCGTGAAAAGTCCGATCCCTCACTGTCAATGGAGTTACAGTTCACTACATTTGTAGTCCAGGAACTTCATCGCCAAAAGGCCTTGGTTCTCTGGGATCCAGCTTTGTGTCAGCCAGTAAAGGGTAGCAACCACAGATTGGGGGGGGGGACATTCAAAATAAAATGAAAAGAAGAACAAGTAAGTCACTAAGTTCAGAACCATCTGCGTCTCTGCTCCTCACAGGCTTATTTTCCCAATACCTCACATACTTCACATATTTCAGTACAACTCCTATGTTTGAGTAGAAGAGAAGAAAAATAACAAAGCTCAATATTTTATGAAGCAGATTATCTATATTGACATGAAAAATTGGATACTACTTTTGAAAAATAAATATAACTTTTGTTTGTTTCTGGAAACTCCTGTCTGCTTCTCTGGCCAAATGGGTATCTTTCCCACCTTACTCTCTGAAGCCAAGAGTGTATCTGCATCCAGCCTCAGGTAACTTTTATGCTGCTCTTGTTTGTTTTGGATATTGTAGCAAAATACTATAAAGGGGTAGCTCAAAAGGAACACAAACTTCTTTCTTACCATTATGGCCACTGGAAGTCCAAGATCAAGGCAGATTCAAAACGTGATAAGGCCTTGCTTTCTAGAACGCAGACTTGATGTGTCCTCACATGGTGAATGAGAGGAAAAGCTTTCTAGGCCTTTTCCATAAGGTCTCAAATCCCCCTTGCATGAGCCCCATCCTCATGACCCTGTCAGTTCCCAAAGACCCCATGTTATAATGTCATCAGCTGGTCAATGTCAGTGTCCACACACCACAGACATTCACACTACAGTGCAGACTGACACTGAAAAGGGTTAAATAATTAATAGAAGCAAAATTCCGAGAAATCCTATTTTAAAAATCAGTTTACAACACCCTCAAATTACAGTACTGACATAATTTTAAATATACACTGAATGCTTTCATTTTTCTTTTAAAAGAATCCCTGCCTCTGTAATTTACCTCTTGAGTGCATTCTTTTTGCAATATTTTTATGTAAGTGAGAAAGAGAGAGAGAGAGAGAGTTGGCTTGCCAGGGTCTCCAGCCACCGCAGTTGATCTCCAGATGGGTGTACCACCTTGTGCATCTGGCTTATGTGGGACCTAGAGAGTTGAACATGGGTCCTTAGGCTTTGCAGGCAAGTGCCTTTACCAGTAAGCCATCTCTCCAGACCTCTTGAGTGCATTTTTTTTATTTTAAATTTTATTTTATTTTATTTTATTTATTTTTGGAGAGAGACACAGAGAGAGACAGACAGAGAGGGAGAGGGAATCAGATAGAAATGGGCGCACCAGCAGTCTCTCAGCTGCTGTGAACGAAATCCAGGTGTGTGCACCCCCTTGTGGGCAAGTGCGGCATTGCACCCTTGTGTCACTTTGCATCTGGCTAAACGTGGGTCCTGGAGATTGGAACCAGTGTTCTTAGGCTTAGCAGGCAGGCGCCTTAACCACTAAGCCATCTCTCCAGCCCATCTTGAGTGCATTTTTAAAGTGTAGTCATGAGCTGGGGCTATAGCTCAGTGGGTGAAGTGTTTTGCTGTACAGCTCTGAGTCCCTGAGTTCAGATTTCCTGGAGCTCATGTAGACTCTAGAAGCTATGGGGAGCTCTGTCATCCATTGTGACTACCGGGGAACAGGGAAGCAGGTCTTCCCAAAAGCTCTCAAACAGAGTGGGGAATAAAGACCCTACCTTAAAAGGGATGGAAGGCAAAGACTAACCTAAAAACGGTTCTCTGACCTCCACACATTTGCCATGACAATGCAGATCCACATTCACACCCACATGATCACACCCACACCCACACACACATACACACGTATCAATTTAAAAAATCTAAAAAGTACAAAATTTTCATGGTTAATATTTATCATGTTATTGTTTGGAGATAAGAAATTAAATATTTCATTGCAGGTCAAACATAACAGCTACTGCATCTTGTATAAACTCTTTAATTAGTATGTGATTATAGAGACAGTGAAAAATTTTGTAATTGTGAGTTTATTTTGGAGTGTGAGCTTCTGTAAAACTCCCACAAAATGTTTTTACATTCTTATGGTTCATTAAAGTTAGTTTTTCTAGGAAATTTTATTGGAAAATATGGTTTTAAGTAGATGCTTATGCTGCACAAATAATCATGGCCTTTACTCAACTCTTTGACCTTCCTGTACTATTGCCAGACAAATATAATAAAACTAATATTGCATGCAGCTATATGGGAGACAGAAGTCATCAGCAGTGTAAACAGTGGACACTGGAAAACTCAAGTTTGGCCAGACAGGCCCAATGACTGAGCGGGTGCAATAGAGGCATGTCTCCTCTTTGGGAAACCAACTGTTCCCTAATTGGACTGAAGGCCCTCTCTGTGGGAGGGAATATATGCCTGGTACTGAAAAAACTAAGCAATAGTTTATGGCAGGGGAGGTCATGAGCCTTAGGGGTATAAAGCCTGCTCTTGTCTGGCTAAATGTATATATTATTCCCACCAAGCTTCCCTGAAAGCACTACACTTAATGTTCATATTCATATATTAATGCTACTCTTACTTCTGGTTAGAGAAGCTTCTCTTTTCAGATGGCGATGACCACTGGGATGACCAAAAAGGCAACATAGTGCTGAGAAGAAGGGATGGAGGAGTGTCCAGCCCTGAAATATCTCTGTCACATCCTCCAAGGCTCAGGATCCATTGTGGAAGAGGGGGAAGAAAGAATGTAAGAGTCAAAGGAAGGGTACGACTTCTTACAATGCAACTGTCCAGACAGAAATTGGCCGCGATATCCATGACCTTGCAGTGCCTAGCAATACCTTTGCAAGACCCTCATAATAGAAGAAAAAGATGATGACATCATATTAAGAGAGACTAATGGAGAGAGGGAGGGGATATGATGGAGAATAGAGTTCTGAAGGGGATTGGGGGAGGGGAGGGAAATATCATGGTTTTTTGTCTGTAAGTATAAAAGTTGTCAATAATATATATATATATAGAGAGAGAGAGAGAGAGAGAGAGACGGGCGTGGTAGTGCATGCCTTTAATCCCAGCACTTGGGAGGCAGAGGTAGGAGAATCACCGAGAGTTCGAGGCCACCCTGAGACTACATATTGCATTCCAGGTCAGCCTGAGCCAGAGTGAGAGCCTACCTTGAAAAAAACAAACAAAAAATAATTATACACACACACACACACACTCTAATATTGTCAGTGCATTCCATGATAGGTACTGATATGGAAACTGATGGAACTAAAGGATCAGATGAATCCAATTCCATTCTGTGAGTTTAGAAGTGTGATCTTTGAAGTTGTCCTCTGAGAACTGTGTCATCACTACAGTGAACATAACACAGTTCTAATTAAACTAGAATTAACCCAAAGTTCCATAATTGAATAGTCTTTCTGGATGTCCTAAAAGAATATTCTTCCTCCTTAAATGAAGGTTTAAAGATATTTCAACTCTCTGTTATATAAATTTTCCCATGGGATGATAATGTTAATGTTAGAGATATGCTAATATAATATACCATTAGGGTCTTCTTCCTTGGATCTGAAGATAGTAGCTATTTCCACTATTGGCATGTCTTGTGCCTCCCATGAGCTATTTGAAACCTTAGGTCTCAAAGAGCCATTCTGTTTCTTGCTGCCAAGGAAACATTCCTGTACTGGTTGTTCCTTTCTCCAAATTTCATCCCTTCATCCCCTGGTTGTAAATTGTAGTTTTCATAAGTCCTGATGATTATCTTTTTACAGGAGTTGCAACTTATAGAAACAAAAACCTAGCAGACAAAAAATCACCCACTTTTAAGCTACAAAGCTCTTACCCAGTGCTGTTGGAGTGACAGGCATCCTGCTGCCTCCATGAATGTGAGGGACCTCTGTCAGCACTCCTGGCTAAAGAAGAGCTACTTTAGACAAACTTTTATCATATGGAGTACAAGAGCCATCAGCACAACTGAGCATACCTTTGCTTCTACATATGTTCATATTTTCCTTTATTCTGAAAAACTCTACAAATTGCATACTCAAACCTTTCTTATTCCTTAAAGCACAAAGTAGTTCACTCCCTTTGTTTAACTCTTGTATGCTAGATACAAAAAATTAAGTGAAATTATCCTTGTATTCTGACCTGAAAGCAAGAAACAAAGGAAAGAATAGTATCTGAGCATGGTGGTGCAGTCATACAATCCTAGCATTATGGATGTGGAGGCTGGAGGATGGTGAGGTCATGGCCAACCTGGACTACAGAACCTGACTCTATCTCAGTATAAGAAAAGGAAAGACACAAGAAGAAAAGAAAAGAAAAATGTAAGGGAGTTATAAGCCATAGTGATATTTACTTTTCAGAATATCAGATTTTTATTTAATATACTTTCCACAAAAGGTGGTCGTAACTTGAATTTTTAGTCCATTGGTGGATGTTACCCTCTCGTAGTAGTCATGGTTGTTTGACCTGCGCAGATCATCACTACAGGGAGAAGGAAGAATGCATGTGGAAGGATGGGCACAGGGTAGACAGTTTGGGAGTCCAAGAGTCACTGGCTGTGACAGGATGCTGGACATTTTTCTAAGTGTAGAATCCCCTTGAGCAGATTGAGGTTCAAGTACCATTAACTCTTGGCAGAATTCTCCCTAATTCAAAGAACAAAGGATCACTAAGGCTCATAAAAAGACTTCTCAATTTTCAAATAGCTTTTAAAAAACACTTAATGAGTTAAGAGTAATTGAATCAGAAACATATGGATTAAATTTTCCTTGAATTCATAGGGGCTTAAT
Source organism: Orientallactaga sibirica (assembly GCA_036365145.1). NCBI lineage: Eukaryota > Metazoa > Chordata > Mammalia > Rodentia > Dipodidae > Orientallactaga > Orientallactaga sibirica. The sequence goes on along the minus strand of JAEOAD010000020.1, from coordinate 35,097,407 downwards.
ATTAAGGAAAAAAAAAATCATTGAGTAAAATCCCCAAAGACTAGTCAATTCAAGTTTTTAAGACCATCTAGTACAAGTCTGTAATGGTTTATCATCACTCAGTTGTCTGGGCCTGATGTGAGCTTGGGTGGTGGTGTGCCAACTAAGTTACACAAAGCCCATCAGATCTACAGACGGAGTGCAACATAACAGCTTCTGCCTTTGTAGATTGATCCTCATATCTACCTGTATGTAACTTAACCATGAGACAGTTTAGCCATCAAGAACTGGAGTTTCAATCTGTTTAACAGACAATTGTGAGACAAGAAACAGAGGCTCTCCATTCTTACCTATTTGCCTCTTAGGCACTTAAGAGGCAAATCTTATATGATTTGCAAACTTTGGACCTATAAGCTAGTCAGTAAGGAGGTAATACACAAAATCGAATGGATGTGGTGACTTCTAAGAATAAAAAATGGACATTTTGCAACCTTAACAGCTGTTAGAAAAGTCCTTTATTAGAAACTTTATACGCTGATTTTACCAATAACTTTAATCAGCGTTATCATTTGGCTTCTGTATTCTCAGAAGATTGGCAGTAACAAATGAAGGGAGACTTACAACTATAAGAGTGATTTAGGATAAAGGGAAAATGCATAAAACCTTAATAAGTTTTAAAGGATTCAGTAATTTCTTCCTTTAGGTTTTGGGGAACTACCTTCATCCTTCATAGACTTTCAGGGGATCACTGGATCAAATGCCACGTAGCAAGTGCATGCAAGATGAAGCTTTGGTGTTCATAAACAGTCAAGAGCAACTATAAATAGTACTATGGTTGGTATCTCACTTTCACCCTCTATTCATGCATAAAATGTGCCCAAACCAAACTATGGGCTTCTAGGAAATGTAGACATGCAACGATTGACTCTGTGGCATTGTTGTGGAGTAGCAGAGGGAGGTAGTCTGTGGGAGGAATACCTGAGCGCTATGATTTTGATGACATGGTGTGTAACAGAAGCTGGTAGCATTGTATTACAATAACAGTTCCAATACCGGGATCATCCACAGACCGTTCACAGAACTCCACTATGTCTGTTTTCAGACACAGTAATTTCTATCTGGAAATGTGGCAGCAATGTGTTAGGTGGAGTCCTGCCTGGAGGCAGATGGAAGAGGCAGAGTGACATGAAGTGCAGCTCCAGAATGAAACACTAAATTCCCTTGGGAACAAAATGAGTGCATTATCTTGGCATAGAACTAATGATAGGTGGAGTCTTCAAAAGATCTGTGGAGATCACTAACAATAACAGTTTGAAGGTCTACAGATTAAAACTCAGAATATAATAATACAGTCCGTAGCTTTTTTCACAACTCCCCAAGACAAGATTTCTTTTGCCAAAATTCATCCCCAAATGATGTATGGGATACCTTAATTTAAATGTATGGAAATTAGTTGCCCAGAACCTAATTATAAATATAATTATAAATGATCTTATACACACACAAGTATACGTATATGTATGTATGTATGTATGCATGTATTATGTATATATATGTATATATATGTATGTGTGTGTGTGTGTGTGTGTGTGTGTGTGTGTGTGTGTGTGTGTGTATGTATGTATATATATATATATATATAAAGGCTGGAGTTCTAGTAACAGATATCACTAAATAAAATTCTCCACATTAGAGAGAAGTTTACTGACAAGTCAGAAAATTACCAGCCCATAATTTGACCTTTTATAAAGTCTTAAAACTGAACATGAACAAAAACTAGAAACCAAACAGGGGAAATAAACAACAACACAAGGGTACAATGTGAAAGTAATGCGAAATTAATGCCTTCCTTGCCCCAACATCATTTTATAGCAGACATAGGGATGTGTCTATGACTTGAAGACTTTGCAAAATAAGTGTTGTGAATTGAATATTACTAACTTATTCCCTCAAAATCCAGACACCTATCAAATAATGCCTCCAGCTTCCATCAGAGCACAACAGAGGCCTCACTCTCCTTGAAGCTAAGCCAAGACCTTCATCTTCTGAGATGAATGGCTGCATGCAATGCTGCCAAAAGTCTTCAGTCCTGGAACCTTCCCTGGATGACCTAGGGCTGCTGCTGGGTGGAGCTGATGTTCCAGATCTTGGGGAGGAAGCATATTCTTCTGCATCTCCCAGCACCACAGACTCCACCCTGAAGAGAGCTGGGTGCAGAAAACATGTTATTGTATTTCCCGTACCTTCAGTTTGGCAACTATTAGGGAAAAACCACCATTCCAACGTTGAAAAGAAAAGGATTGATTTGTGACTCATTCAATATGAAAGTCTGCTTTAACAAAAATGATTTTGAAGAATCATGTTCTAGCCTTTTCAGCTACCATGCAGAGGGTGAAAAAGAAACTGTGGATTTAAAGAATTTATTTTATTTCTTTTTCTATTTTTAAAATTTTTTTAAAATTTATTTTAATTTTACTTTCATGTTGATGCCTCCTCTCTGTTCTCCCTCCTCCAAAGGGACCCTCCTCATTGGGGAATGTGGGTCACGCATTATGAGGGTAGCCAATAGTTATGGGGGAGAGGCAATGTCTCTGTGCATAATGACCCAATTTGTGGCTCTAACACTCTTTCCGCCCCCCTCTTCCACGAATTTCCCTGAGCCATGTTGGGTTCATTTTAGTTCTACTTCAGTGATGAGTTCTTGGGAGCCTCCATGTCTCTGGATATCTGGTTAAGTAGGAGTTGAATGTTCTCTGTGTTTATCTCCTTCAGCCTTGTTCTCGTGTCAGGTTCACCAAGAAAGCTGCACTCTTGTCCATTTCCCCCATTACTCTATGGTTTTAGCTGGCTATAAGAGGGCCTACGCATATAAAATTCTCTCTAAAATAATGGCCATCCCATCTATCTGGTGCTGACCTCTCTCTCCATTGGAGAATTTGCTTCTCTTTTTCTGTATTTTTTTAATATCAACAAATACAGAGAAAATTGTAAATACTCATAGTAGGAGCTTTCCCATGTGCTGCTATTTTATTTTTTTGCTCAACATGTACTTTAAGAGTAAAATGCCACACTGTAAAAAAAAGAAAAAAAAATGTATAGAAATATTTATATAATAGAAAAACTCATGTTCTAATATTCTGAATGCTCCAATCACATTTTTATGAGGAAAGCTGAGAATAGTATGTTAAAGCAAGGTCCCAAGGACAGTCCATGGGAACACTTGTTCCCACTGTTATTGATGGAATGGCCCAAATGCAGCGTGACTTTTCTATGCTATAAGAAATACTCTAGCCTCTGGGTAGAAATCCATCCATTATACACCAATGCTTATCTGCAGGCCATTTGGCACATTCTGTCCAAGTTTGGAAAACCATCTAGCCTCACTCAGAACAGGAGAGCCATGTGCATGCACCAACATGCACACATGCATGACTTCACGAGGCAATGCATGTTCATATTTAATCATACAATACCCTGAGTGTTTAAAATCCAAAGCAGGAGTGCCCTGCCTCTTGCATCCCCACAGCACTGCCCATAAACAGGCACCCACTATTCACTGTGTTGGTAGTTTGTGCTGGTGGTCACCTCCCTTTCTCTACAGATACGCATTATGACCCCTCAGTTCTACCCAACATTTTTTAATTTGAACATCTAACCACACAACAGCAGGTGATGCTGTCTCCAGGTGATGGGCAGTTCACAGTTGAAGCTGAGGCAGACTGTTCTGAGCTTCATGGATCTGCTTTCTTATCAACAACAACAGCAGCAACAACAAAAACCTAAAGCAATGGATCCACCTTTGGTAAACTTGCAAGAAGAATGTGTTGTTTTGGACCTGGAGAAGTATGAGGTTTTGCCTTACTATCAAGGGGTATGACAGTATAGACTAGAAAACCAGCGCCTTGCTGACAATCTTGGTAGCTCCGCTAATGAGAAAGGGATAAATAGAAGCCGGGGAGCATTCTAGGTCATTTCATCATCATCCCTTTCCACAACCTCTCGAGTCACCTTAGACAACCGTAAACAGTTGTTCACATGGGAAGACCATTATATTCTGAACAAAGAAGAAAGAGCTCCACCGACTGTGGGCACTGCCTTGAGAGAATCATAGTTACATTCTTCTCCCTGTGGCAGTTTTATTTGATAGTGGCATTTAGCAATGCCACCCTCACAAAGTTTCCTGGTGCTTTACTCATGAGCCACTTGAAAGTGAGCTCCTAGGCCTTAATCAGTTATGTTGCTGCCCTCTGGACACCTTTCAGTCTGTTTTTAGTGTGTGAATCTTGAAGCTGCTTCTAGAGCAAGTTCTTCTATTAGCCAACTGTATGGCTGTGGTGTAGTCTTGAGCTGTTATAGGCATAGTTTCTTTGTGCGTCTGTATAATTCCTTTTAATAAGCAAAAGAAACACAAAACTACAGAACTACAGAAATCTTAAAAGCATTAAAATTCCATGTATTCCCAATGCCTAAATTGTCTTTTGTATAGCCAGACAGTGCCACTTGGGGCCTGTGTTTTAAAGAAGCAGGGAATTGGACGGGGACACCAGTGTGTCTGACTGAGTTGTTAACACTTTGGATCTCTATGCTTTTCAGGGCTGGAGAGATGGCTTAGCAGTTAAGGCACTTGCCTGCAAAGGCAAAGGACCCAGGTTCAGTTCCCCAGGACCCACATAAGCCAGATGCACAAGGTGGCGCATGTGTCTGGAGTTCGTTTGCAGTGGCTGGAGGCCTTGGCACACCCATTCTCTCTCTATCTCAATCTCTCTCTCTTTCTCTCCCTCTGCCTCTTTCTGTTAAATAAATAAATAAATAAATAAATAAATAAATAAAATAAAATAAAACATTACAAAAAAAAATCCTAAACTAGCCTTGTACTCATGTATTTTGAGGCTGCCTTATCACTTTGGGCTCATTTGGTATTTATCACAGGAAATAATGATCATTTTATGCACACACCCACACACTTTGTACTGCATTCTGAACTTGTTTTTCCAAAATTCAGCTGCTTGTTGCTTATTAAACTGTTATTTTTCTGGTTGGTTTTCTTTGATCAAACAAACAATTCAGAATCATTTGTGAAAAAGATATTTTAAAAGGTATAAATATGAATGAAAAATCAATTATTCTTTCAACCCTAACACAATATTGCTATGCTTTGGTCTAAATCATTTTAGACCAGATATCATTATATCACACACACACACACACACACACACACACACAAAACGCACACATTTACATACACACATATGCGTACATGCACTTATGCTCATAATCAGATTTAAGAGAGATAAAAAGCCATTTAAATAATCTGATTTATGTGATGCAGGGTGACTGATGTCTTTGTGGATCAGAAGGGTGGGTTTAAGAGTCAATGGCTTCAGTGGCTGGGCACTGCCAAAGACCTGCTCATGCTGGCATTCGTCACTCTATTTCCTAAGATATCAATTTCATGAAAGGCTACTCGTTTGTTTTATGGCATCAGGATGGGTCCTGTTGCAGTCAGATTCACATTGCTGACAGAAATCACCTGACCAAGAATAGCTTTTGGAAAAAGAAAAGAAAAAGATTCATTTGGCTTATAGACTCAAGGGGAAGCTCCATGATGGCAGGGGAAAACAATGGCATGAGCAGAGGGTGGCCATCATACTCTGGCCAATATAAGGTGGACAATAGCAACAGGAGAGTGTGCCAAACACTGGGAAGGAGAAACTGGCTATAATACCCATAAGCCTCCCTGCCGCTGTTTCCACCTGCTGTGGCAGAGGTGATGTTCAGCCTCTGTTCATGCCATGCTTTCCTCTGCCATCATGAAGCTTCCCCCAGAAGCCAAATTTTGGCTTCCCTTGTAATTCAAAATAAACACCTCTCCTCCTATCACCTGTGTGCTTTATCCCAGCAATGAGAAAGTGATGACAACAGAGAATTGGAACCAGTGGAGTGGTTTGTTGCTGCTGGAAACCTGACTATGTGCTTTTGAACTTTTAGAACTGATTTACAGGAGGAATGTGGAAGGATTTGAAAGCTTGGCCTAAGAGCTGCCTTCTAGTGCTGTAAACAGAGTTGAAAGACCTAGATGCAGAAAAAAAACTATGGACTATGCAAACTTGTCTTACAAGGAGGAAGAAAAGAGCTTTTTCTGCTGGACTGGGCTAGAGATAGTTTGGATGACAGGCTTGCTGTATTCTTCCCATATCCTGAGGATTTCTGCAGGGTTGTGTTGCATGGAAATGGACTGATGTCAGCAGAAGGCTATTACACAAAAAGAAATGAAACTAACAGGCTGGAGAGAGTGCCCATTCAGCTGCAATTGTTTGAGAGATTACAATCATTGAGACTGGGACAGCTGTTCTACATTGGGTGACTAGAAGGAATGTTGACTCTTTTGAAAGCAGGGAGCCTGGATGCTGAAGGAGTGTCCTGCTCTTCAATCTCAACTTTATTGCCTCCTGGATTGACAAGTATAGTAGCCCTCCTAGTAGTACTAGAGTATAATAAATACAAGAAAGAGGGCTAGAGGGATGGCTTAGTGGGTAAGGTGTTTGTCTGCAAAGCTAAAGGACCCAGATTCAATTCCACAGGACCCACATTAGCCAGATGCACAAGGGGACACATGCCTCTGGAGTTTGTTTGCAGTGGCTGGAGGCCCTGGCATGCCCATTCTCTCTCTCTCCCCCCTTCTTTCTCTGTCAAATAAATAAATGCAGGAAAGAGCTGGTCATTGGATTTACAATGTGGTTTGCATTTTGGAAATGGCCACTGGACAATGTGAGTCAAAGTTATTGGAAGTCCCTATGTGGAGGTCTGATGAAGCCATGAGGATGAACTGTGCATTGCAGTGGAAACCCCTGGATATTCCAAAACTATGAGGATGGCTGCCAATGAGAGCTGCCAGCTCAGAATGGACTGTTCCCTGTTGTGTGAACAGCTGGAGGGGTGGAATTAGAACTCCAGAGACTTCATCACTGGTTGCAGATGTTGAAATTGGAGCTACAGGATTTGATGCTTGCCCTGTTTGTTTTAGATCTTGCATTGGTTCAATCTTTTCTTGTAATGCCAACTTTTATATTGTGAATGTATACGCTGTGCCATTATGTTATTTTGGTTTTACAGGTCACAGTTATGAGACCTAAACTACTGGGATGTTTGACCAGCATTGAGATTGGTAAAGACTATGGGGACTTTTAAAGTTGAATTGAATGGATTGAATTTTACATCATGGATGGTAATCAGTTTATGGGGGCCAGGGGCAGAATGTGGTGGTTTCAATTAGGTACCTCCCATAAACTCATGTATTTTGAATTCTTCATTCTCAGCCAATGGCAATTTGAGAGGTGGAGTCTTGTTGGAGGAGGTATGTTGTTGGGGGTGAGTTTAGGGGTGCTATAGCCCAGTATCCTTTGCTAGAGTTCTGCTCACGCTCCTGGTAATGTTTGCCACGTGCTATGGCAGAAGTCATGTCCAGCCTCTGCTCTACCATCTTCCCCCTGCCATCATAGACCTTCCTCTGAAGACTATAAGCCAAAATATACAATTTTCCTCCCATCATCTGCTTTTTGGTTTTGTGCTTTGTGCCAGCAATGAGAAGGTAGGTACAACAGAAGTATTGAAATGCTAGAAAATAAACTAAAAGCTAGTCCGCTTCATCAACCAGTTTAGTTCTTTCCACTCACTTACTGATACAAAGGGCACCACTTGGTCACCTGTTCTGTTCTGTGAGGAGGCTTCAGAGTTTGACAGCAGCAGAAAGCACCAGCTATGCCTATAATAGCCATCCGTGACTGAAGGTTATACACATGACAGTAAAAACAGATTCCTTCCTCCTATGGGAGAAGTCAAGTGCAGGGAACTTAGATTCAGGTTGGAGTACTGTATGGGATCACATGATAAATGAAGGAATGAATTCGTGTTATTTTTGCATCTGTTTAGAAGTTTTCAAAGCTGTGACAAGCTCCATAATGACATGAGATGCACTTTGACTAAACTGACATGTACTTGGTAGTCTTTTTATTCTCCACACAACTGTCTCACTTCCTTTTACTGTTTCATTACCCCAGGAAGATACCACAATTATACATATATTCATGCATGTCCACACACATATACACAGGGATGCACACATGTGTGAGCATGTGCACTATACACATGCATCTCTTTAGCAGTAGATAATCAAAAAAATAGGAATAAATTGTTTTGTCAATGCTTCTTAATCCCAAAGGCCATCAAACACATCTATATGCTCCAGCGCAACTTGTAAGGTCTTGGTTACAGTTATCTGTAGCCTCGCTCCACCCTGACAGAAATGGTCATAATGGTAGCTAGTGTATCGCCAAGACTGCATGAGTGTCCGAGACATGGTAGGAGGATCTTAAAATGCTCCGCACACTGAGCACCCCACAGCCTCTGGTTCTCTGAAGTGTAGTGAGGACTTGCTGACCCGACAACCTGAGCAGCAAGGTGGAACATCTAGTCAGATCGAGGTCTGAAGGAGAAGACAATTTCCAGTCAGCAGGGAAGAACTGATTGCCTGTGCTTAGCACCATCACAGGACAAAGTCCTCTCATGAGTAACAGTGGCACATCAACAATGATTTTCCATAGGGTTGGACATCCTTGTCTGAAAGAGTGCTATATGTTCTTCAGGAGTATATGGAAGGAGTATGAGAAGCCATTCTATAAGATTCAGATGCTTCTGTAAAGTCCACCTGCCTCCAGAGTCCAATAAGGAGGACTTGAGTGTGGATACTGACCTTCCGGGTCTGTAGATCTGCCCAGCATCCTCTGAAGTGCCTGACTCTACTTGAAGAGAAAGTCTTGCCCTTCAGGCTTGGGCTAGCCAGACTCAGTTGTGTTGAGAGTCAGGAAGTTGCTACAAGCACAGCCTGAGATTAGGAGGCAAAGAAAAAAAAATGGAACAACGAGTGGGCTGAGGGCCTCTTCTGCTGAGGAGGACGGGAGTGATTCATCCCCTGCAGCTGCTCCTTGACCTTGGTTCACCTCCAGAGTGGCTCAGGGGCAGAGACCCTGACTCAGAGAGATTCCATGTCAGGGTTTATTTAGCCTTGGGTAGCCACAGCCTCTGCAGATGATGGTGTGAGTGCTTGACAAGAACAACCTGAAATTTTCTAAGTGCTTATTTGTCTATGGACAAATGATGATATGTCTTGTCTACTCCTGCTGTATTTTATGATTGTATTATTACATGAAATCCTCATATACTTGTAAGAAGCCAAAGATGATCTACAAACAAGCCTCACTTTAGAAATCACCCTCTGTTCTTGTGAGTGGCTATATTTTACCCTGGAGGGACAGTAATCCATGCGATTATTCCAGGAGCCAGGCATCCTGGCTCTCTGTGTACCTCTTGTGATTCTTTGCCCCTTGTGCATTCCCTTTCGTTGCCCAGAAGTTTCAGACAGATGCCCTTCTTCAGAGGGTGGTACCAAACCATAAGAGTAGCTTCTTTGTCACTAAAGAAGTATGAGACTTCACTCTTGCCACGTGAGGACAGCGCTCCTCCCCTGCTTTCTTTCAGCTGCCTGATGGAGCGTGAAACAGAAATCCCCATGAAGGGAATGCTGAGCTAATTTATATCTCAGTTCAAACAGCTTTTTAGAATAACTGAAGACACAAAAACAAAAACTTACAAAGGTAATACTGAGAGTTCCCGCATGTTCCATGTCTACCTCTTGTACTGGTGACATCTTCTGTTCCTATGGGGTGTGTGTGTGTGTGTGTGTGTGTGTGTGTGTGTGTGTGTGTTGGTTTGGTTTTATGTTTTTTTTTTTTTTTTTTTTTTTTTTTTTTGAGGTAGGGTCTCACTCTAACTCAGGCTGACCTGGATACTCTGTAGCTTTAGGCTGGCCTCAACTCATGGTGAATCTCCCACCCCAGCCTCCTGATGTCACTATGGTATTTGCGTCACAATTGAAAAATCAGCATAGATCACGACTGTGAGCTAATTAATGTTTATATCTTGTTCTGATTTCCTTGGTTCTTATATGTGTCTTTTTCTATTCAAGTGTCCTCTAAAGCACTCCACATGTATTAGTCACTTTTGCATTGCTGTGACTAAAATAGCTAATAGAAATAACAAAAGAGAGAAAGGATTTATTTTGGCTCATAGTTTTGGAGCATTTTGTGATTCATTATATCAGGAGAAGGAATGGTGAAGCAGTTCTGTCCTTCGTAGTGGGAGCAAGAAGTGTGGGTTCCTCATATAGTTGTAGAACAGCCAGCAGAGAGGGTGTTGGAAGCAGCAACCAGCTTATGACCTTCAGGTGTCAACCCCTTATGACTCACTTCCACCAGCCAGGACTGGGGGTCCAAAATATAAAACACAAGCCTGTGAGAACATTTCAGTTTCCAGTTCTAACACATCACATTTAGACAGCCCCTTAGGGGCCTCTCAACCCTTACAGTTTCTGCAACTGTTCATGCTTTTGGTGACCTTGACAGTCTTAGGAGGACCAGTCAGGTAGTCTGCCCTTTCTACTTTCATTTTGCTGTTTTTTTTTTTCTCAAAAGACCAAACCAAAGGTTTAAAGAGGAAGACTCCAGAGGCAAGATGTCCAACTCAGCTCATGTGGACACATATAATAGCAGTATGGGCCACCCATGTGGCTCAACACTGATGCTGACCTTGATCACCAGACCCAGGAGTACCTCCCGATTTTCCACTGTCGTCACTTCTCACCTCTGCACGCCACCCTTGGGAGGGGAAAATGCTACTTCCTGGCTGAGAGAGAATATTTAACTCCCTCATTATTTATTCATTCAATAATTAATTTTTGTCACTATAGATATATTAACATGTATCCTCGATTTGGGTCATTGTCCAAACCTGCTCTGCTTTTCGGTTACTTAACTTGCTCCATAGTTGGCCAGCACAGCTCTCTCCATTGGATCTTGTGCCTTCTAGCCTGTGACTGATAGGTAGGATTTTTGATCTGTTTCCATATAGGCCCTTCCTTCCTTGCTGGCACTGAAAATTTCTTCAGACTCTATACCTTTGTTCTGCTTCAGCCTCAGAATCCCTAGTTCTGCAGGGGGTGCAGACTTTCATTGCAGAGTGGTGTCGCACCCCAGGACTTGGGTACAGGGTATGCTTAGTGCTATTAGGGTGTCATTGTTTCTAGGCCCTCTCGCTGGTGTCAGATCAAGAAAATATAGACCTGTATAGAAACTATAAATGTGTGCACACGTACACTTCCAAGGTTTCCTTTAGTAGATTATCATTAACTATGGGACTTCCTCAATCCAGAAAAGAATGCAGGGTGAGGTGGAGGATGGAGTAGCAACACAGTGGTTACTAAACTGGTAACTGAAAGCATTTCTCCAAACCAGAAGCCACACTGAGCTTTGCAGAGCAAGTATGTCTGCAATTTATAAATACCCTCAAAGTCTTAATCAGCACAGTGTCAGGATGTTCCAGGGCACTGGCTTCTCAGCCTCACATTGAAGCCCAAGGTAACATGTGCACCAACCTTGGCTATAGCAGGGCCACTTTTCTGGATTGCTTCCATAGCCCCTGTGTCAGGGAGTAGAACAAAGGAACATTGGATTATTATCCCACACTTCTTCCTCCAAAATCGCCCTGAACGATGGTTTGTGTGCAACCATGATCTTACTATTGTGACTCTTTGCTTCACACTGCAGAAATCAGCATGCACCTGATTTCTTTTTTAAAATTTTTTTTCTGTTATTATCTATTTTTTAATGAACATGATTGTGAAGTTTAAATTAATTTAAAAATAACTGTATGAACTCTGGCAGACTGATTTCTAATGCCGTGCAATGACACTATGAGGGCATCATACATTGTTTTATTTATCAAATATAGTAGGTAAAGTTCATGGGGGCCTTTGTGTCATTGATGGTATGAGTAGAATTATTGACAACTTCTATACTTAAATACAAAACCCCCATAATATTTCCCTCCCCTCCCCCCATTCCCTTTTAGAACTCCATTCTCCGTCATATCCCCCCTTTCTCTCCATTAGTCTCTCTTTTTAATTTGATGTCATCATCTTTTTCTTCTATTATGAGGGTCTTGTGAAGGTATTGTATATTCTTTGTAATAACTCAAGTGATTAGCAAAATGGTTCCCCTTTCAAAGGAAGCGAATTTAGTTGAGTCCGACTTTATAAAATTATCTAACAGGCTGCAATAGACCAACTCACGAGGAGCTTTGCCTACAACTTGAGATCCCCATGGAATACTGACTTATTGGTCATAGTTTTCATATGGAAATACATTGATTCACTTATTCATCAGTACTGAAGATGGACTTCAGGGCCTCACTACCCTTGAACTACAACCATAGCCCCTGAGTGGAGCCTGTTGTCAAGGCTCCAAGCTCTGTCACATGAAATTCACTCTTCTCCCAGTTACAGCACTGTCCCTCACTAGCCAAAGCCTCTTCACAACTTAGCAGTGGCACTAAGCATATTGCCAGGAGTAGAGACAACAGGCATAGGCTCACAGTCCCCTTTGTGCCTTGTGCACTTGAGTTCCTTGGATGATCTTCTCTTCCCTTTTGTCTCACCAGTGACTTTGCAATGGGCTGCTTTGTCTCCTGGTCCCACTGTCAAGAAAGGAGACTGGAGAAAATCCAGTTGTGTATGCTTTAATGACACTCATTGAAATACGTGTTTATTTAGGGAGAAGATGTGTGACTATGTGCCCTGAGATCCCCTGGTGAGTGTGGTTGTCTAAAAACAGCCTTCTTTGCCTGCACCTCTCACAAGTGCCTCCCTGCCTTGCTGTCTGTGGGTCTCATCACTGTCCTCCCTCCCACCAGTAAGCAGCCTGTCTTAGGGCTGAGTGCATTTGTCTGCAGTGCACTCCCTGAAATAGTTGTCTTTGTTGTGACTAAGATGTTCAGGTCTTTTTTCAGAAGCACACTTATTTGATTGACTGATGGACCTGTAAGTTATTTTTGAACTGGGTTGTTTCTATTTCTGATGTAAGTTGCTGTTGCTACAGGCTACATAATTTCTCAACCCACTCTTTCTATTTGATAACCTAGGCCAAGAAAGTAAACTGTTCAGTTGTAAGGTCTACTTTTTTTTTTTTTTCCAGAAATATTCATGGTCAGAACCCAACACTGGGCATTTACCCCAAACATTCAATTACCCTAGTTGGAGGCATAAAATAACACGTCAGCAACTTTGTGCCAAGGCTTCTCATGGGGAATCTTCTTTAGGATTCTTTTTCTAGAGGGAAATACACACACACACACACACACACTCACATACACACACACACACACACACACACACACACACACACACACGCTCATGTGGTCCTTTGGTCAATCATTCTGTGTCTCACAGAATGTCAAGGGATATATGGTGAATAATAAGATGATCTGGACATTTTTAAATTAATGACTACATTGAATGTGGTGATTGGGTTTACCCGGTGACTAAAGTTTGATCAATAAAGTTATTCTCACTGTACATTTTAACTGAAAACATAAAGAGACAAATGCCATGAGAGCTTGGAAAAACAGAACTGTGCCTATAGACCTAGCAGTAGAAATGCTGAATTTCTCTGTTTACTCATGCAGTTTGCATGTGCAGTGACATATACAGATGTTACTTTGTTTTTTAAAACATTTTATTGATTTTATTTTCAAGCAGAGAGAAAGACAGGCACAGAGAGAGAGAGAGTGAATGGACACGTTAGGGCCTCCAGCTGTTGCAAATCAACTCCAGATATATGTGCCTCTATGTACGTCAGGCATCATGTGGATACTAGGGAATCAAATTCAGGTTGTTAGGCTTTGCAGGCAAGTGCTTTAACTGCTGAGCCATTTCTCCAGCCTGTATTTCACTGTCTGTAGCATTTACTTCTCATTGCTGGGACAAAACACCCCACCAGAAGCAGCTTATGAAAGGATAGGGTTGATTTCAGGTGTAAGGCTTCGAGAGGAAGTTTCCTCTCAGGAAAAACAAGGGAGGAGGAGACACCTAGGAGTGACATCACCACATATCAGCAGGGAGAAAGTAAAGAAGTGAGCTCAGCTAGTACTGACAAACTGGGCTGAACTATTAAATCCTAAGGCTCACCCCAGTGACATGTCCCCTCCAAGGCTCTACCTCCCAGAGATCTCACCAGCTGGGGCTTAATCCAAAACACTGAAGCTATGGGAAACATTTTACTTTCAAACCATCATACACTCTTACCCAGTTCCCCTTCAAAAGGAAGGGAAAATGAGACTCTTTTTAAAATAAAATTATTTTCATTATTGCAAAATTACCTTTGTTCACAAAAAAAAAAAAGATGTGAGGGTTTCTCTATATATTATGTCTGTTTTATTCATATTATTGTGATTATATGTTATAATGAAATGTAACAGAATGGGAAATAGTCATACATTATTATTTACAAAAGTCACACTTTATGAAGATTTTTTTTTTTTTTTAGTTTTTGCTTAATGTCCTTTTTCTATCCCAGAATCCCATCCAAGATACCATGTTGTATGTAGTTGACATTTCCTTTCATACAATGGTAGAAGGTAACCATTTATTTGACATTTGTTACTTTTGGTGATCTATAACTGTAACATTTTGAGGCATTCTGGAAGGTTTTGGTGCTAAATTCCTCACTTAAGTATGTCTGATTTTTTTCACAGTCCCATTATATCCATGAATTTTGGGGAGGAAGGCCACAGAGTAAGTTGGCATTCTCATCTCATCATGTCGATGGTTAGTACTAACAGAGTGATTCCTGCTGAGTGGTCTGTTCCACTGTTAAGATCTTTTCCACTATTTCCACACTGTCCTCTTTCAAACATCTCTCTGTTCAGCTGCATGCAGGATTGTGTGATGTTCATGTAAGTTGCTTGCATAGGATATCTAAATCATTTACTGATGCAAGTATGGCCTTGTGAATATTTGTTTTGTACTCTGAGAAACAGCATTTTATTCATCTTGTTGCTCAAATTAGAACCAAAATATTTTATTTCATTGCTTTGATATGTTCTTTTTTTGTTGTTAAAATTCATTTTCTTAAAGTTCATCAATATGTACAAAAGTTTTATAAAGGAGGGCTGGAGAGATGGCTTAGTGGTTAAGGTGCCTGCCTGCTAAGCCTAAGAACGCTGGTTCCAATCTCCAGTGGTTCCAATCTCCAGGTCCCACGTTTAGCCAGATGCAGTGATTCAAGGGCGCAATACCACACTTGCCCACAAGGGTAGCACGCATCTGCAGTTTGTTCACAGCAGGTGAGAGACTGCTGGCGTGCCCATCTCTGTCTCCCTCTCCCTCTCTGTCTGTCTCTCTCTGTGTCTCTCTCCAAAAATACATAAAATAATAAAAAAAAATTTTAAGTTTTATAAAGGTAATTTTAATAATCTAATTGGGAATCATTGTTTAATTTTGATTTTTCTTTTATGGTTGTCTTATAGAATGTAGCCACATTATTATCAGAAAATTACAAGATCAATTGGACTTATATTTTCTTAGTGTCAAAATTTCTACAAAAATTAAATATAAAATAATTTTGCTGATGAGCACTCTTCATACCCTTAATACATTGTTCATAGTTATTTAAGAAGTGTTTACTTAAAGCTTAATTATATGACTAAAGTTTTTAATCTGGGGCTGGAGAGATAGCCTAGGAGTTAAGGTGCTTGCCTGCAAAACCCAATGACTTGATTCTGATTGCCCAGTATCCACATAAAGGATTTTGTCTACAGTGGCAAGAGGTCCTGGCAAACCCATTCTCTCTCCTTACCCGTCTTTGAAAATAAATAAATAAATTTCTTAATCTGATTGCTGTTAAGTTGGTAGGCACATCTTTTTAAACAAATTTATCCTGTAAAGAACATAAGCTTTATGACAGATAAGTGTGTTAGATAATAAACATAATTTTAATTGCAGGTGTTAGGAGCAGTTAACCTTTCAGGTATAAAAGAGTAAAATGCAGGAAGATCACTACTTTTTGCAAGAGAAAAAAAAAATCTCAAAAGGAGGATTAAATACTCATAGAGAAATCTTTTGAAACCTTGGAAGAGCTAATGAATCACACACATGACAGGGGAACTGAGATCTCATAGACAGGACACTGAGATTCTGGGGTATTGTTACCCTGGGAGTATTTGTTTAACCCAGGCAAGAGAATGTGAACATGTAAGCTTTTCCCTAGCAAAAGATCATTGCAGAATATGGAGGAGCCGAGAGCCTAAGAATCCAGTGAAACCAGACACAAAGTTGGAGTTGAAAGGCCAGTATGTCAGTGGGAAGTAGTGTAAAGAAGCCCATGACAGTGACATTGCAAGGAAAACAGATGGTTCTGGAAAGAATTATATGAAAGTGGTAACCCAGAATCATATTAAAGAGGTAACTCAGAAAGGTCAAAACTACATGTTTTCTCTCATAGTGAATCCTATCTTGCATGTATATAAAGGAGAGCAAATGTTGGTAAAACTTAAAAAGTTAGAAAGGTGAAAAAGACTGGATAAAAAAGAGGTGATGAAGAAATGGTTGGGGAAAGGCAACAGGACACATATAACATGTAAGACACACAGGTAACTAACACAGGCTAAATACAAGGAAAGACGCACTGAGAACCAAAGATAATGTAGAAAATTCATCTAGAAAAAAAAAACCTTCTTCAAAATGCAAATGATAAAATTATTACAAAAGACTTTTCTTTAGTATTTAAATAGCGCCTTTGAAGTGCTAAAAAAACACAAGTTGGGGTTAGGGAGATGGATCAGTGGATAAACGTGCAGGCAAGTATAAGGAGCAGTATTCCAGTCCCAGCACCCATGTAAATGTTGGGTGTATGTAGCAGCTGATCAGTAATCCAACACCCATGGAGGCAAAAAAGATTGGGGATTCCCAGGGCCAGCTGTGTAACTAGGCTAAAATTGTGAGCTTTGGGTTCAACTGAGAGACACTGTCATCATAATTAGACAGGACATGAACTTTTTCTGTATGTGTGAGAGCATGCACGTACACACATGTGCACCCACATGTACATATGCATGCATACCATGCATGCACACTGTGTACACATACGCAAAATTAACTTGCAATCTAGAATTATATATTTCTCAAAATATCCTTTAACAATGCATGCAAAAAAATGCGGTTTTCAGACAGAGCGAAATGTGGGGACTAGGTTGGCACATAAACTAGACTCCTCAAAGAAAAGAAAGTGGCTCAGAGAGAAACAGGAAAATGCAAGAAAGAATGAGAGATGAAGTATAAGGGTAAATGTGAATTTACTATACAAATCAATAAAATAGGTCTTTCTGGGTTATACAAAATAATGGAACTTAAAGGCAAAACAATAGATCAGAGGAAGGTCAAGGATTTATTTAAATCCTTTCAGGTAGTAAAAAAGTCAAGCGTACGTGATATCTGAGGGGAAGTTAATCTTGAAAAAATAATAAATAATCATTTAATTGAAAGGAAAACTATTGCATAATCAATTTACACAAATAAAAATGACAAAACAGAACAGCAAATATACAGATGGGTCAAAGAGAAAAAAATGATATATGAAAAAGCAAATATAATAGTCATTGTATAAAAATGGAGTAGACTAAACATTACCATAAAAAGTGTACGATTCTGGGTCTGGGATGTAATATGATGGGACAGTGCTGGCCTAGCACGAACAAGCCTTGGGCTCAATGCCCAGCCCTGCAAAAGCAAAGTCCAAGATTCTTCAAGTGGATAAGACAAGTATAACTTAACGACATTTGCTTATAGAAGAATTATGTCACTGTAACACAAGTGTACAGACGTTTGTAAATGAAAGAATGAAGCAAGGATCTACCACATCGGTGATAACAGAGGAGTTCCTGTACCTTCACCACACCTGGCACAGCTGACTGCAGCAGTCAGCTTTGCATCACTGGAACAGGCTACTTACTATTTAGGGAAATGAGAAGTCCACTTTAGCTCACAGTTATGGAAATTCAGGTCTATGATGGACTTAGGGACTTGCATCACGGGTTCGGACCTCTGGGCAACACAGCACATCAGGACAAGAATGTGATGGAGTGAGTGCTCATGTGATGAGCTAGGAAACAGAGAAAGGGAGGACTGGCCACACCTCCACCCAGCCTTTTCTCTTAAACATTCACAGCATATCCTAGCATCACTCCCTGAGGACTAACCTTGTAGTAAACATGGACCTTTGGGGGATATGCATACAAACCAAAGCCTAGAGTTTAAGGCAAATGACATAAACAATCAGGATGCTATGTTAAATAAGAAAATGACAATTCTAAATATTCAAAATAAATATGATAAATATGTAAACAATATGTTATGAACAAACAATGACAGAAAGTATAAAATAAATGAACATAAAGGAAACATGGATAGAAGTGAAAACAATGTAGGAAAACTTAATTTTTAGTAGGAGAGTTTAGCACATCCTTTTTCCAGATAATAAACGACGAAAATAAGAAAGATAGGAATACAGGGCCAGATTTGGTCTAATTGCAACATTATAGAATACTACAACTGGCAGTGACTAAATGAAACTTCTTTATGTCAGTATGGATCACATTACCAAAATAATCAATAACTAAATGAGAACAGGAATAAATTGGATACTAATAACATAAATAAAAGTAAGAATTTGGTTAAAATCAGCTAGTGTAAGTATGTAAGAAACAAATAAAATATTTATAAATAAGAAATGCATGTGGACTATAGTTAATAATTGTTACTGAAAACAAGTCTAGAAACATTACATTCACAATGAGTTAAAGTGCTTACCTGTGGTCTGGTCACTCAGTGTAACTCACTGTGTTTGCAGAGAGCAAGGGGAAAATGATAATCACAGCAACTGTCAAATTACACGTCTTCTACAGTTCAATAGACAGCCTCTTAACAGCTTTGGTAGACTGAGATTAGGAGGAAATTTCCTTGATTTAATGAAGAGTGTCTAAAAATGTCTCCTATATCCAGTGATGAATAATTAAAGGCTTACTCCTTGAATATGGGAAGGAGACACGGGTTTTCTACACCACTTCTATCCATCATGTTACAAAGAAGGATAGAGCGGGATTTTGTAATGATTTAAAAGGATGTGCAGAGAGCTGGAGAGATGGCTTAGCAGTTAAGGCATATGCCTGTGAAGCCTAAGGACCCCGGTTAGATTCTCCAGGTCCCACATAAGCCAGATGTGCATGGTGGCACATGTGTCTGGAGTTCATTTGCAGTGGCTAGAGGCCCTGGTGCACCCATTCTCACTCTCTTTCTGTCTTCACCTCTCTCTGTCTCTAATAAATAAATAATTAAATAAAAATAAAATAATATTTTTTTTTAAAAAAGGGATGTGCATAAACAGAGGATTGTGTAGATAGAAAATTTCAAGGTCTATGGACAAATAGTAACATCCATAAGTACATATGGCAAAAATCCTTCTATAAAATATCAATATAAAATCAATAGCCAACAAAAGTAAAAATTTAAATTATTGTGTACTGTTGTATAAAGGTAAATAGGAATAAATGTAACAGATGATGTGCAGGACCTCCCTGCCAACTGAGAAAGCATAATAAAAAGCAGTTCAAGGGCTGGGGGAGATGGATTAGTGGTTAAGGTATTTGCCTGCAATGCCAAAGGACCCAGGTTCAATTCCCTAGGACCCACATATGTCAGATGCATGAGTTGATGCATGTATCTGGAGTTCGTTTACAGTGGCTGGAGGCCCTGGCATGCCTATTTTCTCACTCTCCCCCCCCAAAAAAATAAACAAATAAAAATACAAAAAAAATATTAAGAAGCAGTTCAACCCCTAACCATGTCTGGAACGAGAAACATGGGTCTAGATTGTTTGTGCATACTCAATGCCATCCCAATTAACAGCTCAACAAATTCTGAGAAACTTCACGAAAGTCATTATAAATTGTACATGAAAAAGACAAAGGCCATAGATAGCCATGGTAACTCTGAGAAAGAAAAACAGCTGAAGGACTTACACAGTTGACAGGAGACCAAGCAAATGGCTAGAACTTCAGTAAGAGGGACTCATCTACGGTGGGAATGTAAATTTTACAGTGTGAAACAGAAAAGGAAAACACTGGACAATATGCAATCAGAGTCAGCAATATGCAGCTCTATGGAGATGGAGTTGTTAAACAGGTCAAATGAATAAGAGATGTTAGAAATAATAGTTGACAGAACATGAGAGCTTTCTGTGAGTGTGTCTAAAGTCTATTCCCTGACCTTTCCAGTGGTGCATAGCCACCTTGCCATTGTTAAAACTTGACCAAGTGCCACAGCTCAATAATAATTTTGCTAGAGCTCAGATAGGAGGGAGATGAGAAATGTGTCCTGAGGGAACATACACTACTTCAGGAGATGTGCTGTGAAAAGTGATGACACGAACAGCAGAGGCATCTGGCTGCATCTCAGTGATGGAGTGGATCCGGTCCGCCCTGCCACAGCAGAGGCTGTCGCAAGTCCTTCTGTGGGCTCAGAGCCAACCCCAGATAAGCCGTAGCAGAACTCTGTCCAATTTCTTAATGCAAAAGTGCAGCTTTCATTTTAAAGGCTCATTTTCACCATCCTCTTAAGTCTCTGTTGGGCTGGGATCTTTTCTTCCCTTTCCTCTGTGTTGACTAATCCTCGCAAACACTGAAAGCCATCTTACAGAAGCATGAAATGAGTTTTCACGCATTTCCATCTCTGCAATGGGCTTCAGAATTGTTTTGGAGACTGAGGACATGGCCTGTTCATTCTTTTTCAAGCTCTTCTGTGCCTGGACATTAGCTTTAGTGCATCTCAAAACACTGTGGACGTTACTGTAAAACAAAGTACATCCGTCAGGTTATATCATTTCCTATCCATTGTCAACTAAAAACTGTGACATTATGCTTATCCTACAGAGTTCTTTTATTTTCTTGATAGACTGTCATTCATTTTTGTAATATTTTATTATTATGTTTTGTTATTTAAGAAGTGTATAGGCCATGTCTCCTGTATATGTGTGTGTGTGTGCACGTGTGTGTGTATAAGTGTATATATTCACAGTACACTGATGAAATACCCTTTCCCCATCCCTCACTCTACTCCTGCCTCCATGGGTCCTTCATGGGTTGACTGACCACTATATCATCTCTCCCACAACCAGGCTTGTGGAATCTTCAAATCCCTGAGTAAGAAAGATCTTGTCATTGCACACTTCATAGTTGAAACAAGTGGCATGCACAGTGTTTCTGTAGAAACCATGCACTAAGGCAGCACTATACAAAACCATCTCATTTTCACTCCTAATATCTCATGTGTCAAGTGTGCTCTACCTTTAATATGGGAATTTCTACACGGTCATTAGTGGATACAGCTGACTGCAATCTTCTCACTTCACCATACATCAAGAGCTGAGTCTCACCTGGGCTTCAATAATTCCTTTACTGTGGTAGCTTGCAGATACCTAGTAAAGAAGTTAGGTGATCCCATGGCACTTGTGAGCCACCTGGTACAGTCAGCTACCTAAAAGTATTCAGATGCAGCTTCTCTTGCCATATGCTTACCAGGCAGTCAATTCCAAACTGGAAAATATTTATAAAGGAGTCATGAGTGAAATTTTGTTAGAGTAAGCAGCAAACCAACTGGGAGGACCTCTTTGGTCTTCACGAGAGACATTCTTCATCTTGTGTCTGTAAGGTCAAGATGGGCTCCCAAAATGGAGTCGCCAGAGACAGAAGGAAGTGAATTATCCACACTCCTCAAGAAACGGCCCAGTCTTTATCTCTGCCTTGCCTGAAATGCCCCAGGTCATGGTTTCCAGCCCCCTTACTTTGTAAATCACCTAGTTACTGTTCTGATATCACACCCTGGCTATCTTAGATCTCTCCTAAAGGAACCTTTCTTGTTCATCTCTTCCTTTCCTCACTTTCCCCCAACTGACCCTATAAAGCCCACTACCTGAGGAACTCAGGTTGGCTGTGCTCCTTTCTTGTGAGTCAGACCTGGCAGCTTGTGTTTTTCATGAATAAAAGCTTTTATCTTTGCCTCAGAGTGGTTTGTGGGATCGTGGTCACTCCCAAACCTTACATCTGATGCCTGACTGGATAGGAGGCTTCTGGTTGCCCTCTTGGGCAGCCAGACCTCCTTTCCCCTGACCAGACCACTGAGCTGCCACTGACCCTCTGGAGGCTTCAGACCATCTCTGCCTGGTACCGGCTTTTAATGCCCACCACAATATGGCCTTGCTCTTCTTCCCTTCTCGTCTCCTCCCTCCCTCTCGTCAAGTGTCCATCTAGGGTTGGCCTGCCCTCAGGGTTAATCCCTACTCGTGGAAGCCATGCCAGCATGCCAGGCTATACCCCTTGGCTGCTTCTGGGCCCCAACTCCAGGTCTCCAGAAAGATGCACTCTCAACACCTTGGGTCTCTGGCTCTCTGGTCTACCGCACCCTAAGGGGCACCTTTTGGTTCAGTTGCACCATCTTGGGACACTCTCCTCCTCCCTCCTCTCCCCCTCCCTCCTGAGGTCTCATCTTTCTCCGCCAGCTGCTTTCACCATTGGGAGCAGTCACCCACCTTGCCACTAATAGGCTAAAATGCTGACAGTTTCCACCTGTACAGCCTCTGCCCACGTGGGAGGTGAAGGCCCTGTTCACTCTAATGGGCCAGGGGGTCATATTGATGTCCTGTGTAAACCCATCTTAAACCCTGGTTCCTTCCTACCTCCTGAGGTCTCATCTTTCTCTGCCAGCTGCTTTCACCATTGAGAGCACAGGTTCCATACATGGCAAAAGACAACAGGAAGTGGCTTCTGTAAAAATGGCGTTTTGCGCAGGCTTGATGTGACAAGAGTTACAGCCCCATGCTCGCGAGAAGCCTACTACGAGATGTCCTGTCCAGAGACAAGCTGTCATTGGTCACCAAAAGGGGACCGCCCCATGCAAAGATTAACAGCCCCTTAAAACCCATGTACACTTCCTGAATAAACGAGTTTGTGGGTTCTCGCTCCCACTTTCACCCAACTCCCGGAGTCTGTGTCGTGACTCCGCGCTGCTCACCCCAATTCGGCAGAGACCCTATCGTCCCTCCTGAGCTGGCCTTGGGGGGGACCCCAACATCTGGCGCCCGAACAGGGACCCTCTGCCCCGACGTCGGTGTTTTAGCGAGACACCCTATCCATGACCCCCCTGCCCCATCGGCATCTGGCGAGATGCCCCGTTGAACGTCCCATGAGCCGGTGAGCAGCCCCTCGGCGTTTGGCAGAACGGCAAAACGCCCAGTTCTTCGAGAAGCCCCCTCGGCGAGTAGCCCCCTTGGCGATGCCTCGTCCCTGAAAGTTCGACGAGCAAAGCGCCCAGTTCTTCATTGGTGAGAGAAAAATGGCTAACGGTTGCCTGTGGGTGAGCAGGCAGCCCCTTACCCCCCCCTTCTTTCTTTGTTTGTCCTCCCCTTCCCCCCCCAGTAAGGCACACACTGCCGCACGGCCCTAAGCCTGTGTTGGCCCCTCCCGCCACTAAGCACAAGACACGTGGGTCCTAAACAATCTATCCGTATGTCTCAGCTGGCCCCAGCGTTAGGACTTGTGGTTTGCATGATTATCCTCTGGTCTATCATCTTTGATCTGGGTTATTATTTTCTCAGTCTCTTTGATTCAGGAGTGTCCCAGCCCAGCCCCCCCATCAAACAACACCACGCGGCAATGGGCAACCTCCCTCCCCACCAGAGGATGCCGCAATTGCAAGCTCTTAAGGCCCTCCTTCTGCAATGTGGCTTAAAACAAAAGACCTGGGATGAAACTCTTGTTTAAAATTAAAACAAAAAGACTCCACTGTGGAGAACGTCATTTCGGCCCATAAGAAACGCTGTAAGGATCCTAAACTGGCTCTTCAAAGTTCGTTCCTCCCAGCCCCCTCCTACGGTAACTCGGATGAGGAGGAAGTCAAACTTTTACATTACAATAGACCACCACCACAACCCCCTCCTGCTACGGCCACAGTTGCAACCACCCCTCCCCCTCGTTACCCTTCCAGGGACCTCCCCCTGCTCAGTCCTGGACACACCCAGGTGACTGCCGGTTCCCTGACACGCCCCTTCGCTGCCTTCCCTGTTAACGTAGGGCCAGATGCCACAATCAGGCCATGGCTCCCCACCCCCCTCTTTGATCTGGCCCTCATCCATAAGGCAGCCCAGGAATCCGGTGTTGATTCTGCTTACTTTGAACAAGTCCTCTTACAATGGGCCATCCCACCTATAGTGACCTGGCTAAATCCCAGGCCCGCCAAAATCTTAGGGATGAAATTCCAATTACCTTGGACATACTCCTTGGCACAGGACCTTATACAAACCCTATATCCTGAGCTCTCGCTTGGCCAATTCAAACATTTAACCCGTACTTGTAAGGCATGTGCCCCCCTAGCCCCCCTGGGCCCCCTACAGCCTCAAGGAGTCAATCCTAGAGGCCTTACCCCAAATTCTATCTGGCAGATGGATGTTACCCACATACCTTCCTTTGGTAACCTCAAATATGTCCATGTCATTGTGGACACTTACTCTAAGCTTACTTTTGCTATTGCTCTCTCTGGGAAAAGGCATCCCATGTTATTAAGGCAACAAAAACGCTATGTTAGTCATGGGCGTGCCCTGGTCAATTAAAACAGACAATGGCCCTGCATACACATCTGCCCAATTCACATCCTTCATGGAATCTTGGGGAATAAAACACTCCCTTGGGAATCCCCTACAACCCACAAGGACAGGCCATCGTGGAAAGAACAAACCGGACCCTAAAGGAACTAATTATAAAACAAAAGTCCACTATGTCGCCCAAGGACCCCCACTTGGCCCTAGTGGAAGCTCTTTTCACCCTCAATTTTCTCACCTTTGATGAGGCAGGACTCTCCCAGCCTACAAACATTGGAGATCCCAACCAACCACGACACCCCCTTACCCTTAGTCCGCTGGAAAGATCCTCTTACTAATATTTGGAAGGGGCCCCACCCTCTTTTAACGCAGGGCCGAGGGTATGCTTGTGTCTTTCCAGAAACTTCACAGATCCCAGTTTGGGTTCCTGCCAGAAACGTCCGTCCAGCCACTGACTCAGCGACCAGCCTTACTGAAGAAGATGATGCCAGACCCCTCAGACTACATACAGGACTTTAAACTTAAACTTATTTCCCCCACCGGCCACTGACTCAGCAACCAGCCTTGCTGAAGAAGATGATGCCAGATCCCTCAGACTACATACAGGACTTTAAACTTATTTCCCTCCACCAGCCACTGACTCAGCGACCAGCCTTGCTGAAGAAGATGATGCCAGACCCCTCAGACTACATATGGGACTTTAAACTTATCCCCACCTACCTATAAATTCCTTTCCAACTCCTTTCATTACATTGAGCTGCTACCATTAAGGACACTCAATGCTACTGACTATGACGCTAGGGTGAACTCACCCAGCAACCTGTCCTACCCCAGTTCCTCTTCAGGCTCTCTAGTTGATTCTCGCTTGCTGGGACTGTTCACATGCCACAGAGCCACGCCCACTTGGCCCTTCCATGCCTCCTAGGCAACAGCCTCATATGTATGGTACAATACAGGCCTGGTCCTAGCCAGACCTCATGCTAAAAGCCATACCAGGCCATACCCCTCGGGTTTTCTCACCAGGATGGCAGCCAGCCCAGGACGGGTAAGATTCCATGAGATGGGGCAACCTAAGACAGGCACTGTCACATGTGATGATCCCTTGGGGCCTGGGTTCAACAATGGCTTTCCAAAAGCCATACCAGGCTATCCCCTCGGGTTTCCTCACCTAGGTGGCATTTGGCCCATGACGGGTAAGTCTCCATGAGATGGATCAACCTAAGACAGGCACTGTCACGTATGATGATCCCTTGGGGCCTGGGTTCAACAATGGCTTGGCAATAAACCATACCTCTCAGGGTTGCCAATAATAAAAACAAAAAGGAGGATATGTATGGCACAATACAGGCCTGGTCCTAGCCAGACCGCATGGCAAAAGACAACAGGAAGTGGCTTCTGTAAAAATGGCGTTTTGCGCAGGCTTGATGTGACAAGAGTTACAGCCCCATGCTCGCGAGAAGCCTACTACGAGATGTCCTGTCCAGAGACAAGCTGTCATTGGTCACCAAAAGGGGACCGCCCCATGCAAAGAAGATAACAGCCCCTTAAAACCCATGTACACTTCCTGAATAAACGAGTTTGTGGGTTCTCGCTCCCACTTTCACCCAACTCCCGGAGTCTGTGTCGTGACTCCGCTGCTCACCCCAATTCGGCAGAGACCCTATCGTCCCTCCTGACCTCACCTTCTGCTTTTGACCCAGACACCATACATGACCTGGCCTCAACAGCTCCTTCAGCTCCCTGAGCCTCTCCAGACCACCTGCCTGATGCTCACACCCCTCCTCCCTTCCTTCCTCTGCCTCCAGTTCCATCTCCATGCCCCCCCACCACCATCTCCCATCTCCTCTACTCTATCCCCTCCAGCCCAGAGTACCCATTCTCACAGGGTCATAATGTATCCTTTATGTGAGGTCACAGGCACTGAATCATTTGTGTTCATGTTCCTTTTTCCATGTCTGATCTATCCCAGATTGAGAAACATCTAGGGTCTTACTCCACTGATCCAACATATTATATCAAAGAATTTTGCTACCTCACCCAGGCCTGTGACCTAACCTGGCACAATCTCTTTGTAGTTCTTCCCTCCACTCTCACTCCTGACGAATGAGAATGTGTCTGGGTGGCCGCTCAGGCCCATGCTGATGAGGCTCACTTAACTGATACACTTTCCCAGCGGGGACGCTTGCTGTCTCCAGAAAGGATCCTGACTGGTAATACCATGCTCCCACTAACTCCCCCGGAAGGGTGGCCCATGATAGAATGATTCTTTGCCTCCTGGCTGGCCTCCAAAAGGCGTCCCATAAGTTTGTCAATTTTACAAACTCCGGATGCTTACCCAGGGGCCTAATGAAAGTCCACCTGAGTTTATGGGACACCTAACTGAGGCCTCAACCCTACTTCCAAAGAGGGCTTGATAGTTCTAAATACCCATTTCCTATCCCAATCTGCCCCAGACATCAGCAAAAAAAAAACTTAAACACTTAGTAAAGGACCCTCAAACCCCTCAGGGAGATCTGTTTGACCTGGCATTTAAAGGGTTTAATAACAGAGAGGACCAGGAAAGGACTGAGAGAGTGGCCAGAGACAGACAGCAGGTCCAGTTCCTGGCTGCAGCCTGGAAACTTCCAAAGAAGATGATGGGGTCACAACATTCACCATCAACGCCTTGTTTCAAGTGAGGCTACAGCGGCCACTGGGCAAAAACCTGCCACAGCCCAGGCCCACCGCCAGGGCCCTGTCCTCACTGCAGATTTGCCGGACACTGGAAGGTCAACTGACCTTTGCTTCTACAAGGTAGGCCAGCCCCTTCCCCTCGTCCCCTCGTCCCCTATGACAGCCAATTGCCTATCTCTCTGGGCCTGGTGGCAGACGGTGCCCTGGGACCTTGGCCCTCACCAACACTCTCCATATAACAATGGAGGAGCCCCGGGTAACAGTCCAGCTGGCAGGAAGTCCTGCCTCATTTGTAATCGATACAGGGGCCAGTTGATCAGTCCTGCTATTCTCTTCCGGTAAGACTTTTCCCTCTTAGATCTCTGTGTCAGAATTGATGGCCTATCCCACTCCCCACTCATCACCCGCCCTTACCCTGTGTAGTCTGGCACACTCCCCTCTCACATTCATTTCTCATAATACCCTCTTGTCCTGTTCCTCTCCTGGGTCGAGATCTTATGCATAAACTCTCTCTCTCTCTCTGACTTACTACCCACACCCTATCCTCCTCTTCATGCCAGCCCTATCACTTACAAAGGAACCAGATTTCCCCCTCCCTGTCTCTGAAGTTAATCCCAGGGTGTGGGACACTTCCTTGCCAGCACTAGCCTCTCATCACATGCCTGTCCTCATCAGACTCAAAGACCCCACGTCCTTTCCCTGCCATCCTCAATGCCCAATCTCACTTAAACATCACCAAGGTCTCAAACCTATTATTTCTCACTTGCTCCAAGCTGGCCTCCTTCACCTGACTCATTCCCCTTGCAATCCTCCAATCTTGCCTGTTATCAAACCTGACGGGACCTACCACTTAGTCCAAGACTTGCACCTAGGTTTTAATCCCCAGGGTTTTAGGGAGAGCCCCCTGCTATTGGTCAAGCTCTCTCCACTGACCTTTTGTCCCTGGATGTGTCACCCAGCACACTTTTACAATATGTAGATGATTCTTTTGCTCTGCTCACCCTCTCTTTATCTAAACTACATACCAACAAACTTCTTAACTTTCTGAGATCTAAGGGATATCGAGTTTCCCCCAAAAAAACTCAACTTAGTTTAACCCAAGTTAGGTACCTAGGTTTTCTCCTCACCCCCACCTCACGACAACTCACCCTAGATGGCAAACAACATCTTCACTCTCTCTCCCACCTACCTCCAAGAAGAAATCCTCTCTTTTCTTGGCTTTGCTGTGTTCCTTAGAATGTGGATTCCAAACCTTGCCCTCATGGAAAAGCCCCTTTATGACAAGGCTAAGGGAAGCCTTCACAAACCCTTAGACCCCAAATCAGGGACAGAAGCTGCGTGATGCCCTTTTGGAAGCTCCAGCCCTTGCACTTCCAGACTTCGGCAGCCTTTTCTTCTTATTCCACAGAAAAAGGGGGTATGGCATTAGGAGTTCTTTGCCTGCAATGCCCCCAGGTTATGGTTTCCTGCCTCCTTATTTTGGAAATCACCTGGTCGCTATTCTGATGTAACATGCTGGCTATCTTAGATCTTCCCTAAAGGAACCTTTCTTGTTCAGCTCTTCCTTTCCTCACCTTCCCGCAGCTGACCCTATAAAGCCCACTACCTGAGGAACTCAGGTTGACTGTGCTCCTCTCTTCGGGCAGCTTGTGCTTTTCTTGAATAAAAGCTTTCATCTTTGCCTCAGAGTAGTTTTCATGGTCCTGATCACTTCTGAACCTTACAGTGTCCTTCCTCCTCACCATCCATATTGAGAAAGCAGGGTGCCTAACCACCTTCAAGTCGAGGGTAATGACACGGCCTGCTGTGTTGAGTTACTCGGGAGCACAGTTCCCTACATGAGCTGAGCTTCTAATATCCCTTTGCATCTCTTTGGCATGGTAACCTCACAACCTCTTATTGTGATGTCACTATATGGACAACAGAATCTCTTCAGACTGAGAGCCCTACTTTTACTTTTTGGTGTCCTGGACATTACCTGAGAGGTCTGGCTCTCCCATGTGATCCCAATGTCATATGTTGTCACAGGCCCGAAGCAATGGAGCCAGCCAATCTGAAACTTCTAAAACTATGAGCCATAATAAACCTTTCCTGTTTTTAAGTAAGATTATCATGGGGGTATCTTGCTATAATGATGGAAATAGAGATGACATAAAGTTGTTTAAAATTGCAGAAATATGTTGTCCATGTTGACTAAAAAATTCAAAACAACCATTTTCTTTGTAGGGTTTGTAAGTAAGATCTACTCACAACAGTCTGTAGGTGTGCTTACTATAACTTTTGTTAGTGTTGACTGAAATGTAAACATCATTTCCTGTACTCCAGGACATGTTTTGGCATTCCTCATCACCCTAGGATATAGAGTTATATAATTCCCACCTTGCCGATCCATGCTCACTTCACAATTGGTAAGAACTTGAACACAGGCATGTGAGAATGCACTGAGGAATGTTAAAAGAAAATGTACCACAATAAAAAAAAGAAGAAAGAAGAAAAAAAGAAGATGTACCTCAGACAGGCTATACATGTACATATATTAACATAAAAACCAACCAAAGAATTCATTTGTTTTCTTTCTCTACTGGTCTCAGCATGCCCTCCTTCTTAGCATTTCACATTCTGTGTTTGCTCAAATGTAATTCTCACTAACAATGACACATTCATTTGTTATTCACCTTCTGCTGCAGAAATGGTCCAGAACTCAACAGTCCACTATAAGCTCCTGCTTTCCTAAACTGTGTTAATTTGCTTAATTTATGGGACCAATCTGGCATCATTCTTACAAGAAGCAGGCAGACTGCAGTATTTGCTTAATAGCTCTTCATACACTTCCTTGGCTGTCTTGATACCTTCTCTCGCTGAAGATAAAAGCTTGACTTATACAGAAAACCTTTAAAAAAAGCACCAAGTGTGGTGGCACATGCCTTTAATACTAGCACTAAGGAGGCAGAGGAGGATGATCACTGTGAGTTTGAGGTCAGCCTGGGACTACAGAATGACTTCAAGGTCAGGCTGGGCTAAAATGAGACTCTACCTCAAAAAAAAAAAAAAAAAAATCCATTGCACTTAACATAATTTAATATAATTTGAATCTTCAATAATTGGGACAGAATCATTTATTTGACATTTATATACACTCTTCTGTTTGAATCTAAGCATCACATTTTCCTGAAGGTTCTGTTGATTACTCAGAGTTGAGTTAAAAATCTGTCAAGTAAAATATACTCATGTCACATTATTCTTAAAACACTAAATTCACAAAGCAAAGATTATGGAGAGCTGTGAGAAAGAAACATTAACACAAGCCCATCAGAATAACAGTTGACTTTTCAGTGAAAACTTTAAGAGCCTGAAGGGTATGGAATGATGTATTTCTAGTTCTGAAAGACCACAACAATATACCCAGGCTACCATACTAGGAAAATAATCAGTCATAATTGAAAGAGAAATAAAAATGTTTCATCTTTCAATAACAATCCTGAATATGAATGGCCCCAATCAAAAGACACAAAAGATGCAATAGAAAAGAGTCATCTTCACGCTGTCTCCAAGAAACACACTCACAATGAAAGATAGACACTACCTCATAGTGGCTCTATATGAGCAACTTTAGGGACCTGTGAGGAGTTCTGTGACTCTCCTCATTATGTCCTCTGTTAGGATAAGTCAAGGCCATGCTAACCATGTGGCTTCCTTTGTAAGCATTCTGTTGTGTCTCTCCTTTTGCAGTCTGTACACTAATTTGGGGTCTACTGTCGGTGTTTCCATGTCCTCCCTGACCAAGAAGACAGGTGGCTCACCAGAGTTGTAGGACATGCTGGGAGTGTCCTGTTGTCTCCTGCTGCGTTTTTGAACAGATTGAAATTTTTATATTGCCTGGGTTAGACTTTTCCAAGGGGTCCCATTCTAAGGTTTTTTTTTTTTAATTGTATTATTTATTTATTTATCTGAGAGAGAAAGAAAGACACAGAAGGAGAGAGAGACAGAAAGAGAGAGAGAGAGAGAGAGAGAATGGGTGTGCCAGGGCCTCCAGCCACATGTGCCACCTTGTGCATCTGGCTTGTGTGGGTCCTGGAGAATCAACCCGAGGTCCTTTGGCTTTGTAGGCAAATGCCTTAACTGCTAAGCCATCTCTCCAGTCCCCATTCTAAGTTTTTAATCCAGGGGCCAAGCAATGGATCCTTAGGACAGGAACCACACTAGAATCTATAGTGAATTTTTGAAGAATTGTTGAAAAACTTTGCACTTACACCTCTGCCTTGCAAAAGGCTCTTTCACTAAAGGCAGCCTACAGGAACAGCTTACTCATATTTGCATAATCTCACTTTAATTGACTGAGTTAAAAGCCACAGTTAAGTCCTAGAAGTTTCTTTCTTTTCTTTCTTCTCTCTTCCTCCCTCCCTCTTTCTTTCTTTCTTTTTCTTTCTTTCTTCCTTCCTTCCTTCCCTTCTTCTTTTCTTTCTTTCTTTCTTTCTTTCTTTCTTTCTTTTTCTTTCTAAAAATAGCATTTTGGCCTGTAAACTTTCCAAAGAAGGGCTTAATTTACCACAATTGTCACCAGACTTGGCTGGCATCTGACCTGCCCCAGCCACATACATGTTTCTTTGAGTCTAAAATGGAAGAAGAAGCTATAAAACCCCTTCCCTCTCCCAACTCACTCATTTCCCATGGCAGCTTTGGTGACTGGCTGGCTGCTGAGCAGGGGCCCAAGAGAACCATTCTGCTTATGAATGGAAGCATTTCAATCTCAGCCAGTAGATATTATTTGCCTGTAAACATGGCTCAAAGATGTTTATATGAGGATATAGGTGGACTCAACATTAGTTAAGCTCAAAGGAAGAGGCATTCTTCCAAGATGTTTAGAACTCAGCATGTCACATCTAGTTAGAACAAGCAGGCATATCTGTCCAAAGACCATGTGGTTCTTTCCAGCTGAAACCTTTAAAACTATCAACTAAGTCAATGGCTGTGGTGTGCATTTGTGACGTTTGATGCACCAGTAGAACAGTGAATAGAAAGTGACCCGGGAGGATATGTTGCAGTAACAGTGCAGCTGCGGACAGCATCTGCTCAGCTACCAAAGTCACCTGCAATGTCTTCCTCAAGACAAGCAGACGCTGAGACAGCAGAAGCCAGTTTGTTCTGACCGCCAGTGCCCACTGCAATGTGGGAAAACTCACATCCACTACCACTGATGCACACTGAATTTCTGTGGGTGCTTTTCCTTGCCTAAAATGAGTATCTTGGTATTTTGAAGTATGTGAACCTTTTAGACTGTAAGATCTTTCTCATAAGGAATGATGTGGATAGAACTTATTTTTAAGAGTGGCAGAGAAGTCCCAGGACAGAGACTGAAGCAAATAATTGACAGCCATAACTTTTACAATTGACCTGACTATGGCTATCATATAACTGAATTCCTCCTTGTATTCTAATTGACTCCATTGGAAAATCACACTCATAATCACTTTTCCAGAAAAATTGAAATTATTATTATTATTATTACTATTAGTTCTATTAGAATTTAAATCTTTGATGGTAAAACTAAGAAATGGATGACATCTCCAAGTAATTACTGCAAATTCATTTAAACTCCATATAGCTCTTTCTTTTCTGACTTGCTAGCCACCATCAAAGATGAATTACGACAACTGCACTGGAAACTCTCCCTTCTTCCCCATTTCCAGTATCCTTACTCTGACATAGAACTTCTATATTTATTATCTAACATTTAGTCATGAGCTTCTGACCCAGTGACTAAAACTGAAAAAACAAACACCTGCTTTTAATTCATGCTAAACATTACAGCAGGATTAATTTTTTCTGAAACATATGCCACTAATCTAAAAAAAGAAACCCTCTGATAGGCAATTGTCACATCCCAAATTGAGTAAGATGTACTGGGGTAGTTTCATCAATACTTCCAGCCATAGCTTCTTATATATCCATTACCTCCTCTGTACATTTCCTTCTTTAGTTTTTGGTAGATATCTGTGATTTTGGTTAAGCTTAGATCCAATCACTGGGTTTCAGAAAACCATTAAGGATTATAAACAAGAGGATGATGCCATCATATAGACGCTTCAGTTAGGTCTGTAGCTACAGCTCATAGAGGGGCTGAACACTTTGAAAGCCATTACACTTGTCTGGGCAGGTTGAATTTTGACAACAGAAGGAGGGATGGAGAAGAAATAGAGGAACTCAAATATCATGAGACAGGATTTCTAGAGATAATGACAAGAGGATAACTCAAAAATTAAGAAAAACAGGCAGTACTCAAGATTCTATATTCTATATTTAGCTATCTTTTGTTTGGTTTTAATTTTTAAAATAAAAAAACTTTATTAAAAGTTTGAATAAGGATCTGTGGAAGGCTGGAAGGTATTTGCTTGCAAAATCTGTCAGCCTGGGGTTTACTTCACAGAATCCATATAAAGCCAGATGCACAAAGTGGTATATGCATCTAGAGACTTTCTTTTTTTTGCAGTAGCAAGAGTCTCTGTCATGCCCCCACACACATTCTCTCTCTCTTCTTTCTCCCTTAAATAAAATATTTAAATAAATTAGTAAATATTTGTTAAAAAAATTTACATATTTCCCTACACAGCAATCTTCTTTGTAGTCCCTCCCCCATCCCATATCAAACCCCCTCTCTTTCCTACAATTCCCTATTTTATTTTTTCATTAAGTAGAAAGTTTGTATGGACACATAATGTGTTGGTACCATCAGTCCCTCTCCCATGTCCACATTCTACTGAGAGTCCTCCTCAGTGGGAATGTTGGTATTCACCAATGGGCTGTGAGTTACAAGATGTGAGAGCATTAGTCAGTCATTGTAAGGTGGGGGTATTCCCTTCCACTTTGTGGCTCTTACAATCTTTCTGCCCCCTCTTCTGCAAAATTCTCTGAGCCATGGTGGATATATTTTAAGTCTCCTTTAGTGCTGTGCTCTCAGCAGCTCCTGGATTTCTGCTTTGATATGGTTTGAGTATCCTCAGTGTCTGTCTCCCTGCCCCTGCGGCTAGTTGACAGGTTCACCATTGAAGCATCACTCTTGCTCATCTCACCAATTCCTCTGTGGTTGCACCTGGCTGATTTGTGTGGGGTAGCTCATCTCCTTGGTTCATGATGCTTTCTCACGAAGAAAAATAGATTCTCCAGTGGAGGAGAATGAGGTCAGCATAGGTTAAATGAGATAAGCATTGCTAATTAAGAGAGATTTTGATAGGTGTACCCTCTCTTTTGGCCAAAGTCTAGTGGGAGTTTCTCATTGGAGTCCACAATCTTGGTCTCCATGAGATTCTGACTTGGTTTCCACTTCCAGCTATGGGTTCACTTCCACTGAACAGATCTTTCAGCCAATCAGAGAGCCATTGGTGACCCAACTAGGCTGGTTGCCACTAGTGTACAAGTGTGTACATCTTGTCAGGCTGGTTGCATTCATAAAACAGTATCCCCTGCTACTACACAACATTATTGGCCACTTTCCTCCAGCTTGAAGTACTTTCCAGCTATATACACAATCTGGGAACTGGCTTCCTTTGAGATTCCAGCCAGCGCTCTTGATATCTGGGTCAGCAGCATGTGCTGTCTTCAACAATAGAGTCTTACCTTTTACCTCAGACTGGTTATCAAGTGCTTTGACAGATGCCTGTCTTGTTTGGGGGACCTCCTAGGTCTCTGTGATCAATAGCTCAATATGGGTTGTAATTGATTTCTGGTAGTGGGAAGTTAAAAGCCAGAACCAAATGTTTTAAGGGTAGGTTTCTTCCCACCCTCTCCAGGGTCCTTCTTACCAAACAATCCCCACATACTCCTGTGGAGGGTTATATTTTTTAGTCTGCCATCAAAGAGAAAGGTTTCTATGCTACCAATTCATTTTGGGGTTTGCTTTGTGTTTATCTCCCTCCACCCTCCCATTCCTCTTCCTCAAAATACTTCCATTCCTATGATCTATCCCTTGAATTGCCTGCCAGGTATGTGTGAAACTCAGGCTGTTCCAGGTTAGGAACCACAGGTGCAGGAGAGCATGCAGCAGTTGTTTTTCTGTGCTTGTGTGAGTAAATTTAGTATGATCTGTTCCAAGTCCATCCATTTTCCTAGAAATTTAATTGTATTATTTTTCCTTAATGCTGAGTAGAATTCCACTGTGTATATTATCCAATTGTCAAATGATGGGCATCTGGGTTGATTTCAGTTCTTAGTTACTGTGAATTGAGCAGCTATAAACGTGGTTGGGCAAACAGCTCTTCAGTAAAGAGTGGAGCTTTAGGGTAAATGCCCAGTAGAGGAATGGCTAGGTTGGTTGGTAGCTCTGTTTTCATCTTTTTTAGGAGACTCCATATTGCTTTCCACAGTGGTTGTACGAGTTTGCATTCCCACCAGCAGGTAATGAAGATTTCTCTTTCCCCATATCCTCACCTAATGATTGCTATCCTGACTAAAGTAAGGCGGAATCTCATAGTTGTTTTAATTTGCATTTCCCTGATGGTTGTTGAACATTATCCTAAGTGAATATTAACTTTTGTATTTCTTCCATTGAGAATTTCCTATTTAGTTCTCTGCCACATTTTTATGAGTGGATTGTTTGATTTTTTTATTGCTTAGTGTTTTAATTCTTTGTAGATTCTAGATATTAGACCTCTGTCAGTGGTATAGCTGGTAAAGATTTCCTACAATTCTGTGGGTATTCTGTTGGCTCTGTTTATGGTATGTTTGCCTGTACAAAAGGTTTTTTGCTTCATGAGATCCCACTGCTTGAGTGATTATTGAATTTTCTTGGCTACTGAAGTATTGTTCAGGAAGTCTTTCCCCACTTACATATCAGAGAGATTCTCCCTATTCTTTCTTCCAGGAAATTAAGAGTTTCAGGTCTTATGTTCAGGTCTTTAATCAATTTGGTGTTAACTTTTGTGTCTGGTGGGTGAATCGGGTCTAGTGTCATTTTCCTACGTGTACTTATCAAATTTGTCCAACACCATTCTTTTCTCCAGTGTACATTGTTGGATCCTTTGTCAAAGATCAAATAGCGTAGTTGCTTGAAGTGGGTCTTTCAGTTCTGTTCCATTGGGCTATATGTCTGGTTTTATGCAATACATGCTGTTTTTGTTACTATGGCTTTGTAGTATAGCTTTAGCATGGGTATGATGATACCTCCACATGTGTTACTTTGATGAGGATATTTTTAGATATCTGAGGCCTTATGAATTTTGAAATTACTTTTTCTGTTTCATAAGGAATGATGCTGGGATTTTTATTGGTGTTGCATTGAATCTGTATATCACTTTTGGTAGGATTGCCATTTCCACAATATTAAGTCTACCCATCCTGGACCATGAAAGGTCTTTCCATCTTCTCATGTCCTCCTCAATTTCGTTCTCGAATGCTTTTATATTTTCTGTATATAGGTCTTTCACATCCTCAGTTAATGTTATTCCAAGGAATTTGATATTTTTTGTGGCTATTGAAATGGGACAGCCTTGCTGATTTCTTTCTGTGTATATTTATCTTCTGTGCATAGGAAGGCTACTGATTTTTGTGTGTTGATTTTGTATCCTGTCACTTTGCTGAATGATTTTATCACCTTTAGAAATTTTATGGTCACTTATGTATAGGATCATGTCATCTGCAAATAGGGCTAGTTTGATTTCTTCTTTTACAATTTGTAAGCTTTTTTTTTTTTTAATATCTTTCTCCTGCCTTATTGCTTGGCTAGGAATTCTAGTATTCTGTTGAAGAGCAGTTGTGAGAGTGGGCACACCTGTTTTGTTCATTTTTGTTGTTGTTGTTGTTTTGAGGTAGGGTCTCACTCTAGCTCAGGCTGACCTGGAATTCACTATGTAGTCTCAGGGTGGCCTCAAACTCACAGCAATCCTCCTACCTCTGCCTCCCAAGTGCTAGGATTAAAGGCATGCACCACCACACCCAGTGTGTTCAAATTCTTAAAGGTAACTCCTTGAGACTTTCCCCATTAGGTATGATTTGGACTTTAGGTGCTTTGTATATAGTCTTCATTATAGAGAGGTATAAATCCTCTATGTCTAGTTTCTCCAGTGTTTTTTTTCAATATATTTTATTTATTTGTTTGTTTATTTATTTATTTGAGAGAGAGAAAGAGGCAGACAGAGAGAGAATGGGCACACCAGGGCCTCCAGCCACTGCAAACAAACTCCAGATGCATGTGCCTCCTTGTGCATCTGGCTTACATGTGTCCTGGAGAATCAAACCAGGATCCTTTGGCTTTGCAGGCAAATGCCTTAACCACTAAGCCATCTCTCCAGCCCCTAGTTTCTCCAGTGTTTTGATCATGAAATGTTATATTGTGTCAAAGGCCTTCTCTGAATCTACTGAAATGATCATGTGGTTCTTGTGTTTAAGTTTTTTTATGTAGTGTATTACATTAATCAATTTCCATATGTTAGACTTCCCAGCATCCTTATGATGAAACCTGCTCAACTGAGAGGTGGATCATGCTTTTGATGTGTTGTTTAATTTGGTTTGGGAGGATTTTTGTTCAAGGATTTTACATCTAAGTTCAGAGTTACACGTTATAGTTTTCTTGTTGTATCTCTGTCTTGTTTTGGTATCATGGTGATGCTAGCTTCATGGGAGTTGGGTGGGTGGTATTCCCTCTTCTCTGATTATGTAAAAATACTTAAGAAAACTGGTTTCAATTCTTCAATGAAGGTTTGGTATAACTTGGCTGAGAATCCATCAGGTCCTGTACGTTTGCTTTGGGGGATATTTTTTATTGGTTTTTTTCAACCTTGATGGGTATAATAGGTTTGTTTAGAATATTTACTAGTTATTTCTGGCAGATAGCACATGTCTAGGAATTCATCCATTTCCTCAAGGTTATCTAGTTTTGTGGAGTAGAGTTTTTGGAAATATTGTCCTCACAATTCTCCAGAATGTCACTGCTGTCTATTGTGACCCCTCCCCTTTCATTTCTGATTTTGTTAATTTGAGTCTTCTTTCTTTTTTGTTTGATCAAATTGTCCAGTAGTTCATTAGTCTTGTTTATTTTTCCAAAGTACCAGTTTTTTTGGTTTTGTCAATTTTCTTAATTGTTTTATTTGTGTCCAATTCATTAATTTCTGCTCTGACATTAATTATTCATTTCATCTGGAAATCTAAGGATTTGATTGTTCTTGTTTTTCCAGTGCCTTTAGGTGAATGGTTAAGTATTTAATTTGAGAGTTCTCTGTCTTTGTTATGAAGGCATCTAGTGCCATAAATTTTTCTCTTAGAACTGCCTTTATTGTGTCCCATGAGTTTTGGTATGTTATGTTTTCCTTATCCTATAGTTCGGGGAATTTAACTATTTCTTTTTATTTCTTCCATGATCCATACATTGTTTAATAGTGTGCTGTTCAGTCCCCAGGAGATGGTGTAATTTCTGTTAATTCCATTGTTGTTAATTTCTAGATTTAAAGCATTGTGGTCCTATATAATGCAGGAACTTACATCAATTTTCCTAAATTTATGGAGGCATGCTTTATCCCCTAATACATGTTCCATGGGCTTCTGAGAAGAATATATGTTCTATATAATTGGGGTAGAATGTTCTGTAGATGTCAACTAGTTCTAATTGATCTATAGTGTTGTTAAGATCTATTATTTCTGAGTTGAATTTCTGCTCTGATGATCTATCTAATGATTATATTGGAGTACTCAAGTCCCCTACTATTATGATGTTGGGACTTCTGATTTCTTGACAAGTATATTTTGCTTTATAAAATGTAGTGAACCTGTGCTTGGTGTATATAAATTTATGATTGAGATTTTCTCTTGTTTGATCATGCCCTTGATGTGTAAAAAGTGCCCCTTTGTCCTTTTTAATTACTTTTTGTGTGAAGTCTTTTTTTCAGATATTAATATAGCCACTCCTACTTCTTATTTCCACTTGTTTGTAAAATCATTTTCCATCCTTTCTTCTTGAGGAGGTATCTATCTTTAATGGTGAGGTAGGTTTCTTGAAGGCAGCAGCAGATGGAAGGGTCCATTTTTCTTATCTACCTTGTTAACTTGTGTCTTTTTATAAATGAGTTAAGTCATTAGAATTTAAAGTTATAGCTGTGAGGTTTGATTTATTCCCTGCCATGCTGGAGAGTTTATGGGTTTTGGTGCTTTCAACATTTTAATGCCTGCTCTAGTTTTTATTATTGTATTCATCCTCTTGAGGTTGGTTGTTTGACTATTGTGTGAAATATTTCCTGAAGTATTCTTGTAGGTTTGGCTTTGTGTTCATATAATCACAGAGTTGGCTTTTGTCATGGAATGACTCCTTTCTCCAGTTAATATGAGGAATACTTTTGCTGGGTACAGTAGGCTTTGAAGTACTCCACTTCAAGCCCCTCTGGCTTTCAGGGTTTCCACTGAATAATCTGAGGTAACTTTGATGTGATTGCCTTTGTGTGTGCTGAGTTAATTTTTTCTTGCTGCTTTTAGCACTCTTTTTTTGTTTTTATTATTTAGAGTTTGTTGCAGTCTGGTTCACATCGCTGGCAGAAAATGTCCAACCAAGAGCAACTTGGGGGGAGAAACAGGGTTTATTTTGGCTGACAGACTTGAGGGGAAGCTCCATGATTGCAGAGAAAAACAATGGCATGAGCAGAGGGTGGACATCATCTCATGAGCAGCATCAAATGGACAAGAAAATCAAACCTTATCATGAAATGGCCTCAAAAAACACTGGCAAGGGGAAACTGGCTATAACACACATAAGCCTGCCCCCAACAATACACTGCCATCAGGAGGCTTTAATTCCCCAAATGTCA
The DNA here is from genome assembly GCA_036365145.1 of Orientallactaga sibirica. NCBI lineage: Eukaryota > Metazoa > Chordata > Mammalia > Rodentia > Dipodidae > Orientallactaga > Orientallactaga sibirica. The sequence continues at coordinate 35,057,389 of JAEOAD010000020.1, read as the reverse complement.
TTAGCTGGGGACCTAACATTCAGAACACCTAACTTTATGGGGGGCACCTGAATCAAACCACCACAGTTTTAACTATGATGTGTCTTGGAGAGTTTCTTCTTTGGTCCTGTCTTTTTGGTGTTCTGTGAGCTTCTTATATATGGGTGGGCCTCTCTTTTGCAAGATTGGGAAAATTTTTAATAATTTTGTTGAATATATTCTCTATGCCTCTGTCCTGGGTTTCTTCCCCTTCTAGTATATCCATGATCCAGATGTTTGGCTGTTTTAGGGTGTCCCACAAATTCTTCATATTTTCTGAATGATTTTTGAACTTAACAAAATTTTTAGACTCCTAGTCAATTTCTTCTGTCTTCCATAGCAATAGTTCTGTCCCCCATGTAATTGACTCTCTTAGTGAGGGCTTCTAGAGAGGCTTCTAAAAGCTCTATTTGAGTTTTGTTTTCATTTGTGTTTCTTTCCACCATGTCCACCTCTTTTTTGAGGCCATTTCATGATAAGGTTTGATTTTCTTGATGCTTCTTTGCATGCATTCTTGCATTTGATCAAGTCTTCATTAAGCTTAATGAGCTAGATTTTGAACTCCTCCATGGGTTGACTCACCTTCAATTCATTTATCTCTCTTTTGAGGTCTCTCTGGTTTTCCTTAATTAAGTTGAGCCTACTGATGAAGATCGTGTGCATTACACTTATGTGATTGCTGGTTTTTGCTTCCAGTTCTGCCATTCTCTTGGTCAAGGTCTCATTGAATTTATGTAATAAGCTTATTGTGCTCTCAGTTTTGGGATTCAAGTTATATTGGCTCCTCTGTTTTCATTGGAGGCTTCTGTTGTGAAGCTAGGCAACCTTTGTAAAGATCTCTCATGTTTGTCTTTCATTGGTTTTGTGTGTGTGTTGGGGTCTACCCATTTTAGGGTAAACATTTTACTAAGGAGGAAGCAAGCATATACTTTTATAGGATCTTACATGAGTGTTCTGTTTTATGTTTGAACCAGATTGGAGTGAGATGAGGTTATAACCATAGATGCACAGGTTATACAGGTTGCAAGTGTGCCAGCAGCTCTGTCTGAGCTATTGGTTGAAACAAGACCTGGTTTGGAGATCTGAAATCTCTTCAGCCTGAGGTCATAGTCATGCCTTACCTGTGGGGCTCAGGAAAAGTAACACTTTCCTTTACTCCTCCACTGTATCTCAGCTCCACAGGTTGTGGATGTGCACTGATGTCTTCCTGGGCTTGCCATTTACTCCTATGCTCCCTATCAGGGCCAGGAATGAGGTGCCAAGCAGGCAATGGGGGCACCTGTTGGGGGATTTGAAAGGGGAAATAGTGGAGCAGGGCTTCACAGACCAGGCATGACTGAGAGTCTTTAGAGGTGGCCTGTGTGGGGGCATCAGTTCATGAAGGTGACCCAGGCAGGTACACAGCAATGGGAGGTGGCTTGCCACCAATCAGAGGAGGCAGTCAAGGTGAGATGTGAACTCACTTGTGTCTTTCTGACCCCAGTGAGCAGGCTTTCCCTGGTGTTTCCCTGTCCCCAGTGAGCCCTTTTCTGGTATCTACCTGTTCCCAATGAGCACGCTTTCTCCCTCTAGTAACTTTTTTTTATTAAAAGTAGGGTAGGAGATAACCAAAATCTTGGAGTGCATAAATTCTGGGGGACCCCTCTTGAACCCCCAAATGCTGCATCAACAACACATGTGAGGATCCAGTGATGTACTACTCACCTCACTGGGGAATATGAAGCTAGAGTCTGCTCTTGATGAACCCGTGTGTAGTGTACAAGCCACCCCATACCAGCAGTAGGGGAGACCTGACGTGGGGAACTGGGAGGTGGGGGAACTGGCAGCCCTGACCTACTCACACTGCATGCCAGTGCAGGGTCCAAGAATTCCCACACAGCAGCAGGGGAACTGGGTGTTGGAAAACCAGGAATTGGGGAAGCAGGTGCTAGGGAACCAGGAGCCCTGGTCTACTCATGCTCACAGGATCCCAACTACCCCACAAAAGCATCAGGGGAACTGGGAGTCAAGGAATCAGGAGTTGGAGAATCTGAAGCCCAGGTCTATTTACTCTAAACCTCCTCCTGGGGAACTGGGACTCCAGGCCTACTCACATTGAACCCCCTGTTTTATTCATTATGATTTTTATGCATTTACTTTTGCCCACCTCCATCATCTATGACAACTTGTTGATGAATGCAACATTGTTACATTGTACTGGTAATGACAGCCACTGTGAGGTCATAAATACTACTGCTGCTTTGTGTCTGGGGGACAGCATTCTCAACCACCTCTTCCCTATACTTTGGCTCTTACATTCTTTCTATCACTTCTTCTGCATGGTCCTGAAGTGTGATAGGGATGTCTCATTTAGTAATGAACACTCAACTGTCATGTTTTTTCAGAACTTTGATGAGTTTTGAGCCTCCCCAGTTTTCACTGCCATCTAAAAAGAGAAACTTCCCTAACCAAAAATTATAGCAGTGCTAATATAGGGGCATAAATATAAATATTTAGAGGGAAATTTAGTGAGCATAATATAGCCAAACAATAGTAGTAGCTTCCCCAATGTGGCTTATGACCTTAGACATTTGACTAGTTTTTCATCATCAGATATGAATTCCCTCCTATTGGGCAAACTACATATCTAATCTGAGAGCTGATGGTTACCACCATAAAAGACATGCCACCATTGCACAGGTGGACACATCTTGCCTAGCTGGGCAGTTTTTGTAGCTTTTAGGGTCCATTGTTGGGTAAGACTGTCAATGATTTTTCTTTTCCACCAGGCTGCACAGCACTTTCCAAAATTATGACTGCTAGTCACCAGAAAGGAGGCTTCCATCTGAGTTCTAGAAAGGAGGCTTTCATCTGAGTTCTAGCTTGATTTCTCAGTATAGTGCAACTGAAGCATGTGGGCTGTTATATTCAGCAATAGGGTCTTACCATTTGCCATGTAGTTCTGATGGGCAACCAAAAGCCTTGACAATAACTGTGTTTGGAAAGGGGTACTAGGAGTTTTCTAGTCATTACTCACTGGGATATAGCCTCCCATTGGCTCTGTAATATTTTAGCCGATATTTGGAAAGGGGTACTTAAGAGTTTCCTAAGTAGGATGTAGCCTACCATTAGCACTGAAATATTTCTGCAACCACCTATGGCTATCTTTTAAGAATGTTTGACAGCTGAGCATGGTGGTGCATTCCTTTAATCCCAGCACTTGGGAGGCAGAGGTAGGAGGATTGCCATTAGTTTGAGATCATCCTGAAACTACATAGTGAATTCCAGGTCAGCCTGGACAAGAATAAAACCCTATCTCAGAAAGAAAAAAAAAAGAAAACAAGAATATTTGAATGACAGGGTTTTCAAAGCATTATATAAGTCATATTGTTTCATTTTAAGCATAACTCAAAACAGAATGGCTTCAGTTTTTATTCCTCCCCTCCCAGTTTTTTAATCCTAAACCTATCAGGTACCCAATTTTCTCAGAATATTTTAGTATGTTGAGTCAGTATAATCTAAGTAATAAGCAGTTCATATTCACAGTTAATTCCATTTGCTCACATAACAATGCACTAATTATGAAGACTGGGTAAATATCACTGCAAAGTCATGGATAGCAATATAGTGACTGTGCAATTCCACCTTTGTGTTTGTTTTAACCAATATAGAATGAGCTCTAAAAGCACTGAACATGGTATAGATTTGCTGCATTGCAGGATTAGAAGAGGTAGTTATAAAGTCATTGCTCAGTCAGTTTGTAGACCAGTTAATATATTTTTCAATATTTTTAAACTGAAAATAGCCAACAGTAAAATTACAGAAAAAACATTTGTAATTATCAGAATGTATAATTGATATAGCGATTTCTAGCTTATAAGGATCATGAAATAGTATATGTGTGAGTGATTTTTTGTTAAATCCTTTAAAGCTCTTATTTAGGGGGAAAAAGCCATATAAGCACTTACTTGTTGAAGAATAAAAAGGTTGGGAAAATGTTGGGCTGTGACTTGCTCCCTGAGTGAATGTGGTTCTGATTATCACACAGGAATCAGAAAATAAAAGACACTGAAGGCCCAAGATTCTACAGTGAAAATTCTAAATATCTGATGAAATGTGTCTCACAAATTATACCCCAGATCCTTTTCATAGCACTTAATATACTCCCAAGGGTGAAGTCTGTTTGTTTTGAGCAAAGTAGATTAGCTTACATCGCGTGATGGGAAAACTCTATGCAACACTTCATGTCCTTCAACTCTCGTTCCAGAGCAGTTGGTTCGGGTTGTATCTTTTGGCCATAGTTGTGGATCTCAATTTTCTACTCTGTCTGAGTGTTAAATCTCTTTCTGTCTGCTGTCAAGCTGTCTCTTTTGGTTCCCAGGCCCCCTCCTCTTTTTGTGAGCTCCTTACATAATTCCAAAGTCATGTTAAATTCATCTTTACATTTCGTACTTGATAACACACTTTAAAATCTAGCACTGATTCTTGTGCTAAACTGTAGAGTGTGTCCAGTTTAAGCAAAAGATAAATCACTGGACTATAAACAGATTTTATACAAAACCACATATTCAATAGGCTAGCCTGGGTCTTTCAAAGCTCAAAAAAAAAAAAAAAATGTGAAACAGCATTTGACTTATAACTATTCCCAGTTGCTGAGTGATTTAGTGAACCATCACATTGCAAGCATCACCTTTTGTGCCACTTCAATGTCTTCTAAACTTTCAGGCAGGGGGAACTGCCATCCCTAAATTGGCAGGCTATCAGAATAATCATTCTTAGACTGAACCTCCATTAGCCACTTTCATTGTTTCTTTCACCAGGCCACTTTCATTCTTTCTCATGGCAAATGGTCCAACAGATGTTTCCTAGTGGGCTGTGGTGGCTAAGGATTGATTTCCTGGCTTGCTGGGGTGCTAACATAGTTTCTTGAAAATTATGTCATGTGGATTATGGTCCTCATGCTTGTCTAAAAGAAACTTTACACTTGTTTGGAAAAGGATATGTGTCTATATGGAATTACCTTGGCAATGTCCTTTATTCCTGTTTCCAAGTCAAGGAGGACAGCTTCAAATACTAGAGACAGGCTTCACAATGACTCAGCCTCCAAAAGAGCAAGATTCCCATCACAAAGCAATGCTGAGCAGTTCCTCACACTATTACAATGAATTCCACATGAAAATTGTTATTGTCTCCTGATGAAAAGTATAATAGTGCATCAAGGCTATTTTGCATTTTAATCCTATTCTCCAAACAGCTTTTCCTAGCTCCTATATGGGAATAATAATAGCTAGCATTGCTATAACAATGTACTGTAACCCAGGTATCTCTAAAATACTTTATATGCATTACATAGTTTATTAATTACAACAATCCTGTGGTACTGTGTTGTAGTCAGCACTGTGTTGCTGGACAAACATCTAGTCAGACACAGTTCATGGGAGGAAGGGGGTTTATTTTAAGTTTACAGAGTTCAGGGGATGCCATCAGTGGCTCCAATAAACCCAAGCAGAGAGACATTATCAACGGCCAACAGCCAGCACCACAAAATGCCAACAGCCTGTGCTCAAACTGCTTTCTCCACACCTTTGGGCTGTAATTCCAATCCACCCCTGCAAACACACCTTAAGGCTGGAGTTTAAATCTGCTCCCAGTGACATACCTCTTCCCTAGTAGTGGGATCTGCCTACTAGGGGCACAAGTAGGAAGTTAAATCAAAAAATGGCTGTGGCCAGGCGTGGTGGCGCACGCCTTTAATCCCAGCACTCAGGAGGCAGAGGTAGGAGGATCGCCGTGAGTTCAAGGCCACCCTGAGAATACAGAGTGAATTCCAGGTCAGCCTGAGCTAGAGTGAGACCCTACCTCAAAAACCAAATCAAAAAAAAAAAAAAATGGCTGTGTCTCTGGGGCCATATAATTAAACTATCACATTCAAAGTAGCACGTGTTGTTATCATTATTATTATCTTTGTTTGAAATGGAAACTGATGCACAGAGATGTTATATAACTGAGTCTAAATCCAGCAACTAGTCCAAGAGTTAATAGTCTAAATTCAGGACTTAACGACTGCATTCTAAGCCATAAACTTATTTTATTTTATTTTAAACTTTTAAAACCACCAGTGTAAAATCTTTTAAAAGGCAAAGGAACTGGATTAGCCTCAACAAAACAATCATAACTTCCACATGATGTGCTTACCATTTCAAAACAGGAGTTCAATTAACGCTTTTGATGCATGCACCTATGAGTTGTCATTCTGTATACTATCTGAATCTGAGGAGCTCAGGATGAGAATGATCTAGGGCACTTTAGGACTGAAGAGAGAGTTGGCAAGGTCCCAGAATGAGATGTTGTTATGCTAGGAGAGAATATGTGCTATGTTCAGCTGAGGAACAACCAGCATTTGGCTCATCCCTGGTTTACCACTACCAGCAGTATGTTCTAAGGAGTCTGTTGAACTTCTTTGTGCCTCAGTATTTTCATCTGCAAAATGATGGTAAGAGCAACAATGAATGGATTCCTAAAATTGTTGTATTAAATTAAGAAACTTAGAACGATGGCCCGTACATGGTGCTTACCTTGTGATTGGGCACCCTTGCTATCTCTATTAAGTAGATGTGGTCACAAAAGATAAAATCCGAAGCACTGTTTCTCCTTTCCCACAAGGACTCTGATAAGTGCCATCATACATTGAAGATAAGAATAAAGGAAGAGGTAATAGAGAAGGAAATCTTCACCATATAGGAGAAGGATCCTTACTGATGAGACAAGACCTCAAAAGAAACCAGAAAATATTGGATCAAAATACAGAAGGGACACTGATATGGAAATGAGAGAACAATGATAAACTGTAAGCACGTTGGCTGGGGGCTAGAGTGGTATGGTTGGTTCCAGTGGGCGGAAGTTGCCTGAGTGTTTGGCAGTGAGGTGCTACTATGAAATAGCATAGAAAGAATGCAAGAGCTCACCATGAAGTGTACCACCTCGGCTGTCTTGAGCCAGGAAGGAGGGGAGTGAGTGGGGCTAGAGAAAGCAGCAACGAGACTAAGCAATAAGGAAATCGAGTCCTACAGATTACAAGAAGCAGTTGCACAGCACATCAGAATATTAGAGAACAAAATTCTGGATGTAGTTGAGGGAGAATTAAATTCTCTAGCACTGAGTCAGAGTATGGGGTATCAAATAAAGTAAGACAAGAGAGACATCATTAGAGCTGATACTGTCCTTGAGCCTTGAGGCTGGAGTATTGAGCAGGCTGGTCACATGTAACATTGAAGTCATCCAATAAAAACGATGACCATGAACCAGGTACCAACATCTTCAGGAAATAATGGAGAAGGCCCCGTATGTGAATAGCTCTGTTATAATGATAAAGATAGTTATCTTTATTCATTATAAAAAATTATAGAGAATTTGGGACTAGGGAGATGGACCGGTGAATGAGAGCACTTACTACACAAGAGTAAAGAACTCAGCTTGATCTTCATCATCCACACAAGAAGCCAAGCATAGCCATGCATCCCTGCAACCCAGTGTTGAGGGAGCACAGACAGGAGGACCAGTCCATATAATCAAAAACTGGGACATAAGAGAGAGAATCCTGACAGGAGGGCTTCTAACACTTTCCTCTGACCTCTACAGGTGTGCACAGGAGGTGCATGCATCTGTGCATGTAACACACACACACTAGACAATTGGGTGTCATGAACCAGAAGGGAAACACACAAAACAATGCTTTGTAAGCTACAAAGAAGAACTAAAAATAAAATGCTAATTCTGGCGTAATTGCCTCCCCACCCCTACTCACACTTCCCACCCCCTACCCCTCCAATCCCCTCCCACCCCTGACATTCACAGCTTTAAGAATCAGTTCCATGGAAATCCTCATTCTGACTAGAATTCTACAAGATATAACCACCAATTAGGGGGAGAGGGGACAGTTTGGACAGGAGGTAGAAAAAGCTTAACCTTACAACTAGGGACTCTGGCTGGTAAATCTAAGACCCAGAACTGGGTTATACCCCCATAGTGAGATGTTGGCTAGGGAGACCCATGACAACCCCAAAATAATGTAGGCCAGTGCCAAATAACATGATTTAGCCAGAGCTAAAAAGTAAGACCCTATTGCTGACCACACCATAGGCCATGGTCCCAGGACATCAGAATACCATGCTAGAACTGAAAGGGAAACTAGCTTTTAGCCTCCCAACCCGGCCACCTGCTACCCCTCATAATGCTGGAGAACCTGTTGGAGCCGCCAGAGGGAAATGGTTACCAATAGCATGAAGAAGCAGCAGACTCTGAAGACTAAAATATCAACTAGCTGGACAAAGACATAAACACTTGTGCAATAGTGGCATGTATCCTTTACAAGTAGCCACTATTCTCTGATTGGACATGAGGCCCTCTTAGTGGGGACAGAACTTATATCTGGCACTAGAAACCAAGTCAGAATCCCATGGGCAGGAAAGAATGGGCTTACATACCAAAAATCTTCTAACCAACTTTGTATACCCCCTTGAACCCAGATTGTTCTCATACTTGATTGGAGAATCTGTTTTAGTTTACAGATGGTAGAGAAAACGAAGGAGAACCTCGGTCCATTGATAAGACAAGAAGATAGCCAACTGCCCACCATGAGACTTTCCACCTCTACCACATCTGCCAGGTGAAATTGCAGAGGGAGCAACATCATGAATACTATTCTTACTGCTAATATGACAACCAGCCCCAGGTTGATGGTGACAGACATGTAGAATAATCAAAACCTATGAAAGCAGAAATCCAGAGAATACAAATAACACTAAATCAGACTGCCAACAGGTCTTCCATCACTCAGGTAATGTTACGAAAGAGGAGGAAGAAAGATTGTAAGAGCAACATATCAGGTGGGAATACCATAGAGCTCAGTCCCCTGCTACCCCATAAGGACTGAATGAGGCTTTCATGACTGCATAAAGATTACCATAACCCCACTGAGGAGGCCCCCCCCAGGGTAACAGTGGGGCGAGGGAATATAGTACCTAACCTGAAAATATATAGATATATATTGAATATTTAAAATACCAGTTTCTCTTTGGGGTTTTCAGTAGACTAGGAAATTTCACTTTGGAGGGTAATAGACAAGAAAGGGGATATAAAGGAAATAGAAAGGGAGGGAGGGGGGACAACTGGATGGTATTGTATATATGTAAGTAGAATGATTAACAGAGGTAGAAAGGCCTAAGTGAGGTCAGGGTATGAGATTGAGTAAAGTAAAAGTAGGAGAGGGCTAATCAAAAATCTAAGAGGATATGAATAAGTCATATAGAAACCTACATTTTTGGACAATGGAACATCCAGAAGCTTTCTAGATTGTTAAACCTAGAGAACTCCCCTGCCCCTCAGTGCCAGGGATGTATGAATAAGTCATATAGAAACCTACATTTTTGGACAATGGAACATCCAGAAGCCATAGATTGTTATTAGAAAATTTTCAGTGCCAGGGATGGGATACTTTCCAGTGAGTTGTTGACCAGGGAGGTCTCTGATACCTCCAAAACATTACAGGGTATTGCCAAGGCTCTTGGTTTTCCACTAGGAATAGATGGTAAGTCTTTATTGTTGAAGATTCCACATACTGGGGCTGCAAGGTCACTGAAAAATCCTGCTGGAGCTGCATTGAAAACCTCCTCTGTGTAGACCAGTTGACAGAAAGCTGGAAAAAGCTATGCTACATGCAGTACAATCAAAGCAAGAGAAATCACCAGTGGACATACTCAACAGTGGACACTGACAGCTTTAAATTTGGCCATTCAGGCCAAATGAGCCAGCGGGTGCAATAGTGGCATGTCTGTTATGGGGGAAACCAACCACTCTCTAATTGGACTTGAGGACTGCTTAACCAGATGCAGACTCACCCCCTTTTTCATGCCCCTCATGTCATATCTTTAAGCAGACTTCACTTGGAGGAAAAAGTTTATTATACCATGGGGGAATACATCCCTGACATTGAAAACCTGCAACAGGGGTAGTCATGAGTCCTAGGAGTGTAACGTCTGCTGGTGTCTGGCTAAATGTATATATTATGCTCACCAAACTGCCCAGTAAGCACTTATCTTAATGTTCATACCCATATATTAATGCTACTCTCACTTTTGGTTAGAGAAGCTTCTCTTTTCAGATGGCGATGACCTTGGGATGACTCAGAAGGCACCATGGTGCTGAGAAGAAGTGACAGAGAAGTGCTCAGCACTGAAGCATCTCTAACACACCTTCCAAGGCTCAGGGTCCATTGCAGAAGAGGTGTTGGAAAGAATGTAAGAGCCAAAGAAAGGGTAGGACTCCTTACAATGCACTCCTCCAGACACAAAATGGCTTGGATATCCATGACCTCACAGTGCCTGAAATTACCTACACAAGAGCATCATAATAAAAGATGATGACATCAAAATAAAACAGAGACTTATTGAGAGGGGAAAATGAATGATGGAGATCAGAGTTGCAAACTGGAAAGTGGGGGGAGAGAGGAAATTACCATGGTTTATTGTCTATAGTTATGGAATTTGTCAATAAAATAATAAAAAAATAAATATAAAAAGTAAAAAAAAAAACTTTCAACACAGAGCCAGGTGTTAAGGGTTGGAGAGGCATTTTATGAAAAGTTGATGCAAGATCAGAAATTTTCATGAAAGGAGCTTTCATTGGGCAGAAATGAAAGGTAAAATAGTTAGAAAGTGTATGAAAGGATGAAAGATATGAAACAGGTAAAGGGGAAAATTGGGTAGGGCATTGGGATGGAAAACAAAGAAATGCTATAGACTAAGATCAGGGTATACAAGCATATTAAAGATATGTTTTCTGGCCCGGGCCTAGAGGGCAAGAACAGAGAAGGACACATGACTCCAGAACCCACTGTCAATATTCTGGCTGTGTATAGCCAAGTAGATAAAGTAAGAGAATGAGGCAGGTTACAGGTAACCCTTACCTGTGGTCAGGTAGAGCAGCCCCTCAAAAAATAAAGGCCCAGTTATCACATATTTTCAAGTATAATGTGATGATTATTATGAATTAATCAGATTACATTTATAGTTCATGGCTAACATCTGGTATCCACATTTTAATAAAATGTCAAGAAGTCTTGGGCACTAAAGGAAGATGAATGGTAAATCAATGCAGGTCATTGGATGTGAAGTCTGAGAGACAATGGAAAATGATAGTAATATCTTGGTGGAAAGTGAACAAGAAACACATTACTTTGCTTTTTCAAATACTTTGCCTGGATACTGTTTATTTTTCCCTAATTTGCCATTTGGCATGATCTAATGCATAAATAACATATTAAGCTATTATTAATTACTGTTTTAATTGGAAAGAACACTTGGCTTTGTAACATTTTAGAATGAAAAAAATGAAATGCTCATGGGTTTCACTGATATTTAAATGTTAAAGTTCTAGGATCATTTTAAAAATTTTTATCAGCAAAAAAAAAAAAAAAATAGCTAACCTGGTACTTTCTTCTAGGAAATGCTTTATTCACAGTTCAAAAATACTTGTGGGGCTGGAAATATGGCTTAGTGGTTAAGGCATATGCCTGCAAAGCTAAAGGACCCTGGTTCATTTCCCCAGGACCCACATAATCCAGATGCACAAGGGGGTGCATGCATCTAAAGTTTGCTTGCAGTGGCTGGAGGCCCTGCTGTGCTTTCTCTCTCTCTCCCTGCCTATTTCTGTATCTCTCTCTCAAATAAATAAATAAAAATAAAATATTAAAAAATACCTTGTGCATGTGTAAAAGTTATTTGAATTAAGCATAAAGTTAAAACTTCATAATTTGCATTCTACTCATATTCAAATCCTTATATCTAACTATATTTGTAATTACTTCCTATGCAATTGAAGCATGGAGTAACAATTTTCTTATGAAGAACTTTTCAATATCTGAGTATTCATCAGGTTTTGAGATCTGAGATGAGAGAGGAATATGTCTAAAACCAGGACTTAAATGTAGCAACTCCTTTCAAGGGTAAAATGCAACACATGGAGAGAAATGAACAAAACACAGGAAAGAGACTAGTGAATTTATAGCTGGCTGCCATCATCAGAAAGGGGATCTGGTAACATTTTTTCTTTGCTTTTACCACCAAATCCTGAGAGAAGTATTTGATGCTTTGGATTTGTAGACATGATCTCAATTTTAAACTATTCTAGAACCCATTCTGCTGATCATAAACCTACAGGGTTAAGTATTCCTCACGTTTACCTAGTAATAAGAGAATTTATCTTCAGTTTATTGTGGGATTGGGAAATGGAGATGTTTTTTCCACTCTGTGACCCTGTGTGGTGTATTATGAGCCACAGAGGATGAATCAATGTGAATTGTATTTCCCCCCAATGTCTTAAAATTATTAATACCTTTCTTTAGTCTTTGAAAAGATAAAAGACATTACCAGCTATATACAACACACATATTGGCAAAATAAAATATTTCTTTTAAACTTTAAAATTTAAACATGCTAAAGTTCATTGGAATTATGATGTGAAAATAATAAAGCAACACCCTACTTACTCCCTTTATTCTTCTATCTGATAAACAACAGCATTGATGTTGTTGGCAATAAAAATTTTCCACTGGAATTTGGCATTGGGAAGTGTTAGGCTTCTAATTTGAAAGTAGGGTAACTTGGAAAAATTCATGTCCAGGACTGAGCTAAATCATTTCATGACATGTGAAGAATGAATATGGTCATAGAAATTGTTGCATTAGATTCAAATCACATTTTAAAATCTGGATATAATGAGGATAGTGTATCTCTCTCTGAAAGAGGGTTGTGATTCATAAATGAAAGAGAGCTTGTCAGCTGTCATCACCTTTCCCCATAAAATTTGAGTAGAATTGCTCTGGGTACTGGATCTTGCACTCTCTGATTTGCTGGCTTGGCGCCACCATTTCTCAGCTTTGCCAGTCACCATCCTCCTGTCTTCTCATTTCTCTCTCCCACACTTTTTCTCCTGACTTAGCAAGCACACCTACAACTAGTTGTTTGTGTTGGAGACTTCCTTCTATTTCCTGCAGTCCACCACGCCTCCTTACTGATTTTCTCAAAAAAAAAAAAAAAAAAAAAAAGTTTCTCTTAATCTCACCAGGACCATGGTTTTAAGAGTACCAATACCCTAGCAATAGAAAAGATAAACTTCTAAGAATCCTATACTTATAGAAGAATATTTGAAGTTTAAATATACTTAAAATAATTTCTAGGAATATAATAGTCATACTTTCTAAACAACTATGGACTATTTATACTCACTAATACCTAACAGGCTCATGCTGTGTTGAAGGTTCTGGAACTGTTCCATTCCACTCCAAACAATCTCAGTCTATTGCTACTGGGTCTTTTGTCACCCTCGAGGTAAATGAGAAAAGTCCACTGGCCACTATTCTATATCTATAAACCTCAGGTATACCATCAGAATAAAATCCATGAGATTGCTCACCATCACTTGCATGAGTCAACTCCGTAGTGTTCAGCTTATGATCTAGACCTCCATTCCTCCTTCACTTCCCACACAATTATAACACAACTTTAGGGACTATCTTTCAAGAACCAATGGTCTGCCATCAACATGTACCATCTAAGAGCCTGCCTTCATCTTGTTTTAACTAAACTCAGCTTTTCTCTGTAGAGAACATTTTCCCAATTCTCTCTCTTTAGCACACTAGTTTATTCTCGTGCCTTTAGTGTCTTAGGAAGATACAGAAAGTGGCAAGAGAGAAATACCAAGTTGTGAATAAAAGTAGGTCTACCAGAAAACCAGAAGATTTGTCAACAGAAAGTTATAAAGCTAGAAAGGCTTGGAATGATGTCATTAAAGTTCTAAATGACAATAATTGCCAACCCAGACTATTTATATACAAAAAATATATCCATCACAATTGAAGAAGAAAAGAAAACTTTATGGGATAAAAACAGGCTCAATGAATTCATACCACTAAGACAGCTCTAGAAATGATACTTGAAGGAATTTTGTGGACTGAAGACAAGCACATCCATGAGGCCACAACACAAGGAAATATAAGTCACAACTAAATAATTGTTGAGCTAGAGCGACATAGGAAAACCCCAAACACAAAAAGAACAACAAAATAATGTAAAATAATGCATACTTTAAAGTAATAACTATAAATATAAATGTTATTATTTCCCATTCTCTATGTCAATTACTTTCTCATTACTGTGAACAAATACCTTACTAGAAATAATTTGAGGAAGTAAAAGTTTATTTTTGCCATATTGTTTTGAGGACAAGTTTTATGGAAAGGAAGGCATGACAGGCAAGCAAGTCGGCAGGAAGCAGAACAGAACAGCAAGTAGGGCTAGGCTATAAAACCTCAAGACCCACCCCCAGTGACCCCCTTCCTCTAGCAAGGCTCCATGTTACAAAAGTTCTATGACCTTCTCAAACAGTACCTTTAAAGTGGACCAACTGAGCTGGAGAGATGGCTCAGCAGTTAAGGCACTTGCCTGCAAAGCCTAAGGAACTGAGTTTGATTCCCCAGTACCCATGTAAATCTGGATGCATGCAACTAGAATTCATTTGCAGTGATAGGAAGCCCTGCTGTGTCTATGCTCACTTTCTCTGTGTCTTCGCCCTTCAAATAAATAAGTAAAGAAATAAATGAAACTTATTTTTTTTAATTTGAGGGAGAGAGAGAGGCAAGGAGAGAGAGAGAGAGACAGAGAGGAAGAGGCAGAGAGAATGGGCATGCCAGGGCTTCTCAGCTACTGTGAACAAACTCCAGATGTGTGCACTCCCTTGGGTGCATGTGTGACATTGCGTGCTTGTGTCACTTTACGTCTGGCTAAATGTGGGACCTGGAGATTCGAATGGGCATTCTTAGGCTTTGCAGGTAGGTGCCTTAACCACTAAGCCATCTCTCCAGCCCAGTAAAACTTTTTAAAAGTGGGCCAAGTGCTCAAAAGAATGAGCCTACAGACATTTAACATTCAAACTCTAACAAACCTATATCAGTAAGATTAGAGGTAAAAAGGAAACAGCATTACACAAATATTAATGAAATCAAGAAAATTATAAAAGCACATGCATAAATTTATAGTCTATCAAATTGGAAAATCTAAAAAAGGATGAATTTCTAGGTATATTCAAACAACCAAAGTTTAACAAACATGAAATACATATTTTAAGTAGATTAAGCAATGAGATGGACATCTCCTAGTTAAAATATCCTAATCCATGAAGACTCAATAAAGAATTCTACCAGACTTTTAAAAAAATCCAGATTGATGTAGATTTACTTAAAAATTCTAACAGACTTAAAAAGAAGTAAAATCCATGCTTCTCAGATTATTGCATTAGAAAGAAAATGAAGGAATATTCCCCAAACTCTTTTTTTTTGGGGGGGATGGGGTTTCAAGGTAGGGTTTCACTCTAGTCCAGGCTGACCTGGAATTCACTCTGTATTCTCAGGGTGGCCTCGAACTTACGGCGATCCTCCTACCTCTGCCTCCTGAGTGCTGGGATTAAAGGCGTGCACCACCACACCTGGCTCCAAACTCTTTTTACCAAATACTAAACTGATAACTAAAGGAGATAGATGCACAAAAAAGAAAACTATAGACCAATCTGATAAACATAGACGCAAAAATTCTCAACAAAATACTTGCAAACTTAATTCAAAAACACTTTAAAAAGTTCATTCACCTTGACCAAATTGACTTTCATCCCAGAGATACATGGACGGATCAATGTGCATGAATCAATATATGGATCAATAGATGCAGAAAAGGGCTTTGACAAAATCCAACATCCTTTCATGATAAAAAGACCCCAGAGACATAGTGGTGGAGGGAATATATCTCAACATAAAATGGGTATATCTATCAAACTGATAGCCACCATTATGCTGAATGGGGAGAATCTGAAGCAGTCCCACTAAGATCAAGAGCAAGACAAGGGTGTCCATTTTCTTCACTGCTATCCACTTGAGTGCCTAACTTTTCACTATGTCAGTATGACAAGAGAAAGAAACAGTACAAAGACAAGTTGGAAAGGAAGATGTCAAACTATCCTTATTTGCAGAAATTCTCTAAAGATTCCACCAGAAAACTTGTAGTGCTGATAAGCATTTTAAGCAAAGTGGCAGGATACAAAATGAACACACAAAAATCAGTAGCTTTCCTATCCACCAATCACCAACATACTGAGGAAGATATAAGGGAAAGAGTCCCATGCCCAGGAGCCATAAAATTTATACAAACTTCACATTATATTATTCAGTTTATAGAAAATATGATTTATATAATATCTGTCTTTCATACTCCTATGACAAATGAACTGTACGTGCATAGTTCATAAGGAAGAGACTTGTAATTAATTCACCATTTGGTTGCTGGAAGTCCAAGATTAAACAGCTACATCTGGCAAGGAGGTTTTATCATGGCAGGAAAAGCATGATAGGTCTGAGCAGGAAGCTGGCTCACATTTTGTCACAGTAGCTGGGAGGGAGCAATAAGAGTGAAGTGGCTCTGGAAAACTGAGCTGGACAATAAATCCCAACATCCACCCTCAGTGACATACCTCCTCCAGCAAGGCTCCACCTCCTGAAGGCTCATCATGCTCCCACATTGCTGCCAAACTCTCAAACCCTTGGGGACCAACTATTCAAACCCATGAGGCTGTGGGGGTCATTTTACCTTCAAACCACCACATCTTTTAATGACCCCCCATTTCTCAGGCCTCATCCCCCAACACTGCCACATTGGATACAATGCTTCTACATAAGTGTTGTTGGGACAAATCATATTCAAATAATAGCAAGTGTTTTACATAAAATTGTATAAATTATTTAATTTGTATGAAATTATAGTCCAATCTGTAGAGACAAAAAAGAAATGGACATTTAGGAAGACAAGCGTCCATCTCGGAAAGCATCAAGAAAGCAGAAGGATGAACTAGTTGTTTGGTGGAGTGTCATGCCTCCTCAGAGCAAGGCACAGCCGATCGATGGTACTCAGAAGTTGTCAAATAAGTGAATAAATGAATGAATGCATAATTATTTCTAACATGCTTAATTGTAGTTCTGTACAGTGACAACTACATAAGAAAAGATCGGTAACAAATAGCAAAAGCTTTTGAATTTGCATGTACTATGTATGGTGATGCCTTTGTATTAAAAAGGGTGGGAAAAGCCTGGCAGCACAGGTGAGTTTGAACTTGGTTTTATTTGTCACATTGGGTTTAGGAAGCCTTTGAGATATCCAGGAGGGAATTTTGAGTGCACTCTTGGAGATGTTGGTATGAAAATCATGACTGGTCAGGACTGGATATTCAAATTCTGAAACCCAGATTGCATGCAATTATTCCAAACAAATGTTCATACAGGAAAGAAAAGAATGCCCAGGACTGAGCCTGGAGAACATCTGACACTTAGTAACCAAAGAGTATGAGAATGTAAAGATGACTGAGGAGAAATGATCAGAAGATCAGGCAGTGATAGTGACTGTAGCAGACAGCTTCGGGTTTGCTGAGATGAACTTCCAGACCAGGCACAGTTATGGAGGAAGGGATATTATTTATTGAAGCTTACAGATCCAGGGGAAGTTCCATAAAGGCAGGAGAAGTGGCCTGCTCTCACAGGACCAGGAAAGAGATAGAAAACCACCAGCTATACAGCATACAGAGCAAAGCTACAGCCAAAAGCCACAACACACTTCAGGAACTCCAACTAGGCACACTTTGCATATCTTTACAATGGAATCTCAAATCATCACCACACCTTAAGACCAGCCCCCAGCCTCTAGCAAGGTGATTGCAGATGCAAACTATAAACTAATAAAACACTGAATATATTGGGGGGCATATATTCAAACTACCACAGTGACATAAACAAGAGTGAGCATTTCTTCAAACTTGGGGGATGTGTGAAAGTATTGTGCTACTAAAATGACACGAAACTTCAAGAGTATTTCATGAGATTTCACAATATGGAGATCACTGAGTTTATAGAACAGTGTGAGTCAAGTAAGGAAAGAACCAAACATTCTAGAATGAGCAGGGCAGAATCAAGTACACAACAAGACTACTTGGAAAAAGACAGTTCAGTGCACAGCAGATGCTGTATATCAAAGCACCTGCAATTAGTAAGTAGACTTCTTCCCTCTTCTAAGACATAAACCCTAGAGGTGTGCCTCAACTAGAAACATGGCAAGTTCTAGATATTAAAGCAAAGAATGATCTTTTTCTAGAGACATAAATAATTTCCTTAGCTGTGAGCTGGTCTACAGTGGTGCCTCAGATAATGCTGCCTTCACAGCATCTGGCTAGAGTCTCTTCCTTCCAAACTCACAAGCCATTACATTAGAGATAGTCTGACAATGAAGAAAGATTTCCATGTTCTATGACTAAGGCAGATGGGCTAAAATGTCTCAGAAAAAAAGGTTGAACCAGAATTTGTTTAAATTCATTCACACTTTAATTGATTGAATCTAAATGAATGACCATAGAGGCTACAGTGTGATAGAGTGCTAGAGCATGTGCTTAGCATGCTTCTGATACCTTAGAGCTACATCCAAGTCACCCTCAAATGCAATCTTTATTCTCTTCTCTCCTGTCCTTCTTTTGTCCACAATATATCCTTTCACTTATTTAAATTAATTTTTTGGTTGTTTTTTGAGGTAGGGTCTTGCTGTTGCCCAGGCTAACCAGGAATTCACTCTGTCATCTCAGATTGGCCTCAATCTCACAGAGATCCTCTTACCTCTGCCTCTCAAGTACACAGATTAAAGGCATGTCCTACCATGGCCATCTTAAATTACATATTAATATCCATCCTATTCTTATTTTCCAACAAGTTTTAGACAAATTACAAGAGCTCAAATATAAAATCAAAACTGTCTCCAAAGATTAACATTGAGGATGCAATTGGAGTCACTATGAGGATGTTATGTGTTTCTCTGATCATTCAGCAGATAAAAATTGCCTACCATGCTCTATAGATTTTAAAAATGAATTCACAAATACATGGTCCTATCTTCACATGGGTATCTCTGTGCATCTAAATGTATAACCGTGAACCGTGGAGCAATGAATGTCCACTTACCTAGTTACTCAAGCTCTCAATAAATTTTAGGAGATAAAAATAACACTTACCTGAATTTTACTTATTTTAATATCTCTAACTCATTAGCATAAATCTTTGAGGCAAGTAGCTGAGTATGGTCTGAGGAAGGTAGACAATAGACAAGAAAGCTATTACTGAGGAAAAGCCAAGAGAACAATGTGGCCTAATTGTAGGAAACTCATATTCACGTGGCCACACACTTGGTGGTGAATACAGCCGTGTGCTTATTAATTCTCTTCACTAACCTGAACAAGGTTGAAATGACTCCTTGGATATCAATGAATACTTTTAGATTCATCTCAATTTGCGTATTTTCACAGACATCTGGAGTGTGTCTGAAACCCCCACACACTATGAGTGGTAGTGCTCTACATATCAAGCATGATGGGATTCTGAAGCTTGAAACCTTCACGGTCCAGGCACTGGGCTATAGAAACACCGGATGTGAGGAGCCACCTAAAGGCATTCAAAGTATCTTAGCCTAAAGCAATATTGATACCAGTTTCTATGACTGATTTTGAGCCTCCTGTCATTTGAAGCAGTATGACTGAAACAGTACACTAGCCTTTTGTGTGCTTCCAGGACCCTCACATCATTCTTTACTCCTCATACTCTGTTTTTAAAAAATATTTTTTATTTTTCTTTATTTGAGAGAGAGAGAAATAGGCAGGAGGGGAGAGAGAATGAATGGACACATCAGGGCCTTGAGCCACTGCAAACAAACTCCAGAGGCATGTGTCCCCCTGTGCTTCTGGCTTAAGAGGGTCCTGAGGAATCGAACCTGGGTCCTTTGGCTTCGCAAGCAAATGTCTTAATCACTAAGCCATCTCTCCAACCCCTCCTCACACTCTTATACCTTAAATGACATTGTCCTTGCCTTTATTCCCCATAGACTCTAAGCCCTTTAGAGCAATGATGTAACATGAGACTATCCAAATCCAATTAGGTGACAACCAGTGACATTAGGAATAACCTAAAATTCATGATTATTTCAGAAGTTTTTACACTGAAATATTTTCAAACTGTAACTCTGATTCTCTAGAAAGAACTTCCTCAAGAAAATAGTTGTATAAGAGCCCTGTGTGCATCTGCTACTCTGCCTTGTATAATTATAGCCTTGCATGTCCAAGACCATCCATAAACATTCATATAACCAGAGGATCCACTGTAACAGTTTGAACTCAAGCAAAAATGCCTGAAACTCAGATTGAACACTGGTTCATTGGATATTCCTTCACTAAACTGAAGTTCTGTGGCCATCAAATATAGCAAGGTTCAAATCAAGAACTGAAACAATGCTAATTGTCCTAAAGACATGGCAATCCTCTCTCCGTTTTGCAAGAATCCTTCAGTACCCTGGGGTTATATAGTGAGTTCAAATAAGTCCAAACATGTCATCTTTACCTGATAATTTATTCATGGAAAAGTGAGCAAGTACAGAAAGACATGAGACATTCAGATCACTAGGTACCATTGAAATAAATATCTGTCAGTCATTGGCATTGGCTTTTAAAAACAAGCTGCATTTTATGTCTCAGTATAATAAAGATCACATCACAGCCAACATATTATCAAAGCTCAAAAACAAATAAATGTACAGTCCACTTGCCAAGGCTTTTTCTCAGGCTTTATTATTGCTGACAATAGAGCCAGTGTTGTGAGAAGCATGTTAGTTGGGCAATCCACACATGCACGCTTTGTTCTCTGCCTGAACCTGCTCTGGCACGACTTCAGGACGAATACTACTTACTTTGTTGTTATTATTAAACACAATTTGGCATAAATGCATGAATTCTGCAATCTTTAGTCAGTCTTTCTGAAATGCTTATGAAATTCTTCCAGAATGGTAAGGGGGGAACAAAAGCTAACATTTCTGTGTAAAGATTAAAAGATGTAAGTGACACGGAGTTAACCTTGATAGTTTCTGTTTTGGAAACAGTTGCTGGAGACAGTCAAGAGACATAGGTCTGGCCTAGACATAGGTACAGGAGCAAATGAAAAGAGATGAGGTGTTGGAGGTCAGGAAATGCTTGTGGTACATTTCCTTCCCTCCACAAATGCTAGTGGAGTTATCATCACGGTTCTTGGAGATCATAAGAAGATGTATGAGACAAAGGGATTTTGCTGAGTGGGTGACATCAGAGACGGATGAGACAGATTTCGACACTGTGGAACATAAGAAGGACAAATGGAGTAGAATCTGGTTTGTCTAGGGCCTACCCCTGACACTAACTCATCTCTGACACTACCTTTGATCCTGGGTCTCAGTGCTCTGTGCTCGTGCCCCTCATGTCTTGCAGATCCTCTACCAAGCTTGATTTTCATCTCTAAATGAAATCTAATTGGTGTTGAGTGGGAGGATCCTGCTCAGCTGGGTAAGGTGTTTCAATACCCATCCTCTTATTGATCCCTTTTCCACTTATTCTTTATACTGACATTCAGTGTCTGCATGAAGATTCCAGGTGTTTTATTCAAACATATGTCATTAAGTGGACAAAACTGCTTTGGATACAACCAGTTTTAAATGTCTTCCCAAATAGTGAAATCAATGATTTCTCTGTGGTAAAACCTTTATGACTCATAGCCAATTTTTCATCCAAGAAGCACTTTTACTTTCCTGTTTAGAGAAAAGGAATCACTGCTATATTGTGACAAGGTCTGGGGAAAAGAAGTCATACAGTAAACTGTACAAGGCATGGCCTAAAGGATTGGACACTGGTAAGGGCATGTTTCCAAACCTTCTGCTCTATTTCAGGCCTGGGCTGTGTCATGCAGGCAATCTTGTCAGGGGCAGGAAATCTGATCCAGGATTACAGCTCAGCTGATTAGCAGCTCAGCTCCCAGTGTTTGGGGAAGGTAGCTTGAATGACACTGAGTTACCTCTGATTTAAAAGGAACACCAACAATCTAACAGTGTGCCAGAATCCAGGAGAAATTCCCAATAAGCAGAAGACAGATGGTACACAAGGGTCTCAGGGCCAGAGACCATGAGCGTCAGGCTTCTGGCCCAGAGGGCATCAGCCCTGTGGTCCAGACATGTAAGGGAGGCTCTGACATCAACACTCTGCTGCAAGCTGCAAGTCTGAGATTGAGGTGGGGAGGGCAGAGGAGAGTGAGGCCTCAGGAGAAGGACATGCTTCCACTTCCCAGTACTTTTCCTTCTGTCGCCAGTCAAGACTAGAACTGACAGAGAGCAACTGAGGGCAGAGGTAGTAGGCTTGTTTTGGGACGTGTGTCTATAATAGCAACATAGAACACCCAAAGTCAATATGGAGAGAGTGATGAGACTCCTTCTAGAATGTTCTCTAAGAAAAAGTAATTTTCACTTTCTTACAAAAAAGAGCTTTGGTTAGTGTTGCAGTCAGGTTATCATTGCTGGAAGAAATCACCTGACTAAGAACAGCATTTGGGGGGGGGAGGGGGTTTATTTTGGCTTATAGACTAGAGGGGAAGCTCCATGATGGCAGGGTCAAATGATGGCATGATCAGAGGGTGAACATCACTCCCTGGCCAACATAAAGTAGACAATGGCAACAGGAGAGTGTGCCAAACACTAGCAAGGGGGAAACTGGCTATAATATCCATAAGCCTGCATCTGCCAATACACTGCCTCCAGGAAGCATTAATTCCCAAATCTCCATCAGCTGGGAACCTAGCATTCAGAACCCCTAAGTTTATGGGGGACACCTGAATCAAACCACCACAGTTAGCATTACAAGGACTTAGCCAAGATTAGAAAATGGTTCTTAAAGGGTAGCAGGGTAGGGTAGTAGGACAAGAAGCAGGGCAGCAGAAGATAGGAGATTTAGGAACCCAATGGCATCACTGCAATGGTTGATCTTCTATGTTAACTTGATTAGGTTAAGAAGCTCCTATGGCATTATTGAGGCACACACCTTTGTGAGTCAGCAAGGCCTTTTCCAGAGAGGAGATGCTGATGGGAAAAGACTCACCCAAAATATAGGTGATACCTTCCCATGGGCTTGGGCCTTGGGCTGAATTGAAAATAAAAAGAAAGAGAAAGAAAGAAAGAAAGAAAGAAAGAAAGAAAGAAAGAAAGAAAGAAAGAAAGAAAGAAAGAAAGGAGGGAGGGAGGAGGGAGGGAGGAAGGAAGGAAGGAAGGAAGGAAGGAAGGAAGGAGGAAGGAAGGAAGGAAGGAAGGAAACAGGCCTGCTGATGACCAGGATTTTCCTTTTTCTATTTCTTTGTCCACTAAAATGTGAGCAAGAACCTCACTCTCTTACAGCCACAGTCATAAATTATTCCTGCCATGACTACCCTGCTCTGATGGACTATACTTTCTAAAACCATGAGCCAAAATCAATCCTTGCTCCCTTAAGTTTCTTGACTTCAGTAATGAGAAAATTTATTAAGACAAGCAGCTTTAGACTTTTGCTAGAAATTAGCAAAGTAAATTACCTAGACAGATCGCCTGAATTATTTATAATCCTCTGAAACCTTTGTCTGAGTGTCCTTCATTTTACATTACAAAATAGACTCAGGAGGGCTAGAGAGATGGCTTAGCAGATAAAGCACTTGCCTGGGAAGCCTAAGGACCCAGGTTCAACTCCCAGGTACCCTCATAAGCCAGATGTATAAGGTGACATGTGTCTGGAGGTTGTTTGCAGTAGCTAGAAGCCCTGTCATACCTATTCTTTCTCTACCTGTCATGCTCTCAAATAAATAAATAAATAAAATATCTTTTAAAAAACTTTTTAAAAGTAGACACAGTAGTGCTCTATCCTATACATCCTAAAATCAGTTTTTGAGTTGGTGGCATAGGCAAGGGCCTTTCTGCAGATGTCATCTGGAATGAACACTTAGATAAGGTCATCTTAACATATGCCCTCAGGCAAACAGAAGAACTATATGATTGACCTCTGCAAATCATGCAGGGGATCAATAATATTTGCGAATTTGTTTTCCTTCTCTCTCCTTTTTTTTATTATTTGAGAGAGACAGAGAGAGAGAGAGAGAGAGGCAGAGAGGAAGAGGTAGAGAGAGAAAAAATGGGCGTGCCAGCAGCCTCTCAGCCACTGTGAATGAACTCCAGACACGTGCACCCCCTTGTGGGCAAGCACAGCATTGCACCCTTGCATCACTTTTTGCTTCTGGCTAAACATGGGACCTGGAGATCGAACAGGTGTTCTTAGGCTTGGCAGGCAGGAGCCTTAACCGCTAAGCCATCTCTCCAGCCCTGTTTTCCTTCTCTTTTGAAACAAAGGCTATTTCCCAACAGGAACAAGATTGTTTCAAATAATCAAGTGTTGTAAAAAGAAAATGGTTGTGAGACAATGTAATCACACCATAAAGCTGGAATGTACAACAATATCACCAAAATAAAACAAAATCCTGTTTATATAGAAAACAGACAATATTTTCAATGATCAAAGAGAACAATATTCAAAGGGATTTAATATCTGCAAAGTGTGTACTTTGACCTTCTATGTACTATTCTCAGTATATAGTTATTCAGTTCCCAAAGGTCATGTGAAGTTTGAGTGGAAGAGAATGGTGAGAAAGGATCACCTATGGAGTTCACAGAAGGTTTCTATGTGGTCTGGATCATATAGAAAGGTTCAGGATAGGGCTTCTCAGTTGGGTCTTGCTACTGCTTAAATTACAGTCTTAAAGTCTATAAGCTCCAGTAAAATCCCCATGTGCTCAAGGGTGTGTGTCCTAGCATTCATTGATATGAACCAACACCACAGTCTGGCAACCATGCCTTCCACAGTGCATCAGTGAGGCTACTTGGGACATTGGCATCTCACGTTTGGAAATCCATGTTGAGTTTGTAGACTGTCTAGCAGTCATGTAATGGTGTACCAGCCATAAGAGATGGCAGTGTTTCTCAAAATTTTTTCAGATAAAATATAAAGGAATAATATGCACACATTCATTCTTTCCAAAAACTAAGAATCTACACAGAGTCTGAGGCAGGGGGGCACATTAGGAATTTCTGGGCCTTTGAAGAATTACATACAAAGAGAATCAAGTGAGTTTCTATGGGATACAAAGCAGTAAGATGTATTCTTGCTCGTTCTGATGCCAATACAAACCTTGAATTATATTTGTGTAACAATTGGTCTCCAATGTCATTCTCAGAAGAATCAACTATACCATCAATGCTGGACCATGCCTTTTGAAACAAACTGAAATAACCTTGAGTACTGATGGTGAGTAAGGGGTTTCATGAGCAAAGAAAAGAGAAAACATTTTAAAAATATTTATTCTATAATTACTTCATCCATTTACCCTCAAAGTAGATTTCAGTTTATGGAAGTCCCAGCAACAAAAGAGCCTAAGGAACCACTGAGGTTGTGAATGGGGCAAGACACTTGGGGTGCTTACCACATGGAGTGCATTTCCTCTACAGAAAACAGTCTGGCCTAAGCTTAAATGTCTCCCGTGTTTTAAAATATTCAAGACAGTCTGTGAAGGTGTCAGACTGAATTCCAACTCTAACATTCCATTGCTTTGTGAGCTTCTAACATTCCACAACCTTTGCAATATGTATTTCTGGTTTCCACTTTCCAAGTAGACAAAATAGGTTTTTATGTACATAGATCTGGGCAATGTGTGTTCTTTAAATTTTCCATACCTCTACTTCAGTTTGTGAACTGGGGGAAGTGTCTGGAAGGTCTAGCAGTACCTGAATCTACCCGAGCCATGCTTCAACATGGACATGAAGAAAAGTTTCCAATAAAGATCAGCGGGTGAATGGGGTGATTCTGAGACTTAACAGGTCTTCTTATTTCAGATTTCTTGGGAAAGCAAAAGGGCTTGGGAAGGGGAGGAAGGGGAAAGGGTAGAATAATGCTAGAAAGAAGGAAAATTAAATCAAACTTATTCAGATTCTGTAAGATCAGAGTGTAAAAAGAGTAAATTGATAGCTAATGTGAGTATCGCCTAGGTACATTTGTGAGACTTAGTCATGAATATGCAGCATTGTGTGATTATTTTATAGACATGATGTCATTATTTCAGTTTTACCAATCATCAATGACATAATTGCCGGAGAAGAAAATTATTACATTGTGATGTTAGGAGTTGAAAATGTCCAATTTGAATTGTGTTACTGGGGTTCTGGGATTCACATTAGGTCGAGGCAGTTGACTTGATTTTTTTTTTTTTTTTTTTTTTTTTTTGAAGCAAATTTAGGCTTTTTTTTGTAGAGGGGATTCTAAGTCCTAGAACAATATTTATGAATTCACCATATTATTCTTTAAAATTTCACATGAAATGTCATGTTATGCTCTAAAATGGAATTCTTTAGGAAAATGAATACAACTCCAGACATTCCAATGAAGCTAACTTCTTTTTAACCATTCCAGAGTTAGACATTCCTTGAGGCTCTTACCACAGAGCAGAGCAAGCTGGGAAATGAGCCAGCAGAGTTCTCTGTCCTTCTGCACAGTCTCCTGTCACAGCTGCCCCCAAACAAGCATCTCTGGGGTGATGGATGTGCCCTTGCAGGGGGAGGGCTTGGGCAGATGCAGATGCTTGCCCATGAAAAGGTGGCATGCATTTGTGATCTGAGGCTCAAAGAGAAGCCGCTGGAGCCCATGTGATGAATGGTCACAGAGTCTGTGAAGACTCTGGTCCACACTGTGTGGAGAGAGGCCTGTGGTGTGTAACCCTCAGGCTAATAGCATGGCTATTTGCCTAAATGTCACTCTTCTTTTCCTTTCCTTTATGCAAAACTCCATCTCTGCTTTCAACTTATCATCTACTCACTTTATTTTTTCTTCTGCCTGAGCTGATACAATTAAGAGCTGATCAAAGACAGATGTTGATGGTCTCTGGTAGGCAAGCAATTCAGACTCACCTCTGCAAATTTCCAAGTGAGACTACTTATGTTAATACAGATTTGGAACAGAAAATCATAGGTCTTTAGAAAAATAGGCACCCTATCTATTGGATGAAAAGAACCGTGTAGATTCACCCACAAGTGTCTGTTTCTTTTCGTATTTATGAATCTCAGCACTGGAAATCATGGCATTATTCCATTGAACTGAGCATTATTCAAGAAGAAAGGGGGAGAATTCCCAAATTATAGATAGACAGAGGCATGTAACTGAGAAATAGGATTCTCTGATTAACTGTCTCTCTTCTTTGTTCAAAGAAATTATCTCAAATAGAATAAACTCCAAATATGGAAAGATTCAATAAATTCCATGTTTCAGGACTGAAGAGAGAGCTCAGATTCAATTCCCCAGTACCCATGTAATCCATATGTACAAAGTGGTGCAAGCATCCGGGGTTCATCTGGCACACCAATATCTCTCTGTCTCTCTCCTCACAAATAAATAAATAAAAATATTTGACAAAGAAATTCCATATTTCAGACATGTGTTATTGCAATAACAAGTCCATGGAGTTGTGTTGTGGCTGATGTGCAGTAGGAAATCAAATTAATTAAAACCTCTTCAGTCTGGTAATTGTACCACCAGCTGTGAGGAGTTATAAAAAACAGACAGTGAAAAGTCTCTGATAACTAAGCAGAATCAATTGAAATAATACTATTTATTCCTCAAAGTTCACAGAGCTAACAGGAAACCACTTTAGCTAAATCAAAGGTATTTTAAAACAAATGTGATTAAAAGAAGTAAGGATGTGATTCTAAAAAGTAATGAGGTGATTGGAGAATCCTACCAAAAGATTATGTATTTATAATAAAGAAATCATTTTTGATGGCAGCATAAATCCCACATTTCAGAAAACTATTATAACTGGGAAAATACTTTGAATAAATGAGTTTCTTTAGAATAAAAATTAGTTTCGTATTTGAAAGCATCGGAATAGTCATAGCACCTGTTAAAAATTAAAGACAAAGAGGGTGGAGAGAGAGCTCAGTCATCAGTCACAGCTCACACATAAAAAGCTTGCTTTTCAAGCATGAGAAATTGAGTTCAATCTCTAGAACCCACATAAAAAGAGGCAGGTAAATTGGCATGTACTTATAATTCTAGTGCTAGGAGGTGGAGACAAGCAGATCCCTAAGGCTCTAGAGCCAGCCAGTGTAGCCTACTTGGCAAGCTCCAGACTAGAGAAAGATCCTATCTCAAAAAGGTGGAAAATGGGGCTGGAGAAATGGCTTAGCAAGGGCTCAGGTTTTGTTCCCCAGGACCCACGTAAGCCAGGTACGCAGGTGGTGCATGTTGTCTGGATTTCATTTGTAGTGGCAGCAGGCCCTGGTGTGCCCATTCTCCCTCTTTCTCTATCTGTCTCTTCCTCTCTCATAAATAAATAAATAAATAAATAAATAAATAAATAAATAAATAAATTCTTTTAAAAAGATGGGAAGGGCTGGAGAGATGGCTTAGCGGTTAAGGCGCCTGCCTGTTAAGCCTAAGAACCGGGTTCCAATCTCCAGGTCCCACATTTAGCCAGATGCAAAGTGACGCAAGGGCACAATGCTGCACTTGCCCACAAGGGGGCGCACGCATCTGGATTTCGTTTGCAGCAGCTGAGACTGCTGGCACGCCCATTCTCTGTCTCCTTCTCCCTCTCTGTCTCTCTCTTTGTGTCTCTCCAAAAAGAAATAAAATAATTTTTAAAAAATTTTTAAAAAGATGGGAAATGAGGAACAACACTCAAGGAACCAACATATTTACACACATGTACACACATGAGCACAAGCACACACATGCACTTGCACACACATATATACATATATGTACAAAAATTAATGCATGAAAACAAAATTAGTCTTTTGGACTCAAATTGTTGGCTCTAGACCTTCGTAATCAAAGGAAGTTTTGTAGAACTGGGTTTTCGCTTCTCACTAAGGACCCTGGTTCAATTCTCCAGGTCCCACATAAGCCAGATGCACATGATGGTGCATCTGTCTGGATTTATCTACAGTGGCTAAAGGCCCTGGCTCACCCATTCTCTCTCTCTCTCTCTCTCTCTCTCTCTCTGTCTCTCTCTCTCCCACTCTCTATCTCAAATAAATAAATAAAAATAACATCTTAAAAAATAAACTTGTAATAGTTTGCCTAAGTATAATGGGATGCATCAAATTAGGTATAAAATTGTAAATTCATTCTTTCTTTAATGTGAGGTGCCCTCACTGGATTGACTAACTTCCTTAAAATAAGCTATGGCTTTTATTTGTTCTATCCCCATTAGATAAACAGAGCCATTGCTATGGAAACAAAGCACTGATATAATGCCTGTAAGAAAGCAAATGCATTTATATGAAAACACCATAATGAACCCTAATTGGTTGTGATTTATTAAGCATTTAAATTTTAAAAAGAGAAAGCAAGTGACAACTGACCAAAAAGGAAAGGTCATGATACTTACTGGAAATGTTTTACTTTACTATGCTAGCAAAGAAATTGAAGCTCAGAAAAGAACCCATTGTTTCACTCATTATACTAGAAGTTTTATCTGAAAGATAGAATCCAATGCTAATGGGTCTAAATGAGTCTAAAATCTTACTTATACATTGCTGTAGCAATGTATGTCACAAACCTCTGAAAGTAAGTATCAATTTAAAAGTTCTTTACCAGTTGTCCCTACATATAACATTATAATCCATGGTGAAATGTGAGTTTACAACTTGTGTAATACTCAAATGAAAATGTATCTATAATATAAGAAACTTCGTTTAATAAAGGGAAAAATGAAAGCCAATTTTATCTTCAGTATAGACAACATAAATTTAATATTATATAAAACAATATTTTATAGTAATGGAAAGCTATGAATACATAAACCAATTTATCTGATCTCTGTACAAAACTTTCAATAAGCAATACGTTCACAATGGTTAAAAATACGTGCAACAGAGCTGGGCTTGGTGGCACACACCTTTAATCCCAGCACTAGCACTCGGGAGGCAGAGATAGGAGGATTGCAGTGAATTCAAGGCCACCCTGAGACTACGTAGTTAATTCCAGGTCAGCCTGGGCCAGAGTGAGACCCTACCTCAAAAAACAAAACAAACAAACAAAATAAAACAAAAATGAAACAAACTGGTAAAGAAATATACCAATGTTCTCTGATTGTTCTCCCTGGTAATAAAACTATACAGACCCTACCTCAAAAAAAAAAAAAAAACAACAACAAAAAAAAACACCCTATGCTGAACAGTCATAAATGTTATAAAGGGTAAACTAAGTGGGTTTTTTGTTTGTTTATTTGTTTGATGTAGGGTCTTACTCTAGCCCAGGCTGACCTAAAACTCACTCTGTAGACCCAGCCTGGCCTCAAACTTATAAAGACCCTCCTACCTCTGTCTCCCAAGTGCTACACTAAAGTCGTTTTCCACCATGCCTGGCTGAAATAGTTTTTAAAAGAATAAGAAAATGAGCCGGGCTTGGTTGTGCATGCCTTTAATCCCAGCACTTGGGAGGCAGAGGTAGGAGGATTGCCATGAGTTCAAGGCCACCCTGAGACTACATAGTGAATTCCAGGTCAGCCTGAGCTACAGTGAGACCCTACCTTGAAAAACAAACAAACACCAACAAAAAAAAAAGAATAAGAAAATGGAAAATGGGTGTTCTAAAAGCTATCAAAACAGAACCAAATAAATTTATATAGGACTAATGAAAACTAGGTTAAAACATTGTTCTTATTTTACATTTCTTCCTGAAATGTTGGCTAATGAAGGATAGAATGTGCATAAAAACCAATCTCACACTTGTTTTAGACTCATGTTGAAATTATGAGTACACAACTGAAACTTCATCAAGTTTACTTTAAGTCTCATTGTGTTGTATGAGTGTCTCAGGATCAGCACCATGGCAGCTACAGAGTGAACAACCTCTGAGTGGCTGAGGAGAGCGACGCCTCTCTGAATAGAATAAAATGGGTGTGAGGACCAAAAGGAAGCTTGTTTCCAAGTCCCTTTTCTTATAGGGTTAAACAGAGGCGATTTCCTATATTTTATTTCATGTTATGTTATTATTTTATTTTATTTGAAAGCTCTTCCATTTCAAAATTTGTTTGCTTGCATGCTCTTTCCCATGGTAGACTACGTTCTCCACCCCATCTATTCTATCAGGCCTGGTGCAGAAAAATGGGCCACATAGGGCTGGAGAGAAGGCTTAGCAGTTAAGGCGCCGGCCTGCTAAGCCTAAGAACCTGGTTCCAATCTCCAGGTCCCACGTTTAGCCAGATGCAAAGAGATGCAAGGGTGCAATGCCGCACTTGCCCACAAGGGGGCGCACATCTGGATTTCGTTCGCAGCAGCTGAGACTGCTGGCGCGCCCATTCTCTGTCTGTCTGTCTGTCTGTCTGTCTGTCTGTCTCTCTCTCTCTCTCTCTCTCTGTCTCTCTCCAAAAATAAATAAAATAATTTAAAAAAATAAAATAAAAATGGGCCACATAACCTTCACTGTGTAGTACCAGCACTCACATTAAGGAATGAGAACTCCCATTGCCATTGGGAGCTTTTCGAGTGAACCCTGCAGTGAGGTCCATCTAACCCCTTGTGTCCAACATAAACTCTGTTTGGACCAATGTTGTATGTATTTCTTAGACAAACTACTTCAGGGACAAGAATCATGAAATCTAGTTTGGATTAGAATCCTAGAAAGCCTCAGTCTCTCAACAGATGAGTATGATGTCTTCTGTGAAAAGGTGGAAGCCAGTAGTACTGCCCCAGGGACATGGAAAACACAGTTAGCATAAAGTTTCTCAGTGCTCCCTGCAATTTTGTGAGTCTGAACCTACTGTTTCTCTCGCCAGTACAAACTCCTTTACGTTTCCTCCTAGGGAATCTCTGCTTTGTGTGTTTGTTTCTTTCTTTCTTTTGAGACAAGCCCAACGGACTGGCTTATGTTTTTTTAATGGGAGAGGGGGTAGGGGGAGTATTAGTGTGTCAGGGCCTCCAGCCACTGTAATCAAATTCCATACATGTGCACCCACTTGGGCACATGTGTGACCTTGCATGCATGTGTCACTGTGCATCTGGCTTACATGGGAGCTGGAGATTCGAACATGAGTCCTTAGGCTTCACAGGCAAGTGCCTTAACCTCTAAGCCACCTCTCCAGCCCTGGATTGTGTTTTTATAGATCAGGAAAGTAAGATGTGCATACAACCTTCTACCAACATTTCTTTGAATTAAGTCCTTGACATATGGTATTTTTAAGACAGAGGTTCTAAGTTTATGTTGCAGATATAGAATTAGTTTAAATACCTAGAGTGGGATTTGCTAACATTCGAATTTATGCATTGATACTTATTTTTAGTAGCTGTGAAATCTACCCCATGATTTGAATCTAATTTAGCCCCATATGCCTTTTTCTGCATGAAGATATGCCAGGTTCTGGGGGAAAGAGTCCCGGGGACAGGAGGCAAGTTTTACACTTTTCTTCTGTTTCTTTTCCTATCGTGTTTAGCTTAATCCCAGTAAGCTGGATATTTCTTTCCTCTTTACTTGCCTTTTGGACACTGTATAGGTGACAATATACAGGACACTTTATAGTGTGGAGCCAGATAATGTTTTATGGAACATGTATTTTTTTATGTGAAAAAGTATGTGTGTATGTGTGTGTAAGAGAGAGAGAGGGAGAGAGAAAGAGAGAATTGGTGCACCAGAGTCTCCGCCACAACAAACTCCAGTCATAGCAATCAAACTCCCATCACATGTACCACCTTGTGCACACGTGCGACCTTGCGCACTTGCGTCACTTTGTATGTCTGGCTTATGTGGGACCTGGAGATCCAGTTGAACATGAGTCCTTAAGCTTCACAGACAAGTGCCTAACCACTAAGACATCTATCCAGTGCTGAAACATGTGTTTTTATTTGAGAAAACTGATTAGAAACAAATATGCAGATGATGTGGTCAATATCTCCTATGGATATGCTGAGATTTTAAGTAGCATGTTGTGAACCAGTGGCTGTGTATTTGGCCCAGAAGAGAAAGGCACAGGGGTGAAGTGATAGGCATGCTGAGCTAGAATGGCAGGCAAGGGGCACCCCGTATGCGGATCAGAGAACTGAACACACAAGGAAGAAAAGGGCTTGGTGCAAAGTCCAAAAGATAAGCAAGTGTTGGGAGTGATTGGAAAACAGCATGCCCAGAGCTCAGTGAGGACAAGAGGGCAGGATGAGATGAGATGAGATGAGATGAGATGAGATGAGATGAGATGAGATGAGATGAGATGAGATGAGATGAGATGAGATGAGATGAGATGAGATGAGATGATGAGATGCAGTGCAATGTACTCAAGCAGTGCTGGTGAAGATACACCCAGAGCTAACGTCAGTTGACTCCTAGACTTTGGGGAACACAGTTACTCTGTATGAGATTCAATTTTCGAACCTTACGATTTGCAGTACCCATCACAAAGTTTTCTGGCTTAGTGATACAAAATACATGAAAAAATTTCATATACTTTCATATACCTGCTATAGGTTCAGTAGATTTAAACTGAATTTGGATTTTCTTTATGATGTAGTATATTTCCTGAACCTGCAAATTAGGTGTTCTAGGACAAGGCTCATGTAAAGGAAAAATGCATTCAAGGATGAGTGCTGTGACTGGGAAACCTGCGGCACAATGATGAACACAGTGTGAGAGAGGGCCTATTAGACTGGGAGGACAGGATGTGAGGTGAGTATGTTTCTTTCACTTAAAAGCCATAAAGAACAATAAGCCAAATGAATATTTGTGTGAACAAGGTAGAAAAGATGGTTTCATCATGTGTTTTCAAACTGTCCGTCAGCAGAATGACCCAGTTCATCTTTGTAATTTTGACCCACATTCTTGGGTCAACATACTCATTTTTGGAAAACTCTATTTTTATGAACAAGTAAGTGCTTGCATGAGTGATTGTAAATAAAGATAGATTATTTCCAAATTTCAATTTATCTCTTTTAAGGTGGAAGGGAAATATTCTTAAAGCCTAATTTCTGGCTTCCCAGGACTTCCTCTGTTTGTGAGAAGAATTTCATAGCAATATAGAGAACATTGAATATCATAATGGTCTTGTCCAGTGAGTCTGTCATAGACATGAACCTCAGGCTGCCGAGGAAGTGTCAAATTCTGCTAGCATTGTGCATCTTTCTTCTTGTTGTTTGCTTCTTCTTGCTATTTGGAATAGCATCTCCCAATGTATCCCTGGCTGGACTGGAACTCAGACCAGAGTGGCTACAAACTCACAGCAATTCTACCTCAACCTCCCTAGTCCTGGTATTACAGGTGTACCAGCCGTACTCAGCGTAACATCATGCATCTTTATGCAAGAGTCTGGCTTGAATAAAAAAGGCTCTTCTCTCCTGGTACTTCAGTGATAGGAACAGAAACATGCTACTTGCACACAGCAACTTGGATATCAGAGAGCAACAGCACAGAGGGCAGCCTGGCCAGCACTATAGAAGTTGACAAGGACCCTCATATGTCTTCAATGGCCAGGGTAACTCTGGTAATGATGATGGAAGAAGTAGTTCATATACATAATAAATTAGTCATAAGCCATAGGAATCAACACATTTCCATGCTTTGTGGTTTTTTTCTGGACTCTAGACCTTGGATTTCTTATTCACAAAATGAAAAATTAAATTGGGAGATATACTGCAAATTAGGTAGCTGAGAATTTTACCAGATCTCTGTCCTCTGTTTATAGGCATGAGGCAGACATACATAAACAGATTCCTCCATGGCTGATACGCTACGACATTGAAGAACAACCACAATATATTTAGGATTTTGAAGATCATGCCACAGACACTGTTGTTGTCATTGGGAAAATGGAAATTGTGTCAAGAAATTTCTAAAGCAATTTCTAATTTGATTCCACATATTCCATAATAATTCCTTTTGCCTCAAAATAGGCTATTGGACTATTTTATGATAGATAGGTTCTATATAAATGATGTGTAAAATTATAGCAGTAGAAAAATGTTTGCTAATTTTGATGCATGTTAGTTTAATATTTAATGTACTTATGGCACATTATATATCATGGCAAAAGCCTTGGCAAGATGCTCTAATATTAGAAACATCATTAAAATTCTTATTCTATTTTAATTCTAAACAGCAATTTTAAGAAATCCATAATTTAATACCTTATAAATATTCATGTTTTACATATTGAAATAAACATATTGGATCTATGAAGCTGACAAAAAATGTGTAAAAATACCTCACAGTGACATAAATTCAGACAAGGGGAGAAAATAAGCATATTACACAGAATTGCATGTCTCGTGGAATTCAATTCATATTTTTGTGATATATGCATATTCATATGATTTGTTTTATAAACATACTATAGTACTATGTAAATTACTTTTTGTACTTAAAAACATTCTTTCATAGGGTTGGGGAGATGGCTCAGCTGGTAAGCACTTTTACCATGCAAGTATGAGGACCTAAAAGGGACTCATTCACTCTAAACTCCACTACTCAGCACCCAAGTAACTAGGTGGGTTTGGCCATCCACACATGGTCTCACTCTTCTGCAGCTCCTAACCTGAATTTGCCTGAGATGCTGACACACCTAATATCTTTTTTTAAAAATATTTTATTATTTATTTATTTGAGAGAGAGAGAGATACAGAAATAGGCAGAGAGAAAGAGAGCGAGAGAGAGAGAATGGGTGCACCAGGGCCTCCAGCCACTGCAAACGAACTCCAGATGCATGCACCCCCTTGTGCATCTGGCTTACGTGGGTCCTGGAGAATCAAGCCTCAAACTGGGGTCCTTAGGCTTCATAGGCAAGCGTTTAACTGCTAAGCCATCTCTCCAGCCCCACACCTAATATCTTGAGGACCGGACAATAAGGATGGTGGGGTGGGAGGGGAGGGTGAGGATGGGGGAAACAAATAACTGGACCCAAATGGAAATGGTGCCATAAAATCCAATATCCTGAAAGACATACTAAAAGGTCAGACCTTCATCAGGTGCGTAGAGAGAACACCTGAATCACAGGGGCCTGGAGAGTGTATGATGAAGACTAACCTCAATCTTTTCCTATTTCTCTCTCTATCACTCCATCTTCTTTCTCTTCTCTCTTTCATATTACCTATATTTTTCTTCCTTCTTTTCCCTTGGCACTTACCTGTAACTCCCAGTCCCAACATGTGGTTAACATACACAATGAGCTATTGATCAATGAGACCTACAAGGTTTCCCAAAAGAAGACAGATTTCTATCAGAGTACTTGATGACCCACCAAAGGTTATTGGCAAGATCCTACTGCCAAAGACACCATATGCTGTTGGGACGGAACATGGAGAGACTTGGCTGGAATCTGGAAGAGAGTCAGACCCCAGGCAGTTAGCTTGTCTAGTGCCAGAAGGTGTTACATGAGCAACTAGGGGAAAATGACCAACATCTGCCTAAGCAACTCGTGGTCTAAGCTACTCAGCCGCAATCAACCTGATGTTCACACAAGGGCAATAGTGGCACACAGCCTTGATTGGTTACCAAGTGCTCTTCATTTGGCTAATGGATATGCTCAGTGGAATAGAACCCACACCTGGAACAGGGAAACAAGTCAGAACCATATCCAAAAACAAGCTAGCTCTCCAATATCAAGGTCTCACTAATAGTGGGATACAAGAGAGCCTACACCTATTAAATTCTCTCTAAAATAATAATGGTTATCCATGTATCTTGCACTGACCTCACTATCCATTGGAGAATTTCTCTTTTTCAGATGGATGCAGAACCCGAGGAGAGAATCAGCCCATTGCACCTCACCAGGGTACCAGCTGAAGCCATAGAGTTATTGGGGAAATGAGCAAGAGTGCTGCTTTCTCAGTGAACCTGGTCTCAGTACAAGGGTGAAGGACATAGACACAGAGAACACTGAACCCCTACCAAATCAGATATCAAGAGACACAGAGACTCACAAAACCTCATCACTGAAATAGACCTAAAATGAACCCAACATGGCTCAGGGAAATTTGCAAAAGAGGGGGCGGAAAGATTGTTAGAGCCATAAGTTGGGTCATTATGCACAGAGACATTGTCTCTCCCCCATAACTGATGGCTATGCCCACAAAGCAAGACTCACAATCCCAATGGGGGGAGGACAGGGAGAAGGTTAACGATGGTATCATCATGCCTGTATACACACTATATACATAACTAATTAAAAAAATTCCTCCCCCCCAAAAAAAGAATCCTTTACCTTCAAAAAAAAAAGTATCTATCATAAAAATACTGCATTTATCCTTGGTCCTTTTGAATGGACTCATAGAAATGCATTGTATGACTTCACAATATCTTAGCACTTATTCTATCAATCACTTAAATTGTTTCCTCATTATTTATTTGTTCTCACAAATAATATTCATTTGACACTTGTGGATAGGCACATGAAAAAAAAATATGTGTGTGTGTGTGTGTGTGTGTGTGTGTGTGTGTGTATAGAGAGAGAGAGAGAGATCATGGATATATATATAGAGAAAGAGAGAGATTAATTTAATATTTCTGTGTGGTCATTGTCAAGAACTTAAATTGCCAAATAATAGAATTTGTTCATTTTTTTAGCTTTACCAATCACATATGGAAAATGCTACAAAGAAGTCATATCACACACTTGTCAAAACACTTGACAACACATTTGTTTCTTGGTATTCTTGACAAGCTGAGATGTTACAGTCATTTTGTTTGTTTTGGAAATGTAAAACTGGTATGTAATAATTTAATTGGCTTGTGTTATGTTTGTATCTTTTTATCTTATGCAATACTGTGAGTTCATGTCGTATCTCCTTGTTTCTCCTAAGCAATCTTTCTCACTGATGCACACTAGCCATTTGTGTTTCAGGGTTACTATCATGTCTGTTCAATGGTGCAAGCATTGTGTCCAGAGTATCTCATAATTTGTACTATTATTGGTATTTCTATGGTTGATATAGGTAAATCTGTCTTTTCCTGAAGTCTTCTGAATTTTTGTGTTTCTTCAGCTGTTTCCCATAGCCCTGCATCATAAATGCACTCTCCTGTGTTTGCATTTGTCATATGTCTGGAAACAAATGCATCCGATTCTAACCTCAGTGTCACCAAATGAGAAATGGAAAAACTGGAAGTGCCATTGCTTTATTCTCCTTTAAGAGCATGTACAACATAAGTCTGTAGGCTGATACTGCTAAAGGCGGGATACTGGGCTGCTTCCCAGCCAGACCTGGTATTGCTGCCGAAGGCCACGGGCTCACTTCAGGAGCATCTTCCAGAGTGACATCTCACCAAAGGACAGTGAGGACTAGGAAATGCTGGCAAATGTTTCCCATGTCAAAAGTGGAATCTTTCTCACATTAAGTTGAGAGGTTGTTGCCACTATGCAGTCAGCAATAGCCTTTCTTACTCTGCCTAACCATCCATAAGAGACTTGATTTAGGGGCCAAATTATGTAGTGAAGAAGGAACAACTGATATAGATGACATAGGAATATCTTTATTCCAAACCATGTGAAGGAAGAATGGGAGTTCTGGTCTCACATATGTATGGTTGCATCTACATTTTCAGGAATGGTAATAATTGTTCATTTAACTTCATGGGTATTGACATGGAGAATTTTCTAACCATTCATATGTGCCCTCAAATCATATGAATCCCATGCTGTACGTTTTATCTTTTATATGTTTCTTTACCCATGGATACATCTCCATACCATAGACATGCTAGCAAGCTGGGCACGTCAGTCCTGGGGTTAGAGTTCCACCAGCTCTGACACAGCTGCCAGGGGCAATGCCCTTGCTGCGATCCTGGGACAATCTTTGACTTTTCTCTTCAGTTCCTATCACCTGTAAAATCTTCATCTGAATTCCGCAAGTGTAATCATAAGCTGCTTTTACTGAGAGGGGCTTGGTTTAAAAGGTTGTAAGGTCAGAAAATTTTACTTGGAACTAATTCATGCTACAACTCATGGGATTCACATACCATCTGCCACCTGTTAAGTGCCCTACTTGCTGAATGTTGCAAGTGAACAATAATGTGCAGAAGACTCAACTTCATTCCTTCTTATTTTCCTTCAATACACATATCCATGTATGTGCACTATATGTCTGAGTAGATATATGTAGATATGTAGGTGTAAATGTGTGGAGATGCATCTATGTCCCCAAGTCATATTCATGTCCATTTCCACTGAATATATATATAATCAAAGTAGGCTAAAGGTGACTTAACCTTACTTTTCTCATTCTGTTCCCATTAGAACATTACTTTTGAATCTATTAAGTTGGGGGAGAAAGAACCTTTCAAAAATTTTAATTAATAATGATAAAAAAATAAGGTTTTATGCTTTAAAAGTATAAAAGGTACTAAAATTTATATATATATATATATATATATATATATATATATATATATATATGCTAATTAGTGTTTATACTTTTTACATATAAAAATGTACCTCTCTGAGGTACAGAGAGCTAAAGCTAGGAAACCAAGGATGTCAGTTTTGTAAGTGAGAGGACATCTAAATCACAACCTTGGTCCATAGCCACCATGAAGCTTTTCTTTCCTGAGGAAGACAAAGTAACTCATAGTTTAGGTGCCAAGGGCCATCACTGAACACTGTGAGCACAGGGAGTTTGGAAGTTCACTGAGGAGTGAGACAGGCAAAAGTCTATGACATGTGCAGAGAACTTAAACTCAGCTGCCAATGCCAGACAGGTGAACATGAGGGTCCCCAGTGTCAGAAAATAGCTCTGTGCTTTAGATTCCTAAAGCACAAAGGTAAGGCGGTGAAGCAAAATCAGCTGAGAGTAGAAATCTGGGCAAAAGACATTAATAACAGAAACTCCATCAGAGCCCAGCAGCACTTGGAGGCCGGCAGCAGATACTAGCTGATTTCATTTTGTGGTGCTGCAGTTCATGGCCCGGGGCCAATCCTTGTTTGGAGACAAGGAAAACATTGTGGTGTTCCAGTAAACAATCAGAACTGGGACTAGCTGGGGAGAGCAGGTGGGCGTGAGAGCTTGACATCAAGAAGCCAAGCTGGAAACCCAGTTCCCATCGTCGAAGACAGCACACTGGTTTATTTAGCACTAGAGTTTACAAAACTTTTTTTTGCATTAATATTATAGTTTATTGCTCTTCTACAAACAAGAAAATTGAAACCCAAAGAGGTTGAACTAACTGTCCCCTAAAGCACACAGCTAGTAAATGGTGATAGTTGAGATGCAAAACCAAGGCTCCAGAATCATCTCTTATACATTACCTTTATGTTTACTCTTTCTACATATTAGAAAATATTTTAGGGTCAATCTTTCTTGTATTTACCTAGTATGCTGTCTGATTTAGAATAAGACAATACACTTCTTCCCTCCATCCATGCTGAGGAACTGGGTAAATCAAACAAAGGGAGAATGAGAATAGCACCTTCAGCCGGGCGTGGTGGCGCACGCCTTTAATCCCAGCACTAGGGAGGCAGAGGTAAGAGGATCACCATGAGTTCAAGGCCACCCTGAGATTGCATAGTTAATTCCAGGTCAGCCTGGGCCAGAGTGAGACCCTACCTAGAAACCCCCACCAAAAAAAAAAAAAAAAGAACAGTACCTTCACCATGGAGAGGTGTTGTGTAGGTTAGATACTGTGGCTTTAGAGATGTGAACAGAGCTTGTCAGTTCATAGCATTCTTCTGAATTTAATTTGCCCACCCATTCACATCTCGTAATAGTCAGATCTTATCAATAAGATAAAAAGTGTAGAGGAGGAAAAACAATTGGCTAAGCCATTTGTAGTAAGTAGGGGGAAGAGAGAGTCCCACAGTACTCAGATATGCCTTTCCCAGGGGAAACAAAAAGAGAAGGCAAGCAGAGCCTCTATACAAAAAGTGCCTGGCTTTTGATCGTCATTGCCTGTTAGGCTCCGTGAGGAGGACAGGTGGATGCTGGGACCTACTGCTTATTACTAGTTTACAACTTGCTGTACCTGACTCAAGTGTTCTGATTTTTATGCTATTTTTCATTCTTTCTGTTGAAACCCTACTCTTGCCTACTCTTTGGCTTGGAAATTTCATTACCTTACAGCTCTTCTTGAAGAATAAAAAATAAATTGGTAGGCCCTTAGGTAACTGGTCCCATTGGGTGTTAAATGGGAAAGTGAAATGATCAGTGGCTGTAGACTAGGCAACTATGAGAAAATAGTCAACTTTTTAAAATATGTTTTTTAAATTTATTTTAATTTTAGACTCCTCCTTGTCCTCCCCCCTCCGAAGGGACGCCCCTCACTGGGGAATGTGGGTCGTGCTTTATGGGTGTAGGCAACAGTTATGGGGAAGAGGCAATGTCTCTGTGCATAATGACCCAACTTGTGGCTCTAACACTCTTTTCGCCCCCTCTTTCTCAAATTTCCCTGAGCCATGTTGGGTTCATTTTAGTTCTACTTCAGTGATGGGGTCTAGTGTTACACTTCCCAGGATTGTTTTCTTTTTATAATTAATTTATTTTCACACTATCTTGGGGCTTTATTATTACCAAGCTATCTTTACAGGTAAAGAGGTAACTTAGCTACTAGGTAGTTAGGAGACCTACATCACTTCAAGTATGGAGAATCCTGGATTTTGAATGCATACCTTACAGTCTATAAACTGAGTGTTGCTCCAACTAGACAGCACACAGGAAGGGTTCCATTAAGCAAAAAGGAAAGGCACCAACCTTTCCTGGATCGCTACTCCAGAAGTACTTCGGTGTCCCCATCTCCACCACACACCCATTTCATTGGATCCCCACGGCACACTGCTCAGTATGTCATCTCGCTCTTATTTTGTATTGCCACTCATATACATGGTTGCCTTTTTTCAATTGGTGTCAGCTCTAGTACATTAAGTGTTGCCTATATCTTTCCATGTTTTATTGATCATGGAAACAAAGGGACAGCCTTTGGTTTTGTCATGAAGGCTCAAAGCCAGTCCCACTGTGACTCTAGAAACATCTGATACATTCTCTACAGCTCCATAGGGAGGATTCCAGCTCTGAGTAGTACTTAGACAAGGTGGCTCAGACAGAAAGCATGTGATGTCTACCACCTACTTACCACTATGGAAAATCTTTTTTTTTTTTTAACTGAGTTCATTAAAAACCCTCCAATCTTGAAAATTTATTGCATTTTTCTAAGTTATTTAGAACAGTTTTTCAAACATCCAATTGTATAACAAAAAGTGGAAATAATTCTACTTGTAATTTCCTTGACTCCTACTTTTGTGTGCTAATAATGCTGTGGTGATGGTTTTCATAAGCTCAAGGATAAACATTTTATATTTTTTAGCACTTCAAAGAAATGTCAACATATTTATTTGAAATGGTGTTGCCTCACACATTTGTTTTATTTTAGGTAGTTATATTTAAAATTGGTGAGTTGGCGTGATTGTTCAGTAAGTGGTTAAAGACATTTGCATGCAAAGTCTGCCAGCCTGGGTTCACTTCCTAAGTACCCACATAAACCCAGATGCACAAAGTGGCACATGCATTTGGAGTTCATTTTCAATGGCAAGAGACCCTGGTATGCTCATATTCACATTTTCTCTCTCTCTCTCTCTCTCTCTCTCTCTCTCTGTTTCTCTTTCTCCCAAATAAATAAATACACATATTTATAAAAATATTGGGAACTGAAATGAAATATCATGCTCCAGACCTAACACACAGAAGTATATCTTATAGTTAGTCATGTTGATTTAGATGTAAAGAAGCTGGGAGTAGT
The DNA here is from genome assembly GCA_036365145.1 of Orientallactaga sibirica. Classification (NCBI taxonomy): domain Eukaryota; kingdom Metazoa; phylum Chordata; class Mammalia; order Rodentia; family Dipodidae; genus Orientallactaga; species Orientallactaga sibirica. The sequence continues at coordinate 35,014,660 of JAEOAD010000020.1, read as the reverse complement.
TATTCTTAATTTGTAAAATTATTTACAAACAAATTTACTATAAAATTTCACTCATTATCCTCATAAATAGAGATGATATCAAACCATTGATTTTGAGTAAGATGAAAACTCTAGCATTCCAGCATACCACCTGGACAGGAATAACTCTGCACCTTTCTAGAGAAGTATCCATCATATTGAATAAACAGCCTGAACAAGGCAAACATACATTTCCCATCTAGCCAATTTACCTTTGTGTATATTTTGACAATATCTCACAGCTCAGCCTTCCAAGTACAATTCAAAATAAGTATGTGACATGGCAGAACTTCAGACATGTAAGTGGCCAGTCATGTCTGCTGTGAGCCTTCTTTTATCCTGCCTCAGTAGTCTCAGTTCTAGTCAGTGTTCCCCTATGTGGTGGTTGTAATTTCTAGATCCCACACAGTTGTTTAGAAACAACTCTTCTTGAAATAGTGCTGCCCAGAATTAAACCTGGTATCTCAGATCTGCCCAGGGCTAGAAACAATACTCTGAGAAATGTGTTATTAACACAGCCATAGACTATGACCATAGTTTTAAAAAGTACCATCACCTTGTCACCCTCCTCCCCAGCACACACACACACACATACACCCACAAGTGTGTGTGCATGCTCGTGTGCACAGGTACCCACGCAGATAAATGCATACTCACAAACCAGGAACCCCTGGACAATATGGCTCCATAGTCAATGCATAGATAGAAATACTCAAACTAAATTCAGAATGTAGGCCTTCATTATCATTTTCCAGTCACCATTCTACACTTTGATATACAGTAGCCAAAGTTCCACATCAATCAACCTTGGATCAGAGACATTTATATATAACATGGAAGCCTTTCCTCTCCTTATTCTTCCCTAAGTGACATATTCTCACAACGCTTTGCATTTTCATGTGTTCCAGGTGTTACATACCACCTGGCCATGATTTAGAACATGCAACACTATATGCACAAATTAAATCAAATATTACACCATGTTATGGAAGAGACTGGTGGATCCACAGATTCTTATATCTGAGGAAGTCGTAGATGCCTGCCCTTATGGATGCTGAGGAACAATGGAACTATATTCCATCACCTGTAAAGATATCATCACTGAGATCACATATCACTATGGTGATGATTATAATTTGAGGCACTTTGAAGGATCCCACCACATTAGTGAGTTGTTTGGTGGGAAAAATTCAAACATCTGTACTTGCTTTACTTTAGATCTTCAGTTTTCTCTAAACACCCATATATTGAAAGACCGGCCACCACAGAAATGGTTTTGGCCTGTGGTGTGACCTTTAATAAGTGGGGCCCAGTGGGAGGTCTTCAGGACATGGGGTATGTTCTCAAAGGAAAATGTTAACACTGCTTAGTTGAGATTATATTTTATGGGCGAACTCATGTTAAGGTGCCAATTCTGTACCACCAATCCAATCTTGTGTGGCAAATGACCTCCTGACTTCCTGACATCACCCAATTTTCCTGTTTCAGGATTCAGAGGACTGGTTGAACTAAATGATGGCTTTTCCTGCTCTTCTTCCTGGAGGCCTCTTGCTAGATATGTAGACGATTAGAAGTTGGAATAGCAAAGTGGAGGACCTCACCACCATACCTGGGGGCCCTGTGTTTTTCCATCTGGTCTGTCTCTGCATGTTGCCTTATTCTTCATTGCAGTTACCCATAACTTTCTCTCTAACCAAACCACTTGAACATCCTTCATGGTGGTTCAGAACTCCAAGAGGGTAACAAAGGGTGCTACCAGAATGGTTTAGCATAAGGCCTGAAAGTGAGCCACATTGTCACACTCTTTTCATGAAAACAAGTCACAGAAAAAAATCCAATTTGTGATAGGAGAGAACTACACACAGATATGGGAAGTTATAGGTCTAAAAATAGTTGTTTTAGTATGCATAAATACTTTTAAGTAGAGTGGGTATGTTTATACCAGCATCATTACTCATGCCAGACCAATGGGATGTGTTAGATAATTGCAGGGTGATAAGTAAATTTCATTTCTGTCAGTTTTTTTGTACCATTACCATATATGTGATCTCATGTTGATGAAATAGCATATGAATATATATCTCCCTCAAATTGCCATGTTTTAGTGTTTTACCTAGCAAGATATGATTTCTACATGGGGAAACAGTCCACCTATATCAACATGCTCAGTCACATGCTGGAGACTGTGTCAGCACTCCACGGTCTCCACACAGTTACATCTTAAATATAACTCACCCAAGACTTCTGGTCAAGAAGGTGAAATAGGACATGAGAAAAGAACAAGGGGAACAAAGAGACAATATCTCAGGGTATGGGCATAATCAGGGATCTGCCTTACCTCCATACTTAGCAGGTTTGGGCCAGGCAATCATGGAATGCATTTGGGCCTGGTGGCTGGGGAATCAATGGCTTCCCAAGTGTTTTTATGCAGAGCAGGTAGAGAACCTCTAGAGCTCTACACATGACATGTTGGTGCAAGTGCACAAACAGGGTTTTGCCTGCAATCACTGGGCCCAGACCATCTACATAAACGTGTTTCCCAGTCATGCCCCATAACCGCCATGATTTAGGTCTAACCCTAATAGCAGGATACCTCATTTGAGATACAAGACTGTCTCTTAACTGTGAATCCTGTAAAATCAAAACAAGTTACATACTTCTAACATGTAATTAATTGCACAGAGTAACATTTACATTACTATAAGGCATAACAAGGAGAGACTGGACCAATGCAGTATCAATAACCATCAGGTAAACATTTATCATCTGAAGTTCACATCTAACATCCATAACCAGTGATGACAGTCTCTGGATTTCCAATTTACATTCCTCCAGCTGGAATAAGTAGCCAGATAAAACTTTATCCTGTGCTAACAGGGCTCCATGGTAGTCCTTGCAGTCTTGGTACATCTAAATCATTTTCTAATTTCCCTTGCAAACCACAGTCAATCTTATGATGGCCTCATTGACCTCCAATAGAGGGATTCAACCCTCCTCCTTATGTCCCATCTTAGCAGCAGCTCCTGGAACCATGTGGGTAGGAATAACCTGAGACATAGTCCCCCTGCTACCTCCCTGGGAATGACTGAAACCTTCATGCCCACAGTGAATACCATAGCTCCCCTGAGAAAGGCCCTCAAAGTAATGGGAGCCAGAGGTGAGGGAATAAAAGAGTATAACCTATAATATTATATATAAAATAAAACACACTTTCAGCAAAGTGGCAAGATATATAATTAGCACACAAAAATCAGTAGCCTTCATATATATATATATATATATGGAGAAACAGGGAAGCTGTCCCATTTACAATAGCCACAAAAAAAAATACTTTGGAATTTCTCTAACTAAAGACATAAAAGACCTGTACAATGAAAACATAAAAGCACTGAAGAAAGAACTGGAGAAAGCTGTGAGAAGATGGAATGAACTCCCATGCTCATGTATTACAATAGTTAATAGTGTTAAAATCACCATCCTGCCAAAAGCATGGTACAGATTCAATGCAATTGCAATCAAAATCCCAGCAACATTCTTCACAGAGATAGAAAAAAAAAAAAAAAACAGTCTCAAAATTCATATAGAAGTACAGAAGGCCTTGGACAGCCAAAAATATACCTCTGCTAGTATCACTATAGCTGATTTCAAGTTATCCTATAAACCAATAGTAAAAAAAAAAAAAAAGAAAGAAAAGAAAAGAAAGAAAGAAAGAAAAGTATGGTACCAGCACAACAGGCACAAAAATCACTGGAATAGAATAGAAGATCCAAGTATGACCTGGAATAACTACAGCAATCTGGAGTTTGACAAAAGGGCCAAAACATTCACTAGAGTAAGGAACGCATCTTCAGCAAATGGTGCTGGGAAACTGGATACCCACATGTAGAAGATTGAATTTAGGTCCCCTCTTCTCACAGTTCACAAAAATAACTCCAAATAGATCAAGGACCTCAGTATATGGCCTGAAACTCTAAAACAGCTATAATAAAAAGTAGGGAGAACACTTCAAGATATTGGTATAGGGAAAGACATTCTGAATAAGATTCCAGTAGCCCAGGGAATCTGACAAATGCTCAACAACTGGGACCTCATTAAATTATAAAGCACAAACCATCAACAGAGTCAACAGGCAACCTATTGAATGGGAGAAAATTTTCACCTGTGACAAAGGGTTAATATATAGACTCTTTAAAAATCAAGGCAATAAAAAAAAAAATCAAACATCTCACACAAAAATGGGGCAGGGAAATGAACAGAGAGTTGTCAAAGGAAGAAATGCCATTAAACACCTAAAGAGATGTTCAACATCTCTCCTAATCAATAAAATGAAAATTAAAACGACTATGAAATTCCATGTCACTGCAGTCAGGATGGCAATCAGCAAAAATCAAACAACAGGGCTAGAGGGATGGCTTAGTGGTTAAGGAGCTTGCCTGAAAAGCCAAAATACCCAAGTTTGATTCCCCAGGACCCACATAAGCCAGATGAACAAGATGGTACATGCATCTGGAGTTCGTTTGCAGTGGCTTGAAGCTCTGGTGCACCCATTCTGTCTTGTTCTCTCTCTCTCTCAAGTAAATAAATAAATAAATAAAAATAAAGAAGCCCCCCTTAATAAAAACTCAAATGACAGCACATGGTGGCAGGATGTGGGCAAAGAGGAACCCTCATCCATTGCTGGTGGGAGTGCAAACTTGTATACTCACAAGGGAAATCAGCATGGGGACTCCTCAAAACACTGAAACTAGAACTACCACTAGATCCAGCTCTACCTCATTTGGGCATATACTCAAGAGACACATGCTCTTTTCACAATAGCTACAAACTGGAATTGGCCCAGATGTCCATCAACAAATGAATGGTTAATGAAAATGTGGTACATACACACAATGGAATTCTACTCAGCAGTAAGGAAAAATGAAGTAACACATTTGTGGGAAAATGGATGGGCTTAGAAAAAAATCATGCTTAGTGAGGTCACATAGGCTCAGAAAAACAAACACCACATGTTCTCACTCATATACAGATCTGGCTGACCTGGAACTCACTCCATAGCCCAGAGTGGTCTCCACTTGCAGGGATCCTCATACCCAAGCCTGTTGAACACTAAGATTATCGGCTTGAGCCACAACACCTGGACTTCATGTTTAATCAGATGAATTTATATTCCATATTTGGGTAAAAATTATATGTGAGAAAAGAAACATTGAACCTCAAAACTTGTCAAGACAAAGACATAATAAACAGTTTATTTAGTGAATCTTTATCTCAAAATATTCGTTGAAACAAAAACACTGAACTTGTGGAATATATGGGTTAAATATTTGAACCACAAAATAAACATGAGGTAACCCTTGGTCAACGCAGGTGCAGTGAAGTTTTGATATCTCTGCAGCTGGAAGGGAAGGGACATTCTTCAGTGCATGGTTTTCAAAGAAACATCTGTTGAAGATATCAACGATTTCAAAATTCCTAGTCCTAGATGCAATGTAGGAAAGGAGAAACTGTATTATTATAAAAAACAAACAAAGAAACAAACATGTATTTATCAATAACACATCAATGGTAAAGAGATACAATAATGAAACTTGCCACTGCAAAATTGATGGCTATGTGACATGGGTCTCAGTGTGTGTGTGTGTGTGTGTGTGTGTGTGTGTGTGTGTGTGTAGTCAGTTTTTCTTTCTTTCTTTATTTTTTTTTTTACAAAAAAAGGTTGTACCCTTTCCTCCACCCCAATTTTGCTAAGAATCTTCAGTGGGGTTTTCATTGTCGGGACCAAGAGGCCTCAGTCAGTCTCTGCAGGGATGGGGAAACATGGTGTCTTGGGCTGTTCCCACTCACCCTGAGGCTCTTAAGATCTTTCCACCCCCTCTCTAGTGATACTCCCTGAGACTTGGTGGGCAGGTTAGAGATCTGATTAGTGTTGCTTTCTGTAGACTCTGGATCTCTGTTTGTATGAGGTTTGGGTGACCATAGTGTCTGTCGCCATTTCCCTGGAACTGGTTTTCAGGCTAGCTGTGAGAGCACTATTAATGTCACCACTTCCCCTGCAATGACTTCTGGGTCCAGACAGATGAGGTGGAGGTGACCCATCTCATGGTAGACAGCTGGCTCTCTCTTCTTAATGCATTGATGTATTCTGGTTCTTCTCTGTATTCTCCTCTATCTGTAAAATGGCACAGATTCTCCAACCAAAAGTGAGAACAGTTTGAAAAAAAGGGGATAAGCCCAGTTATTAGAAAGATATATTTATGTGTATATTCATTCATTCTTCTTAGTTAGACAGCCATGGAGGTTCTCTCTGGAGCCTGTTGGTTTCCTGTTCTCAGGAATCTGGCTTGGTTCCCAGAGCCAGATATGAGTTCTCCCCTCACTGAGTGGGTCTCATATCTAATCCATGAGTAGTTGGTTACCTGCATCTGCTGTGTGCCACTGTTGCATAAGTGCATACTTCTTGCTTGGCTGGTTGGTTTTGTAACTGGCAGGATCTCCTGTTTAATCACTCTGTTGGCAACTGTTGTTCTCTAGCACTTTCCAGCACTTTAAGGGCTAGTCAGGAGGGAACTGGATTTCCTCTCAGTTCTGGCATGAGCACATGATGTCCTATGGCTTCAGGCTGTGGTGTCTTTAGCAATATGGACTTACCTTTTAGCTCTTGCAGGTAACCCAGTTTTGGCAATTGCCTGTATTATTGTTGGGGCTTCATGTCTCCCTGACCAATAGCTCACTGCTGAAGGCGTTTCATATATTGGCTATTATGTGTTCAATAAACATGGGTGTGCAAGTATCTCTATACTATGTTGACTTTATTTACTTAGGTACATATACTTAGGTATATTCCCAGGAGTGTTGTAGCTGGATTATATGGTCGTCCAGTTTTTAGTTCTTTAAGGAACTGCTGTATTGATTTCAGTCGTGGTTTGCTAAAACTTGCATAAAAATGAATTGTACCAAGAATAAATATTTTATGTTCTTTTTTTTTTTTTCGAGGTAGGGTCTCACTCTGGTCCATGCTGACCTGGAATTAGCTATGTAGTCTCAGGGTGGCCTCAAACTCATGGCAATCCTCCTACCTCTGCCTCCCCAGTGCTGGGATTAAAGGCTTGCGCCACCATGCCCGGCTTTATGTTCTTTTTCTTGTTTAGATTGTTAAAACTGGGGCCAAGGAGATGACTCAGCAGTTCAAAGCACTTGCTTGCAAAGCCTGCCAACCCAGGTTTGATTCCCAGTATGCACATAAAGCCAGATGCACAAAGTGGAGCATGTGTCTGGAGTTCTATCGCTATGGCAAAAAGCCCTCACATGTCCATTCTCTCTTTCTCCCTCTCTTTTTTTCTCCCACATACACACAAATAAATAAAAATAAATCATTAAAACTATATTTACACAACTATTTAGTAATTATTTTATCATGTGCTATTATAAAATATGCATAATTTTTAATTTAGGGAAGATATGTAGTTTTAATAGAAATATTTAAGTACAGGTCTAGAGAGATGGCTTAGCACTTAAGACACTTGCCTGCAAAGTCTAAGGACCCAAGTTCTAGTTGCCAGTACCTGCATAAGGTAGATGCACATGGTGGTGCATGCAGCTGGAGTTCGTGTGCAGTGACTACAGGGCCTACTCTCTCTCTCTCTCTCTCTCTCTCTCTCTCTCTCTCTCTCATAAATAAATAAATAAGTATTAAAAAAAAGATATATTTAAGTATAATGTAACAAATCGACTTTATCAATAAGTCACTAATAATTTAATTACATTGTGGCATATAAATATAGTATGTGTGTATTTCTATAGTTCTTATTTTTGTGTGAATATGTCTTATATCTGTTTAATATGTGATCCTTCTACTATCAAAATAAAACCACATTGAATAATAAAATTCTGTTACTCTTACAGAACAGAAAAATATAGACAAAACTTTCAGATCCTATTGCCTTGTTATTTGTTCTGTTCATTTCACTCAACTTTTGCCAGTATCTATCTCCCTTGTAGGTTTGGATGAGGAGAGACTCACATTCTGCTTTGCTAGCAATATCCATGGCTGTATACTTGCAACTCCAAGTGGCAGCCCTCTTTCATCCTGCCTCCAAGCTCTTCCTCCTGAAACTGTGTGTGGAACTTTCCCAGCATGGACTCTGATCCTTCCTGATATCCACACTGTAGCTCTTCTCTCAGAGTGGCCTTCTCAAGGGCCATCCTAGATTGCTCCACCATCCTGGGTTTCTGATTCCATTGTCATCTATCTGTCCACAAAATGGTACCAGTATATTCTCCCCTTCCCCATAATTTGTTTGCAACTTACAGCCAGCTCAACCTATCCTGAAATCAGATGTTCTCTCTCATATGTTTATCCTAGCTACAAATATTTGGACGTGGATGTGAGTTAGAACAAAACCTGATTACAGAGGCCAATAAGCTAGAAAGGATGTATAAGAGAGGGAGGAGAGGGGAGGACTTAAGGGGATGGTATTGTATATATGTATGTAGAAAAACAGATTACTCAGGGTGCAGAGGCCTAATTGAGGTCAGGGGAAGAGATTGAATAAAGGAAGGTAGGGAATGGTTAATCAAAATCTAAGAAGGTATGAATAAGTCATATGAAAGCCTATTTTTTGGACAATGGTGCATCCAGAAGCCAGAGATTATTATGAGAAAGTTTTCAGTGCCAAGGATGGGATAGCTTCCATTGAGTTGTTGGCCAGGGAGGTCTCTGATGCCCCCAAAACATTATAGACCATTGCCAAGGCTCTTGGTTTCCTACCAGGAATAGATGGTAAGACCCTATTGCTGATGACTCCACATGCTTGCGGTGCAGGGTCACTGAGAAATCCTGCTGGAGCTGAGCTAAAAAACTCCTCCCTGTAGACCAGCTGACAAATGCTGGAAAAAGCTATGTTGCATGCAGCTCCATGGATGAGAAAGAGAAGTTATCAGAGGAGACAAACAACAGTAGACACTGCAAGCCTTAAGTTGGGCCAGCCAGACCAACTGAGCCAATGGGTTCAATAGTGGCATGCCTGTTATGGGGGAAACCAACTGCTCTCTAATTGGACTGGAGGCCCACTTCAAAGGAGGGAATACATACCTGATACTGAAAAGCTATGACAGGGGAAGTCATGACCCCTAGAAGTGTAATGTCTGCTGGTGTCTGGCTAAATGTATATACTATGCTCACCAAATTGCCCAATAGTACTTTTCTTTTTTTAATATATATTTTTATTTATATTATTCTGATTTTACATTCATAGTATTGGTTCCATTGTCCTCCTCCCTGTCCTCCCTCTTTCAAAGGGACCCTCATCAATGGGGAATGTGGGTCATGCATTGTGAGGTTAGTCAAGAGTTCTGGGGGGTAGGCCCAGGTCTCTGTGCATAATGCCCCAACTTGTGACTCTAACAATCTTTCCGCCCCCTCTTCCTCAAGTTTCCCTGAGCCACATTGGGGTCATTTTAGTTCTGCTTCAGTGATGAGGTTTTGGGAGCCTCTGTGTCTCTGGATATCTGGCTTAGTTGGAGTTGGATGTTCTCTGTGTTTATCTCCTTCAGCCTTTTTCTGGTGTCATGATCACCATGAACGCTGTATTCTTGCCCTTCCCCTGTGTTGTTCTATGATTTCAGCTGGGGCCCTGGTGAGGTGAAATTAGCTAATCCTCCCTTCAGGTTCGTTGTCCATCTGAAAAAAGATAAGCAAATTCTCCAACAGAGAGAAAAGTTAGTCAATAAGGACTTTTCTTAATGTTTATACCCACATATTAATGCTACTCTCACTTTTGGTTAGAGAAGCTTCTCTTTTCAGATGACAATGACCTCTGGGATGGCTCAAAAGGCAGTATAGTGCTGAGAAGAAGTGACAGAGGAGTGCTCAGCACTGAAACATCTCTGTCACACCTTCCAAGGCTCAGGGTCTATTGCAGAAGAGGTGGCAGGAAGAATATAAGAGCCAAAGGAAGGGTAGAACTCCTTATAATGCACTCTTCCAGACACAAAATGGCCTGGATATCCATGACCTTGTAGTGCCTGGCACTACCTACACAAGACTAGTATAATAGGATGAAAAGATGATGACATCAAAATAAAAGAGAGAGTGATTTGAGAGAGGGAGAGGATATGATAGAGAGTGGAGTTGTAAAGGAGAAAGTGTGTGTGTGGGGGAAGTTATCATGGTTTATTGTCTGTAATTATATAAGTTGTCAATAATAAAAAAACATTTTTTTAAAAGGTGGAGGAATTTGTTTTTCTGCCATATTTCCAGGTCTCCAGGGCATAAAAATGTTATGGGAGTAAAACAGACATGCAAAGATCATGTGTTTAATGAGTGTCAGGGGTATAAAGCCTGCTCTTGTCTGGCTAAATGTATATATTATTCCCACCAAACTGCCCTGAAAGCACTACACTTAATATTCATATTCACATGTTAACACTACTCTCACTTCTGGTTAGAGAAGCTTCTCTTTTCAGATGGAGATGACCACTGGGATGACCCAAAAGGCAACATAGTGCTGAGAAGAAGGGATGGAGGAATGTCCAGCACTGAAACACCTCTGTCACACCCTCCAAGGCTCAGGGTCCACTGTGGAAGAGGGGGCGGATAGAATGGAAGAGCCAAAGGAAGGGTACGACTCCTTACAATGCAACTGTCCAGACAGAAATTGGCCTCAATATCCATGACCTTGCAGTGTCTAGCAATACCTTCACAATACCCTCATGATAGGAGAAAAAGATGATGACATCAAATTAAAAGAGAGACTAATGGAGAGAGAGCAGGGATATGATGGAGAGCGGAGTTCTGAAGGGGAATGGGGGAGGGAAGGGAAATATCATGGTTTATTGTCTGTAAGTAAAAACAATTTTAAAAAAAGATCATGTATTTGAAAATTCACTTTATGCTTCAATGAGTGACTTAAGAATGATAACTTATGTTATCAAAGTAGCAGTAAAATTATTTCATCAACAAAATAGACTATATTATTAACAATTAAAATGGTAATGGATCACTACAACCAATAACAGGAAGACGAAACCCTGCCATGGCACTGGATGTAAGGATATCATCTCTCATCAGTCTGACGAGCTGAATGCTGACCGGAAGGACGTGAATAACACAGGCTCTGATAGTTACATAACTTCTCCTGACAAAGTGAGAAGTGGGTGAGATAAACATGAAATGTCTCAATTCACCTGACCTTTTCAATATGAAAGAAATAAACACAGTTTGTATCTCTGTATCTCTTCATGACTTCATAGCTCTGCAAGTATCCTTGAAGACCAGAACCCTCACTTTACTAAAACCATTTAGAATGGCCAGAGATTTTCTTCCTTGCAAACATTCAGATGAATCCCAGATGGTCATTACAAAGCGTGCTTTGAATGACATTTCTCTTGCTTTCTTCTTCCGTCATCTGAACATGATGCCAGCTACAAAACGAGAAACCTGTTCTTGCAGAGAGCACCTCCCCACTCTGATTCTATGCTGGCTTCAAAAGAAGTTTGGAGGATTTCTTGATACATTTTCATTGTGCTGGAAATGTCCATTCCTTTGTCAATTACAGCATGAAAGAACTTCTCACCTGCCTTCTCAGTGCTGTCTATCTGGCATCTTTTGTTGAGAGAGCCGAAAGGTAGATGGAGGAATTCTTACCCATAATTTTGTGCTCACATAATGGACATGTAGCTGCATAATAGCTGCATGTTTCACCAGAATATCTTGTACTTTCTTTTTAAATTATCAAGTTACTTTAAACATAATTACCAAGTTACCTGACATTTTCCCATCTCTTTATAGCTCCTGAAAATAAAGTAATGCACTGCTTGTGTCATTGTGATTCATCTGTAATTGTGTAGGCCTCTGGCAGAGCACTGAAGTGTGTTAGTATGCTGACAGACCTATCCACAACACTGTGAGGAAACAGCTGCACTTACACTGTAATTAATGGGTAAGTTCCTGAGTCGTACTTAAGATTTTGAGAATGAAAAACATGTTCATTGTTAGAAACTCCCATGAAACCATCATTGTATCAGTCTTTACTCTGTAGGGCAGGGTTTCACTGCAAACTCACTTCCTGGTGCACTGTACTGTGTGTCCTACCCTCCCTCATCCACACACACGCACACACACACACACACACACACACACAACCTGACAAGAAGATTATTTTGATGAAGTCCCCAAGTGGAAAACTGGTTCCTCAAAATCAGCTTGGTTTCCTACATGTAATTATAAAGTAAAATTACTCAAATTACTAGAGTCAGCAAAGACTGTTTAATCCAATTTCATCTTTATTGTGGTCCTATAATAGATCTCCTACAATAGCATTATTTTTAAGGCTCAAAGTGCATTTTCCTTCTATAAAGCCTATAGGAAATTTGACAGTTTAATTTTTATTTTCTCTTGCATGACAGAATGCCCCTGGTTCCTCCTTGGGGAAGTGGATGGTCGCGAGGGAGGGTGGCTACATGTTTGGCTTCAACACGCTATTGTTGGTTAGTGAGCTCAGTTGGTGGAAGGCTGAATTCAACAGACCCAAGCCTTGGATGCAAGCCCTACCTAGCTGCTCCATGGCCACAATGGCACTGGTTGTGGCCAGCAATCTCATTCTTACAAACTTCATCATTAGGGACTAGGGCAGTAAAAATCATCTATACAAACTTGGTAGCTGTGTCTGAGAAGAGATCCTGCTCTTCCTGTTTGAGTTATGCCTGCCATCTACCTGCAGAAATAGCCTTGTAAAGACACTCGGCCAGGTCAAGATGAGGCATGTTTCCCCGGTGAAGTCAGTCCTGCCCCGCTCTTTCCTAGCACTGTCAGTCGCTCTGGCAGACTTCTCAACACTGTAGTGTGTAACAGAAGAAACGATAATTGCAATGAATCCTGGTGGCTGGGATGTGCATACAGATTGAAGATTTCTCTGAGGAAATCTCGGTCAGAGCTTTCACGAGTGTCAGTAATTATTAACCCCAAAGGCTTGGCAAAGACTTCTCCTGAGAGAAAAAACTCGATTAGTAAGAAGCCAGGAGCATTTGTGGAAGTGTGCAAATGCAGGCATGCATGAGGGTTCAGCATTTCCCCATACCACCACTTCCAGAATTTCTATATGTACATTTCTATACAGCGGGAGCCTTTTCATTTGTGCATCCTCCAAGGCTTTCTTCACTCTCTCTTTTTCTGGTTAGAAAGAAAGTGCCCTACAGATCTTGGGGCTCTCAGATTACTTCTCCCTGCCCTGATTCAATCCCCGCCATACTAGAGGAATGCTTAGCTATGTAAGTAGGTCTGAAATGAAAGCATTTTCCTCAAAGTATCACTGTCCATGCCACTCATTTATAAGCATCTAATTTTTGAGATTTTTTTGTCCCTTTACAGTGTGGTGGTCATAACCCAGTGTAGATCTACAATCAGAACATTGGAGCTCAGCGTGGAATACATCTCAGTGGTACAGTGGGCAGTTAGCATGCAAAAGGCTCTGACCTCAGCTATCAAAACTAAAACCATCCACCCAATACAAGGTCTAAATCTAACCCTGTCTCTTGCTACTTACATGGCTTTGATTAATTTTCTAGGCTTCTAGTTCATCTTCTGAAAAGTAGGGATAAAAATGATCCTTAAGAATTAGATAGCATTAACTACAAGGCATAGAGGCACAGAAAAACATTGAATAAGCTATTGCCTACTATTTTATTATAATTTGTTTTCTAGATTTTACTAATCTTTACAATAAATAAGCAACCCCTTCCTTCTAGTATATTTCTTTCTCTAACATTTCTTTTTATCATTTAGCTGTATTCATCCTGTCTCTTATTTAAGGTATTTATATTGAAACTGTATAGTTTAATGTTATCCTTATGATTATTATATTGCATGAAATTATAATTCTTTAAAGTACATTTAGGTATTTTATTGCTTAATTGAATTATAAAATATATCTAATTAGGAAATATCCTAAGCTATAAGTTGAATTACATACACATTATGGCTGGGAAATGAAAAACAAATATAATCAAGTGAGTGCTTACATTCTTACAAAGTGAAAGACAGAAGAAATAAAGTCATTTTATTCCATTCCATCAATGTCTTCCCAGAGGTAGCCATGATTCTGGTTTTTCTCATTGTTTTATGAAACATTTAGAAATATCTGTATTTATTAACATTTGTTATTTATACAATAAAAATATTCCATAACTTTCATTATTATTCACAAAGTAGGGGCTGGGAATATTGTTCAGTAAAATGCCTGCCTTGCAAGCATGAGGACCAGAGTACAGATTCCCAGATCCCATGTAAATGTCAGGTGTGGTGGCATGGCCTTGTAATCCCATTGCTCAGGAGGCAGAAACCAGCAGACCCCTGGGCAAGCTGGCTAGCTAGATTAGAGCCCTGGGTTCAAAGAGAAACCCTGCCTCAATAAATAAGGGAGAGAGATAGAGCAAGAATCCTCATATTGATGTACAGCCTCTGCACATGCACACACATATATAAACATACATACACATGTGTATGCAACACATACATACACATGCTAAGCAATTTTCACAAAGCAAGATTTACTATTTTTAATTGTGATGTGATGTCCTATCAGTACTCCATAAACATGAATGTATGTGTAAGTTCATGTAATTACCACCAAATATTTTTAACTTCTCTGCTGACTTTTTTGAAAAGTTTCTAGGTACATTTTTATAATACTAACCTCATAATATTTTCTTATATGATCTAGGAGCTATATATAGATATATAGATATAAATATAGATATAGATATACAGAGATGGAGAAAGAGAAATTCCTCCTGGATAATTGATTATTCTATAATTCCATACTCCCATATCCTTATGTGTCTATCTTATTTTCTCATTTTTTGCCTTTGTTTAAATTAATTGCACTTTACATTATTAGTATAATTATTTTCAGGGATGTTATATAATTTAATCCTATAATTTTGTAATGAACTTTAGTTCCTTAGCATGAATTCTTAACTTGTTGATTCTAAACACAATATTTCTTTTATCCTCCAAGATAAAGCAATACATTTAGAATATCTTGCATATACTCACCACTGTCTCATATTTTCTCCATGATCATACTTTCATTTTTATTGGTTTTATTTTACTTATTTAGTTGTTTATTTTGAGATCTTTTTAACAGGATCTTAATACATATTCCAGGCTATCCTCCAAGTCACAATCCTCCTCCCTCCGACCCCATATGGGATTCCAGAGGCACACCACCATATCTGGATACTCTGTCCATGAATGGGTTAATATTATTAATATTGACTGTTTAATGTAATACATGTTTGTTTACATGTACATGTATGTTTCCTTTTCCTGATTAAAATTTATTTACTACATTTAAAAATTTTTCTAATATGTTTTAATCTTTCTAGTATCTCAAGTCTGTCATCTGAATTTAATTTCTTATTCTGGAGTTTATTACCTTTAAAATTTCTTGCAATGAATACCTAATAGTTGTTGACTCTTAGTGGAGGGTCAATAGTGATGTCCCGTCTTATACTTTCTAGTCTAGTTAGTTTGCAGCAGTTAGAGACCCTTACACATCTGTTCTCTTGCTCTCTCTCTCTCTCTTGCTCTCTCTCGCTCTCTCCTTTTTTCTCTTCCTGTCAAATAAATAAATAAAGTAAAATATTTTTTAAATGAATTGTAGAAAGCTATATTATTATTGAATTTGATGATTTTTTAGTTCCTATCAATTTTTGATACATATATCTTGGTGCTATGTTAGTAGGTGTATATATGCTTATGATTGAAGCTTCTTGATGTACTGACATTTTATGTTATAAAACATCTCTTTTAGCCAGTGTGGTGGCACATGACTTTAATTCCAGCACTCAGGAGGCAGAGGTAGGAGGATTACTGAGAGTTCGAGTCCACCCTGAGACTACATAGTGAATTCCAGGTCAGCCTGGGCTAGAGTGAGATCCTACCTTGAAACCCCCCTACCCCACCAAAAAATCTCTTTATATTGTATTTTTGTTTCAAAGTCTATTTTTCTGATTCAAGTATAGTCACTCCAAATTTCTTGTGGTTCTGGTATGTAAAATGTGTGTGTTCTTATTTTTTCAAATAATTTATTTACAAGCAGAAAGAGATAGAAGAGAGACAGACAGAATGGGCATGCTAGGGCCTACAGCTGCTGTAAAAAGACTCCAGATGCATGTGCCACATTGTGTATCATAAGTATTTGGGAACTGACCTCAGGTCATTATGTTTTGAAGGCAAGTGCCTGAACCACTGAGAAATCTTTCCAGCCTGTTTTCTTTCTTTTTGATAATGATATAGAGTAATATGTAATTGATGTAAAAATGGAGGCATATTCACATACATACATCATCTTAATAAAAACAGCTTGATAAAAAACATAAGACAAAAAAACAGAGACACATTTTTTAACTCCAGCTGAATCATAGCATCATCTTCTTAGAAATCCTATAGAATCCACCAATAAGCAGTGACATTATCCAACTTCACTAAAGACTGACAGTGATCAACTGGAAAGTACTATCCAATAAGGAACCCTAACCGTCAAGACTAAAAGAATCGAGCCCCTGCATTCATCATCCATCCAGGAGCTACTAATTTCAGAACAAAACCCCTCCTCAGTCAAGGCTGCCCTAATAGTTTTAGGGAATAGATGTCACAAACACACCTTCCCCAAGATCACTGGTCAACAATTAAGGAACTCAAACTGGCATTTAGATACCTTCTGAATATTTCTTGAAATGAGCCATGTTCCCTACAATAGACAGAGCTACAATGTGTGAGGCAATCCCTAGCATCCACTATACCATCACTTACCATAGCTTATTGTCAGAAAATATTTTAGATAAGACACAGTTATCACCAACAGGATATTTTATAAATTAATTAGCCAAAATAAAAATGTACCAAATCTCATTTGCTATAAGATATGATGCAGTTTGGACAGTCAACTGTCTTTTGCATTCTGCCATTATTATTACAAGTTTGGGTGACAGATGCTAGAATGTTGGAGACTATTATTATAACATTTTCTTGAATTATCTTTTCATGCCATTTTCTGGATATTCCGGGACAGTATCTAGACATAGATTTGGAGGGTGAAGGAAAGCAATCCTTTTGTGTCCTGAGCTTGGCAACTGAGTGTCATTCTGTGCCAAAGACCAGACGGCTCCTGACAATAATTAATCAGATAGTCCAACTGGGGCTCTTATTTATGCAGATGATGTCATATGCTAAACTTTTCAAAAGTTGATGAGCAATAGAAAAGAAGAACTGTAAGAAAGGAAGCCTGGTACTATGTGAAAACATAACTACATGTGCATGTCTCCCCATTTTAGTCTTTACTCCTGTGATATATCTCTAATTTCTTCTTAAATGGACCCATACTCATAAATATTTCAAGACATAAGAAATCACTTATTTTACATACCATTGTAACTACTAACCTGATATTGTGGTGTGTGTAGTATTGCTGTTGCTTCTGTTTTCCTGTTGCTGAGGATAAAACTTAGAGGCACACTCATACCAGGCAAGTGCTCTCCAAGTGAACTATATGCCAAGCCCAATAGGTTTGTTTGTTGTTTTTTTAAATCTACATACCATCCAGGGAAGATGTTTCCACTTGAGTGGCATTCTTAGATAATTTCTGACAGGAAATAATTTGGGCATTCACGCTACTCCTGTGGTTCTGTTTTTGTGACCTGAAAATCATGAAATCCCTAGAGCTCTCCATTAGTACATCGGATTCTGGCCATCCAATGGACAAAGAATGCTGAAGGTTCTAAAGAGGTCAGCTCTGACACTAGATCCACTGTAATGAGCTAGACGTCAGTCTCATGGTCTTAATTCAATACCAGGAGACTAAAAATATAGTTTGTCATGTTTCTGCAGGAAGATAAGGAAACAATTTAGAGCACACAGCATAGATGTTAGCACTAATTTAATATTGTTGAATTTTGAATTAGCAAAAGAAAATATTTTCAGTGCCACTTTTCTAAACAGTTTTTTTCAATATTTTATCTATCTGAGACAGAGAAAGAGAATGGGTGCTCCAGGGCCCCCAGCCACTGCAAATGAACTCAGATACATGTGCCACTTTTTGCATCTGGATTTATATGGGTACTGGGTAGCGGATCCTGGGTCCTTTGACTTTGCATGCAGGCAACTTAACCACTAAGCCATCTCTTCAGCTCCTAAATGGGTTTTTTTAGATCAACTTCCTATTTGTTCATTTCATCTAGAGCAAGTTTAAGAGAAGAAAAGAGAGAGTTAGTTTCTTGGTGTTAGTACAGATAATCTTAAAAAGCAAAGGAAAACTACCTTGGCATGGAAAAGTTAGTCTAAAATACCATCTAGTAAGAACAAACTTTTTTGTTTGTTTGTTTGTTTTGAAAACTTTTTTGTGAAGACCAGCTCCATGATGAGATATTGGCATGTTCTTAATACTGGGACTGTCTTCAGCAGGGTGAGATCTGCAACTTCTTTCTGGTCACTTTATGTTGGCCCAGATTTCTCCTAGTTCTAAACGTATTCATTTACTTTTGTTGCTTAAAAGACAATAAAATTCAATATAGATTAATAAAATTAAATTCTATGATTAAATATTTTCATTAGAAACTCATAACTCAGATTAAATATATTAGGTTTCCTACTTTAAACCTGGATTTAAGAATATCTATCCAATTTTTTTTTTTATTGAGAACTTTAATGGATGAACATCTTGCATACTGGTTATATCCCCACTGGATTATACCCTTATGCTCCCTCTTCTCCATTCCTATTCCACATTTGCCTCAGTAGGGTTATTGGTATTCACGGTGGAGTCCTGAATGCATGTGCCAGCCTCTGTGGGGAGAACAATGCCTCAGAATATACCCTCCTACACTGTGGCTCGTGCATTCTTTCCTCTACCTCGTCTGCAATGTTCTCTGAACTACAGAAGATGTGTTGTAAGTCTCCTTTAGTGTTCAGCTCTCAGCAGCCTCCATATTTCTACTTTGATAGTTTTGAGTCTCCTCAGTGTCTTATCAACTCCCTGGAGCAGGTTCTCAGGCTAGCAGTGAGAGCAGCACTTATATTTTGTCTGCCACTTCCTCTGTACTATTTCCTGGGCCCTGGCAGATGTGATAGAGATGACTCATCTCCTGTTAGGCAGTGGACTTTTTTTTCTTGCAACATTGTTGAGTCTTGGTTCCATCCAGTATATGTTGTGACTGGGTAAGAAGCAGATTTTCTAACCAAGACTGAAAGCAGCATGGATCAAAGGGGATAAATATAGACATTTAGAGGAATTTTTGGATGTGCATATCCTCTCATTTTAGCCAAAGAACAGAGGAGGGTTCCCTTTAGGATCTATGACCTTCCAAGCCATAGACTTGGTTCTCAGTACCAGCTATGCATGCTTTCCCACTGAATGGGCCTCATATCCAGTCACTGAGCAGTTTATTACCCCCTGACCTTTTGTACCAATATTGCACCACTGTGTACACCTTGTCTTGCTTGTTGATTTTATAGATTGAAGAATCCACTGCTTCTCCACACTGTGGATTATCATGATCCCCATCTGCTCACATATCACTTCCTAGCACTCTGAGATGTAGCCAGCAGGAAGCTGGCTTTCATCTCCAGTTCAAAATGATCTCTCCTTCTCCTGCAGCTGAAGCCTGTGGTCCCTTCAGCAGTAGGTCTTACCATTTACATTGATGAGCAACCACGTGCTTTGACAAGGGCCAGCACTGTTTTGGAGGACTCATCATGGGACAGCTCACTATGGAGGTTAACCCACTTCTGGCAATGATTTTGCCAGCAACATCCTGTGGTTTTCAGTAAAGCTTTCTTCACCACAACAGGGTGTTTCCTCCCAACCTACCCCTCCACCCATCCTCTCTTATATCTTTTAATTGGCTAACCAAGAGGGAGGTTTCTATGGTAGTGATTCATGCCATTATTCATTTTATGTACCTCCCTCCTATCCTGCCCCGCTGAACCCAGGCTCCATGCAGACCCTTCCACTCCCTTCCACTTTCCTGTCAATTATCCCTCCTCACATTCTTTTCTTTAAACTTCATTCCAGCTTCCTAACCAGGACTACTGATGCTGACTGCAGCTTATAAACAAATCAAACTATTTCATGTTAGGATCCATATATGAGGGAGAACACATGACATTTATCTGTCTGAGCCTCAATTATCACATTTAGTGTAATATTTTCCAGGTCCACCCATTTTACTGTGAATTTCATGATTTCATTTTTCCTTACTGCTCAGGAGAACCCCACTGTGTATATGTTCCACATCTTCATTCTCCATTCATAAGTTGAAAAGCATCTGCACTGATTCCATTTCCTAGCTCTTGTGAATAGAGCAGTGCTAAACATGGCTGAGCAAGTATCTCTATAGCAAAGTATGGCTAGAGTCTTTATGGCACATTTTCAGGAGTGGAATAGCTGGGTCATATCGTACGACTGTTTTTAGGTTTTTGAGAGACTCCATGATGCTCATAGGCCTGTACAAGTTTGTACTCCTACCAACAGTGAGGAAGGGTTCTCCTTTCCTCCCATCCTGTCCAGCATTTGTCATTTGATTTTTTTTTTTAATAGCCATTTTGGCTGAAGTGAGGTGACATCTCAAAGTAGTTTTAATTTACATTTCTCTGATGGCTAAACATGTTGAAAACTTTTTAGATGTTTATTGGTCATTTGTATTTCTTCCTTTGAGAATTCTTTGTTCAGTTCCCTTCCTTAATTTTTGAGAAATTTTATTGATTCTTTTTTTTAGTTCTTTATATATTCTAGATATAAAACACCTATCAGATGTATTGCTGGTGAAGATTTTCTTCCATTCTATAGGATGTCCATTGAATCAGATGGTGGTTTGTTTATCTGTACAATAGCATTTTAGTTCCATGAGATCCCATTGGTTGAGTGTTTGTCTTATTCCATGGGCCACTGTAGTCTTATTCAGAAAATATTTCCCTATGCCTATACTTTGGAGTGTTTTCCTACTTATTCTAGTTATTTCAGAGTTTCAAGCCTTTTTAAAAGATATTTTATTTATTTATTTGAGCGACAGGGAGAGAAAGACACACAGAGAGAGAGAGAATGGGCACTCCAGGGCCTCCAGCCATTGCAAATGAACTCCAGATGCATGTGCCTCCATGTGCATCTGGATGACATGTGTACTAGGGAATCAAAACTGTGTTCTTAGGCTATGCAGCTAAGGGCCTTTACCACTAAGCCAGCTCTCCAGTCCCTCAAGTCTTACATTGAGTTCTTTGACCCATTTGGAGTTGATTTTTGTACAAGATGAGAGACAAGAGTCTAAACTCATTCTATGGGAAGCTATCCAATTTCCATTTGTTGAAGGTGCTGTTTTTACTCCATTGTTCACTTTGTCAGAAACACCTGGATTTTCTATTCTATTCCATTGACCTATGTTTCTGTTTTTGTGCCAGTACCATCCTCATTGTATCACTATAGCGTTGCAGTATATCCTGAAATCAGGTACATACAATACCCTCAATTGCATCATAATCTGCTATAATAGCTCCCTTTTGACCTCTATTTTTTTAATTTTTAAAAAATTAAAATTTATTTTATTTATTTGAGAGAGAGAGACAAAGAGGCAGATAGAGAGAGAGGCAGATGGGTGTGCCAGTGACTTCAGCCATTGCAAACGAACTCCAGATGCATGTGCCACCTTATGCATCTGGCTTATGTGGGTTTTGGCAAATCAAACCTGGGTCCTTTGGCTTTGCAGGCCAGCACCTTAACAGCTAAGCCATCCCTCAAGCCCATTGACCTCTATTATTATTAATTAGAGTCTTTCTCATTTTTAAGTTACTTTGGCTAGGGCTTTATCAATATTATTTATCTAAAAGATAATAACCAACTCTTTGTTTCATCAATTTTTAGATTGTTTTCTAAATCATTGATTTCTGCCCTGATCTAATTACGTTTTCTTTTAATCTAGTACTTTTGGATTTGGATTTTTTCCCAATATTCAGATAAACTCTTAAGTTTTGTTCTGATTCATTTTGCTCTCCATTTTTTTGTAAGGTAGTCAGTAACTTCCCTCAGCACTAGCCTCCACTGTGTCCCATAAGTTCTAGGAATTTTTTTAATTGCCTTCTTGATTTCTTCAAAGATGCTTTTATTATTTGATAGTGTGATGTTCAATATACAGAATTTCTGTTGTTTTCTTGTTGATTTCTAACTATTACATTGTGGTTGGATACAATACAAGGAATTATTTCAATTTTTCTGAATTCTTCTGGCTCCTTGGTGACTTGCTCATGTCTCAGAAATACTTTCAATGTCACTGAAAAATAACAGGTTTATCTAAACATTACAGTAGTTATATTAAGTTAATGAGGAAAATGCAAGTTGTGTTTGATCAAATTTTAAAATATAATGATAAATTAAAATTCTTTGCTTCATTATCATAAGTTAAAGTAAGTCTTTGACTTATTACAAGTCACTCTGCAGAGTTAATAAAAGTGACAGCAGAGAATTGAAAAAGACTTGGGAGACCAAGTTTCTTAGATACATGCTATCCATAATTCAGTCAGTTTCTCCCTATGAAAGGGAGTACAAACAGCAGATATAGACAGCTTAAAGAGCAAAAAATGAGAAGAGAGCCAGACTGGTGGTAAATATTGGTATTAGAAGGAAGAAAGACATCAGAAAAGCCCTTTCTTCTCTGTAAAAGGCATTCAACTGATACACCTGCTTGACAACATTTTTCAAATGCCCTGACATGGGGCTAGAGAGATGGCTAAGAGGGTAAGACACTTGCTTGTGAAGCTAAGGACCCAGGTTTGATTCCCCAGGACCCACCTGAGCCATGTGCACAGAGTTGTGCATGCATGGCATGCTCACAAGATGGTCCAGGGTCTGGAGTTCAATTGGAGTGGCTGGAGGCCCTGGCACATCAATTATTTCTCTCTCTCCTCTTTTCTTCTTCTTCTTTTTCTTTTCTTCTTCTTCTTCTTCTCTCTCTCTCTCATAAATAAAACAAATAATAAAAATATATTTTTTAAAGCCCTGATGTTTAGGTGACTTGGCAGCCCAAGACTTTGTGAACTGCAAAAAGTCATGGCAAATATCACAAACAATGTTCCAGTACTGCTGGATTGTGGGTAAGAACCTTCGAATCAAACCACACAGTGTTTAGCAAGGTGGAGACCTTTTCCAAGGCAAGGTCTGCAGGCAAACTTGGGAGTAGTTCCAAGCAGCACACTGGACACTGGGAAGGATCTCACAGGAGTAGGGTCAGCATTTGCATCTGGACTCACTGAAGGACTGCCCACAGGTTGGGCATCATCTGAAACTCCACCTGTGGAGCATCAGCAACAGCATCTGTAACTCATTCTCCCAAAGGAAGGCTTCATGACAACTGCATGACAACCAATCTCTTAGGAACTGCTCAGGGGTGTGATCAGTATCCATGACCCAACACCACAAATGAGTGCTCAGGCTTCTGGAATCTGAGGAAGAAATGCCAAAAGACTTGAAAGGGAACCAGCAGACAGGCCACCCTGGGGTCATACTCTTTGCTCCCAGTTAGCTCTCTTCACATTTTTTCCTCCCTTGCTTAATAACCAATGTCAATAGAGCAGGCAAGCTCTGACCTACTCTATTCTTGTCCTCTCTGTATTTTTGTCCCTTCTTTACTTTTCACTTTCTTTTCCCAAAGAATCTATGCTGGCCTAGTTTGTGGGCTTATTGTTTCTCAATCTCCTAAGAGCTGGGACTGTTCTACATTATCTGATTGGAGTTCAAAAACCTCTCTATTTTTACTCTGCCCTGAGCCAAAATTACCTTATCTCGCCTCCCTTTATTCCCCATTTACCCTTCTATTTTTATTTCCCTCTTAAATTTTTTTCTAGATCAACCCAATAGTATCACTAGTCTTATTTTGTTTTATTCTTTCCACTTATCTCAATAGTCACTACTATATTAGTGTATTCTGCACTATTGACACTTCTTATCAGCACTTAAGGGGTGATTGTTTTCCTTTGACTAGTCCTTTATTTCCTATTGGGCCTACACATTGACAGCGATTGTTTTGTAGAGAGTATCTGACTCTAACGGAAATATTGGGGACCAAGCATAGTGCCTTGAACATCAATCTAGCAGATAAAAGTAACACTACAACCTTATTAAAAAACATTTCCACTGAAAGAATAAAGGTGGCTTAATTTTTTTAGAAAATGAACAAGTTATCTAAGCATGCACGTGCAAGGCTCAAAATAAAAATACAAGAAACAGGGCTGGAGAGATGGCTTAGCAGTTAAGGTACTTGTCTGCAAAGCCAAAGGACCTCAGTTTGATTCCCCAGTACCCACGTAAGCCTGATGTACAAGGTGGCTCATGTATCTGAAGTTCATTTGAAATGGCTTAGAAGCCCTGACGTACCCATTCTCTCTCTCTCTCTCTCTCTCTCTTTTCTCTGCTCTTTCTCTCAAATAAATAAATAAAAATAAAAATAAATTAAGTATAAGAAACATGAAAAATCAGGGAAACACTACGCTTCCAAAAATTATCAATCTAAGAGTGCTGACCTCAAATGACAACAAATTAGACAGAAACCCAGAGAAAGAGTTCAAAAGAACTATTTTATTAAGGGATATCAAATGGGACACAAACATATGAACAAATGCCAAGAGAAAACACACACATGGGTATAAGCCTGCTCATGTCTGACTAAATGTATATATTATTCCCACCAAGCTGTCCTGGGGACACTACACTAAATGTTCATGTTCACATATTAACGCTACTCTCACTTCTGTCTAGAGAAGCTTCTCTTTTCAGATGGTGATGACCACTGGGATGACCCAAAAGGCAACATAGTGCTGAGAAGAAGGGATGGAGGAGTGTCTAGCACTGAAACACCTCTGTCACACCCTCCAATGGCTCAGGGACCATTGCGGAAGAGGGGGCGGATAGAATGGAAGAGCCAAAGGAAGGATATGACCTCTTACAATGCAGCTGCCTAGACAGAAATTGGCCTCAATATCCATGATCTTGCAGTGCCTAGCAATACCTTTGCATGACCCTCAAAATAGAAGAGAAAGATGATGTCATCAAATTAGGAAAGAGACTAATGGAGAGAGGGAGGGGATATGATGGAGACGGGAGTTCTAAAGTGGAATGGGGGAGGGGAGGGAAATATCAGGTGGGGTTTTTTTTGGTATGTAAGATTAAAAGTCAATAAAAAATAATAATTAAAAAAAATAAACATAAAAAAATTAAAAAAAGAAAGAAAACACACACACACTAAAGCTGAATTAAAAAGAATACAACACAGGATATGAAAGTGGAATTCAATAAAGAAAAAAGTAAAACAAAAGTAAACAATGGAAATGAAAACTTCAATAAGCTCAATAAAAAGATCCATGTAAAACCTGACCAAAACAATAGATCATGATGAAGAAAGAACAGCTAGAATTAAAAACAAGAGAAATTTCAACACTCAATAAAAGGCAAAGACAAATCATAAAGGCTTACAAATGAAGCATATGTGATCTGGAAGACACAGAAAAGTTCAAATCTCTGAGTCATGGACATAGGAGAAGGAGATTTCATGCGAAAGTCATAAAATCATTTTCAACAATACATAGTTGAAAAATTTCCAACTATAGGGAAGGAGATGCACATGCAACGACATGAGGAATTCAGAATAAACAGACAAGGCCAGAGAAGATCTTATCCATGTCATATTTCAGTCAGAGCACTAAATATACATAAAAAGGAAGTATATAAAAAACATGAGAGTAACACCAGGCCCATATAAAGGAAGATCCATCAGAACAATGGCAGATTTCTCAACAGAAACTTTAAAAGTCAGAAGGGCTTGGAATGAAATAGTTCAAGTTCCTTAAGACAACAGCTGCCAACCCAGACTACTATACCCAGAAATGCTATACGTCGTAATTTTAGAAGAAAGAGAGCTTCTGATTATGAAAGCAGGCTAAATGAATTAATTACAGCTTTACAGAGATACTCAAAGGAGTTCTTTGAATGGAAAAGATAAACACATCCATAATTCTACAGGAAATAACAAACCACCCTAGAAAAGTAGTTAGAAGGTGAGAAATAGGAAAATATAAAATAATACAAAACCAACAAATTGACAGGATTTGATACACATTTTTATATCACTAAAAATTAATGATCTCAATTCCTGAATCAAAAGATATAAACTATCAGATTGGTATAAAGAATGACATTTACCTAAGGTAGAAAATCTTTTCATTTTAGGGTGAAGGAATGGAAAAGGGTATTCTAAGCAAATCGAAATAATAATCATGCAGGTATTAGCTGTTATATTTGACCAAATAGACTTTGAAGCAAAGAAAAGATAAGATTGACTAAGAGAATAATCTATCAAGATAACATTACAATTCTAAACATATATTCACAGAATGTGGGTGTTTTATAAAATAAATGCTACTAAATATAAAAATCAAAGTTTAATCCTAGAACAATAATAATAATAAAGTCTTTGCTATCTCAATCTCACCATGAGATAAGTCAACTCAACAAAATTATGTTAATATCTGAATTAACTCATAGATCAAATAGACCTAACAAATATCTACAGAATATTGCATCCAAACACTGCAGACTGCACATTTTCCTCAGCAGCAAATAAGACTTTCTGTAACATAGATCATATCATTTGATACAGTACAAGTATTAGAATATAGTGGAAATTTTAGTACCTTCTTATATTCTGTCTGACCACAATAAAATAAAACTAGGAATCAGCATACCTTCATAAATTTATAAAATTAAATAACACACTATTGAATAATGAATGGTCATTGAAAAACTGAAAAAGAAAAAAACTCCCAGAATTGAATGCAAATGAAAACACAACATATCAAAACCTATGATGTACAACAAAAGCAGTCCTAAGAGTAAATTTTATAACTACAAATACCTGCACTTAAAAAAAAAATTGAGAGAACACAAGTGAATAAGTTAACAGTGTACCTTAGGTCTTTGGAAAATAATAAGCAGACAGGCAGACAGAAAGAAATAATTAAGGTAAAGACAGAAATTAATGAATATATATATATATATGATCAAACAAATAATTGGTGCTTTGAAAATATAAACAATATTTTTAAAACCTTAGGTAAGCTAACCAAACAAAAGAAGATCAAAATTAATAAAATTTAGAGGTGAAAATAGAGTTATTACAACAGATGCCAATAAAATTCAGAAAATCTTTAGGACTTACTTTCAAGACTTATATTCTACAAAATTGGAAAGTCTTAGCCAGGCATGGTGACACATGCCTTTAATCCTTGCACTCAGGATGCCGAGGTAGGAGGATCGTTGTGAGTTCAAGGCCACTCTGAGATTACATAGTGAATTGCAGATCAGCCTGGGCTAGAGCAAGACTCTGTCTTGAAAAACATGAAAAACAAACAAAAAAAAATAGAAAGTCTAACAGAAATATATTAATTTCTAGATGTGCATGACCTACCAAAATCTGTTAAACATAAATAAGTTACACAGTTATAACAAGCAATGAGATTGAAGCAGTAATAAAAATTCTCCCAACTAAAACAAAACTTAGGCCCAAATGGATTCACTGCTGAATTCTAGAAGACCCTTACAGAAGTAACATCCATGTTTCTCAAAGTATTCCATAAAATAGAAAAATGAGAAAGGCTATCAAACTCTTTTTTATGAAGCCAATATCACCTTGATACCAAAACCACATAAAAACCCAGCAAAGGCCGGGCATGGTGGCGCACGCCTTTAATCCCAGCACTCGGGAGGCAGAGGTAGGAGGATCGCCGAGAGTTCAAGGCCACCCTGAGACTACATAGTTAATTCCAGGTCATCCTGGACCAGAGTGAGACCCTACCTCCAAAAACCAAAAAAAAAAAAAAAAAAAAAAACCCAGCAAAGAAAATTATAGATCTGTCTCCATAATGAACATATATACAAAAATTCTCAATAAAGCACTTAAAAATTGAATTCAAGAACACATCAAAAAGATCATTTATTATGGGCTGCAGAGATGACTTAGTGGTTAAGGCGTATGCCTGCGAAGCCTAAGGACCCTGGTTCGATTCTCCAGGTCCCATGTAAGCCAGCTGTACAAGGGGGCACAAGCATCTGGAGTTCATTTGCAGTGGCTAGAGGCCCTGGCGTTCCCATTCTCACTCTCCCTCTCTCTCTTTCCCTCTCTCTGTCTCTAGTAAATAAATAAATAAAAATAAAGTCTTTTAAAAAAGATCATTTATTATCATAATGTTGGCTTTATTCCAAAGATAGACAAATAATTCAATACACAGAAGTCACTAAATGTAAAACATTATATAAATGACTCATAGACAAAAAAATACATAATCATCTCAATTGCTATAGCAATAAGCTTTGGCCAATCCAACATCACTTCATGATAGAAGCCATGAAGAGACTTGGATAGAAGAACTGTACCTCAATATAATAAAGCCTATATGTGATGAACTAATAACCAAAATTAAACTTAATGGGTAAAATTTCAAAGAATGTCCACGAAAATCAAGGGTAAGAGTGTCCACTGTCACTACTCTTATTCAATATAGTCTTTGAAGTCTTAGCTATTGCCATAAGACAAGGGACAGAAATAAAAGAGATACAAATAGGAAAAGAGGAAGTCAAAGAATACTTATTTGCAGATGATGTCATTCTATACATGAGACCCTAAATACTCCACCAGAAAACTCCTAGAGCTGATAAACATTCTCAGCAAAGTATAAGGATACAAATTTTATATATATATAAGTAAATCAAGGCAACAACCCTATTCCCAATTGCCACACACACACACACACAAAACACTTTTGGAATAAATTTAACCAAGGAAACAAAAGACCTATAAAATGAAAAACTTAAAAACTCTCTGGAAAGAAATTGAAAAAGACGTTAGAAGATGGAAAGACCTCCCATGTCTATGGTTTGAAAGAATCAATAATTGTGAACATGGCTATCTTACAAAAAACAACCTACAATTCAATGCAATCTCCCCAAAATTCCAATGCTATTCTACACAGATAATCTCCCTTTCTTTCTTTCTTTCTTTCTTTCTTTCTTTCTTTCTTTCTTTCTTTCTTTCTTTCTTTCTTTCTCTCTTTCTTTCTCTCTCTCCCCCTTCCTTTCTTTCTTTCTTTTCTTTCTTTCTTTCTTTCTTTCTTTCTTTCTTTCTTTCTTTCTTTCTTTCTTTCTTTCTTTCTTTCTTTCTTTCTTTCAGAGGTAAGGTCTCACTCTAGCGCAGGCTGACCTGGAATTCACTATGCAGTCTCTTGAACTCACAGTAGTCCTGCCTTGGCCTCCTGCTGGGATTAAAGGTGTGTGCCACCACACCAAACCCTCCATTCTAAACAGAACGAGGGAAAAAAGAAAAACTAAAATTTATTTGGATGTACATAATACCCAAGACAACTGAAGAATACTGAACAAAATCAGTAATGCTGGTTATTTATTATGTTATGTTATGTTATGTTATGTTATGTTATGTTATGTTATGTTATGTTATGTTATATATAATACATATTTAAGTGATGCTTAAAAAATATCTTATTTTGGGCTGGAGAGATGGCTTAGCAGTCAATGCACTTTCCTACAAAGCCTAACGACCCAGGTTTGATTCCTTAGTACCCACATAAGCCAGATGTACACAGTGACAAACACATCTGGAGTTTATTTGCAGTGGCTAGAGGCCCTCACATGCCCATTCTCTCTGTGTGTCTCTCTCTCTTTGTCTCTCTCTCTCCTCCTTTCTCTCTCATACATAAATAAAAATAAGTAAAATATTTTTAAATGTACCTTATTTCAAGTTATACTACAGAGCCATGGTAACAAACAATGTGATACTGAAACAAAAATAGACACAGATCAATGGACTAGAATCCAAGACCCAGATTATATTATCAGCTATAGCTACCTGATTTTGGAGGGGGAAAGTGCTAAAAATGTCATCAGGCTGTTCTGGAAACAGTTTTGCAGTACTGGAAAAACTGGATATCCATATGTAGGAGAAAGAAATAAGGTCCTTATCTCTCACTGTGTATAAAACGAACTCCAAATAGATGAAAACCTTGATGGGAGCACTGAAAGCCTGCAACTATTTGAGGAAGAAGTAAGCAAAAACTTCAACATACAGGCACAAAGACTCCAGGAGCCTAGAAAATAAGGCCAACAGTTAGCAAATGAAGCTCAGGATTTTTTGGTTTTTATGAGAGAGAGAATAAGACACACACAGAGATTGGTGTGCCAAGGTGTTGGCCAAAGCAATCAAACTCTAGACACATGCACCACCTTGTGCACATGTGTGACCTTGCTCTTGCATCACCTTGTGTGTCTGGCTTACGGGGTTTTTGAGAGTCAAATATGAGTCCTTTGACTTTTTAGGCAAGTGCCTTAACAGCTAAGCCATCTCTCTAGCCCCTCTTGATATTTTTTCAAAAGTTTCTGTACAATAAAAGAAACAGCAAATCGAGTGAAGAGATATCTTACAGAAAAGGAGAAAAACTTTATATATATAAGATTAATATCTAGAATATATGAAGAACTAAAAACACTTCTAATAAGATGTCAAACAACCAAATCAAGTGATTAATGAAGTGAAAAACAGACAGTTCTCAAAAGTGGAAATATAAATGACCAATAAGGTCATGAACAAAAGTTCAACCTCACTAACCATGGGAAAAACACTAATCAAAACTACATTGATATCCTCTTGTACCACAGCCAAATGGAGTCACTAAGGGAAGAACAGTGAATGCTGGTGAGGATACGGACGAAGAGAACCCTTGCACATCACTTGTGGGCATGTAACATACATCGTGGTTACCAGGGTTTTATATGGTGCTCCTCAAATTTTAAATAAATAGCTAAAGTCATGTCCATATATATGACATAAACACAGAGGTAAAACTGTCTAGGGAGGTACATGGACTAATGGGAGTAAAGGAATGGTATGAACGTGAACATGCTCAAAATAAAATATACACTTACAAAGAAACAGAAGACAAATAAGCAAATCAATTTACTATTTATATTGGAAATGGAGCTACCACTTATTTAAACTAGTATTAATAAAAATAATTTAGGATGTCATTTATTTTAATTCATTCAAGAGCTAGCATGGATTAATTCCTTTGTCATTCAACAGATTTTTGTTATATATTTGCTACTTAATGTGATCCAGATTTTGAGCTAGAGTCAAGTGGGTCAGTAGCATTAAATGCCTTCTGTAAGCAGTAGGCAAGTATGTATTCAGAGACAGACAACTTACCATGTGAATGCATTCAGAAATTCATAAAAAGTAATGCTGCAATGTGATAAAATCTGGTTTGTTAAAGTCAGTAACACATTTACCTTAACATGTACAATGAATTGTACATCTAGAGATCATGGTAAGTCAATAAAACAGAAGTTTTAAGGTGATACCCTTGTTAAAAATTTTGGAAAATAGGCTTAGCGGTTAAAGGCACTTGTTTGCAAAGCGTGCTGGCCTGATTTCACTTCCTCAACCCCCACGAAAAGCACCATGTACAAAGTGGTGCCTGAGTCTGAAGTTTGTTTGCAGCAGCAAGAGGCCCTGGTGTGCCCATACTCTGTTGACATTGTCTTTGTAATCATTTCCCCTCTCTGATAATATGTCTATTGAAAGTTTATTTAGAATATTTATAAGGGACTTAGCCACAGCTGCAGTAGCCCTTCCCTGTGGGGTTCTGAGGACACAGGCTGGGCAGGTGAAGTGCTTACTTTACACTGCCAATGCCAAGAACCATACATGAAAAGGAATTCAAGGATATTTTGTCCTTTTCATCTAACAGACTGAATACCTTGGGTATGAAATCCAAGCTGTCTTCTTTCTAGAATTCTGTAAACCTTCAATTCCAATTTTATATTAAGAGTTGCCTGGAGAATATTTTATTTTATATTTTACCCAACTTGCTCATGTGATCATGCTCAATCCAATTTTAAATATTATTGTACTGACTTTTCTTTCCTTCATCTGAGGTATTTCATACACTGGAAACCTCAAAATAGATCATAAGGCTTGTTACATTTGGAAGCATTAAGTCTGTTTGCCTTGGATCTATTTCTAGAAATAAAAAGATTATGAATTTAATTTTTCATTAATACCTATCATATATGTATATATATATATACATTTTAAATTTAATAATATTTTAGGGGGCTGGAGAAATGGCTTAGCTTTTAAGGTGTTTGCTTGCAAAGCCAAAGGATCCCGGTTTGACTCTCCAGGACTCACATAAGCCAGATGCACAAAGGGACACATGAATATGGAGTTTGTTTGCAGTGGCTAGAGACCCTTGTGCACCCATTCTTTCTTTCTCTCTCTATCTTCCTCTCTCTCTCTCTCTCTCTCAAATAAATAAATAAATAAAAATTTAAAAAATAATATTTTAAATGATTTGGGTTTAACCATCATTAGCTCACAATGTCCCAGAGGCAGAGGAGACCTATGAGGCACCAAAAGGCTATTCAGTCTGTAAAGTCAACTTGAATAAGTGACTTTCCTTAGATCACTTTTGCATTATTTTCCAAATAAAATGAGTAACTACAAAATATTTTCCCAAAAAGCTTTAAAAAGTCATAAAGAATAAAAAGATGGCTAGGGATACAGCTCAGTGGTAGAGCACTTGCTTGGCATGTGCAGAGCTTTAGATTCAATCTCCTATATTGAAAAAAAAATAACAAGAGAAGAGGGGAGAAAAGGGAAGAGAGTGGGAAGGGAGAGGACAAGAGAAGCAAAAAGGAGTGGAGGGAAAGGGAGGAATGGAACTTACTTTCCCACTTCCTGCAGCACAAAGACGCCAGGTTAATGAGTGTGGGTCTTTGCCATGCCACACTAGTACACTGGTTCTGTGGTTCCCTTTCTGGAAGACCACCCCCCCAACTCAGAGACCCAATATGGCCTCACTGTAGCAACAAGTATCCTTGTTATATGCTCCAATGGCCACCACACACACACACCCCCTTCCACCTCCCTGTTCTAAGCAAAGGGCTGGAAAAACCCTGAATACTCTCTTCTCCAGCAAGTCCTTGGCTACTCAGGATAATGGTGATCACCTCAGCTGCCTCTTCCTAACTGCACTTTTTGCTCAGGTGTTTTTTAGAAGAAATCCTATAAAATTTAATTACTAAATACAAGAGGATTCAATCAGTAGCCATTGACTCCCTGGAATGGAATTTATATGGGGAAAGAATCACAAGTACAAACCCCAGGCAGGCGCAGACGAGTATGTTCTTGGGAATCTAATGACAGTATGCTGACTAAAGCTAAGAAGTCAGCACATCATAGGCATCCTCCTCCATCAAAAGAGAAACAGGGACTGGAGATATGGCTGAGTGATTAAAGTGCTTGTCTGCAAAGCCAAAGGACCCATGTTCGATTCCCCAGGACCCACATAAGCCAGATGCATAAGCTGGCACATGTGTCTGGAGTTCATTTGCACTAGCTGCATGCCCACTTTTTCTCTCTCCCTCTCTCTCTTTCTCTTTCCAATAAATAAAGAAAAATAAAATATTAAAAAAGAGATACAGAAGGTGATAAGCATGCTCAGTTTTGGTAATTATTCTATTATACATGCAATCAAATCATCTATATTCACGTAAATGTCCATAAAAGACCCCAATCAGTATCACCAGGCATATTCTCCCTGCTCGGCTTGAAGCTCTCTGCTTTACTTTCTTTAACAGGATTTTCCCATTTCTAGGGATCCCCTTCCTGTTTTGTAAACTCTGCTGTGATTCCTTCTCATAAGCTCTATAGTAAAATCTTTCTAAACTTCACCCTCTATGGTCTGTGGATTTTCTTGGTCAAATTCATAAGATAAGAAACTGGAAGCCACTGAATCTGGAAGTTTTGTGTGACCATGACTGCCCAACACCCTAACTCCTGGGTTAAAGCCCAACCAAGAGCCAAGAATGGCTCTGTTGCTCTCAAAGCCACCCCAAATTCTTCTATCAAGATGATATTACTTTGCTTCCAATTTTGATGAGATCATTGCTAACATGAATATAGATGATTTTGTATATTTTTCTTCTAGATTTCACCCATACCAAACACAATTATTAATTCTAGATATTTTCTTGTCAGTTCCAATGGAAGCCAGGTGCAGTGGCACATGCCTTTAGCCCCAGCACACAGGAGGCAGAGTTATGAGGATCGCCATGAGTTTGAGGCCACCCTGAGACTCTATAGTGAATTCCAGGTCAGTCTGGACTAAAGCAAGACTCTCCCTCAAAAAATCAAAGTAAAATAAAATAAAAGGTAAATTCCATTGGAGTTTCTACATAAATGATTTTATCTTCTATGAATAAATACATTTTCACCATCCTAACCTCATTGTCTATTTGTTCCTCACCTTATTTCACTAATAGAAAGTTGAATGTCGGGCTGGAGAGATGGCTTAGGTTAAGGCATCTGCATGTGAAGCCTAAGAACACCCACGTTTAGCCAGAGGCAGTGACACAAGGGCGCAATGCCACACTTGTCCACAAGGGGGTGCACGCATATAGAATTCCTTCACAGTGGCTGAAAGACCACTGGCACACCCATTCTCTCTCTCTCTCTCTGCCTCTTCCTCTCTCTCTCTCTCTTTGCTCTCTCTCTCTCTCTTTCAAAAAAAAAAAAGATAAAAGAAAAAGAAAGAAAGAAAGAAAGTTAGTTAGTTAGTTAGTTGAATGCCATTTTGAGTATGAATAGCTCACAATCTTGTCTTTTTGATGTGTCTAAGGAGAAAACAACTAGCCTCTGATTTTATGATATTTTATTACATGATATTTGGCATGTTTGTTACTGGTTTTGCATTAACATCCTTTATCAGTTGAGAATGAGGTCTCTGTCTTAGTCTATCTTTGCTGCTCTAGTTGACTACCTGAGACTGAGTAATTTATAAATAAAAAGAGGTTTATTTCACTCAAAGTTTTGGAAGCAGGGATTTTCAAAGCTGAGCTAACATGCCAAGCAATGGATGTTCCCTGATAACATGGCAGAAAAGAATGGAAGGGTTAATAGCATAAGTAGAAGAGAATAGAAAAGGAGAATAAGAGAATGAGGGAGTATCTCTGCCAAAAGAAAAAAATGAATTAATCCCTTTTAACGTTATGATCACCTAGTAAAGTCTTCAACACCATCAACAGTGTTCCCGTGAGGACCAAACCTCTACCTCAGGAGAACAGAGATGAAAAGAGAGTGACATCAAGATTAACCTAAAGAAGTCACTTGGCAGAAAGACTAGAAACTGCTCCTCCCAGGACTCAACAACAGAGCACGGGACAGGAATGCAGGAGAAGGGAGATAGTATGCAGATGGCCTATGAAGGGTCAAGATGCTTGTGGTTCTAGAAAATGGTCAGGGATTTTATGGCAAGAGGCTAGCTTTTGATACACACTATATTATGCCTTCCATATGTGTGAGCACATGTTGGGGGGACATACATGGATGTCAAAGACAGAGATTGATGTCAAGTGTCTTCCTAGATAGTCTCCTCTCTATTCTGGGGAAGGGTCTCTCATTTGAACATAGAGTTTCTCATTATGCCCTAAGGTTCCAAGGTTACCTGGCTTATCCCAGGAATCCTCTCTCTGCCTCCCATGACAGACTGGCTACCATGCCCACCCAACATTTACATGGTTGCTGTTGATCTGAACTCTGGTACTTACACTTTTTTTTTTTTTTTTTTTTTGCGAGGCAGGGTCTCACTCTGGTCCAGGCTGACCTGGAATTAACTATGTAGTCTCAAGGTGGCCTTGAACTCTCGGTGATCCTCCTACCTCTGCCTCCCGAGTGCTGGGATTAAAGGTGTGCATGTGCTACCATGCCCCAAGGTACTTACACTTTTGAAGCAGGCACTTTATCCAATGAGACATCACCCCAGCCCTACACTAGACTTTTGAATCTTTGCTCCTGTCCCAGATGGTCAGCCCACTACCATTCTCTGGAGTGCCTTTCTCTTTCTTACTAAACTGTCTTTTTCTTTCACCATCCAGGTGTGCCCTGTCTTACTTAGTGTCCTGGGACACAAGAGACTAGAAATCCTTAGTAAGTGTTAGTAAGTGCACTCTAGACTGTAAAACTCAAACATAACATGTGAAACAACCATATTCAAACTGTAGAATTTTTTTCATTTCTAACTTACTGAGGCATTTTAAAAATTATCGAATATGATGTTAATTTTTTAAAACTATTTTTCTGAACACTTTGATATTCTCATGTTATCTTTTTATTTTGTTAATGTGTGAATTGTATTGATTTCTTTTTCAAATATTTACTCGAAATAAATCACACCTAGTTGTAATATACTACCCTTTTTGTTCACTTTTATTATCTTAAGGATTTTTTTTCCATATATATCAATGAGAGATACTGACTTATCATTTTCACTCTTTTCATAATGTTTTCATCTAGTGTGGTATCAGGATAATATTGTAATCATTCTGGCAAGAATGAAGATATGCTCAAAAGATATCTGTGCCCTTCCCTTTAGCTACCAGGGTATTAAAATAATAGACCCAAGGAATTGAAATTTCCCCAGATAACTCACACTAGGAGAAGAATAAAGATAAGATAGAGCTTGTCTGCTGGACAGATTTACCACCACTGTCAGATGACCTTTAGGAGAGACTGCAGACAAGGACAATGATGATGGATGGGACCACACCTTGGCCAGGACTGCATAGTTATGCATACCTCTTGCCCTCTAGTTAAACCTTAACTTCATGTGAGGACTATATGTATTTGGTATGTTTATGTATGTATCATGTTGGTTGGGGGTGGGGGTAGTCACGGAATCTCTTTGTTCCTCTTCCCAGTGTAGTCATATTGAATAAATCAACTTTTTTTTTTTTTTTGCTATTAATTTTGTCTTTAATTTGCCTGCTGAGGGCAAGTGGCAGAATCTGCCTTATTAGGCCACCAGGCCAAGGCTATGATACTAACAACTTCTGTAATAACATTAGCCTAATATAATGAGTTTGGAGGTATTGTTGAGGCAGTTTAGGGGTAACAGGGCCCCCAAATGAAGTGAAAGTAGCTAAGCTGAGAAATGTCCTCAAGCCTTCAAGGAGGATGTCTTTGAGCCTCTCAGGAGGAAATTTGGTTCTTCTTAATCCCTTCATACCTAAAGGGGTCCTCACAGCCTCCACCTTGCTGGAAGCCAGGCATGCCAGAAGTGTCTGGTCTTTCATTATTTCATTTTCCCTAAAGGGGACCCCTTTCCTAGAAGATTTAATCACCCTCTTCTTAAATGAATAATTACCTTCTCCTAGGAAACTAATGTGAATGAGTTTATTCCCTTTTCTGGAAACTTGGCAGCACCTGGACACCTAGTTTAAGAACTAGACTGACAAGCTTAAGGCCCAACTAGTAATTTCCCATAGAAACCCAATCAGGCTCTCCAGGTAGGCCTTTCTATTTGAGGACCTTTCCCCAGCTCTTCCTACTTTGTCGTAAACTCTACACTAACATATTTCTAAACTCCACCTTCAAATGGTCTGTGGATTTCATTCGCTAAAATTCCTAAGACAAGAAGAGCCTAGAGGTCACTGACTCAGTGGAAATCTGTGTGGCTGTGAGTGTCCAGCACTCAAACGACAGGGTTTCAGCCCAAGCAAGAGCTTGAGAAAAGCCCTGTCCAGTTCAAAATACCCACAATCACTATTTTTCAAATTTTAAGAAGGTGTGTATAGAAATCATTATTTATTCTCTGTATATTACATAGACATGAAGTTTTCTTTATAGGAGAGATTTATTCAAATTTCTGTCCTTTCACACACACTCAAAAACCACACAGTCAACTTCATTAAACTACTTTAAAGGTAAGACAAGGATGTTTTCCACCTAAGATCAGGTTATTTCTGCTGTCACAACACCTATTCAAAATCAAACAAGAATTTCCAGCAGGGAAATTAGGCAATAAAAAAAATTAAAAAGGTATTCATGTTGAAAAGAAAAAAAAACTATATTTGCCTAAGATATAATGTATATGAGTAATGAAAGTAATCTAAAATATTCTCAAACTAATAATCAAGTTCACTGAGTTTGCGTGATGCAAGTTCAATACATAAGTATCAATTATACTCCTATTACTTAGTATTAATCCAAAATGAAGTCATTAACACAATGCTATTGGAAATGCAAAATTTTTACGCTTACAACAACAACATCTCTTAAAAGAAATTAAGTATATTTAAATAATGAAAAATAGACCTCATGCTCATTAATCAAAAAATTAGTGAGATGGCAATACTACCCAAATTGATCTACAGATTTAAACAGGATTTTGTTTTACATATTTGGCAAGCAGAGCCTAGAGTTGACATGGAAAAAATAAGCATTGTGTTTTTCTTTTCTCCTTTCTTTCTCATTTAGTCTCTCAGAGGAGTTGCCCTCAACTCAAGCCTTGCTCTGACAGGACTCCAGGAGGTTGGTTTGGGGATGTTTAGAGCGGGCCTTTCAAGGGTCAAACCTTAATCTTGGAAGACAGCCTAATGCATGTCTGACACACACTCAGGGGTCTCTCTCACAGGAAACCTGGTTATATTGGCAAGCACTCTGTGTCTCTTGACTTGGCTCCTGTGGCTCACAGGGAGTCCTGACAGCAAAGTCATTAAGTTGGGCATGCCTGGCAAGACCAAAGAGGCAACTCATCCCCACTCAATCACAGAAGCAGTGTAGAACATATTTAAGGAGAAGGGGGCATCTTGTCTCATAGTACCAATGGGGAGAAATCAGATATTGGGGGCTTATCCAATGAGTAGGAAGCAAGAGAACCACAACTGGAGACTAGTGACTTATGGGACACGGCCTGAATTGAAGTCCAGGTTTCCCCAGCAGGTTTCTTACTGGGTGCTCTGATTGGCGGGTCCAGAACAAAGAGCATGAACTCAGTGGAGTCCTATTGTAATGATGAAGAATAAGAGATAAAAATTGGCTAAGCCATTTAGGAGAAGAAGCCCCCAAAGTAAATATGACTGTTTGCTCTCATGACTAAATCAAGGAAAGTTCTTGAGCCTACAAGTTGGGGCGCTCTGGTCTGGTTTTCCTTATCTCTTCTCCCTAAAGGAATTCTGAAAGTCTCCACCATGCTGAATGCCAAAAATTCTGTAAGGGTTTGCCTTTTCCTTATCTCTTTCCCTAAAGAAGTTCTGCTTCCCTAGAAATGAGACAGAAAAATGTGACTAAGAGCACAAGAGGCTAGACACCTGGCTTGGGAACTGAACTGACTAGCTCATCTCCCCCCCACACACACACCCCATTCAGTAAGGTCTTTCTAACTCTAAGGCAATAGCCTTAAATAGTAATCTATTTTTGAGGAGCCCTCCTACCATGCAGGAGCTCTGCCTTCCTTCTTCTCTTAAGCTCTGTAATAAAGACTTTTCAAACCTCACCCTCTATGGTCTATGGATTTCATTCTTTGAATTTATAAGAACCTGGAGGCCATTGACTCAATGGAAG
The DNA here is from genome assembly GCA_036365145.1 of Orientallactaga sibirica. Taxonomy (NCBI): domain Eukaryota; kingdom Metazoa; phylum Chordata; class Mammalia; order Rodentia; family Dipodidae; genus Orientallactaga; species Orientallactaga sibirica. The sequence goes on along the minus strand of JAEOAD010000020.1, from coordinate 34,975,141 downwards.
TTTTGTATGACCATACTATCTGGCACCCTACATCGAAGTTAATAGTTCGACCAAGAGCTGAGAAAGGCTAGTCAATATCAAAGACACCCCAAATTCCTATACCAAAAACTGATGGGTAGCCACTGCAGCACCATTCCTACAAAAAGGTTTACAAGAGATAAAACTTACAAAAAGATAGTAAGTCTACGATGAAGGTCAGATATTTATAGATACTTATACTTAGTCAATCTCCTCCAGACCTTAAGGAGGAAACTGTCAAATTGGGCAGTAAGACTTCAGAGATGCTAGCTAACCTTTATATTTGACTTTGGGAATTTTAAACAGCAGTTATAAGATAGAAACAGCGCAAAACGTCCTGGGGAAAAGATTCCAGCAAGACTACAAGCCAGTGATAATATGCGGCCTGGGAAAACACACATTCCTACAAGAAGTAAACTGCTGCCTAGGAGAGATTCCAGGCAGCAAAAAGGGACAATACCTGCCACATCTGTGATAAAACATGGTACAGGTAACTCACTCTCAGAAGTCTAGATGAACCTGCTGGTTAACCTAGCCCCATTACGAAACCCCTATGGCTTACATTGGAATAGGTTCGACAAGAGCTTAGAGAACTGAGACAGGAGGCAGATTGTCAAAATGAATGAAAACTTTCAAATGCTAGCATGTTAGCATCAACCTTTGAACTGCTTATTTCTGCTTAGTTAGAAATGATCTGGAAGAGCAGCTTGGGCATTCAGTTGTCCACAATACTAAAGAGTAAACCGATGGCAGGAAATACAATTAGCTGTGCCTTCCTGGCTCCAAAACTGAACAGTAAAGTCATTTGCTTATCCTCTGCTCTGGACTACGGACCCCAGAATGCCTGGGATCACTTCACTGATCAATGTCTATACTAAAATTTGGTGATACTCAAAGAGCCATCACTGTTACCAGCTACACAATCAGAGATCATTGTTAAGTGCATTCACAGTGGGTCTAGAGCACCCTTTATGTTAGGATGGTTTAGTCCCCCAGGTAAAGCAGTCAGTCCCCTCCTATGGTCCCAGCTTAATGCTCTGTTCTATTCAGTACGGCCCCAATCCTGGGCCACAGGAATGCCAATGCCTTTCTACTCGGGGTGATTCTCACATGTGGTACTCCAAGAAGTTATTTCTGTGCAGATAGCCCTTAGTCCGGCCTTACTGCTTTATACCCTATGCATGTTCAGTATGAAACTCAGCAGCCTTCCATAGATTTCTCAAATGTTTTCATTTTATTTTTTATGCTTTTTTTTCTTTTTTTGCATTCTATCTTTACAATAGACATCTTTTGAGTATTCTCCCCACATATTTTACCCATAACCTCAGTCCCGCAGGGGAGCAGAGATCCAAGAATTGCCAGAGCCTCGCAAGCTCCAGAATAAAAAAAAAAAAAAATCAGGCAGAAGAGTGATGGAGTGGGACGCCTGACATTCTGCTTAGACCTCCTCAGGTGAGTGCCTCCACCACCCCAGGCAAGCATATGGGGTACCACACCACCTTCCTCCATGCACACACATACATACTAAAGCACACAAAAAGTGGTTTTCCAGAAAGTGCTGTATATTCTTTGTTTTATTAATTTTTTGGAGGTCTATCCCAGGCTGACCTAGAACTTCCTCTGTAGTCACAGGCTGGCCTGGAACTCATAGGGATCCTCCTCCTTCTGCCTGGGATTAAAGATGAGTGCCGCACACCCAGCTCTTTGTTTTATTTTTAATGACTCTTGACATAACAATGTTTATATTTTGTTTGGTTTCTGTGTTTTGTTTTTTTGTTTTTTTTTTCAAAAAATGTGATCTTTGTCTTTTCTCCTCGGTCTGTGGTTTTTAACCCTTTGTTGGCGTAGGTATTCAGTGATTTCCCACGCCCCCTCAGCCTTCTTCTCACCTTCATCACCACCATTCTGCCTTCTCTAGGTTTACCCTATCTTTTTCTATTCTTGACTTTAAATATTCACTTTATTTTTTTTTTTTTTTGAGGTAGGGTCTTACTCTAGTCCAGGTTGACCTGGAATTCATATTGACAGTTTTTATTTTATTTATTTGTGAGACAGAGGGGGAGGAGAGAATAGGCATGCACCAGGGCCTCCAGCCACTGCAAATGAACTCCAGATGTGTGCACTACTTTGTGCACCTGGCTTTAAGTGGGTACTGGGGAATCAAACCTGGGTCCTTAGGCTTCGCAGGCAAATGCCTTGACCGCTAAGCCATCACTCCAGCCCCATATTGACATTTTTAAAGTTAACTAATTTCAAGTTACAATGTTGCGTCTCAGGAACATTGCAGTTTTCTATGAGCTGAATAGACCTTGACACAACTTTTCTTTCTGGCCTCTGCTTGGAGTTGGCTCATGTCAGGCTCTGGCAGATCTGAGGCAGGAAGAATTACTCAGGGGACTTGTGCAGCCTTGCTTCCTGCAGGTTCTCGCAGGCTGGAGGGGTCTCCTGGCTGAAGCGCCGCTCCTCCAAAGCATAAGCAGCCCATTCAGTGACTCCTATTGGCACAGCCAATGTCCTGCCCCTACTTCCCTCTTCTTCCCTAGGCACAACAATGGTTTCCTGCTCTTGGTCTGAGTCTGTGGTCTCTCAGCCTCACATGCTTGATGGGCCCATGTAAATGAACAACTTTCCTGCACTCATACTAATTGTAGCATGCCATTTTCTGTAGGTGCCCTAATAATGCTGGATTCCACACTCTTCATTATTCAGTATTCAACATGTACAAACATCCACTGTGCTTACTTCATTAAGCATTACCTATTTAGGAGCAGAGACCTGTGGAAATGCATAGATAGATCTGCCATTCTCTTCTTGAAATCCTGCTGGGTTTGAACACTAGATGCTTCCCACCAGCCTGTGATCCCTGAGGTCAGAGAATCCTGGCTATAGGTGGGTCCTATCACCCCAGCCTGGGGCATACCATGTATGATTTGTAAACAAAGTAGCTTTTATAACTTCTTGACAAATTGTGCTTTCCTATTATTAGTGATCATATTTGTATTTATTTTCAAACTTTATTTTATTTTTTGCTTTCTTGTAAGAATGTCTCTGGTAAAATGTATCTCCCTGGACTTTGTTTTAACCAGTCTCACAGTTGTAAATTACTCTAGTCATCTAAGCATTTTTTTATGTATATTTGGAAAACTTTGCACTATTAATGTCACTTTGCTTTGTCTGCTTGTGATACTTACTTTATTCATTTCCTGTGCTGCCTACTTATGCAATTCCAGTGCCCTGTAACTTCTGCTCTGAAGGTGTTCTGAAAGTTACAGGTTATATTTTACCTAGTTAATAATTGTTATTGATATTTCACCTACACGGATTAACTATAAAATTAAGAATGTTTTCATTTTCCTGAATGCTTCAGGCAACTTGGCATCATATATTTAGCCACCAAACAAGGCTTTCTCCCTTTGCCTCCTTATTGTCATTGACATGATCCATGTTGTCTTTAAGCTGTACATCTAATGATATATAAAAAGTAATTTTAGGGCTGGAGAGATGGCTTAGCGGTTAAGGCGCCTGCCTGCTAAGCCTAAGAACCCTGTTCCAATCTCCAGGTCCCATGTTTGCCAGATGCAAAGTGACGCAAGGGTGCAATGCCGCACTTGACCACAAGGGGGAGCACGCATCTGGATTTTGTTCACAGCAGCTGAGAGACTGCTGGCACGCCCATCTCTGTCTCCCTCTCCCTCTCTGTCTGTCTGTCTCTCTCTGTGTCTCTCTCCAAAAAAATGAATAAAACAATTTTTAAAAAGTAATTTTACTAATTAATTAGTTTTATCAACTAATTTTCCTAATAACTACAGTTGCTGTGTCTTGTTTACTATAATTTACACTTTAATTCACTTTTCTTCTGCTAAATTGGTCCTTTATACATAATTTTAAAAAATTCGCACCCTGGAATGAATGACATCGCTTGTTGTTACTTGGTGTTTTGTCTCTGTCCCTCTTGACTCGCTTTTGGGGTGCATGGTGTACTGTTGACTGTGTTCTTTGTACAGCACATGGGGTTTTTCTGAAGGCTGGGGATGCTTAGATATTCCTGGTACTGACTGTGATCTAACCAGCTATGGGGTTATCACTACTCATCCTGCCTGTAACAGGAAACTTCATAGTTTGGGTCTAATCAATAGTAAATGGTAATTCAATCAAAGACACATTGTCTCAGAGAATTAAATAGTATTTAGTTAGTGGATGACATAGTTCTCATGATGTGTTCATTTTACCTGAAATCTGAATACGTGTATGTGTCTTTCTTTCTTTCTTTCTTTCTTTCTTTCTTTCTTTCTTTCTTTCTTTCTTTCTTTCTTCTTTTTTTTAAACAGAGTGTCACTATATAGCCCAGGCTGACCTCAAGCTCATGATTCTCCCCAGTGGCTCAAATATGCTAGAATTATCGGCATGTGCCACCACATCTACTTTGTTTATTTTAATTTTCGTGTGTGTGTGTGTGTCTGTGTGTGTGTGTGTGTACATGTTCATGTATTACAGTGTAAGCAGAGAACATATACTGTAAACAAATTACATAAGAATCTTGACATATTGCCATTTGTTGTGACTGTATAAATATCCGTTTAGCTCTGTTGTAGCAGGTTTTTCCTGAATAAGGCAAGATGCCCTTCCCCATGGCATACAGGAAGTTCTTTAAGCTTCCAGTGTCTAGCAATCTGCGTCTGTGACTCACCTTTGCAGGATTAAAGTTTCCCAGCACAGGATTTGGCTCCAGGGGCTAGACAGAAAAAAAAAAAAAAAAAAAAAAAAAGCCCTGAGGTGGGAAAAGCAGGTATTACACCCAAAGGAAGCGCTTCTAGGGGTGATGAACTCTGAGATGACCCTCTACGGAAGGTTGGTGTGACTCCATGGTCAAGGTTTTCGAACTGAGAAAGCCTGTGCTGACCTAGCTAGTCGACCTTGGGACAAAAGAGCAGGAGGCCTGACCCTGAACGCCATTGCAGTGGAAAAGCTGGCATCCATACCCATGGACCCCTCTCTGAGACAGGCTTTATGGAAGAGTGCAGGGAGCACCTCCCAATGAGTTGAGAGATGGCAGCTGCCTGAAAATACTGGACATCCTGGCTGGACTTGCTGTTTTGCAAATGACGGCAGGCAAATACCAACTCACCTGCTACCCCCTGGGTAGTACACACCAAGCAATGACACCTTGGGGACATCAAGAGAACCCACAGAGCCTGACAGTCTGTCATGGACTTGTAGGCCCAGGATCCCTCCACGTGGAAGAGGCCAGATGCTATTACATTGTCTCACTATATCGACACTGTGTTAGCCTCTGATTCTCTTAACAGATTTAGAAGCTACTGCCCTTGCCCCCTGGAGATGCGATGTGAACATGTCCAAAGAGCAGGGGTCTGGATGATCTGCCAAATCTTTGATATTTGTCTGGTCTGGGGATCCCAGAGACCACTGTGATTGAGATCCGGGTCTCCCCACCCAACCCCTCCCCAAACCTTTGTGGTGCTATTAAGATATTAAAGGCCATTCATATCTTATTTGGCCCAGGTATTATGGCTTTTTTACATCCTATGCTAAAAAGGGGGCCACCTGGGATTAAACCGGTGAGGCCAAACAGGTCTTCATTCCCACCAACCATGTAGTGGGAAAAGCTTAGTGATTTCAGACTATATAATGCACCCAGTCCTTTTAAATTAGATGTCACTGTTGGCACAGCTGTTGGCAAAGGACATGTAGACACCAGGTATCTGTAAGATTCCAGTCTCAGTTTTGGAAGAGATGCTAGCCATGATGGGCACTGCCCTCTAGGCCCATGTATCCATCACAGAACAGAATAAAGTCCTTATAAGGGCCGAATACCCCATGCAAGAGTGGATAAAATCCTGGTTGACCACTCCCAAGATAAGAGCAGCTCAGATGCCTACACTGGTCAAATGGGGGACATACTTAGAGCAATGAGAGATGCTTAGTAACAGTCTCCTAACAGAAGAACTTTAAGGAGTCTTGAGTCATGTAGAATATGTACCCGCCCCTGGTTTGTATGTAATAACTAAAGACTATCTAGAACATGGATCTTATAAGGAGGGTACACCTGAGGCGTGATATATTGATACATCAAGCAGTGGGCCATGGTTGACAAGGGCATCCATGTGTGCACAACTGCTCACTGATGCTTGTAGGCTGAATCAGGAAAAGGCACAGTGGCCAAAGGGCTGGCTTGAGCTATGTGGCTAGTAATAAAACCTTCAAACCTTCAAAGCCCAAGAGGGTTAGCACGTCTGCTAACGGCAAGGGGCAGCCCTGTGGGCTAGATCCAAGTAAGTGCATGCTGTCTATAGGGGTGGAGTGTAAGGAGAACTAGACAACATGATACAAATATAAACAAGGGGCACTGGCCCTGGCTGGACGTCCAGTCTGAAATGACCAAGCAGGATACATATACTATAAACCAATTCTTAAGGTTTTTGGCAACTTGCCACCTTTGTTATGACTGGTATCAAAAGATCTTGGGGACCTATAACAACATGCTTTGCTATTGCGCCAGAGAAAGAATACACCCCAATACAGGCAGCTTCTAGGACTTAAGTTGAATCAAGAAATTGAAAACCGTTTCATACTCCTTAGTGAAAAAACTAATAAATATTGATGGTACATCTACTTCATAAGGCTTCGATTGAGTGATCATAATAGCCTATAATATAGAATGTTGACATGCAGGAGAGAAAAGTCTACTTCTGAAATTTCTATTAATTTTACTAGCGATATGATTTACTTCATGTCACATCACATTTTAATGCAAGAGTCACCTTTCTAGAAGAGTCTGGTTGGGAAATTGTTTCCAACATGTATTCAATCTCTTTTAAGTCTGTGAAAAGTTAGGAACTTTGCCCCCAACTGGTTTTCTGGTTTGATTACAGAAAGCTTCCCAGAATGGCATAGATCTCAGGAGAGCCATCTAACTAAACAATGGGTGCAACAGAAACCGTAAAGTTGACTTGCTCTTTGATGAAGATATCAAAAGAAAATCCACCTATCTCTGCTACACAGCAGAAGCATGAGTGACATCTGTGACTTGGATCACCCATGATCCTTAAAAGATATGCAAGAAGAATTTTCAAAAAAGTGACATAGAGGGGCTGGGGCTGGACAGATGGCTTAGCAGTTAAGGCGTTTGCCTGAGAAGCCAAAGGACCCAGGTTTGATTCCCCAGGACCCACGTTAACTAGATGTATAAGGGGCACATGCATCTGGAGTTTGTTTGCAGTGGCTAGAAGCCCTGGCGTGCCCATTCTCTCTCTCTCTCTTTTATGTATCTATATCTCTCTCTGCTTACAAATAAATAAATAAGATTTTAAAAATCAATATAAAAAAGTGACATAGAATATTGCACCTAAAACATGCTAACATGAAAATTAATAATCTATTACTAAGAGAAAAAGCTCTAAAAAGTCCCCAGGCTCCTAGACACTCAAAAGGAAAGCAAATGGTACCAAAAAATCCACCAGGAAGAGCTAGAGATTGCAGTCCTTTGTGCCCTGAAGCAATAGCAGATGGCATTACCCACCTGATGGTGCTTGTTCTGTTTTTATTGTTATCAGGCATTCATAATTAGGTACTGACAGCATGGCTGGAGTTGCTCAGAACTCAAATGACAAAGCTGCTTCAGTGTCTTGGGCTTGTCACCTAAATGATACAAAGGCTTATAAAAACATCGAGGGGACAGTGGAAATCAAAGATGCAGCCTCTTCTGATTGTGGCTCTCTTCCTGTTTTCTTTTATTAATCTTGACTGGCTGTCAGCAGCTTGGGAGGTAAGTCCTGATAGCTATGTTGCTTGCTAAAGATAGTGATGCACTGGGTAACATGAAAGAAGGCTGCTTTAGTGGGTTGTGGGAAGAGTAACTTGGTGAAATGGAAGGATAGTCACAAAGAACAAAACTTGGAACAAGAACACCACGAAGCTACATCATCATCAGACCAGAACAGAGTTATAGAGGCCTGGTATATAAAAAGTGGTAAGAAGGAGGCTCTGAGCATGTGAAATCAATCATAAGGAGTCATGTTGCATAATGATATTCAGGCCAGCCACCAGTTGCACAAAAATGACAAAGCTGCTTCAGTGTCTTGGGCTTGTCACCTAAATGATACAAAGGCTTATAAAAACATCGAGGGGACAGTGGAAATCAAAGATGCAGCCTCTTCTGATTGTGGCTCTCTTCCTGTTTTCTTTTATTAATCTTGACTGGCCGTCAGCAGCTTGGGAGGTAAGTCCTGATAGCTATGTTGCTTGCTAAAGATAGTGATGCACTGGGTAACATGAAAGAAGGCTGCTTTAGTGGATTGTGGGAAGAGTAACTTGGTGAAATGGAAGGATAGTCACAAAGAACAAAACTTGGAACAAGAAGAACACCATGAAGCTACATCATCGTCAGACCAGAACAGAGTTATAGAGGCCTGGTATATAAAAAGTGGTAAGAAGGAGGCTCTGAGCATGTGAAATCAATCATAAGGAGTCATGTTGCATAATGATATTCAGGCCAGCCACCAGTTGCACAACAACAGAAGTCCAATAAGATTATAATGAAGCCTGGCGAGATAGCGCACACCTTTAATCCCAGCACTCGGGAGGCAGAGGTAGGAGGATCGCCATGAGTCCAAGGCCACTCTGAGACTATATAGTGAATTACAGGTCAGCCTGAGCAAGAGGGAGACCCTACCTCACAAAAACAAACAAACAAAAAAGATTGTCATGAGTCTAAACATTCCATTTGCTCAGTGACATCATCATGGTCCAAAGCCTCCATAGTTTAAGGTACCCAGCATATGGTGATGCTGAAGTCAAAGAATCAAAAGGCCACCAGCCACAAATACAGCACACTGTTAATCATGTTAGTAAATAGCTATGGACAGGTTAATATGCTATGTATTTTCATCACTGTTTCAGTGGACTTCAGTGTACAGCAGCCCAGGTCATTCTGTCAAGAAGACCTTGTCATCATAGAAGAGGGCCGCTCCATGCTGACCTTTCTTTCTGAGGCACAGATGTGGAGGTGTGGGATAGCGCATAATGAGTCCAACCCCGGGAAGAGAGCTTTGATGTGTGTTCTTTCATCTGAGTATTTTTTATTTTTTATTATTATTAACAACACATTTTGTATGGGTAGGTCACGTGTTTGTACCCTCTTTTCACTCGTCCCTGTCCCCATTCCGCTGGGGATCCTCTTTAGTGGGGTTGCAGGTATTCCCCATGAGGTTGTGGTTTATGCATTGTAGGAGCAGCAGTCAGTTTCTGGGGGGAGGCAGTGCCTCTGGGCATGATGTCTCAACCTGTGGCTCTTACAATCTTTCCACCACCTCTTCCACAAAATTCCCTGAGCCATGGTGGGGGAGTTTCAAGTCTATGTCAATGATGAACTCTTAGGAGCCTCTGGATCTCTGCTCTGGTAAGTGTCGAGTATGCTCAGGGTATGTCTGCTTCACCTTGGCATTGATTGTGGTTCACCATGGAAGCAGCACTCTTGCTCATCTCCCTATTCTGTGGTTTCAGCTGTGGTTTGGCTGAAGTGCGATAAGCATTAGTAATTTAGGGAGAATTTGATGTATGTAGCCCCTCTTTTTAGTCAAAGTCTAGTGAGAGCTTGACACTGGAGAGCATAATCTTTGTCTCCATAGGATTCTGATCTGGTTCCCACTTCCAGATATGGGTTCCTTTACACAGAGAATATCTATTGGCAGATTAGAAAGCCATTGGTTACCCACCAAGGCTGCATGCCACTATTGCCCTGACATATACATCCTGTCAGGGTGTTTGCTTCTGAGAGGCTTAGACCTCTGGTTGCTCAGACCATTGTTGACCACTTTCCCCCAGTAGCTCAAGTAGCACTTTCCAGCACTAGCCAGGCTATTTGGGGATTAGCTCTCTTCTGAATTTCAGCCAGGTCTCTCCATGCTCTGTGTGGGCAGCATATGGTGTCTTCAGCAATAGGGTCTTACCTTTTGCCTCAGGTGGGTAATCAAGTGATTTGAAAGAAGCCTGTCTTCGTTTGGAAACCTCATAGATCTCTCTGATCAACAGCTCATTGGGGATAGCAACCAATTGCAGGTACTGGGAGTTACAGGCCAGAGACAAAAAAAAAAAAAAAACTTAAGGTTGTGCTTCGTGCTTCGTTCCACCTTCTCCAGGGCTCTTCTTTGGAGGTGTCCCCCCTTATTCGTGTTGAGGGTTATATCTTTTAGTCTATCTTCACGGATGAGGTTTCTATGGTATCAGTTCATTTTGGATTTAGTTTAGTTTTTGTTTTTCTCCACCTTCTCCTTCTCCTCCCCCCAAACCCTTCCATCCCTGTTGTCTGGGCCTTGAGTAGCCTATCAGGTATGTCAGCAACTCGAGCAAGTCCAGGTTAGGAACCGCACATGAGTGAGACCATGCAGCATTTGTCTCTCTGTGATTGTGTGAGTTTCCTGAGTATGATCTGTTCCAAATCTGTGCATTTTTCTACAAATTTCATTGTATCTTTTTTTTTTTCTTACTGCTGAGTAGAATACCATTGTGTAAAGGTACCACAATTTTGTAATCCAGCAATGGGCACCTGGGTTGACTCCAGTTCTTAGCTATTATGAATTGAGCAGTTATAAACATGGTTGAACAAATATCTCTGTAGTGAAGCATGGAACATTTAGGATAAATGTGCAATAAGGGAATAACTGAGTCTGCTGGTAGCTCTATATTCATTCTTTTTCAAAGAATCTCCATATTAATTTCCATAATGGCCCTACAAGTTTACACTCCCACCAAGAGTGAATGAGGGTTCTTTTTTCACAACATTCTCACCAATATTTGATGTCATTGATTTTTTAATGATCACCATCCTTACTGGAGTTAGGTGGAATTTCACAGTTGTTTTAATTTATATTTTCTTAATGGTTAAGGATGTTGAACATTTTCTTAAGTGTGTATTAACCATTTGTATTTCTTCCTCTGAGAACTCCCTATTCAGTTCTCTGCCACATTTTTTGAAAGGGTTGATTTTTTTTATTGTTACTTTTTTTGAGTTCTTTGTATATTCTAGATATTTAGCCTCTGTTGATGATATAGGTGGCAAAAATTTTCTCCCATTCTGTGGGTAATCTTTTGGTTCTAATTATGGTATGTTTGTCTGTGCAAAAGGTTTTTAGCTTCATGAGATCCCACTGGTTGAGTGATTGTTTAATTTCCTGGACTACTGGGGTTTTGTTCAGGAAGTCTTTCCCTACTCCAATATCGTAGAGAGTTCCTCCTATTTTTTATTCCACTAGAAGAATTTCAGGTCTTATATTGAAGTCTTCAATTTGATTTTTGTATATGGTGAGATGAGTGGGTCAAGTTTCATTTTTCTACATATGGTCATCATTTGTCCAGCATCATTTGTTGAAGATGCTGTCTTTTCTCCACCTTTGTCAAAGATCAAGTAGATATAGTTACTTGACCTAAAGTCTGGGCCCTCAATTCTGTCCCATCGGTCTATATTTCTGTTTTTACCCCACATCCATGCTATTTTTGTTACTATGGCTTTATAATACAGCTTTGGATCAGATTTGGTGACACCCCCAGGTGTGTTTCTTTTGCTGAGGAGCTGTTTGGATATCCGAGGCCTGCTGCCGTTCCTTATGAATTTTGAGATTTTTTTTCTATCTCTGTGAGGAATGGTGCTGGAATTTTTATTGGTATTACATTAAATTTGTATATTGCTTTTGGAAAAATCACCGTTTTTGCAATATTAATATCTATATAAGAGTATGGGAGGTCTTTCCATCTTTTCAAGTCCTCCTCAATTTCTTTCTTGAGTTTTTCTGTTTTCATTATATAGGTCTTTCACATCCTTGGTTAGTGTTACTCCAAAGTATTTAACTTTTTTGTTGCTATTGAAAATAGGATAGCCTCACTGATTTCTTTCTCTGTATATCTGTCCTTTTCATATAGAAAGGCTACTGATTTTTGTGTGTTGATTTTGTATCCTGCTGCTTTACTGAAGGAATTAATCACCTTTAGAAGTTTTGAGATGGAGACTTTTGGGTCACCTTTGCATAGGATCATGTCATCTGCAAATAAGGCTAACTTGACTTCTTCCTTTCCAACTTGTGTCCCTTTTATTTCTTTCTCCTGATTGATTGCTTGGGCTAGGACTTCTAGTACTATGTTGAAGAGCTGTGGTGAGAGTGGGCACCCCTGTCTTATTCCCAATCTCAATGGGAACTCCTTGAGTCTTTCCCCATTAAGTATAAACCCTCCATGACTTTTCTCCAGCATTTTGATTATGAAGTGGTGTTGTATTTTGTCAAAGAACTTCTTTGCATCAATTGAGACATCATGTGGTTCTTGTGATTCAGTATAGTTCTGTGGTGTATTACATTAACTGCTTTCCTTATTTTGAACCATTGCTGCAGCCTAGTAATAAAGCCTACTTGATAAATATGGATAATGTTTTTGATATATTGTTGAGTTCAGTTTGTGAGGTTTTTGTTCAGGATCTTTGCATCTAAATTCACCAGGCCTGTAGTTTCCTTTTCTTGTTGTATCTCTATCTGGTTTTGGTATTAGTGTGAAGTTAGCTTCATAAAAGGAGATTGAGAGTATTCTATGCTCTCTGATTATGTGAAACAGTTTGAAAAAAATTGGTTTCAGTTATTCAATGAAGATTTGATAGAGTTCGGCTGAGAAGCCATCAAGTCCTGGAATTTTCTTTTGGGGAGGTTTTTGATTACCTTTGCAATCTTAATGGATGTGATATGTTTGTTTAGGTGATTAATCTGTTCTGAGTTTAGTTTTAGTAGGTGGTGTGTGTCTAGGAATTCATCCATTTATTCCAGATTATCCAATTTTGTGGAGTAGACATTTTGGAAGTTTGTCCTGATAATTCTCCCAATTTCATTGATCTCTGTTGTGACCTCTCTTTTTTCATTTCTGATTTTGTTAGTTTGAGACTTTTCCTTTTTTTTATTATTGATCAAGTTTGCCAGGCACTTATCAATCTTGTTTAAGAAAATGTTCAACATCCCATTCATTATTTTAAAGTGTGTTGTTTAGTCTCCAGTAGCAGGTAGAGTTGCTGATGTGTCTCTTGTTAATTTCTAGCTTAATAGCATTGTGGTCTGACATGATGCAGGAAGCTACTTCCATTTTCCTGAATTTATGGAGGCACACTTTATGACCTAATATATGGTCTATTTTGGAGAAAGTTCTGTGGGCTGCTGAGAAAAATGTGTATTCTGTAGAGTTGGGGTTGGGGGAGTTCTGTAGATGTATCTTAGCTCTAGATGAGTGTTGTTGAACTCTATTATTTCCCTGTTGATTTTCTGCTTGGATGATCTGTCTATTGATGATAGTAGAGTATTGAAGTCTCTGACTATGATGTTGTTGGTGTTTATTTTGTTTTGTTATCAAGTAGGTTTTGTTTTATAAACTGTGCTGCACCTGTGTTTGGCGCACATAGATTTATGATTGTGATGTTCTCATTTTGGATTGTTCCCTTGATGAGTAAGAAGTAGCCTTCTCTGTCCTTTTGATTACTTTTGGTTTCAAGTATATTTTATCAGATATTACTATAGCAACACCTGCTTGTTTTTTATTTCCATTTGCTTGGAATGTAATTTTCCAATTCCACCATGAGGAAGTGTCTGTCTTTAGTGGTGAAGTGGGTTTCTTGAAGACAGCAGATAGAAGAGTCCATTTATCTGATCCACCCTATTAACTTGTGTCTTTTGATGGGTGAGTTAAGACCATTGTATTTAAGGTTATAACTGTGAGGTTTGATTTAATCCCATGATGGTGTGCTTTATGGGGTTTTGTGCTTTCTTGTGCTTTGTACTTTTTTGAGCCTTCTCTAGTTTTGGTTATTGTGATCTTGTAGGCTCTTGAGAGTGATTGTTTAACTCTTCTGTATTCTGAAGTATTCTCTGTAGGTTTGGCTTTGTGTTCATATTATCATCAGCTGGTTTTTATCATGAAAACTTTTCCCTTCACAATCTATTATGAGGGATACTTTCATTGGGTATAGTAGTTTGGGTTAGAAACCAATGATTTTTAGACTTTGAAGTGTTCCATTCCATGCCTTTCTTTCTTTCTTTCTTTCTTTCTTTCTTTCTTTCTTTCTTTCTTTTTTTTTTTTTTTTTTTTTTTTTTTTTTTTTTTTTTTTTTTCAAGGTAGGGTCTCACTCTGGCCCAGGCTTACCTGGAATTAACTATGTAGCCTCAGGTGGCCTTCACCTCTCAGTGATCCTCCTACCTCTACTTCCCGAATGCTATGATTAAAGGTGTGTGCCACCACTCCTGGTTTCAGGCTTTTCTTGCTTTCAGGGTTTCCACTGAGAAATCTGAGGTAATACTGGTAAGGTGCCTTTGTATGTAGTGAGTTGTTTCTCTCTGGCTGCTTTTAGCACTCTCTGTTTGTTTTCATTTTTAAGAGTTTTAACTATGATGTGCTTTGGAGAGTTTCTTCTTTGGTTCTGTCTGTTTGGTGTTCTGTAAGCTTCTTGTATCTTGACAGGCCTTTCTTTTGCAAGATTGGGATTGACTATGTTCTCTATGCCTCTGGTCTGGATTTCCTCTGGTTGGTGAGGAACAAACCAGGAATTCTTTCCTACTCACTCCATGTGTGCACCCTCCAGAGCAGGGGATCTGGGAGTTGAGGACACAGGGACCATTCAATCAGGAAGGCAGAGCAAGGAACTTACTTCTGCAGTAAGCTCAAAGGGTCCAGGCAGCCCCTATCCTCATCTGAATTTTTAACATTGAAGCTTAAAAATTTATATATATATGGAGAGAGAGAGAGAGAGAGAGAGAGAGAGTCTATGGCATTAGGTAGATTAGGTATATTATGTGGATATTCAGCTCATGATTCTTACAACATACAATGGCTCAAATGAAGACCCATAATAATTCAAAGAACATCTGAATAGCTTGTTTGGGTATGGAAACCGTGTCTCACTATGTAGCTCAGCTCCATCTGGGACTTGTGATGCACCTCATATCCATGCTAGGAGATCCAGACCCCACTGGGATCCATACTTGATGTTTTTCAGACAGAACAACAACAACAACAAAAAAAAAAACCCACATGTGAAGAGATCTGAGCCCTGGGGATAATCCAGGTAAAAGAGCTATGGCTCTAAGTCCTTCCTGCCCTCCCAAGAACTGCATAAGGGCTGGGAGCTGGCTGGGGCCCTAGTTTTCATCTTGTCCTGCCAGGACTCCTGCCAACCTAGAGTTCCAGGGCCATTGGTCTCGTTTCAGTGTACAGGCTCTCATGGTGGGGAAGACATGGCAGCAGGACAAGCACAAGCATGAAGCAGCTGATCACATGGTATCTGCAGTCAGCAAGCAGAGAGATGAATGCTGGTGCTCACTGGGCTTCCTCTGTCTTACCTCTGTCTTACAATTCAGTCAGGGACCAGTACATGGAATGTTTTTGCCCATATTCAGGGTAGATCTTCCCTCCTCAGTTAAACTTCTCTGGAAATACCTTCATGGATATGCCCAGTGGTGTATCTACTGGACAATTCAGTTAACGATGAAGATGGGTCATCATAGAAGAGAAACAAAAAGAAAAAGGTAAATAAAGGAGGGGGGAGAGCAGAAGAGAGGAGAAAGAAAAGAATGTTCTCGCTGGGATAAAATGCTAGTGGTTTAATTAGAAACCTGAGGCATTACCAATAGCATCAATACTTGTGGCCCCAAGACCAAGGAGCAGGGCAGACTGACTATGTCCCACAACCCAAAGTACACATTCAAGCCTCACAAATAGATGGGAAATGAGTTGCTATTCAGATTGCAGTGAGCTTTGCTATGGTGGAGCCCAGCTGGTTCCAAATCTGATATTTGCTTTTGTCTTCTTACCAAGAAAATGGGGAACCATATGACCAGTCTCTTTGCCAGTGCAGTGCCAGCTGAGGCTGATCCATGACCAGCCAGCAGGGATTCATGACTTCTGTCCTGGAGCACCCAGCTAAGAGAATGGAGAGGCTGCTGAGCAGAATTTCAAACTCCATCACTATCCCTTTAGGGGCAACAAAAACCACCAACTAGCATACTTTTCTGCCTAATTACTGTCAGTTTTTTATGTCAGGGTTTGAAACCAGACTCTTCTGCTCTGGCCTCAAGCTATATTTTGTACTAAATATGACCATGTGCAAACCTCCACCCAAGACAGACTCCCTGGTAAGAGTTCAATTTCTAGATCACACTTACAAATGTCAGAGGAAACTCATCAAGACATATTGGCACTTTCAGAAATCTCAAGATAATGAAAGAGCACATCTTTTTCTTACCACCTTCCAGGAAACTATCTCAAGTGCCATTGGGAATGGTATGGTTCCTTTGTGTTTAGAAATGTCTCCAAGAGACATTGTGATGGATTGGAAAGGTACACATCTCGGTTCCAATGGCTTCCTGACACAACTCTAGAATTCAATGCAAAGTGAACTTAAATAAGGAAGCAGAGCTTGTGTTTTTGTAACACATGGACACCTCAGAGTTCTGGAGGCCAGGTATTGAGTGGAGATGCTGGCATGGCCACATTCCTTCTGTAGGTGCTAGAGGAAAGTCCCTCCTTGTCTTGTCCAGCTTCTCTAGTCTCTACTTGGTTTGTATTCACATCTCTCCAACATCTGACTCTGTCTCCGTAGGAATTCCTCTCCAGGGTCTCTACATTGTATCTTCTTTCTGTCTCTTATAAGGACCTTTATCATTGGATTAGGGCCCCAGGCTAATCAGGGATAATCTCAGTTTAGTAACTTCACCTTCATTCTACCAGCCAAAGATCTTATTCTGAATAAGATCACTGTAGTGGTTAATCTTAATTGTCAACTTAATTGGATTAGAATTACCTAGGAGACACATCTTGAAAGTGTCTATGAGGTTTAACTGAGATAGGAAGACCTATCTTGAATATGGGTAGCATCATTCCATTCCAAGAACTGAATGAAAAAGAGAGAGAGAGTGGAGTACCAGCATTAATATCTCTCCCTCTCTCTCTCTCTCTTTCTGTCTGTCTGCTTGCTGACTGTGGATAGATACAATGAGACTAGTTGCTTCACCTGGTGTTGTCCCTGCCATGATAGACTGCATCCTCAAAGTGCAGCTAAAATGACCTCTTCTTTACTTCTTATCCTAGCCACTTTGAAACATGGTGATAACTGAAGGAAATGTGACTAAAGCAAAATCTTTTTTAAAATTTGAGAGGGAGGGGGAGAGAGAGCGAGAGAGAGAGAAAAGGGTGCACCAGGGCCTTCAGCTGCTGCAAATGAGTTCCAGATGTATGCGCCCCCTTGTGTGCATTGCAACATTGTGCACTTGCATCACTGTGTCTGGCTTACATGGGACCTGGAGATTCAAACATGAGTTCTTAGGCTTCATAGGCAAGCACCTTAGCCACTAAGCCATCTCTCCATCCCAGTAAGATCTTTTTTTTTATCTGGCTGCTTAAATATGCTCTCCTTTGTTGCTGTGCTGCAATTCAGTTCACCCATTCCTAATGTATATAAATCATTGTGGTTTTTATTCAATAAGAATTATCACACTTTCTTTGCTAGCAGATGATAATAAATGGCCTTTATTAAAGACCCCCACATTAGTGTTGGCATAGTCTTATTAAAATTCCACAGAAATTCAATAACCCATTCTGTCATCATACCCAAATGATAAAATTAATATCTTGTAAGTTTGAGTTGTTTCACTAAACTAAAAATGATAGCACAAGCAAGAGGACTTTACATGCTATATCTAGTCATATTTCAGACATAAGGAATTAAATCATTTTTAGGAAAATGGATAGAAATATAGATTATCATGCCAGTGCAATAAGCCAAATTCAGAAAGACATACTACATTGTTTTTCTTCATCTGTAGAATCTATATATTTTTAAAATACAATAAAATATGAGGGGTATTATCTGTAAAAGACAATCAGAGGTAACATATCCAAAGTACATTATATACATATGTGAAAATTTCATAATGAAAGCCATTATTTTCTGTAAATTTGGGACTAAGAAACATTTTTAAAAAGGAATATAAAGAATTTCACAGGAAATGCTAAATTAAAGAAAATCACTTCTATTGAGCATCCTGGCACAAAAGTACGTAAAGTTGTAGAAGTTATATAGATGTCTAGTGATCAATTTTTGGAACCAAATCTGCCAGTATCTGAAGCTTTTTTTTTGTTTATCAACCTTTAGTTTCATCAATTTATCCCCTTGGATGTTCCCAGAGCCATACCTGTGTGAAGTTCACTGTGGAGATGTATATATTTTATATATAAAATATCAAAATTTCCACACAAAACATGGAGCTAATAAATGATTCAAGAAATTGCAGAGTTACACAATCAAGATACAAAATAATTTTCAATAATACCAATTATCAATCCAGAAAAAAGATATATGTATGTGTATGTGTGTATGTATGTATGTGTGTGTGTGTATGTATGTATGTGTGTGTATATATATATATATATATATATATATATATATATATATATATATATATATATATATATATATGTATAATGTATGTATGTATGTATGTATGTATGTATTCCAAAGAATAAGATGCTAGGAATAAATTAAATCAAGTTGACAGAAGACTTGTACATTGGAAACTCCAAAGCCGGGCATGGTGGCTCACATCTTTAATCCTACCACTCAGGAGGCAGAGGTAGGAGGATCACTGTGAGTTCAAGGCCACCCTGAGACTACATAGTGAATTCCAGGTCAGCCTTGACTAGAGTGAAGCCCTATCTCAAAAAAGAAAGAAAGAAAGAAAGAAAGAAAGAAAGAAAGAAAGAAAGAAAGAAAGAAAGAAAGAAAAGAAAAGAAAAGGCCAAAAATATTACTTAATTAAATAAATGAAAAAAATCATCACATGGTAATGGATTGGGAGACTTAATCTTGTTAGATAACAATATAGCACAAGGAAATCTAGAGATTCAGTGAAAATTGTCAAAATTCCAGCAGTGTTTTGTAGAAATGGTAAATCAGTTTTCCATATTTAAATGGAATTAAAAGATGTTCTTTTTTTAAAGTTCTTTTTGTGTTTTTTTTTTTTTCATTTCTTCATTTGAGAGATAGAGGAAGAATGGGTGCACGAGGGAATCCAGCCACTGCAAATGAACTCCAGACACATGTACCACCTTGTGCATCTGGCTTATGTGGGTCCTGGGGAATTGAACCTGGGTCCTTTGGCTTTTCAGGCAAGCGTCTTAACTACTTAGTCATATCTCCAACCTTAAAAGGTATTCTTAATAGCAAAAAAATAATAATCCTATAAAGGAATAGCACAATTGGAAGACTAAAAGTTTATTAAAAACTACTATAATCAAACTGAATACCAACCCTACCTCCAGAACCGAGGACCCCGTATATACAAGAGCTTAAACCATAACACTCTCAGGAGAAGACCTAGGGGAGGGAACGCTCGCTCATAACCCGGATTTAGCAATGGATTCCTACATAATGACACCAAAAGCCCATGAGGGAAAAACATGAATTGTTCTTCATCAAAATACCATTCTTTTATTACCAAAACAACCAGCACATAAACATCAGTGACACCTTTAAACCTATACCCAGGCTAAGTAGAGTAATTAGCAACTACTCTCACCTGAAACAAAACTTAGCCTGAGTATTCTCAGTGCTTTATCCCTGTCCCTTTTACTATTTTGAACCATCAAATAAATGCCTCTGCTTGCACCTCTGGACCCGAGAACACTCAATGTAGCCCATAGCCAGCCACTGTGCTGACAACAAGGCAGGGAATGAATACTTTGGGACAATGAAATGTCCCCACAGGCCCATGCATTAAATACTTAAATATATTCAATCATTGTCTCAGGATCTAATTCTGTGCCTATACTAAGTGACTGAATTAACAATAACTGTAACCTTGGATTGAACTATATATAATACAAGGTTTCGCTCTAAATATTACGAATTTAGTAATGAGATTTCAGTTTTGTGCTCACAAAATTGAACTCATTATTGTAGTAGCTCTTATTAAAACATTAGCAATGCTATAGACGGTAAGTGGTATGTGCTGTAAAAGTTATATGTTGACATTAAACACCTAAACTACAAATGTTAGAAAACCAACACAAATACCAATATTTCAGAGGATGACACATGTCTGAATACCAGCAGCTTTCCTGTTCTGGACTACCTGGAGAAAACAAAGACAGAAACATATGAGAAACAAGCACGTGAGAAACAAAGCGTTTGGAACTGAAGAACGAGAGCCCACACTGCGTAGCTGGGACAAAAGTGACTGTGGCTCCATGCCCCAACACAAAGCACTCATGTGTCTACTATAAGAGTTAGACACATATATATGGAGAGGTGGTCATGGACGCCATCAAGTTCTCAATACAAGACCTTGTGAATATAGTGCTCTAAGGGTCAACCATGTGTGCAGTACAGCACCGCATCTTGCCACACCCACCTGAGAGCAATTCTCAGCCCAATGTAGTGGCACATGTCTGTAATCCCAGTCCCTGGGGGGGCTGAAGTAAAAGGATCATAAGTTTGAGGCCAACTTGGGCTATAGAATGAATTAAAGACCACCATGAACTACTTAGCGAGTTCAAAGCCAGCCTAGGCTACTTGGTGATATCTGTCTCAAAGAAACAAACAAATAATTCTCAAACCAAAACCCCTAACTGCTTCCTTCCCTCTTTCCACATATTCAAAGATGTATGGGAGAATTATGAAGTCCTATAGAGAATTCTAGAAACTTCTACTGCTAACAAACCTGAAGACCCAGATTCCTCTCTGCTTCTTAACTGCCTTTATGCTAACAGCTCCCTTATTCTCCTGTGAAGAATTCAGGAAGCAAAGAAACATTCTTATTTGAAGTAAGAATGGAGCAACAACAAAAATCGAAAGCGTGAAAAGATGTGGTCTAACGAAATGGTAAGGAAGTGTGGAAAACCAGTAAGGAGATTGGATATTCCCTTCAGAACTGTCATTCTTGTGTTTATTTACAGAAGCAGATTCCCAAGAATCAGGTTCTTTCTTTACTGCCTCCCTGTCCCAAAGAAAACCTGCCCAGGGTAAAAGTCTTTTCACTTGCACAATCACCATAGATAACAGAATGTTGAAGTTCTGAACAAAATAGTCACAGAAAGTTTATATAATCTTCTTCATATGAATTCTTAGAGTTGAAGTGAGCCCTGGGCCTGGGCCAAGATGAGACATGTTGAGCTACTCAGAAATGACTTGGCTGGTCAGGAGGGTTCAATAGTCTGGAACTGAAGCCGTTTTCATAAAGTGATGGTTGGCTCAGCTAAAAGATCTGCCTTCCTGTTGGCAAAGCCTTCACAGGGAAGCAAAGGCGAAGCGCCTGCTGTTTCTCCCACCCTGATTGGTTTCCTTCCATTCCTTTATTATGTAAGAATAGGAGAACTCTCCAGATGGGAGCAGGGGACAGAGTCCAGACATCATTTATTGGCCAATGACTAGTGGAAACAAGACTGTAGCGTCTACTATTTTTCTGCTTTTGGACTTTTCTCCCCCAGTTTACCACTTGTTTTACATTGCACACTCTGAAAAATTAAATGATCTTGACATTAGAATTACTCAAAAGCTAAAAAGATATTCCCAACTGTGTCAGGAATGACTGCTCCCTTTCCTTGAGACAGTTGCTTTGGCTAGTGGCTCTGTCAGAAATGGCTGTGATTACTCTCATTTCTGTGCTGGGTTTCCTGCAAGGTCACGTGCTACTAGGTCGTAAGTGAAGTAGCAGTTGATCAGAGCATATCCAAGAATGGCAACTTCTTCCCCTGACGATGTTCCTGAGAGATGTGTCTTATCTTCAACTTGTTTTACTTAATCCACTTTACAAGACATTATCAAATGTTGCCTGGGCACCCTGTTGACTAGTAAGCCCTAGGAAAAACAAAGCTAGCAGTACAAAGCTACCATAAGGAATTGGTACTTAGTTTAGTAAGAGAGAGAAGAGAAAGTCAATATTTTCAGGACTCTTCCATGTGACCTGGCTATTATTATCATATGTCTTCATCTGTCACCTCTTACCAACCTCCCTGGCATCTTTCAGCTCCTCCTATTCCACTTCTTGACTCCAGCTGTCAATGGGTTTGGAGTCTGCAGTACACTCTCTTACTCTAAATCCACCAGGGGCCTTTCTATCTCTTAGGTCTTGGCTTAGATGATCATGAAGAAGTTCTCCTAGACCTCTAAGATTGGGTCCATCTCTCCTCTACCTTGTTTTGCTGGCTACTACATGCCATATGTGCTTAAGCTCTGCTAGATCAGGGGTTATGCCAGCCACTATATCTATCTATCGATCCATCAATATCTATATATTGCATACATATAATTTTTGCATATTACATGATATATGTCTGGTACATAGTAATACTCAAGAAATGCTTGTAAAGAAAATAAATGAATACACTAGAGCTATAAAAGAGTTATTTTTCAATGTTTATTTACCTTGAGTCCTTTTTTTTTTTTTTTTTTTTTTTTTTTGGTAGTTTTGTGGACTAATGCAAAGTTCCTTCAGTGTTATAAAGTCTATTACTGTAAAGGTTTGTGTGACTTTTTGCAAACAGATTTCTGTGTCTAAATACATTTGTGAAAGTCTGAAATAAATAAATGAAACCAATTTCAGTATTACAGTAAGCCTCAGGCTACTCAAAACACTGAAGGCTGCTATGTAAGGTATTATTCTGTGCTTGCTTGGGCCAAAGAATATTTCCATGGCCTACATATCCAGTCAATAATTCTTACTGACTACCCATCTGATTCCAGGCAGGGTATGGTTATGAAAAGAAACAGTGAACTCCTGGGGTCTCTGACTGCAAGAAACTGTTCAGTCAAGGGAGAAGACAAAAACAGCCAAACAAAGACATAATAAGTAAACAAAAACAACTTTGAAAATCTTTCCTATTAGTGCTACCAGAAGAATTTAAAGCAATAAAGATTGGAAGGATGTCCTCTTTAAGAAGGAAGTTCAGGAAAGGGGCACTTCACAGGTACATAAAGATAGGCAGGAGACATTAATACAAAGACCCAAGGAAGAGTGTCAAGGGGCAAGGAGCAGCAAGTTCTAACAAACCAGGATCTTGATGTAGTGCAAGCTTATTGCATCAAAGAAAGAGAGTGAGGTCATCATGGCAAGAACCAAGGAGCAGAAAGCATGGAGGGAGGCTAAGTCTGCTCAGGAAAATGAGTTACGTAGCACAGGGTCATGTAGTTCCAACTGAATATTAATTAGAACAGAAAGCGATCCATGGATCTGAACAAGATGTATGTAATATGAATGCTGCATTAGTTAAAGATTATTTTCATACTTTTTAAAATTTTGTATTTTTATTTATTTATTAGAGTCGGGGGGGGGAGAGAGAGAATGGGTATGCCAAGGCCTCCCACCACTGCAAACAAACTCCAGATGCTTGCGCCACCATGTGCATCTGGCTTAGGTGGGAACTGGAGAATCGAATCTGGGTCCTTAGGCTGCACAGGCATGTGCCTTAACCACTAAGCCATCTCTCCAGCCCTATTTTCATACCTTTTTTGGTCACTTTAAAATTTGTTATTAAGGCACAAAAAGGAATTTCCATTAATGACTTAAAAACAGAAGCAGCAAAGATTAGTGATGAAATCAACACAAAGCACTACAAATTCAAAAAGTAAATTATAAGAACTTATTATCAACTCAGGGTTTGTGTGCCATCATAAAGGAAAAAACAAAAAAAAAAGTTAAACCAATGTAAGCTGAAGACTATCTGTATTTGTTTTGGGTAAGTATAATGCTAACACTAAATTATTATAATATATCTCATCGTGCTAATGAAGTATTTATCTAGAGTAACACCCCTTCCCTGTGGGAACATAGTTTTAGACCCATAGTGGATGTTTGAAATGCAGGTAGTACCCTGCAGATATACCCTGGTTTTTTTCTTATACATATGCACCTATGACAAAATCTTATCTGACCAAATCTTTCAACAGCCCTGAGACAAGTGATGTTTTATCCCCTACTTAACTGAGAGTAAAACTGAGGCTAAAGAGTGTAAACGTTTGCTTAAGTTCAGGGTCAAACCCAGACTCAAACTAGCGTCAACACATTAAGTGTTTTGTGGAAAGCATCACGCCATCCATTGGAAGATGCAGTCTCATTTATGTCTTCTTCTCACAAATCTAGTGCCTTTCCCATCACAACACACTGTGGTCATAAATTTTGCAGCCTGAGGTACAACAGGAAAACTTGCAATGATTTGGGGTTTTTTTTGTTTTGTTTGTTTGTTTGTTTGTTTGTTTGTTTGTTTGTTTGTTTTTGCTTCTTCACATTTCTCAGATTTCTTTTTCTATAGTCTTGAACAACTTCAGCACATAATTCTTTTTTTTTTTCTTTAGTAAATTAAATTCTCTTTTTATTTAAAGAAGTGCTTTCTTTGGCTCTATGTCATTTACTGATGTCAGCGTAAAATAAGATTCACTTAGATTTCAATACTGAAACACCCAGTTGGTAGGACAGCTGAGATGGCACCCAAGTCACTAAGGAGCAGGTAGCATCCACAGCATGCAGACACTGCCCAGGAGGACTCACAGCCTGGATGGGATAGAGCAAGATATGAGAGAATTCAACATACTCCTCAAAATAGGAAGGGGTCATTAAATACTTGCTTCATTACACATTTTGTTTTCATCATAACTGGACATTATGAGTTTACTTATTCTTTTATAATGTCTGAGGAAATTAGCATATGAACTTTCTGTCTGCATTTATTAATATGAATGTGAAATTAGACTGTAACTATTACACAGGTTTGCTTTCCTAGAAAAAAAAATAATTAAGTACGGAGTACCATTTTAAATAATACTTCTTGGATCCTATTTATTAGCATTCCATTTGCTTTTGCATTGTTACCCATAAATCATGGGAGTCTATTGCTCATTCTTTTTATCATTGGTGGTTTTCTGAGTAAGTTTGATAAGACTCCTGATGAGGGTAGTTTTTTATGGCAGGTCTCCCACCTCACTCAGTTGTCTCCAAAGGAGAAAAGTGGTGTCTCATTTCTGCAGAGACAGGAATACCAACCTGAGCTGGCCTTGGCTGCTTGTCATCAGCCAGACTTGTGCTCTGTGCCCAACCTGCCCACCTGGCATCTATAGTATAATTTCCTGTGGGGTCTACCTGGACTACCTTCTGGCTAGATTAAGTGGCTGGAAATACCAAACTTGGGTTTTCTTTTCTTTCATGATAACAAAACTCAATAAAAGCCAGGTGTGGTGGCTCATATCTGTAATCCAAGTCTTCCAGAGGCAGAGGCCAGAGAACAGTCCAAGGCTAACCTGCATTATAAACAGAGACCTTATTTAGAAAGAGAGAGAGAGAAGTCATATTGTTATAGTACCAAGTGTCGCAAACCTTACAGTGAATTGTTCAGGTAGGCCCATGAGGCTCCCCAAACAATGCAAGCCTTTGGCCAATGTTCTTGGCTGCTCACCAGAATAAGAGGGTACAAGTCTATTGCTGAAGACATCATCAGCTTTGGTCCCAAGACACTGAGAAATCCAGCTGGCTAGCTGCCACAGTGCTGGAAAGTGCTATGCAGGATGTTGGGGGCAGGGGTAGTCATCAATAATCTAAGCATGCAGAAGACCCTGTGAGCTATACAATTGACCAACCAAGCAGGATGTGCCACAATGTGGTACAATAGTGGCATTTCATGGAGACAACCAGCTGTTCTCTTGTTGGATGTGATGCAAGCTCCACAGCAGGAAACTCATGCCTGGTGTTAAAAACTTCATCAAAAGTAATGACTAAGAAAGCCATAGGACCTAGGTGGGGAAAAAGCTACTACCTACTGTTCTATGGATATGTTGGTGAATGTCAAATTGGCCTTTAAAGATTTATGTTTATGCCCATAGATTAGTGCCGCTCTTTTTGTCAGAGGACCTTCTTTTTGTAGATGCTAGTGACCAATGGGGAGACCGAAGTCTTATCAGGGTGCTGAGAAGTAACAATTGAATGCTCTGTACTGGATGAAACATTTTATCACACAATCCAGGGCTCAGGGAATGTTCCAGAGGAGATGATGGAAAGAAGGCAAGAGCCAAAGGGTTGTGAGGAGGATTTTGGAACATTTTCATCCAGGCATGAAATGATAGATGCACTTATGACCTTACAGTGGCTGTCAATTGTCATTACCTCCACAAGACCTGCACAATATTGAGTCCATCAACATTTTGACATGGATTATGGAGGAAGGCAAAGAAAAGAGACATCAAAATAGCAGAAGGACTAGTTGACAAACAGGAGAGTTTCAGTGGAATGGTGGTGGAAGAAGGGGAACAGAAAAAGGTAATGAGAGGGGATTATGACCAAATTACAGTGTATTCATGTATGACAATTCTCTGTAAAAGAGAGAGAAGAAGGAAGGAGGAAGGGAGGGGGAAGAGGGGAGAGAAAGAAAGAAAGAAAGAAAGAAAGAAAGAAAGAAAGAAAGAAAGAAAGAAAGAAAGAAAGAGACAAAGAGGATGGAGGGAAGAGGAAGGAGGGAAGGAAAGGGAGTGAGGGAGAAGGAAGATAAGAAGGGGGAAGAAGAAAGGAGAAGAGAAGGAGGGATGGAGGAGAGAGGAAGGGAGGGAATGAAGGAAGAAAGGGAAGAAGAGAGATAAAGAGGAAGGAAGAAAGGGAAAGTGAATGGAAGGATGAAGAAAGAAAGGATGGAGGGAATTGAGAAAGGGTTGCCAAAGAGGGAAGAAGAAAGAGGAAGTGAAGAGAAAGATGGAGAAAGAAGGGACAGAGAAAGGAAGGCAGGAAGGGAAAGAGGAAAGGAGGGAAAGTGGGAGATAAAGAGGGAGCAAAAAAGGGGAAGGGAAAGGAAGGGGGAAGGGAAGGGAGAGAAAATAAGGGAAGGGAGGGAAAGACAAGTGTTGTGTGTTTTCCTTCTCCCTGTGGGATCCCAGTCAGCCAGCCCTTCGTGACCCTTGTTTCAGCAATAGCTTTGGTTGTTGCTTGTGTTATGTCTGGAGTTATAACTGTTTTAGCAGCAAGGGCAAGAAAAAGAAAATACCAATTTACCAGCTCAGAAGTCACAAGAAGACTTCTGCCCCAAGCCCATATCTTTTTGTGCTATTTTCTATTTAACTGGATACTAAGTAAAATTGTAGCACTCAATACTGATGTCATTGGCATGAATTTTGAGTGACAATGATTTAAGCAATGAGATTATTTAATCTACTCCTTGAAATATAGTTCTTGTTCAAACAGGTTTCTGCTCAGTAGAGTGGAAATCATTACAATGGTCAGAGAAGTGTTTGTGATCCACTTGGTTCTAAATATTAGTGATTTTTAACTTCTTGTTTCTTCCAAAATCCTATGCATCACTACAAAGAAAAATAATGGCTTTAAAATTCCCCTTTTATAGGAAATTATTGAGCTCACATTTTATCAGCTAGAGTAGATGAAGGTGTATGTGTGCATTTCAACTTGAGTAAGAATTCATAATGAAATAAAATTAGAAACAGATTTAGTAATAAGACATACCACATTGTCATTTTCATGCTATAGGAATACTAGAGGCATGTTCAAACATTTATCACTATTTAGTATCCAGTTTTCATTAAGCACTTTACTGTCATCCCTAATTAATTCTACCTTTCAACAAGAAACTTGGGGTTGGCTGTTATTGTTATCCTACTCTTCTGTGTCAGGGAATTGAAGCGGAGAGGTTAATTAAATGACTTACGCTGATCCCTGTAGGCTATGTTGGCGAGGTTGTGCCTTAACAGGGTTGTTGGCACATATACCACCCAAAATGACAACTTAAACAACTCTATTCCAGCAGGGGGCACCAGCTCCATTGTAAATTTGGGTACACCATCACTTTCTACTCACACAAAACCTTACAAAATGGTATACCCAAGAAGAAAATCAACACCAGCTCTTCCGGTTAATGCACAGTGCCATTTTTGCTTCTCGGTAGATTTTAAACATTTCATTTTTATTTTTTTTATTTTGGAGAGAGAGACAGACAGAGGGAGAGGGAGAGGGAGACAGATAGAGAATGGGCGTGCCAGCAGTCTCTCAGCTGCTGTGAACGAAATTCAGATGTGTGCGCCCCATTGTGGGCAAGTACGGTGTTGCACCCTTGTGTCACTTTGCATCTGGCTAAACGTGGGACCTGGAGATTAGAACCAGGTTCTTAGGCTTAGCAGGCAGGCGCCTTAACCACTAAGCCATCTCTCCAGGCCTTCTCCATAGATTTTAATAAATCATCAATTGCCTTCCTAATGTGCTTGGAATTCAGAACAGGGTTCCTTTTCCTCAAAGGTCAGTTCATTATGAAGTCTTGAGTCCTAAAGATAAACTTTCATTTCTTTGCAGTCTAAGAATTAATGACTTCATTTTTTAAAGACCACAATAAATCTTTCTAGGACAGACAACCCCATCAGTAACTGCAATGCTGTCAGAACCTAGGGAATCTTAAGGAAAGCGTGAGAAGAAAAAATATGTGGTAGCAGAGTCTGCAAGAAAGTAATGCAGTAACACACCAAAAAATCCATTTCTGACTTCACACCTGGTTTAGGATTATATTTTCTATGTAACTTCTGAATTCTTGCCTTCCTGTCCTTGAGGAGATAGTATCTAAAGGGGGGGAAGCCTAAAATGAGTTGAGCTCAAATGATGGGTCCATTTTTAAATTACTGGCACATGCTCAATAACATGTGGTTTTCCCTCCTTTCATTAAAGGAAGGTTTATTCAATTTGCCCAGAAGAATGTCTCTTGATTCATCACATGTAGACCAAGAGATACAATTGCCTTACCCAGTACCAAAACCAAACACTAATACAGATTCTTCTCCCATAATCTATAAATAAAAATCTCTTGAATATTATTTTTGTTAATGCAGATTCTGATCCGGGTGGGCATGGTGGTACACATCTTATCACTCTCTCTGTCAAGAGGTTGAAGCAGGAAGACCATGAGTTCAAGACCAGCTTGGGACACTTTGAGTCCAGCCTAGCCTACACACTTAGACCCTGTCTCAATGAAACAACAACAACAAAAAAATCGAGATTCTGATTTTGTAGGTCTGGAGCAGCTCTGATATTCTCCAGCTAACCAGTTCCCTGCTATAACCAATGCTGTTGGCCCTGTGGGACATGTAATGAATGGTAAAATTCTAGAAGACAAAACCCTCACAGAATCCATTGAATGTGTTCTAGAACTCATCAACCATTGTAGTTACCTTCTTGTGGCTGGGACCAAACACCCAACCAAAAGCAGCTGATAGGAGGAATGGATTTATTTTGGCTTATAGTCTTGAGGGGAAGATCCATGTTGGCAGGGGAAAGGATGGTATGAGTAGAAAGAGACTGGACATCATTTCTGCCATAACAGGTGGAAACCAGAAGCGAGAGAATGAGCTCACCTCCGGCAAAGGGGAGCCGGCTATAAGATCCCAACAACACACCTCCTCCAGCAAGGCTCTACCTCCCAAACTGCCATCAGCTGGGAACAAAGCATTCAGAGCACATGAATTTTTGGAATACATCTGATTCAAACGACCACATCAACATACTATATTTCTTTATCAGCAGACTATTTGCAAAAAGGATGTCGTCTAAGGAAAATGCTAAAAATGTGTTTAATTCTGAATGAAAGGTGATAATCAAGGAGCTACTCATCATGCTTGTAGGAAATGAGGTGATCACACACTTAGAGATATAAAAGTGCTGAAATTTAAAACCTTTTATATTCTTTGCACTAAGATAAAGATTCAAATTACTTGAAGACTCTTTCTTTGGGGAGATATAAATCTAGAAAAGTACTATAGCAGATGTTTTGCACTTACTTTGGCTTAAAGATATACTAACAGAAACATACCCCCCCCATATTTTCTACCACCAAAGGGATGCATGATCTGTGTTAGAAAGACTATGCTGTGTTAAGTCCTATTAAATAGAATAATATATTTGTCTAGGGGCAAAGATATGGAGAAGAGGAACGAAGGGGAAGAAGTTTACTGATATTCATGCTCAGTATGGTGTTTTAATAGTCAAATGAGTAAATAGTGCTGGCTTTGCCTTGCAGGTAAGGAGGATGGACATCGGGGAAGCTGTAACTAGTCCAAGATTACAGGCCTGTTGTGTAACCTTTCATGCTGGCTCAAGCCAAGCCCTTGAGGTTTGCACTTCTTTTCTCATTGGAAACCAATACGCACAAAGTCCCAAGGTGTTGACATGCACCAAGACCAGCACACACACAGGGCATTTGTCATTACTCATATTACGTTTCAATAATTTTTCTAATTCTGTCTATGTACTTATACACATTCAGACAGAACCTTTAATTAATTTATTTATTTATTTTGGAGAGAGACAGAGAGAGGGAAAGACAGATAGAGAATGGGCACGCCAGCAGCCTCTCAGCCACTGTGAACAAACTCCAGACACATGCACCCCCTTGTGGGCAAGTGCAGCATTGCATCACTTTGTGTCTGGCTAAATGTGGGGCTTGGAGAATCAACAGGCATTCTTAGGCTTAACAGGCAGGAGCCCTAACCACTAAGCCATCTCTCCAGCCCAGAACCTTTTCTTTTTAATGCAGTTTTCTGCATCATCTGATTGAGCATAAGACAGACTTACCCAGTGGTCAAACGTGTTAAATATATTTAAGTGCTGTGTTGAGCTAGACCCTATGCTGGATACTCATAGCAGGAAGTAGATGAAAAATGTATTGAGCCTGGTCATTATTCTTTATGCCACAGCAGTTGATCCCTAATAGTCTACAGTGGTGCTGAAGGGAAAAGGTAACTTTCACCCCATCCAAAATGTTAGCATGCTTTCTCTCTCTATCTCTTTGGGTCTCTCTCTTTCTCTCTCTTCCAGTCAAGGTCATGGTCAAGGTCAAGCAGGAAGTTCTGTGTTCTAGGCACATGGCTCGGTTGCAGTATGAGGCTGCGGCATGCCAGGTTCACCATTTCCCTGAGATGGCAGTCCTTAAGCTCCAGGGTGCATAATCACCACTCTGCATGCTTCAGTCTGCTTCCTATTTCCATCACAGAATATGCAAGGCATAATTTACACTGCATAATGTAAAAAGGGTTGTTGGGCTCGCAATGCTGGTGGCTGTAGGGATCCAAAAAGCGCTTGGTGTCAGCATTCTGGTGAAGGTTCCCTGTCTATATGACAATGTGTCAGAGCAGCAGATCGCCTGCTGCATGTAGAATGAGGGAGCCAAGCACAAGGGGCGCCATGTGCTCTTGAAGACATTATTTTTGTTAATATAGTTCACTATAAAACAAATAAAAACCAGAATATTCTGTCTGAATTCATTCTCTATGATTGTATATGTGAGAAAGAAAATCAAACTATCTAATAAGGATGCACAGACACTCATTGCATGTGAAGCATACATGTATTTGGGAAGAGCTAGTGGTTTGGATTTTCCATGGGAACAGAGGATGCATTCTCCTTTCTCAGCTTGATCTTTAGCCATGACCATGAACCTGTTTCTAGCTATCTTTGTACAGTATGCAACACCCTGGAGAATTTGAACAAGACATAATTTGTAGTGGAAGATGATCTCTGTGTTGTTAGCAAGTTCCCAAGGGTAAGATGCCTTTTCTAAACTTCTACATCATCGAGGCACACCGCAAAACCTGGAATCAGTCTATCTGACACATCTGTGATCATGTCTATAATAGGGCCATCAGTATGCATGCATGTATGAAAGCATGTGTATGAGTTGTGTTTGTTTCAGTGTGGAATAAGGCCACTAGCTTGCATACATGCATGTATGACAGCATGTGTGTGTGTGTCTGTGCATGTGCCTTTCAGCTGTGATAATGCACTTGAATGTAAAGTGACTGGATTAGACAGATCCAAACCTCATCACCATTCATTCCTGTGATTGATGCTTTAAAACCCTCCAAGGAGATCAGCCATGTTTTACCTCAATGCCTAATGCAGAAACCTCTATGAGAAAAGAAGGAGGAGGCTGCTGGGGACAGAGCTCAGCAGTTGGAGACACTTGCTTGAAAAACCTGCTGGTCTGGGTTCAGTTCCCAGTACCCACATAAAGCCAAAGGTACAAAGTGGTACATGCATCTGGAGTTCATCTGCAGTGACACAAGGATCTGGTGTGCCCATTTCCTCTCTCTCCACAAATGAAATTATTATTATTTTTTCAAATTTATTTGACACAGAGAAAGAGGGAGAGAGAGAGAGAGAGAAGAAGAAGGGTGTGCCAGGGCCTCCGACCACTGCAAATGAACTCCAGACACATGTGCCACCTTGTGCATCTGGCTTACGTGGGTCCTGGAGAATCGAGCCTGGGTCCTTGGGCTTTGCAGGCAAATGTTTTAACTGCTTATCCATCCCTCCAGCCCAACATGAAATTGTCAATAGAAAAGTTTCTTTTTGTTTAAAAAAAAAAACATATAAGTGTGCTGATGGCAATGCTATGGAAAGATGAGATGATTTCTCCTGAGTAACAAGCAATATATTTCTTGGCCAAGATAGGCCTTAATGATAGCGGTCATTTCTCACTGACTTTGGGCTTCTCTCTTTTACTAAAGTGGCAGCTGACAGGTTATGTGGCAATTCAGAAAACAATACACTTTGTATTGAAGGTTGGATACAAGGAAGGAAGG
Source organism: Orientallactaga sibirica (assembly GCA_036365145.1). Classification (NCBI taxonomy): domain Eukaryota; kingdom Metazoa; phylum Chordata; class Mammalia; order Rodentia; family Dipodidae; genus Orientallactaga; species Orientallactaga sibirica. The sequence goes on along the minus strand of JAEOAD010000020.1, from coordinate 34,942,493 downwards.
GAAGAGGGAGGGCAGGCATGTACTGTATATAGATGTGTATATAGATACTGTAGTAGTGTCTGTAGTAGTGTAGAAAAGGGTTATATATACCTGGCATATGACCAGCCGATGTTTCTAGAAAGCCTGGAACAAGGGTGGTCACAAAATATCAGAGATGAGATCAAGTGTTTCATTCTGTCTCCTCTTCAGCTTGCTTTGATAGATTTCTAAAAGTATATGAATAAAACCTTTGTATTTTCATAATATGTCTCTTACTCAATTCTATCTATAAAATCCATTATATTTTAATTACTTTATTCAGATAAGTCTTAACAATGATAAATGCTTTTATTTCTTAAAAAAGTTTTATTTTAAGCTGGGTGTGGTGGTGCATGCCTTTCATCCCAGCACTTAGGAGGCAGAGGTAGGAGGATCACTGTGAGTTTGAGGCCACCATGAGACTACATAGTGAATTTCAGGTCAGCTAGAGTGAGACCCTGCCTCAAAAAATCATAACATACATATCGATAGATAGATAACATAAACCATAACATAGATAGATAGATAGATAGATAGATAGATAGATAGATAGATACATAGATAGATATATAGATAGATAGATGACAGATATATAAATAAAAAATAAATATATATTTAATTTTTATTTTGTATTTGAGAGAAGGAGCAAGAGGCAGAAAAGGAGAAAGAAAGAGAGTATGGGTATGCCAGGCCTCTAGCCTCTGTAAACAAATTCCATCTGCATGTGCCACCCTGTGCATCTGATTTACGTAGATATTGGGGAATTGAATGTGGGTCCTTAGGCTGCACAGGCAAGTGCCTTATCTGCTAAGTCATCTCTCCAGCCAGATAAATGCTTTTCTTAATTGGCAATCTTTGTGGGTTTGTTTTTCCTAGTCTGTCTCCATTTGCAGCTACTTTGGGACCAAGAAAAAGGTAAGCTGAGTATTTTCCCAGTTTTCCTACTTTCTCTGGACTGGTGAAGTTTGCTGTGTCTCTGAGGAGAATTCTCTCTCACTTATTAACCACAAGAGCAGCAGTGGGAAGGTAGGCTACAGCAGGCCGCTCTCCATGACTCAGAGTTCTTTCTGTGAAAGGAAACAAAGGATCAACTTTGGATGTATCATGTAGTCCATACAAAAACGTATAAACAAAACATGTGTGTGTCTATTAAGTATAATATGGAATCCAGGGCTCATTCTCAGCTGTCCAAATCTGTTCATTCTCTTCCAGTGCACAGGAAAAGATACGGTCATTGGAAATGCTACAAAGAGTTTGAAAATAAAATTTCAACTCAGGTTTTGACACTTACCACATATGCACTTTTAAAAAGCTGCATTACATGATGTTACAATTAAAAATAAAACATCCAAACATGTTGTCCCATGCAAATAGAAAACAATGGGGTATGTCTTATAGCATATGCTTCAAGTTAACGGCAGATGTGAAACACTGATAGAAATTATTATCAATGGTGGATGTTTAAACTTTACATTATGTCACAATTTACTTAATTGGATAAGACATATTTTAATAAATTTGATCTTAACCCAATCAGGCAGAAATGTTCTTAAAACTTCATGCAATCATTATTCTAACACCTGAGTAGTCCCAAGTAAAACACTTTCAACTGTGTCTTCTTGTTTAAGGAATTTGGGTTTGGTTTTTGGAGTCTATGGAAATTCCATAGCTATTATAATGCTCAAGTTGAAGAAAAGTTACTCCTTTACTGTTAAATCTCAAAAAGAATGTTTGGAAAAAGTAAGCAAATGAAATGGAAAGTCTCTTTTGTTACCATATTTTCCATGGAGCACATGACTGGGCAGTCCAGAACTGCCTGTGTCTGCTGTGACAGAGGGTATGACAGCAGAGCAGCCCAGCTTCCCAGGGCACAATGTTGACAGGACCCGTATTCCATCTGGAACTCCCAGAAAAGGCATCTTCAGGTCACACTGAGGTCAAAGATAGATCCTGATGGGGTTCTATAGTCAATTCAGCTCCAAAATAAACACAATGGATAGGAATAGATAAACATCTATGTTGATGAACACCACACAGTTCTGGCACCAAATAACCACTCAGTGAAATGAAAGTAGAGAAGGGTGAAGAAGGAAGGGAGGGGATGAGAAGACCATGAAAACAACATGGAATGACACAAAGTATGTATTATCACTTGGTTCCATAGATCGTAAGATCTATTATAGTCACCATGAGCAACTTTACATTTTCACTAGTTAAAATTTGATGACATTTAAAAAAATACCTTTTGGGGGCTGGAGAGATTGCTCAGTGGTTAAGGTGCTTGCCAGCAAAGCCTAATGACCAGAATTTAATTCCCCAGTACCCACTTAAAGCCAGATGAACAAAGTTGCACATGCATCTGGCCTTCATTTGCAGCAGTTGGAGGCCCTGGTGTACCCATTCTCTCTGTCTCTCCTTTCCTTACTCTCCTCAAATAAATAATATTTTTAATTATTTATTTATTTAAGAGAGAGTGAGAGACAGAGATAGAAAGAGGCAGATAGAGAGAATGGGTGCACCAGAGCCTCCAGCCACTGCAAACAAATTCCAGATGCATGCACCACCTTGAGCATCTGGCTTACATGGGTACTGGGGAATCAAACCTGGGTCCTTCAGATTCACCAGCAAGCACCTTAACACTAAGCCATCTCTTCAGTCCCAATTAATAATATTTTTTTAAATCCCTTTTAGGGCAAGAGAGACAGCTCAGTGGCTAAAGGTACTTATTTGCAAAGGCTGATGGCCTGGTTTCAATTCCCCCATACCCACATAAAGCCAGATGCACAAAGGGATACATATGGCTGGAGTTTATTTGCAGCAGCACGAGGCCCTGGCGCATCCATTCTCACCCTCTATCTCACCCTCTATCTATCTGCTTCTTTCTCTGTCTGGATCCATATTTATAATCTTCACATAGTTAATAATTTTCACATAGTTATATATACCAGAAATGAATGAACATATTAAAGACAAAATATTGTTAACATATAAAATGCCAATAACAATTAAAAAGATTTCATTATAGTTGTGATAAGAGGTATCTAAATATTATCATTAATAATTTATTTCAGGGGCTGGAGAGATGGCTTAGTGGTTAAGGCACTTTCCTGCAAAGCCTAAATAAATAAAATATTTTTTAAAAATCCCTTTGCAGTTGCGATACTCACTTCAAGAATATTTGTGACACATGACCAGTGACATGACCAGTGACAACCATGTCAGTCAGCACAGATGTAGGACACTTTTTTTCCACATCAGAACAATCTACTTGCTAGCACTGCTCTAAACGATTGCCTGGAAGACACCTGAGAATGTAAGCATGAGGTTTACGATTCGGAGGAAGGGAACAGATTCAAAAGGTACAGGGCAAACCTCTGCTCAGAAAAGCTAATTCATGTCCAGAGCCAAGGTGAGGACAGAAATAGAACATTTCCATGGGGACAGGCAGAGTGGTGTATGGATGGGGATTTATCTTGAGGACCAGATTCTCAGGGATGTATACCAAATCCTTTCAGTCCATCTGCATGAGTGTGTGTGTGGGGGTGTACTTTCACAAGTGTGTGTTATAAATTACATCTTTTTAAGCCACACACTTTGGCTATTGTCATTTTTAGTGTTAGTCTGGATTTAAAGTGAACACATCCTGAGTGAAATGATCATCCGTAAACTTGGTAACAGGCAGAAGTGGATGGAAATAAAAATTTACAGTGCAGGGCATTAATTCAGAACTGTGTTTTTCTACTCTCCCTTCAGTAAGAAGACAGTGAGTCTCATCCCTTGCAGGTTTTGGGGTGACTTATGGTGACAACCCACCTTACTGGTTCAATACACCATTAAATTTTATCTCCGGGATATTTCTCACATGAAACCTCAATCTCTAATAAGCCCCAGCAATATAACACAGTAAATTTCTCCTGAGTAGGGATCACTATTACGTCTCTGCAGAAAACATCATTTTTTCCACATATGAAAATGGTTAAGCTAAAAATTTAATGACTGAATCTAGAAAAGCTCCTTTAGGCCATAGAAAATGAGTTTAATCTGTGAATGTGATTTATGGCTGTCAGGGCACCAAACTTCATTTCAGCCAGAGCTCACAATAAAATGTGCTGTGATACCTGCTCTTCTTAAAGATGCCCATCTTTGTCCTATGGGTGGTATTTAGTGCCTCAACGATTCTCTCTATGCTACAAAAATGTCTGCATCTACCAGCGATCAAAATTATTGACCTGCAAGTGAAAATTTGCTCAGAAGTCAAATTTTCCTATCCTTCAATGAAAGCATTCTATCTCGTCCTGGAAGTGATGTAAAAGACAGAGTGGGGTAGGGGAGGGGAAAAGGATTAAGACAATGAATTAAAGAAGAGAGCTACTTAAATTAAGTCACATACGTAATTAGACGATGCACTGAGAACTCTAGCCCCTTGCCATGCTGTTGTGTATGTAAATTTATAACAAATCTTCATTGGTGGAACGAGTGCTGTGCATGTTCTTAAGAAATTTGGAACATTTTTCCTGCACAGGAAGTGCTAATACAAAGTAAGCCTGAGGAATATTGTTGTAATTATATATAGCTGCCTGCCAAATAAGTGAGGTTTGATTTAACTGCATGTTCTAATTACCTTAAGATTAGTCAAGATTTATATAATTTCTTAACAATTTGGATCCATACTTACAATCGTCACATATTTAATAATTTTCACATAGTTAAATATACCAGAAATGAATGAACATATTGAAGATAAAATATTGTCGACATATAAAATGCCAATAAAAATTAAAAAGATTTCATTATAGTTGTTAAAGGAGGTATCTACATATTATCATTAATAATTTATTTCAGGGGCTGGAAAGATGGCTTAGTGGTTAAGACACTTTCCTGCAAAATCTAAGGACCCAGGTTCTACTCCCCAGTACCCATGTAGAACCATATGCACAAGGTGGTGCATACGTCTGGAGTTCGTTTGTAGTGGCTGGAGGCCCTGGCATGCCTGTTCTCTCTCTCTCTCTCTCTCTCCCTCTCAAATAAGCAAATACAATATGAAAAAGAACTTGCTTCATTAATACAAATTTCAAAGATTAGAACTCACACACACATGCACACACACACAAATATATATATATATGAAAAACAACCACACACACACACACACACACACACATATATATGCATACATATACATATCCTGCATCACTTGTCTGTTACTGTGAAACAAATTATTACCCTAGAACATGACATACTAACAGATCACTCATTCATTGTCTCATGGCTGCTGTGGTGCAGAAAGGGTTGTGGTGGGGCTGAGTGCCCTGCTCCAAAACTTCTGAAATGGTGAACACAGGACAGGGTAACTTAATGTCAGTTACCACCTGGGTGCTCCTGGGATTCAATGCACACAGAATTGGCTTCCTAGCACTCTTATAAGTGTAAGCAAAATTATTGCTCCACAGCTAGATGGGCTGAGGGCTTCTCAGTGCTTAGTCCAACGTGGCAGCTCTTCTCAGTTTCCTCAGAAGCAAAGCACTGGATTGTGTCCACATTCAAGGGAAGTTGGATGTGACTGCTTAAAGAGATGGAGTGATCAAATCAGCCAGCCAATACTTTTGATGATCATGGAATAATTACACTTATTTTTAGGGTATGGTGGAATATCTCAATGTATGTATATGATGTCTACATTGGGTAATTAGTCATTTTCAACTATACCCCATAAATATGCACAATTAAAATAATTTTAAACAACCTAGGAGAAGAAGTGAATTAGCAGCTACCAACTACTCTAGTGAATTAAGGAGAAAGCATGGGCTCGAGAAAGAAGAAATAGTGAATCGAGGTTATGGTTCGTGTTTAGGCTCTATGTGGGAACCAGGGATAACTGCCTGCTGCAGGGTTGCTGGGGGCTCAGGCTAATCACAGTCATGGAAGCCATTAACACACACAAGTAGCTGTGGGAGTATGGATGAGAGTGACAAGGGTTAGGGCAAAGGACAAGCAGGACTACAGGGGACCCCAACACGCAGGACTAGCAAAGAAAGAGAAGAGGCAACAAGGAGGAATGGTCACAACGGGAGAAAGATGACAATACCAAGGAAGAAGGTTTCTGTTCCATTGCTGAAACACTACACAGAGGTAAAGTAGGAGAAGGAATTAAACACGTCCATTTGATTTTACAACTAAGAAGTCATTAGAGACCATTGCAGAAGCATTTTCATTTGCTTAATGGGGTGGAAGATGGACTGTAATGGATTTAGAAGCAATGAAAGGTGACACTCTGGTGACAGCTCATAGGGCTGCCTTTTGAGCTTTGTTAAACTGGGATTTGTTTTTGTTTTTTTTTAATCCTTTCAATTTGGCAAATTTGGTATAGTATGTTGGCAATGGTATAAAGTTATGGTGCTATCATATATTCTGGTAGAAATAACTACAAAGTGAAATAAATTTATTAAAGGCAACAAACATTAACAACCACTCATAATCACAAAGTATCATATTTAGAAATGCATTCAAAGAAATAAGCAAGGCCGAACACAATACATAATAGACTAACATCATTTTAACCGTGGAAACCTCCAAACATAAAATGACTAGCCATAGAGGGCATTGCAAACTAATCGTAAATGTTGGAAAACATAAAACTGCCTATGTCTGTAAACAGGTAAGCTATTTCTCCATGGCTTAACAAATGACAAGTCTGTTCCTCCATCCACTGTATAAGGGACTTCGTCTGATAGAGGTTCCACTATATTCCAGATGCAGAGCCCAAAGACGGGAGAAAGGACATCTCCATTTCTCCATTCCATCCAGGATATGGAGGAACAGTATGTGTGGAGAAGGGATTTCCACTTGTTTGCCAGATGGAATAGAACACATTCCTGCCATGCACACACACATGCATGCTGTGGGGAGTTGAGAATTGCAGTCCCTAAAAGAGCAGCTACTTCCTAGAAACATTTTCATATTACAGAAGAGGAGCAAGATCTGCTGTGGACAGTGGATCACCTCTGCTGCTGTCTGCTCCTCTGCTTAGCACTGTACAACTTCATCTGTACACACCAATCTAGTCTCCCCACCCTAGTAACCATGCAGCCACATGCTAGATGTGTTAGATTCTTGGACCAATACCCTGCGTTTCCAGATTTTCAGACTCTTAAGCATCTGCATTCATTTTATGGCCTTTAGTTTTTAATCTACAAACATGCAAAATTTTGTTGATCTTGTATAATTTTTCAATGACTAATTTTGGGGATTCAACCTAAGGCCTCCTGTGTACTAAACAAAGACTCTACCACTGAACTATACCCAGACCTCAGTGTCCATTTTGAGTTTAGTGAGTTAATTTTCCAATAAGATATATTGAAGCCTTAACCATTGATAACTATAGATAAGGCTTTATCTGGAATTTGACATTTATAGATGTAGCCAAATTAAGATCATATAAGATTAGAGTGAGCCTTAACCTCAGAGGCTGGTGCATTTATAAGGAGAAAGATCTAGAGACAGAAGACCAAACAAATAGCATGTGTGATAGACATGTTATATTCGGGGAAGAAAATAGTGTGCTGAATCCCAAGCAACAGGCTATGGAAAGGTGGCAAGCAAGAGCAGAAGCAAAGGGGAGGCCCCTAAGGATTCTTCCCCCACATCTTCTGGAGGGAAGAGGAGAGGAAATGGCCCTGCCAACAAGTAGAATTTGGACACATAGCCTTCAGAGCTGTGAGAGAATGGATGTCTATTTTTTTTTTCTTGGAGAGAGAGACACACACACACAGAAACAGAGAGAGAGGGAGAGGGAGAAGAAGACAGATAGAGACGGGTGCACCAGCAGTCTCTCAGCTGCTGCGAATGAAATCCAGATGTGTGCGCCCCCTTGTGGTCAAGTGCGGCATTGCACCATTGCATCACTGCATCTGGCTAAACGTGGGACCTGGAGATTGGAACCGCTGGATATTGGAGCCAGCCTTCTTTGACTTAGGAGGCAGGCGCCTTAACTGCTAAGCCATCTCTCCAGACCAGGATGTCTATTCTTTTAAGGACTCCGTGACAGTTACAGGAAACAATGATGTACATTCAACCAATACTCTATTTCCATCTCTTCCATTAGTACTATGGACAGTTTGATTATCTTTGAACTTATTCTTGGGGACAATAGAATCAAGTTTGGACACTTTAGATTTGGGCCTCCATCTCCCTAAACTTGGATGTCAGGTTTTCTGCTGTTCTGTCTCTGATGTCCAAAGTGATGCTGTATATTTTTCAATGTTTATTTTAGTAGCATGCACTTTAAGGTATTATTCTGTGTAAAGTAACACTAATCAATATAACAAATAAACCTTGCATCCCAATGGCCTAGTCCCATATTGTTTTATCTCTCAGTATGCATAATTGAGCTGGAAGTTGTGGACATAGGATGATGCTTCGCTTTGTGATTTACGAATTCACTTGATAGAAGCTTTGGTACTCTTCAGCATGTGGCTTCCAAATAGCCTTATCCACTGCTATCCAGTAAATAGGTAAGAAAAATCACAGAATGGAGAAGAGATACCTGCTTCTGAATAGTTTGGTAGTAATGGTAACATACAGAACTCTAAGGAAGAAGGCATTGCACAGCCTTCTTTTATGAAAGTGAGCAGGGGACTGTAATCCTGGGTGGGACAGTCACATGCCAGGAACCACACCACTGCACGCAATGAGAACATTATTCATGTGAAAATCCTAACCCCCACTGTGATGATATGAGGAGATGGATCTTTAGAAAAGAATTAACACTTGAGCATAGAGCCCTTACATATGGGATTGGGGGCCTTATAAAAGGATCTTTCTTCTTATCATATGAACGTAAAATGAGATGTTAGTAGTCTGCAGCCCAGATCTTCTACAGCCATAAATCATGCTTTAAAAGACTTTTCCAGAGTATGAAAAATACCTCAAGATTTTAGTAAAAATCGTTATCTAAATCTAAAATAGTTTATAATACTTAGTACTCCTCCATATCTATATGTAAAGTACACCACCATCAACATTCAGCAGCATACGTGCTGTTGTTCATACATTAGGTTGCTACAGTGTTTACATGTTTGCAAGCAGTATGTATAATTTTTATTGTATACTTTATTCATTTCTACATTTTCCCAATTTATATTTCTAAGTTAAATGCACATGATATATTAAGAAAAATAATTTATCTTTATTATGGATTTTTTTGAAGTTCAGTATTTAGCCTGGCATATCATAGGTACTTAATAAACCTTTCGTTAAATGTATGACATTAGATGAAAGAAAATAATAATAATAATAATAACCTGTGAGTGACTCAGGATTAAAAAGCACGTTCCTCTGAGGAAAAGCTATGGAGAAGGTATAAAGGTTGAGGAAAAGAAGTTAGTAACAAAGTAATGAATTTCAGATGTACCTTGAGAAGTTAAAGGAAATTGGAATCAAGGCCCCACCCAGGGAAAGACTGGAGTTGGGTAGAACGAGTGAGTAAAGGGGAGTTCTTAAGAGGAGACGGACTCTAAGAATGGAAGGATGTGGATGTGTCTCACATCTTAAGTGGTTATAACTTTATCTTAGCACCTCAGGTAAGGTTATCCACAGGGAAGGAGAATGCTCTGTGGAAGTTTAGAATACAGGGCATAGTAACTAGTGGTCATTGGTTTGGAGCTACAATGAAGGGGGCGCTAAATTTATAAATTTTGACAAGTATATATTGGGATCACATTCACCCCCAACTCTTGTACCCCAACTCCTGCTGACCCCCTTCTTCTTTCCAACTAGGCCTCCTTCTACTTTCAGGCATGGGCAGCCTACCAGTGGCTACATCACTGAAAGAAATGTTTTCCCCTCTCCCAGAAAACGTTAAGTGTTCCTCAGGGAGTGGGAGGGACTTTGCAAGCTCGTCCCCCTTCCATGATGGAATATGGATGCACCCAGTCTTATGACATCTTGTGTGAGGAATCACAGCTGCTGTGAGTTTAGGTTCTGTCAGAAAAACAGGACTCCACAGCACTCCTCCACTCATTCTGCCCCCTCTTCGACAAGGCTCCCTGAGCCTTGAAGGAGGTGACATAAGTGCCACATTTAGGGCTAATCATTACATGTCACTTATTCTTAGCACTTTGACCAGATATGAACCTCTGCTGTAACCACTACCCACTGATAAAAGAAGTTTCTCTAAGGTGAGAGCAGCACAAATCTATGAGCACCAACAATCTTTAGAAGGGTTAGTATGACAGGCACAACCTATGAATTTGCATAAAAACAATAGCAGATTCTTCCCTAGGGCCTTCATATTCTTCATCCATGGTATTTGGACCAATTTTACAATGCCAGATATGAATTCCTTCCTGGGGAATGAACCTCAAAATCCAATGAGAATGTTATTGGTTACCACCATTAATAGATAAGCCAGCAGTGGGCACATCTTGCCTGGCAGGTTGGTAGTGTAGCATATAGGCTCCACATTTGACTAGGGCTATTGATAACTTTTCTCCCACAGAAGCCTACAAAGCTGGCTGGGATCATTTAATTACTATTATGTAATAGCAATCAAGGTACTTTTCCTTAACTGCCATGTTACTTTTTTTTTTTTTTTTTTTTTTTTGGAGAGAGACAGAGAGAGAGAGAGAGAGAGAGAGGGAGAGGAAGACAGATAGAGATGGGTGCGCCAGCAGCCTCTCAGCTGTTGCTAACAAAATCCAGATGCATGCACCCCCTTGTGGTCAAGTGCGGCATTGCACCCTTGCATCACTGCATCTGGCTAAACGTGGGACCAGGAGATTGGAACCAGCGTTCTTAGGCTTAGGAGGCAGGCGCCTTAACCGCTAAGCCATCTCTCCAGCCCGATGTTACTTTTTATAAGTGATCTAACCTCCATTTGGATGCTGGTAGTTGCACCACTACTGTGGCTGTCTGAACAATGAAAGGTGTTCAGGTTGTATGGTTACTTTGATTCTCCCTGTAAACCACCCTCCTGCCATCAGCCCAGCTCACTTCTAAGGACAAGTAGACTTCCACCATGTTTTGTATTGGTCTCTGATGGAGGAAATGGGCATATGGAGTTAAAACATGCAAGAGAAATTTAGAAAATACTTAATGGAAAACTCTTAGAAACCATTTAATGGGAAATTTTCTCTGATTTCAAATGAATTTCATCCCAGCCTCTATGTGCTTGGATGAGTCTCGGTCGTAGGTGTGAGTCCACAACCTCTTTCTTTCTCACTGTTTGCTAGGATCTCCCTGGGTCAAATACACTCACATTTTCCAGTTTCCATTCTGAGCTTTGCTGATGAGAAAGCACAACTACTTCTTGAACTTTCAACTTTTGCACACTCGCCACATGCAGCAAGTGTGAGATCTCAATCAAAGGGAATACAAGGAGTTCTGCACAGAGCTAAGAAGCACCAGGAGCCCTACAGGCCTCCTCCTGGCTCTCTGATATTGAGAATGTAGTCTACAGGCTTCGTGAGGTTAAGAAAAGCCTCCAACCAATCAATGGGAAAGCTGCTTACAATGATGCCATTGAACAGGGAGCTAATTCATTATTTGATCATGAACGTTCTGCTAGCTACTAATCTCAGCATGGTATTCAGTTACCAAATTGGCTAAGTGCCCTCAGGAAACAGCTGCTAGATCACAGTCTGTGTGTGAAGAGTTATAAAGACAGAAATCCTAGCTGTGTCAAGACTACTTTGAAGAAAATTATGATGGAAGTATTTATTAACATTTTGGTAAATAAAACACCATGTATTGTATGTCATATTTGTGAATCCAAGCTGTTTCAGGCCAGTTTTCTTTATAGTCCCACATATGCTTACCAGCTGACCCACATCTCAAAAGTCACCTGCTGGATATGACTCAGATGGTAAGAGCATTCTCCCAGTGTGGGAGTGGGAAGAATCTGTTTTCTCAAGTAATGTCAGTATGTGTGAAATTTACCATAACCAAGAAATTGTCAGCGATAGATCATAAGATAACCATTGGCTAATTTTATTTTACAGTAAGCATGGGATGAAAAGGATTGGTATATTTTCAATTGCCACAGAAAAGCATTGAAATATCAGAAAATACATTATACTATACTTAATTTTTTTTCAATTTTAAACTCAGTATCTCTGAATTTTAAACACCACAGAAATCGTAATTCACGTTATATTGGTAAAAAAAAAAATCAGCTATATGTCTAATTTGTAACAGATGAGTTTATGACAGAGGACTATTAAGTCCCATCAATGTCCCTTTCAACCAGTCACAATGTGGTGTTTATCGTCAATTTTGAGATCTGCATTAAATAATAATGTCCCCTTCTTTATTGTGTTAAATGCCATTTCCTGTAGGTTATGTAAAAAAAAAAGTTTAAAAAATGAGGATTAAATCACTTCTGCAGCCAATTTAGGCCCTATTCACATCCACCAAAGATTTTACTCTTGGAAAATTCAGATAAAAACAAGAACTTAGGCTGGAGAGATGGCTTAGCAGTTAGGTTACTTGCCTACAAAGCCTAAGGACCCAGGTTTAATTCCCCAGTACTCACATAAGCCAGATGCACAAGGTGTTGCATGTGTCTGGAGTTCATTTGCAGAGGCTAGAGGCCCTAGTGTGCCTTCTCATTCTCTCTCTCTCTCTCTCAAATAAATAAAATAAAAATATGGATTTGACTCACATAAACCTTCATGTTTGACATCACTTTGTTTGGTCATACATAGACATTGTAGTAAAGAAAAGATAGGCATAATTTCCTGCTATTCATCTAAAGACAAATCTGGCTTGATACATGGAAGCAACAATCTTTAAACAATCACTTAAGCTAAGTGCTGACTGAGAAAAATAACGGATGTTTTGTCATGACCATGGGCTGGGTTCCCTTTTTATTTTGAGCTATGCAAGTAAATCTTACTGCATTTCTATTGCTGCTGCCTGTGCAGGAGCAACACCGAGAAGATAGATAAATAGTACCTAGCCACTCCTTCTACCTCAGGTAGCTGGATTTGAGACCTGATAGACCTCACCTTACAAAGACAGGGAAATGGATGAGGGGCATGGCCATAGACATTAATCTTCCTCTCTGCTGGTCTCTTAGAACATAGCACAGGATCAAGATGATTCATCTGGGAGCATATGACACTTCACTCTTGCCATACTCAGCACACGTGAGGCCATAGTTCAGTGTTAAAGGTCTAAACCACTAGTGCATTATCTGTTTATGAGAAGACCCAGAACATTGCTCTAATTGCACAGAAAAAGGCCCAGCATAAGATAAAAATACAAGCCAAACAGAAGAATCCATTTGATGTGTCTGTGTGTGTGTAAGAGAGAAAGAGAGAGAAACCTCTTTCCCAGACACCCTCAGTCCAGAACCATAGTCTCCATCCATCAGAAAGCAGCAGTGTGGGTTGTGTTTGATGAAGGATCACTACATGCCATCATCGATGAAGCCTCCTTGCATCATATTCACTGGACAGTATTAACCCAGCTCAGCGTGATACCCTTCATTTGGCCAGGTGACAATTTCCACTGGCTTCCTAAGTATGAAAGATGTATGAAGTTCATACCTAGTGAAGATACTGGCAAATTATTCCTGACACTGTGCAATTTTTCTTGATGTGTCCAGGGAATGTGTCAGCAAGTGGGGTGCAGTCAACTGTGAAAAAAAATACTCTTCTTGCAAACAGAAAACTGAAACTTAAATGCTACCTCTCTTGCTGCCTTAACACTCATAAACATATACAGAATGGTACAGCTCGAGGCTTTCATATCTGTAGTCTGTCTCTGATAGAAAATGTAATACTCTTAGATTCTAGATTCTCGCAGTTTAGAGATATTTCTTTAAAAGCTTTCCGGCTCAACTTGAATTCTCTCCGGCTGCTCTGTTCTGACAGACAAGGCACTGGAGTGATTTTAACATCTATGTCCTATAGCTCACTCACTGAACTACATATCTGCTTTCTTCACAACCCATAGACATAGCTGTAAGCAAGTCTAACCACAGAAGAAAATTTTAATTTTTAAGCAGCTGATGAGATGGCAATCCTCCTTGGTTGCTGCCATAATCTTCCATTTACAGCTGACATGTTTATTCTTGGACATTTAAACTGTGACCCAGAAAGCCACGAAGGAAGGCTGGTTATAAATGTTCGATTTGATTGGAAATGACATTCCAAAATAAACACACCAAAGTGTAGCGGAGCCTTCTTCTAGGCATCTATTCTGCACCACACTCGGCCACACAGCCCGCAGACACACAAACGCATGCAGCATATCTGCACCATATTCCATCAGCCACACAGCCCGCAGGCACACAAATGCACACTAAACACTTAGCCACCCAGCCCACAGACACACAAACACACACAGAATATCCCCTTGCATAATTACAGTCCACTCAGGCATACACACACAGTTATGCCATGGCTGTGCAATTCAGTAAGAGCAAAGAAAGTGAACACTGCTGGAAACAGATGTCATTTTCCTAAGCAGAAGAGTGGGTAAGGAAGGCATTAAGCCTCAGCTTTCAGCATCATAAAAGGATATCTTAAAAACATGCAGAAAACATTTGCCCTGAAAGATCAGTTGGGAGGTCCCTTTTACACTTCACTCAATTCTTTGATGAGAAATAAATGAATGAGGATAATAATTATGAAGGAAGGAATCACTTTGTGAAAAGGATAGTGGACACAAAAAGAAGTATAAATTGGACTGGGCTTACTGCCCAGAAAACCAAAGAAACAAAGACAAAAGCTACAGAAAAAAAATAAAGAAAAGAGGATATTTCAAAGGCATATTTAGCAAACAAAGAAAAGAACAAGGAAAGTAGCATAGCAAGTGTGTTTAGAAAGTGGGATGACAGGCAGGATGTGAACAGAGGAAGAGTGAGGAAACGCTGAAACAAGATGCTTTTTCTCAACAGCATTCGGCACCAGGAATGGGCCTACTACAGCAAGATGGGCCGCATGCAGGGGAAACTGGGGGAGTAGTAAGGAACTGAAAAATCTTTACCCTCTAGCACTGTTTCATCACAATTTGGGGGTGCTAGGAGAACATATAGCTTTGGTCTAAGCTATTATCATTTATAACATTTAACATGTGTGCACATGCACACATATGCGTTTGTGTGCATGACACCTAAAAAACACAACAGTTGGAACTGAATGTTTACTGGTCATTTGTTAATTTTTCCCAACCATTCTGGGGTATTTCTGCTGTTCCAGCTTCTTCCCATTTCCTTTATTAAGACCATAAAACACCCACTTTCATGTTTACCAAGTCTTATGAGTCTTATCCCCCTCCAAAAGGATCAACTAAGCACGCTCTGCAAACCTTGTAGTTTGGAGTCAAATTCGGTCACAGTATCATCTCACGATGGCCATCATTCCTGAAAAAGTTAACATTGGATATAACATTTAGAAACACTGCTTAAGAACAGCCCAGTTAGGACTGGGTCAGATGGAGATGAGATGAGGAACCTGTCATCTTAGATGGTCAGATAGACAGTTCAGACTTAGACTATAAAACAAGTTTGAAACCAATTTAAGCAAGAATAGCCTTCACTGTGTCTAAGGGGATCACTCTGAAATAAGGGTGTTCCACAACATCTCTATTCATTTCATCACTTCCTGGAAATCATCTTCTTTTGGATGTAGTGTTTCCTTTTTGTCACATTTCTCCAACTTGCCTTCATTTTTTTTTTTTTTTTTTACTTAAATGAAAGAGTACACATTACCCTATATCTAAACAGGGTTTTCCCCATGAAAAGTAAGTAAACATAATAATATAAGAAGAGAAATTGACAAATATACAATATGGTCTACATGGTTGTGGGCCTGGGATGAGCTTGTAGAACACTAAATTCCTATATTCAAGGAGGATTTTGAGTAATAGTATACAGAAAGAATCATAAAAAGCATGCTTTTCAATGATGAAGGAATTTTTGTCTGTCTGAAGTCAAATACTACTTTCCTCTACCTTTCAGCATGAGCCGGACTGCCAGAGAACTGTGACTCAGAATGGGCCCATAGCGAGTCCAGCCTTTGATGGATCTGAGATTTTATTCTAGCTGTAAGCTGACAACCTGTCACAGTCACAGTGGTGCCCCAGAAGATAGATTCCTTGGTTAAAGACAATGAATGCTATTGTTCGCAGCAAGAGCAGTAGCCAACATGTCACGTGTACGAATTCCTTAAGCACTAAGTCCCACTTGGAGCACCCTGCGGGGCATGATGAGAGGAACGTGGAGTTTGGGTGCTCACAGTTTTTATTGTCAGCAGAAGCAAAGCTGAATTTTGTGAAGAGTGATCACATACCATCCCTTCAGTGCATTTGTGCTGGAACAAAAGCTTGAGCAATGGCCTGGGTAAGGAGCAGCCTGGGACTGACACTGCTGAGGTGTGCGGCAAGATGGGCATGAGAGTCCCACAAAGGACAATCTCCCGTCAAGCGCCATCAAGACAAAGGAACACTGAGTGTGTGTGGTGGTGGGGGGGTGGGGGGCATTTGTGGCAAATGTCTTGAAGAATCCAAAGGCATGTTAGAAATAAAGTGAGTGGTTTTGATTGTAGTTTAAATGAGTTAGGAAGAATTTCCTGAGTGTTCACTCAACTCTCTAAAACAAGAAAGAGAATAATTTCATTTTAGCTCAAACCTCTGCTGTAAACAAAATATTTGCTACGTTTTGGTCAAGTTAATTTCCCTGTGCTTAAACTACTCATTTATGAAAGCAAGTGATAGTGGAAACTGACTATTGGGTCACTGTGGGGTGCAAAACAATGAAAGAAAATAGGTAATACTCAATAAAAAAAAACATACAGTTATTGTAAGAACCAACTCTTTTTAACAAGGTCAGATTATAAGATAAGATATAATATATAATATAAGAATCCATTTCAGTTAGTATAGTGTATATAAGTATATTTAAATTTCAATAGCATATGCAACATTTTTCACATGGTAATGGTCAATTATTGTATTCCAGTATATTCAGTATAAAAATAAAATAGTGAAAGACCCATCCATGAGTTTGGTAAGGTGCAATTCTTTGACCACACTGAACATTAATTTATGCATCTCTGCCTGAAAAAATATCACAGAAATGTGTAACACTCATAGAAATTACCCTTGGGGTATTCTTTATTACAAACAAATACAGAGCTTACTATTCAACAAAGAACTGTGTTCACGGGATTAAAACTCAAATAGCCTTGGTTTTCATTTCCAGAGAGATGAGTAGAAGTACTTTTTCTCATTCCACCTGCTAACTGCAATATCTCTGGCTATCATAAATGAAACAGACTGTGTCTAGGTACTGCAAGACCCAAGGAACAACATGAAAGTTCCTGGCAGTGAGTTCAATTTCAGTTATATTTCTGTTTCTGTTTGCTTCCTATAGCTCACATTTGGAGTTCAAGAAGTTGGCAATATCCAGATGTTAACAAAAGCATAAAATTAATCCCTCATCAAAATGACAGTTCTCCTTAAAAAAATGACTGGGGCTGGAGAGATAACTTAGTCAGTAAAGTGCTATGCAATTATGAGGCTCGAGATCATGATATGCACCTGTAACTGCAGCATTGAGGAAGTAGAGACAGGAGGAGATCCATCCAGGGCTTCTGCCAGCTAGTCTAGCTCAATCAGTGAGTTCCAGATTTAGAGAGACCTAGTCTTTAATGCACTATCTCAAAAAAATATGGTGGCCAGCTGGAAAGATGGCTCATCACTTAAGTGTGCATCCTGCATAAGCATCAGGATCTGAGGAGTACTGAAGATGCCCAAGTGCAAGTCTCCAGAACACAGAGTAAACAGCTGGGTATGCCCATGTGTTCCTGTAACTCCAGCACCATAGGGGAGCAGAGACCCAGGAATCTCCAGAATCGGTAAGAGCCTCTCGCTCAAAGAATCATGGGTGGAAGAGCAATGGAGTGGGACAACTAAAGTTCTGTTCTGGCGAGTGCTGACAGGTACACCATGCCACAGGTGAGTGCATAGGACATTGTAAGGGCACATACATGTGAATACACTACACACACACACACACACACACAAGCAAAAAGCAAAAAATAAGGCACAGTGATGAAGGAAGACAGTTGACATCGAACCTCTGATCTCCACACAAACACATGCAAAAGTACACACATATATGCATACACATACATACATGTACACATACATGTAACACACACAAACATGACAGTTTTCTTAAATTTAAAACCAGAAGTGATAACAAAACAAAACAAAAAAACTTTAGATACTAGCGACTCTATCCAAAGAAGAGACCCATATTCTTTCTATGCCAGAAAGGAAGGAACGAGCCTGCATGTCCACTTCCTGTGTGGTGGATACACTCAACCCTCCCATTATTAGGTGATGACAGAGAAGGCAGAGACCTGGAAATTTCTCCCATGCCAGGTGATAATGAGGCATTTCCCCACAGTATCAATGAAGACCCTGTAGAGAAGCTGGGCATCCTCCCCAGCCCAGGATCCATCAGGCATCCTTCTTCCTGCCTTGGGGGAGTCAAGGTGATCTGATAAAGGTTCTTTTTTATCTGATGAGGGATCATGTGACCACTCTCCATGTCAGTGGAGGCCATGTTGGCACCTTAAGGGGCCCTCCCACTGCTCCCTTCCAGGGGAATAAACAGCATTCCCTGGGGAGCAACACTCCCAGGAGTGAGTGCTCTCTCTACCTTGGTGATCAATGGAGGGTAAGAGCTGGATTTGTATCCCTGTATGGCAAGAAAAAAGAAAAAGAAATGATTAAGACTTATTTGGCAAAATATATAAACCTATATATTCAAGAGAACTCCAAAGAGGATAAAACCAAAGAAGTCCACCCTGAACATAGCACTGTCAAGATTCTGAAAAGTGAATACAAAGAGGAATAATTTTAAAAATCAAGAAGCAATCATGCATTATCCACAGGGAAAAAATTAATAATGCCAGCAGGTTCCTTCTCACCAGAAAGCACGGGTCAGAAAAGTACTGAAAGCATTGTCAGCGGATAAATCTATATACGGTGAAAATATCCTTCAGATTCAAAGGAAACCAGCACATTTCAGATGAAGAAAATGTAATAGGATTTGCCATCAGCAGATCTACCAATAAAAAAGTAATTGCTGAAAGAATATCTCTAAACAACAAAAATTGATGAAAAAAGTGAAAAATTGAAAATAAAGTAAAAATAAGAAAAATATAAATAATAAACAAATATCATATCCTAAAATATGTTCAAGAGATTCACAGGAAGGCCAAGGAAAAAAACAAACAGATATGCTCAAAACAGAAGGAACATACAGAAAACAAAATTAAAATACCAGATTTGAGCCCTAATGTATCAACAAACATATTAAATATAAATAATCCCAATACATTAATTCAATGACAAACATTAGTAAAGTGGATTTGAAACCATATTTTTCCATGAGAAACTGAATTCAAATATAGTTGTAAGAATAGGCTAAGAGAAAAAAATGCACTATGTAACTATTAATTAAAAAATTAGGGATGGCTATACTAGTATCAAATAGATTATAAGGGAAGGAAAACTGCTTCAGAAAAGAACATTATATAATAAATGATCAGTCCACCAAAAGATGGTGATCCTAACTGTGCCAGCATAGGCTGTGAAATATGTGACGTGGAAGCTGACCTAACTGAAAGGAGAGAATGACAAGCTCACAATTAAAGTTTGAGACTTCACTATCCCTCTATAAGCAAGTGATGAAACAAGTAGAGGAAAATCAAACATGGTTGTAAGGGCTCAAAAACACATATCAAGCAGCCTTTGTACACCCTTCCATAGGACACAGCCAAGGTGAGTACAGAGAAAGTAGATTTGTTAAATAGATTACCACCATTAACAAAAAGCCAGGGCCTGGGAGGATGGCACAATGGATAAAGTACTTGCCATGCAAACATGAAGACCTGAGTTCACATCCCCAGCACATATTCAAAATGCCAGGTGAGTTGACATGCCCCGCAACTCCAGCATTGGGGAGACAGGGATAGGAGGATCCTTGAGGCTTGCTGATGAGGTCCTGGTACAATGAGAGAGCCTATCTCAAAAGTTACATGTACAGGGATTAAGGCATCTATAGTTCTGTATTCCACATGCATGTGTAGACATGTGATTGTACATCCACATACTTATGTGTACCCACACACATATGAACACACACACACACACACATCACATATACACATGCAATACATAAATAAATAAGAATGAAGAGAAACCACACTCTTCACTGGAACAACAGGAAAGACACACGCTGAGGATAAATCTCTATCCATTGAAATCTCCAGCTTATAACAATATAAATTCATTTGAACGGGAGAGCATGAACTGAAAATGTCACCATAGGGGCTCCCTGCTCAAAATGATCACCCAAGGAAGTGTCTCCCAGGTCCAGCCTCAAAGGCACAGCAAGAATCCTGCAGCTGTAGTCCAAGGGAACCACATATATAACTTGAATTGGCAGTAGACCTTAGCAGCAGCATTCATATGGTACAGTTTTTGCATACATGTAAGACTTATGAGTTATGGGATTGTGGAGGCTCGCACCAAGGTATCAGAAACTCCCTGAGATCAGGCAATATGGGTCAGGGTCAGATCTCTGCAAGGAGGCCTTGAGAAGCTATGGAGGTAAAACGTAGCTTTCAGTGAAGACTCAAGGATGGTGGAGAAGCCAGGACCCTAGGATGCCTAGAAAGCTGCAGAATGTGTGGAGATGGCCAAAGAGAGGCTGTGTGTGCTTCAGGTGGCCAAAGTGGAAAGGGGTGGGGCTTGCCAAGATCACTGAAATCCAGATGATTCTACAAAGAACTCTAGATGCCAAACTTGGAGCTGCAGGATTTGTAGTTTTCCCTACCAGGTTTTTGACCAAATTTTCTCTCATTACACCCCCTTTTCCTTCCATTGAAGATGTGACTGTTTACTCTGTGCCATTGGATGTTGGAAAAATGAAATTTAATTTTTGACTTTCAAGGGTGCAAAGTTAAGAGATTTCCTTCACTCTCAGAAATTACATTAGCTTTGACCTTTTGAATGGTGTTAGAACTCTGAAGGTTGGGGTACTCTTACACATGAACTAAATGTGCAATTTGTAGTACAATGTGCCATAATCTGTTGCACAAAGGCTGCAATAGTGTGGCTTAAAAGTCATGTTTGGGGATGTCAAGTTGAGAAGGGGTAAGCTTGTGATAGTTAATCTTCTTCACTGTCAACTTGACTGGATTTGGAATGACCTAGGAAGTATACTTCTGGGCATGTCTTTGCGGGGGATTTTCAGAGAGGTTTACCTGAAGAGAAGCACACTGTGGGCTGAGGTCATAGACTGATTACAAATGGATAAAAGAGCCGGGCGTGGTGGAGCACACCTTTAATCCCAGCACTCGGGAGGGAGAGGTAGGAGGATTGCCAAGAGTTCGAGGCCACCCTGAGACTACATAGTGAATTCCAGGACAGCCTGAGCCAGAGTGAGACCCTATCTCAAAAAAAAAAAAAAAAAAAAAAAAAAAAAAAAAGGTTACAAGAGGAAGCCAGCTGAGTGCCAGCATTCATCTCTCTCTGTTTCCTGATCATAGACATAATGTGACCAACTACCATCTCTACCACAATGCAATTCCTTCCTTAAATGGGTCTTTTTAGGTATTTTTGTCACAGCAATGAGATAGATAAATACCAAAATGAATAAAAAGAAAACTACAACAAAATTGTGTGACATAGCTGAAGCAGTGCTTAGCAGCGAACACTTAAATGTTTATGTTTCCAGGCATGGTGGTACATGCCTTCAAACCTTAAGCACCTACAAGGCAGAGAGGTAGAAGGATCATGGTGAGTTTGAGGACAGCCTGAGACTACAGAGTGATTTCCAGATTAGCCTTGCCTAGAATGAAACCATAACTTCAAAACAAACAAACAAACAACAACAACAAAAAAAAAAGTTTATGTTAGTAAGGAGAAAAAATTCAAACAAATCATCTCAGTTCCAACTTTAAGGACCTAGAATGAGAAAGAGGAAATAAGCCAGCAGTAATCAGACCACAGAATATAACCAGATAAGCAAAAAAATGTGTGAGAGATCAGCTGTAAGTTGACACAGTTGCTACAGGTAATGTGTGTCCAGTGGCTGTACATGGTGCAATCTATCATGATCTTCCTCCTGCCTCAGCAAGACTAAAGACTGAAGGCAAAAAGGTCATGGTGTGTGTTTCTTTAAACAATGTTTTCATATGAACTGGGATCTTTTATTCTTCATACATGGCCAAAAAAATCCATCTACTCTCATGTGGGACAATGTGACATGGAAACGTATTTATTCCTTTTGTAGACCTGTGAAGTGCATGCATCTTCTCCCAGAGGATTCATGAAGGAGTAACACATCAAACAAACCAGGAAGATCAATTTACCCCTTCTGCTCTAGTTCGGATTGCAAATGTCCTTCAAAGGCCTATGTGTTGTAAGCGTGGTCCCCAGCCAGTGGCACCATTAAGAAGTGGTAGAACCTTTACGAAGCAGGACCTTAGTACAAGGAAATGGCATCATCCTGTCTGTCACTCAGGGTGTGTCATTTAAAGAGACACTGGAATTCCAGGCCCTGGGGACATGCTCTTTATGTTTGCCAGCA
This sequence comes from Orientallactaga sibirica, assembly GCA_036365145.1. Lineage (NCBI taxonomy): Eukaryota > Metazoa > Chordata > Mammalia > Rodentia > Dipodidae > Orientallactaga > Orientallactaga sibirica. The sequence goes on along the minus strand of JAEOAD010000020.1, from coordinate 34,919,860 downwards.
GCTATGCTCTTTCACCCTGCACTATCTCCAGGTGACCCAAGCCAAAGGACCATGCAACCAGAGGTTGACAACTCTGAAACAGTGAGCCCAAATAAACACATTCTCCTTGTACGTTGCTCATCTCAGGAATTTTGTCATCACAAATGGGAATTTTCTGGACACATGGAGCATTCTAGAAGAATGCTACAGTGACGATTTCATGAAGTAGACATGTGCTTTCCATTCCTAAAGTTTATCAGAGGTGCTTGGTTTTCTGAATGAAAGAATTCTAAGAAAGATGGTCATATTTGGCAGCAATGCAATTTTGTAAATTTTCAACAAGAGGAACATCCCTCTCATGCCAGCCAATTTTCCCATTCAACCTTGGTTGCTAAGCTCTCTTATTAAAATGTTCATTCTGATTGGCCTTGATATCCATGACCTTGCAGTGCCTAGCAATACCTTCACAAGACCCTCATAATAGAAGAAAAAGATGATGACATCAAATTAAAAGAGAGGGAAAAAAAGATAGGTAATATAAAAGAGAAAGTGACTATAGAGAGCAGAGGGAAAGAAAGAGAGAGAGAAGCAGGAAAAGATTAAGGTTGGTCTTCATGATGTTCTCTCCAGTTTCCTGTGGTTCAGGTATTCCCTCTGCGGGCCTGCTGAAGGTTCAATGTTTTAGCCTGTTGTTCAGAATAAAGGGTTTTATAGTATCATTTCCTTTTGGGTACATATTTGTAACCCCCCACCCTTGTCCTCCCTCCCACCCTCTCATTCCTTCCCACCCTTACCCTCCCTCCATCCCACCCTCCCTATTATCTGGTCGTCTGAGTGTTTATTAGGTTTGGCAGCATCTCAGTTCCCTCACCTTCCTAGGTGCTGACTTACAACTCCCAGTGCCAGCACGGGTCAACTTCCACAATGAGCTATTGATCTGAGACACCTACAAGGTTTCCCAAAAAAGACAGATTTCTGTCAGAGTTCTTGATGACCCACCAAGGTTAATGGTAAGACCCTACTGTCGAAGACAGCATATGTGTGTGAGATCAAACATGGAGAGACCTGGCCAGAATCTGGAAGAGGGTCAGTCCCCAGACAGTTAACTAGTCTAGTGCCAGGGGGTGCTACATGAGCAACTGGGGGATAATGGCCGACATCTATCCAAACAACTTGCAGTATAAGATATCCAGCAGGAAACAACCTGATGTAATGCTCAAACAAGTGCAGTAGTGGCACACAGCCATGGTGGGTAACCAACTGCTCTTGATTTGACTAATAGATCCACTCAGTGGAATGCAATTCATTGCTGGAACTGGGAAATAAGTCAAAACCATGTACAAGAAATGAGCTCAGTCTCCAAGATTAAGATACCACCAAATGTGGGCTAGAAGAGAGCCTACGCATATAAAATTCCCTCCAAAATATCTATGGCCATCCCTTCTATGTAGAACTAACTTCTCTCTCCGTTGGAGAATTTGCTTATCTTTTTTAGGTGGACAACAAGCCTGAAGGGAGCTAATCACACCTCACCAGGGCTCCAGCTGAAACCATAGAGTAATGCAGGGGACAGGCAAGAATACAGCATTCCTGGGGATCACGGCACCAGAAAAAGGCTGAAGGAGATAAACACAGAGAACATCCAACTCCAACTAAGCCAGATATCCAGAGTCACAGAGGCTCCCAAAACCTTATCACCAAAGTAGAACTAAAATGACCCCAATGTGGCTCAGGGAAATTCACAGAAGAGGGGGCGGAAAGAATGTTAGAGCCACAAGTTGGGGCACTATGCACAGAGACTTGGCCTACTCCCCAGAACTCTTGACCACCCCCACAATGCATGACCCACATTCCCCATTGATGAGGATCCCTTTGGAAGAGGGAGGACAGGGAGGAGGAAAAGGGAGCCAACACTATGAATGTAAAATCAGAATAATATAAATTAAAAAAAAGTAAAAGAGAGACTAATGGGGAGAGGGAGGGGAGATGACGGAGAATGGAGTTCTAAAGGGGAATGGGGGGAGGGGAGGGAAATATCATGGGTTTCTTGTATGTAAGTATAGAAGTTGTCAATAAAAAACTTTAAACAATAAATAAAATGTTCATTCTGATGGCAGCAAATAGAGTAACAGAGACTTTCAGTTTTGTTCTGTCCATGCCTAAGTATTTCATAGGCATTAATTTCACTGTTTAGCCATACCACTGCACTCTTTAAATGGTTCCCAAACTGATAAAACTAAAGAGATCATTGCACACGTAGCTGGTAGAAAAAGGAGTATTGCATGATCACTCTTTATATATTCTAGCCAAAGCAAAGTTCCCCAAGTCAAATCATAACTTATTAAGGGTATGATTTAGATTTGTAACTTTTAATGTCATATAAAATGTCATTTAAGTAAAGGTTGACCTGCTACATATACTAGAAGTATGCACAAATGGAGCTATAATCTAAATAAAGCAAAATTAACTTATCTTTCTAGATAGTATGGTTAATGTTGACTGCTTTTAAGATCTCATATGCTCTATAAAGACATGAATACATACAGACTACCACCAGAGAAAATTTCTATGATGCAGTACAGAAAAAATAAATAAAACAGGCATTGTACAGCACAGACCTGGGCTAACCTAATCTATTTATTTTGAAAAATATGTAACACGTTACAACAGGAGTTTCTCATCTCTTGGACACACACTGCTGGTGTGAATTAACTACACTCAGTAAACTAACTGTTCTCATGATTGCCTTCTGAATAAGACATGTTCTTCCTATGAGAACGAAAATCAGGACAAGGCTGGGAGCAGTCAGGTAAACTGTGTACAGGTAGACAGGTTGTGCGACCTTGAATCTCAAATATCTGATTCACATTCCTTTCATGAGCCATACCGCTCTCTGCTTTGCTATAGTTTTATTTCTCAGCTCAAATGTGTTATACCCATAAAACTCCCTTCAAGTGCCTGGCACGAAGAGCTGCCCACGACTAGTAATGTTATCATGGTGCTAATGGGATCCACATCGTTTGTATATATAATATTTTGAATGCTTTCTCAAATGAGCTAATGTGCAAACCCATCAAGGGATAATAGTTTCTGTACACCCTAGCTAATATAAGTGGTCATCTCATTCAGGTAATTTATCATCTGCCTTGATAATATCGGTACCATTTTCATGTTAATCTGGATCTATTTCCACTTTCCCTTTTTATTCTAGGTTGTTTTTTTTTAATGTAGCTCTTATCTTACTCATCACATTCCAGTTCAATAGAGAGACATCTTTCTCTCCCATTAGGCATTCAGAGTCCTAGAGGCAGTTAGGATGTTTTATTCCCTCTTCCCTCCCCAAAGCTGTGTGTAGTATTACTCAGACATGACCCAAGGAAGATGCAAAAAATGAATGGATGACTATTTTAGTAGAAAGTCCAACAAAATCATTGGCGTTTGAGGAAAAATAAAGATTTCTACTACAGTTACTTTTTCCTAATGCAAAGAAGATAAATTAAGAAAATATGTGAAGGTAAGAAAGCAGCTATGTATAGGATTGGATAGACTTCGTCTTACCCATGGCTCGGCATAGAAAGGTAAGCGTCTATCATGAGAAAGGAAACAACACAGTGAGAAAGAAACCCAGTGCTTCCACATATACAGCATAAAACCCAGACCCTCACGTGTCCCAACATGTTCCAATGAAACTGGTGAAAGCTAAGCCATTGACATGACTCTGACCTGCAAAGTTTAAGTCCCTGAACCCTTACCTCAATAGATGGTGTAAAATGACCAAGGCCAAGAAGCTGAGCCAACAATGGAGAGTAGCCAACCCATGGAACCATGCCTAAGCCACCCGTGTCTCCAAGTACTCTTATGGAATTCAGTCTCATATTACCTTTATCATGGAGTTAGACGCATACCTTTATTAACAAGTGTAAGGCTACAATTCAAAGGTTAGACACAAATGTAAGAAATAAAAACCAGGTGCCAATCACAGGAGTTTGCTTTTTGTGAGTGGAACTGTTTCAAATTGACAGTGAATTCTAAATTCAAAAGTCCGTGATTTGAAAGATATTTTTTGATTATAGGTTCTAGTATGACATAATAAAAAGAATGAAATTCCTGCATGGCAGAGGCCTCTGGTTGCATTTCTTGGCATACGCTATACAGAGAGTTTGTCAGATCAGGAGTGGAGATTAAGAATTCCACACTATAGAATAAGGTGTGCCCTTCATCTCTACACCCTGGGGAACCAAAAATTACCTATGCGAAGAGAAGCCAACATTTTATGGCCCCTACATGCAAACAGGTTCAGCTCCAACTCAGGCTGTCAGTAAGTTAAAAAAAAAAAAAACTGTACACATGGTGTCACAAAACCTTTGTGCATCAACGATGTTATAATTTTAGTTATTAGTTATCTCTATTATCCATTTTTGTCACACATATAATGAATAGACCACATAGCTAAGTCCCTAAATATCTTCTTTAAAGTCATTTTCATGAGTTCTTTTATGTTTGTTTTGCTCAGGGTGGAGTCCAGCACCTTGTGAATGCTAGGTATGTCACTAAAGTGCTTTTTTAGGCCTATAAGTTTGCTTTTGACCAACAAATAATAATTGTACATGTTTTTAGAGTATGGTGTTGGCCTCGGGGGGAATGGCTCAGCAGATAAGGGTGCTTGCTTGCAATGCCTGTCATCCTGGGTTTGACTCCCCATTTCTCACATAAAGTCAGGTGCACAATGTGGCACATGATTCTGGAGTTCAGTTTCAGTGACAAGAGGCCCTGGCACACCCATACTGTCTATCTGTCTGTTTGTCTCTCTTTCTCTCTCTCTCTCTCTCTCACTCCTCCTCTATGGGATAAATAAATAAAAATATTTTCAAAAGTCAGAGTATAGTATAATGCATACATACGTATTGGTTAGAGATAAAATCAGGGCAAACATTTAAAACTGTCTTTCTGTAGCAGTCAGCCTCATATTGATGTGATGAACTTCCAGACCAGAAACAGTTTATGGGAGGAGGAAGAGATTTATTGAAGCTTACAGATAGAGGGGAAGTTCCATAATGGCAGAAGAACTTGGCCCCCTTTCATAGGACCAAGCAGAGATAGAAAAGCCAAAAGCAAAACCACCGCCAGTACAGCAAGCACACTTCTGGAACTCCAGGCAAAGCTCCAGCACTTTGCATATCTTTAGATTGGAATTCTGGGTACTTAGGGCTGGACCCTAGGATCCACCCAGTGGTACCTCCTCCAGCCAGGTAGCTGGAAATCCAAGAAGCTTTAATAAAACTCCTGAATCAATTGGGGTACACCCATTCAAACTACCACAATATTCATCACTTCTAACATGCATCATTTAGTTGAAGGGAAAACACTTAAAACTATCTTTTCTTGCTATTTTGAAATATACAATATGTTATAATATTACCCTACTTTCTACAGAATGGGAGAACACAATTGCCAACTATGCAATATATAAGCGACTTAAACAATTAAGAGCAAAAACATTAATAATCTGATTTTTAAGATGAGCCAAAGATCTGAATATACAATGCTCAAAATAAGATGAACAAATGGCCAAAAAAAAAGTGTTTTATAATGGTCAAAATGACTATTTAGTCAGCTTAACAATACCACAATGTATTATCTGAGGAAATTACTTGTGGCTCTGGAGCTACAGTCCAAGGCATGGTGGCCCAATGCTTTGGGCCTTTGGCCAGGCACCACATCATACCCTGAGCATGTGGTAAGACCTAACACTTTCACTGTCCACCAGGAATCCAAAGAGGCAGAGGACAGTATAGTCCCTCAGTCCCTTTCCAGGACATTCTTCCATTCACCTCCCCCCAGGTGGAACCTCCTAGAAGTTCATGAGACACTTTCAAAAGCACTACTCTGGGAACCAGTCCCTTCACACCTGGAACTTGGAAGATGCTGCAGTGACATTCTTGTTGCTGGAACACCCAACCAGAAACAGCTAATTCCAGGAATTTTATTTATTTTGGTTTATAGTCTTGAGAGGAAGCTCCATGATGGCAGGGGAGAGATGGAAGAGCCGAGGCTGGACATGACCTGCTTGCCACAGTAGGTGGCAAACAGCAGCAGGAGAGTGAGCCTAACTCTAGCAAGGGGGATCTGGCTATAACACTACTAAGCCCACCCCCCACCCCTTAAATAACACACCTCCTCCAGCAAGACTCTACCTCCCAAATTGCCATCAGCTGGGGATCAAGCCTTCAAAACACGTGAGTTTATGGGAAGGGACATCTGGTTCTACCCCCTACACACAGAGGAAGGAAAACTCTACAGTAAATCACAAATCATCAAGGAAATGAAAAGTTCCTCAAGTTTTCTGTTTGCTTTATTTTACTTTTTTTTTTCTTTTTTCTTTTTTTTTTTTTTTTGAGGCAGGATCCTCAATGTATGTATTTTGTACTAATTGACCTGAAATTCACTATGTAGACCAGCTAGGCTTCAGCTTGCTGCGAATCTCCTGCCTCAGTTTCTTGAATGTTAAGATTACATATATGTGCCACCATAGCCAGCCAAATCCCTCAAGCTTAAAAAAAAATGTTTTTTTCTTTATTCTTCCAACTCTGATCTCCTTTGTTTAAGTCCCATCATTTCATCCTCTCAGATAGTCCATAAGTTTCTAGTCTTTCCTTCCTGAACGTACTCCTTGCTTATCAATTTCCCTATAATTCTGAGCTCTGTCAGTCTTCTGTCTGTATCTTTTATTTCTTTTGTTTCTTGCCTATCTGGTCTCAAACTTGCAATGATTCTTCTGACTCAGAAGATGACAGGCAGTCACCACCATGCCCAGCCTTACATGTGTGTCTGTCCTTGCCCTGCATTTTTCAAGATGTGGCTCTGTCTGCAGTGCCTTTCCCACACTGGCCTGCTTGGGAAATATAAGTCATTTTTTAGGCTCAATTCAAAGCACTGGTTCCTTGACTAGACCCCATCTGCCTTGCATCTCTGACTTCCTTGTGTACTTATATATTATCTGTAAAGCCTTACTTCATTCATGTTAATATTTATTAGCATGTATGCTGAACTGTAAGCTACATGTTGGTAGCAACTGTCTCACTCATCTATCTTTATGAATATGTGAGATATACAAAACTCATTTGCTGAAAGAATAGATGATCCATCCATGAATTACATTTAAACCTCTAAATCTAGTTCCACAATGCCTTGTAACTGTCAATCTTAATTGTTAACTGGATTGGATCTAGACTAATCTAGGATCAGAATCTCTGGGCATGTCTTCATGGAAGTTTCCAGATTAGGCTAACTTACCCATGATGGCACTATCTCTCATTGTGTGTGGTGGGGGGGGGGCAGTCTTGGACTGAATAGAAAGTATAAAGTGGGCTGGGGAGATGGCTTAGCAGTTAAAGTGCTTGCCTGCAAAGCCTAAGGACTCAGGTTCAATTCCCTCATATCCATGAAAAACCAGATGTACAAGGTGACACATGCATCTGGAGCTTATTTGCAGTGGCTAGAGGCACTAGAGTGTCCATTCTCATCTCTCTCTCTCTCTCTCTGTGTCATTCTCTCACATAAATAAATAAATACATAATTAAATAAATAAATAAATAAATAAATAAATAAATAAATTTTTTAAAAAAAAAAAAAGCAGAAAGCAAGTTGACACAGGTATTCATTTGTTTCGCTTCCTGACTGGAGATTAAATGTGGCCAGCCACCTCCTCGTGCTTCTGTTGCCATGCCTTCTCCCCTATGATGGACTGTATCCCCTCAACTGTAAGTCAAAATAAACCCTTTCTTCCTTAAATTGCTTTAGTCAGACACTTTGTCATAGCTATGAGAAAAGTAATATAGACTTTTTTCTCAACAGATCTTAAGAATGTAGGAAATCTGATGTCATTTAGGAATGCTTACTAAAGTGCCACATTCTGTTAAAACCTTACTGTTGATACCAGTACTGAGTTTTGATGATACTGTTAGTGTCAGAGATTCCTTTTCATGAAGGGTGGTCCTTAAGCAGCAAGGCCAATAATGATCAGGAGTTCTATTTACCCACAGCATGTGGGAAATCACAGGGACTCAGAGTTTCTCCAGGTCAGCAGAAACCACCAACCAACTATTTAGAAAGCTACAGAGAGCTCCTTGCTCCCCAGGCCAGTAAAAACTAAAGGAGAGGCAAAGCAGTGTAGATCTTTGTTGAACCTTAAGGTCTGAGCAGCATTCTGCAACATCCTGGGGAATGGCTCTCAAGGTGTGGACCTAGCATGCAATCCAAGCAACCTGCCTTTTGTACTGATGGTATGAGTTGAATAATCTGTGATGGGACTTCTGGCTCTTTGATACAAATCAAGGCATTATGCCTGAGGAATTGTGGTGCTTCCAGGACAACCTGTCCACAAAGAGAGGGGAGGAAAGTCTTTACCAGTTCCTAGGAAGATTAGAGAGACTTCCATGCCTTCAAGAGGTTAGGAAAAATGTAGAAGTTCAAAGCGCAGACAGCATGTCATGAATAATACTTACACTCTCTCCACAGGGCAGGAAGAAGAATATAAGACGAAAAGATAAAGAAAACTATAGCACAGGGATGCGGCACTGAAAAATTCCTCTTGTAGAGACACTTTCCAAGTGCCCTCTGCACATCAGAAAACAATGCCTGCTTTGACTGAGCTCAGATAAAATTTGCACACCCCCAAAAGAAATGAAACACCACGAAAAAAGAAAAACAATAGGGGCTAGAGAGATGGCTCAGTGATTAAAGTCTCTTGCTTGAAAGGCCAAAGTCTGATGGCCCAGGTTCAGTTCCCTAATACACATGTAAAGCTAGATGTACAAAGTGGCCCATGCATGTGGAGTTCATTTGCAGTGGCTGGAGGCCCTGGCACACCCATTCTCTCCCCCCACCCCTCTTTCTCTCTCTCTCTCTCTGTCATTCTGTCTCTGCTTGCAAATAAAGAAATAAAAATATTTTTAAAAAATAAAAAGCAATTACAGAACAAATATCCCAAGAAATTGAGATTAAAAATAATCTAACAAGAGTTTATCAATTAAAGTAATTTAATATGATTTAAGGGTATGTTTCTATAAGAATATTGATCCCAGTAGAAAATGTTTGGATTTGAGAAGCAAAAATGAGCATGGTAATAATAGTTTAAAAAGAGACAAAATAGCCGGGCGTGGTGGCGCACGCCTTTAATCCCAGCACTTGGGAGGCAGAGGTAGGAGGACCGCCAAGAGTTCAAGGCCACCCTGAGATTACATAGTGACTTCCAGGTCAGCCTGGGCTAGAGTGAGACCCTACCTTGGAAAACAAAAAAAAAAAAAAAGAGACAAAATAAATTACCATAATTAATTTTTAAATGTACCAATATGGCATTTTTTTGTGGTTGTGAAAATTGAAACTAACTGCAGGAAGTCAGGTCCCAATCAGGGGATGTCAAAGACCAGGCAGTGCCAAGCCTGCTCTGCTCCAGTCCACACCTGCCCAGAGGCTGCTTTGTCTGAAACAGTTGGTGGATGAAGGCAGGCTGAAGGTGTCACATTTCCAAGTTCCTGTCACTGAAGAAAACAATAGAGATGTATCTTACCCTCCAAGTAATTAAATTAAGAGCTCTTTAAAAAGAAAGGGGGGTAGTAGATTAAATGATGGCACTCAATATTAAGATTTTCAGTTACGTGTACATTGAATTGCTGAAATAAAGTAGTAATATAATGGAAAGGGAAGAGTTTTAGCAATATAGACAAAAAGAGGAATAGCACTACAATTGCCTCAATAGAATACATTGAGAAATAAGATGCAAATCAAAGACTAAACAGCATTTAAAGGTAAACAGAAGATGGATAGATTGGTAGATGGACAGACAGACAGGTAGGGAGATATATGTGATGAGTAGGATAGATAGATGGATAAATAGGTGATTAGTTATGTAGATAAGTAGGCAGATGATAGACTGATCTACTAACAATCATAAAGTGATGCAGTCTAAAGCCAAATATAATTACAAGTAAATATAAAAAGTTCTAATTTTGAGATACCTGATTAAATAACTGGCCTACATGTCTTCAAGCATAAAATAATAACAGGCAACAATCAGCTGGGATAATATTTTAGATTAGGGAAGTTAAGAAACTTGACAATTAAATTCAGTTCATGGCCTTGGGCTACACTGTGTATTAGGAAAAGCTGTAAGAAAATATACTCGTGAGGCAAATGATATCGAAAATAAAATAAGAATATAAACTGGTAAGAAAACAATAATGTGGAAATGTCAATTTTCCCGAATTGGATAATATAGTTGTTCTGAAAAAGAAAGCATCTTTCACATTGGTAGATGTCGAGAGAGATGCTGAGTGTGACTAATGCACAAACCGACAATGAACGTGACCAATTTGTAAAAACTAGTGAATCTGGATTAAGCATCTATAGGACTTGACTGTAAGCTTCAAGTAACTTAAAATTATCAACAAAAGGCTGTAAAGTATCAAGAAGGTTTGAAATAGATTTTGTGATGATCTTAAAGCTTGGGTTTCCAGCATATATTAAGTTCGTATGAGCATGCATTCATGGGTGAGGCTAGCACTTTCTTCTGCACAATGATTATTTCTTTAAACGGAGGGAGAATGCAGAGAAAGAAGGAACGAGAGAGGTAAAAGAAAGATCAATCTTTCATTTATCTTAATGAAATCTTAATCTTAAACTTCCAGCCTCCAGAGATCCTTAAAAAGTGACTATAAATTTCACTGACATGAACATCCCTCAAATATATTTTGTAAAATAAAAATGGGTGCATAGAGCCATATATTGTCCAATTCTCTCTGAATCAATAGTTTTTTAAAGTGCATATGCCAAAAGGTATGTTTCCCCATCATCATGTGTGACAGTGGACACACTGTGCTTGGGAAGTAATACAATGCTACCAAATGTTACTGTCTACCACAAGACAGATTGGGCAGTATTAAGCAATATTCTTCTAAGAGCTATTGAGAATGCAAAGATGGGTTCATAGAGCCACTCCATGGAGACTAAGATGGGGTGCTCCAGCAAGGACTATGATGGCCTTGGGAGACCTTGGCAATGAGTATATTGAGTTCTAGCAATGGGAAGGAGAAAGGTTCCGATTAAGTGTAGAATAAGGAGAACTAATATGGCTATGAGCTGGCTCTGAAGACTACAGATAGCAGCATGCCCAAATGATATGCTTGATTTGGATGAGAATGATATCAAGATGTAAGTAAGGTGAAACAAAATAATAACTGCTATTCTAGAACAAAATGTAATCCAGGCGAGTTTTGGGAAAGTAGGATTTATCATCATAGAGGGCAGTGACAGACCTAGTGACAGTGACATAACCAAGCCACTGCCACCTAGCACTTTAAGGCAAGGGGGAGGGGTAGTATTTCTGGAACATCAAAGAGCTATAGGTCAGAAAAAAAGATATTTCTGTAGGAGCTGTGATGACAGATTGAGAATGTCCCTACCTGCCTAAGCCCCAGCCCACACGAGAGAGCTTCAGAAAGAAACAATAGTTTTGGAGGCCTAACCACATACCTCATGTCGCTCTGCCTAGTGCACCTCCCACTTTTTGTGGCTCCAGGGCTGATAGAGGAATAGCACAGAAATATTTCTGCCTTCTGTTTAATTGACAACCCTGCTATACGCATATAACACCTGTGAGTTCAATCTTGATTGTATAAGATTTTACAAAAAAAAAAAAAAATAGAAATACTTGGCACTATGATCTAAGCATTTGTACTCTCTCAGAATTCATATGTTCAACTCTTATTCTGCAAGGTGGATAATATTGAGGGGTGGAGTCTTTTGGCATTGGTTAGATTATGCACGTGGAACATTCACTGTGAGATTAGCACCTTTCTAAGAAAGTTCAGGGAGCATTATCTAGTGAAGGCACAAAATCCAACAATAGTTTGCAACTAGAAAAATCACCTCACTGAATCCAACCATGCAGGCATCCTGATCGTTAACTTCCAGCCTCCAGGAAATGTTTGCTGTTAGCCACCCCCCTCCCCGCCCCGCCACCAGTCTTGGTACTCTGTTAGAACAGCCCCAAATTACCAAGGACAACTGAGACCTGAGGTGCTCAAGCACAAAAAGTCCTTTGATGCCAAGAACATTACTTTTTTTAATTTATATTATTTTTATTTATTTGGAGATAAGGAGAGAGAAAGAGAATGGGCACACCAGGGCCTCTAGCCACTGCAAATAAACTTCACCACCTTGTGCATCTGGCTTACATGGGACCTAGAGAATCAGACCTGGGTCCTTAGGCTTCACAGGTAAGTTCCCTAACCACTAAACAATCTCTCTAGCCCCCCTATAACATTCTTATTGCCTTCAACAAATTCATTCTTTCAGTGTCTTTTCCTTGCTCATAGTTGCTAGACCCCCATGCTAACTTCACCCTACAGATTCCAAGCTCAGACTAAATGGGTAGGGGATGGCAGAGCTGTGGATCTACACTGAGTATGCTCTGCTATGGTATACAGAAGGCCTATCTGGTGGTTCAGGGAGTATAGGGGACAAGGGAAGGTACAGATCCTGGAGTGAGTAAGAACTGTCAAGAAGACAGGGAAAACACTGATGTCTGGCAAAAGAGTTTGTGGGTATAGACAGAAAGTCTCTGAGATCACAGAGGATTGGGGAACAGGATTGTTAAGGTAAATAAGTGTGACACACAGCTTCAGGTCACTGAGATGAACTTCCAAACCGAGCACAGTTATAGATGAAGGGATTTATTGATGATAGAGCAGAAGTTCCATAATGGCAGAAGAAGCTGGCCCACTTTCACAGGTCCAAGCAGAGAGAGACCAACACCCTTACTGGCACAAGGAGGCACGCTTCAGGAACTCCATGAAGAATCAAGCACTTTGCATATATTCCAAATCCACCACCACACCTTAGGGCTAGACCCTAAGATCTACCCAGTGACACCTCCTTCAGCCAGGTGGCTTCAGATCTAAATTACAAACTGTAATAAAATCCTGAATATATTGGGGGCCATCCATTCAAACTACCACAATAAGTTAAAATCCTCCAATGAAGAATTAACAAAGTGTCCACTGGAATGTTGTGCCCATATCAGTCATCAAATAAGTCTTGCCAACAATCTCTACCTGACAGTGAACATGACAAGTCATAAGCAGCAGGGAGCTAAAGCCCCTCACCATTCAGTTCTAAGTCCCAAGAGAAGAAGTCATGCTCAGACTCTAGGACTGACAATTTTAATGACATCATCATTTTTATTATTAATTATGAGTCAATAGCTATTTGTAAAGATATATACATACGTATTCACTGGACAAGACATCTATTTTGGGAGAGCTAGAGAGATGGCTCAGTAAGTATATAAGTGTTTCCCCAGCCAGCATGAGGGTCCTGAGATCATCTGAACTTGATTCCCCAATTACCTGTGAGCATGTCACAGACTTCTATAACCGCATTCCAGTCAGGAGCAGAGATCAGAGAATCCCTTGGGATCACAAAAAATAAAAATAAAAATAAATTAAAAAAAGAGCAGCTGCTGCGATATCAGTGAGAGTCTCCATCTCAAGGAAATGTATGAATGTATGGCTGAGCATTGGAGGAAAGACACTCAGCATTCTCCTCTGGCTTCTGCACATACATGCACAGGGCATCCATATGTACATATTATATACACACACCAAAAAGGCTGATTTTCAAATGGAAGAAAAAGTCTGAACAGTCCATGCTATGTGACTTGTCCTGGGAAAATGAGCATCCATCAGCCTAGATACAGACCTGCAAGTGACCAAAGGAACTTTGCCATCCATGTATAGCTTGATGAGCCAATGACTTTAGTGGGGTTTCTTACAAAAGCATGGATGAAAAGGCATTCATAGGAGTGACTCAAAGGCAGCTGCACCTTTGGAATAGCCCCCCCGCCCCCAGCACAGGTGACAACTTATGAAAGTCGTCTGGAGCTCTGTAGACTCTTCTATCCTCCATGTATTGCGTGCTGCAACTATAACCTTGGAGGCTTTGTGAATCTTGTAACTTTCTGTGCTTCCTGAGCTTCCTATACTTCGTGAACTTCCTAAAACTTGCTTCATGAGCCCTGTATGTTTGTTTGTTTGTTTTTTTTTTTTTGGCTCCCTGAGTCTTATAAAGCTTTCTTCTTTCACCTCCCTACAGAACAGAATGCCTCAATTTGGATAAAATAGCTATACAATAGTGTATAGTAAAACATGTAAATTAATTCTCATATTTAAATAATTTTTTAATTTATTTACTTTATTTGAGAGGGGTAGAGGCAGAGAGAGAGAGAAAATGAGTAAACCACGGTCTTCACCTGCTGAAAATGAACTCAAGACACATGTGCCACCTTATGCATCTGGCTTACATGGGTACTGGGGAATAGAACCTGGGTCCTTTGGCATTGCAGGCAAGAACATTAACTGCTAAGCTATCTCTAAAGCCTCTTCAGCCCTAATTCTAATTTTTACATATGCTCAAAATTTCTTAGGTAAATCTATTTTCTCTTCAGGTTTCCCACAACTATGAGAGCTCAGAACTTGGAGCAGATTTATATCACATTCCCATTGAACTGAGATTGATAGAATCCATCATTTAACATAAGGATACTAACCTTGTGAGTTTGCTTCAAGCCTCAGAACCCTCTGAGAGAACCCTCAGTTCCACTGAGGCCTCCAGTAGTAGATTTCCACAAAAGCCAGTGCTTATAACGTCTCCCGGGGCCTAAAGCAACCATAGGCTGGCATGAAGGACTATAAGTGGCTTTTCACATCTCGTCAGACCCTAAGACACTAGTTTTGTTGTTGTTGTTTAAAGCATTTCAAAGACCTCAGCACTGTGGCAGTTGAGGGTAACAGAAGAAGGAGACTATAATCATGAATGTATCAGACCAGAAGCAAACTCATGAACACACACACATATACATACACACAAATACCCATATACATGCACACATATACACCTACCTTTTTTCTTAGACTTGCTTTAGAGACAAAATGAGCAAATATCACCATTTCACTTTTTGAAATGCATTAAGTTTCTTGAACAAAAAGAATATAAAAGTAACTCAATTTGCCTTAGTATTCACAATTCAAGTTCGATATTGGTTAAAATCCCAAGAGATGAAGGCTGCATGATTTGCCAACACTGATTTAAGCACTTATAGATTATATTATATATAAACATATAACATATTTATATATAATATACATTTGTTTTATATATTAAATATAAATATACATATGAAGATGTCTGCAGTAACATAGCCACCTTATTGGGACAAAGGGGCTAAATGTATCTTCAGGGCCAAAGCAGGACAAAGGTGTCCAGAGTTGTGTGAAGAATCCTGGAGTAAGGGCAAAGTAAGGTAAGACAGGGTGTGTTCTTTGTTCGGCTCCCCTCACTGTGACCCAAAGAAAAGCCAGGTGAGTGACGCAGGCATGGAAGTAATGGTGGAGGTGGAGATGGGATGAGAGTGAAAAGGACAAAACAAAAACAAGGAAATTGTCCCTGGAAGGACACTGGTCCTCCTTGAGGGCCCTGATGCCCAAAGAAGACCCTCTACCACCCCTGGTGGCCTGGACGGAGGAGAGGAAATGGACAGGTAGGAAGCAGTGAGGAGATTTAGGCTGTTGGAAGCCACTGGAAAGTTGAAAACCCAGCAAGCATCTCCAAAACCTCTGTTCAGACCATTCCCAGCCACACACAAATGCACCCGCCCCCGGGGGGGAGGGAACCGTGTTAAGCTAGAGGTGTAAGAACAAGACAGAGAAGCCTAATTAAGCAGATGCAATCTGTGCCCTCCTGGGGTCATCAGGAGGCCACTTCCAACCTTTCTGTGAAATGAGGCTGGGGAGCTGGGGAGGGGGAGGCAGGGCAGGAACTCAACACTTCAGATGACCCTCTTCTGCTCTCCTTCTCAATTAGCAAGCTAATTAGGAGCTCAGCTCCATCTTTAGTCAGCCTCCCTCCACTTAAAAGTTCCTAAGATGCTGACACAGCACAAGATGGAAGACTCTCAGCTAGCGCATGCGTTCAAAAGAGATGTCAAGTGGCGACGATTTATATAAATGAGTACATTGTGTGTTCAGAAGGCGATTGGTATGTTTGCTCTTGGCATTATTGATTTATTTTTTCCACATGATAACATCCATTAGGTAAGATAAGGAAATGTTGATGTGTCCCTTTCAATTGTCAGCAGGTACCCCAGAGGCACCCATTCCATGGGTGAAACTTCCATCCATTATCCACAGGCTGAGACAAAAAACGGCTTTCCTGCCACATTGTTACCTGAGATGACTTATGACTCAAGAATCACAAAGCTGCTCAAGTTTCCTTGACTTGGTGGGATTTGCATTGCAGTTCAAAGGGCTGTGAGCCATTGAGACAGGAAGTGTCAGTGACAGATTCCCAGGATATTTCATGCTTGACTCTAACATCTAATTAAAATCTACATGGACCCACAGCAAGCCTTCTTTTAAAGTAAATCTCATTTACTTAACATCTTGGACTTGCACACCAGCAACAGTAACTTTTTCGGAGAAGCCCATGTTTAATTTAATCAGGACTGAATTGTGTTGATGATTTAGCTACCCAGCTGGGTTTCCTTCTCAAAAAAATTGCTGTTTGATTAACTTGAGATATTGTAATGAACTGTAGCATTCTCCATGAAGCACATAACCGAGGGAGGAGTCACTGCTAACTTAAATTAGGGCAGACATTTTTGACATCACCCTCAAGCTATGCCTATAAGCCATCAAGTGGCCACGGACATACAGAATGACCGGGTCCACTGTCCTACCACAGGCTCTGGAAGGAGGTCAGTGGTGATGAAATGTGCCAACAGGATCCTATTCTTATACTACGGTAGAAACTTGTTCATACGGTAGAAGTTATTTTCCATAAATACTTCACAGTTCAGAGTTATTAAACTATTAAATAGGCAGTTAGTGACTACATAAATTAGTATCTTTTACAGAACATTCTAAAGATGAAAATGTGATGTCTCATGCCTATAATCCCAGAACTTCAGAGGCTGAGGCAGGAGAATCATCACAAGTTCAAGGATAGCTTGAGGTACATAGTGGATTCCTGGACAGCCTGTGCCACAAAATAAAATCTTGTTTCAGAAGGAGGAGAAAGAGGAAGGAGGAGGAGGAGGAGGAAGAGAAGGAAGGAAGGAAGGGAAAGAGGGAGAGAGGGAGGGAGGGAAGGAGGGAGGGAGGGAAGGAAGGAGGAAAAAAGGGAGTTAGGGAGGGAGAGAGGGAGGGAGAGAGGGAGGGAGGGAAGGGACAGGAAAGCCAGTCTTCCATGGATGTCTGGCAGAAAGATAAGAGTCCTTCAGGTAGAAAGTAGTATAGACAGTGGACATGTTCTGCCTCCTCAGATAGAGACTGATCATAAGAAAATCAGAAGTCATAAAGTAGCTGAGTGTGTTGCCCATTTTTTTCTGCAGATGGGAACTGCAAGAACAGGAGTTGAGAAGTGAAGCTGAGCATAGAGAGAGCTGAGCAAGCATGCCACTCAATTCTCTTTTCGTTCATTTAACTTCTGAACTTTCTAAAGACACAGGCCTTTTCCTAGGCCCTAGACTTTGTGACATGAGACAACAAATAATTAAGGGACAAGAAACTGAACTGGAACATTGAAGTTCTGTATTTAGTTCAGGTGTAGGACTTCAGAAAAGACAGTTTGGTTCTTACGTACTCAACATCCTTCAGAACACAAAGAGGAATTTTTGAATTGTGTATTTCCTTCAGCTCATACCTCCCAAGCACCTACGCCATCCAGAGATGCTGGGACATAGTAGTGGCCAAAACAAGCAAGGCCCTGACCCTAGGGGGCTCACCTTCTGGAGAAAACACATAATGTCAAGTAAATATGATTCTGAGAGGTGAAGAGGGCTGTGAAGATAAATCAAGGTCATGGGCAACATCAAAAACTGTACCAACTTTTCTCTGTTAAGGCATGAGTCAAGTGATTTTTGTGAAACATGGTATCATGAGTAGAATGACAAAAAATTCAATCTGGATAGTGCCTTATTAATTAGCCAGTTCTGCACTTGATTTTTCAACTAAAGTGAATGGGGCAGGAGAGCAGGCTTACAGGAAGACAGGTAGACAAAGTGGGTGATGGAACATGGAAAGATGGATAGCCGATAGATGAGTAGATGGAATATGGATGGGAGATGGGTAAATACTTCATTATGAAGAAGATGGATAATTGTAGATAATTATTATTGTAGGAGCATATACCTTTAATAGGCTTGACTTCTGACCAGGCATATAAGATGGCTGATGCTTATTATTATAACCATGATTCAGCACCCTTTACGCGATGAGAAGAGATCACTGCGTGGAGTGTGCCTGAGTGCACGCTCCCTATATAAGCGCCCCGGAATGGAATAAAGAGGTCAGCACAGCTCAGCTCTGCCAGGTTCAGCTCAGCCAGGCTCAGCTCAGCCATGCTCTGCTTTGCATTGCAAATGGTGCCTACGAATATCTACTTTGTGTGCCCTCTTCCAGCTCAGCTCACCCCTCCACAAATTCCCCTGGAGCTGCCCCCCTCCTGACAATTACCTTTTTTTTTTTTTTTTTTTGGTTTTTCGAGATAGGGTCTCACTCTAGCTCAGGCTGACCTGGAATTCACTATGTACTCTCAGGGTGGCCTCGAACTCATGGCAATCCTCTTACCCCTGCTTCCTGAGTGCTGGGATTAAAGGCATGCTCCACCACACCCGGCAACAATTACCTTCTTGCTGCAACAAAATACCCAATTAAGTGACTTAAGGAGGAAGGATTTGTTTCTTTTGATAGTTCAAAGGGGCATAGTCCAGCCTGCTGCAGCAGCCTGAAGTCAGAAAGCAGAGAGAGGAAAGCTGTAGCTCGATTCGCTCTCTCTTCTCTCCTTTTTATGCAGTCCAGAACCCCACCCTGTTGAATGACAGGGCCCACATTTAGGATGGATTTTGCTGTCTCAGTTAACCTGATCTTTAACATCCCTCTCAGATGTCCTCAGATGTTTGTTTCTATGGTGATCCTAAATCCTGTCAAGTTGACAATCTCATAGACAGATGGATGGATACATAACAGGTACATATATAGACAGATTTCACGTCATCTACATCTACAGATTTTCACTCAACTTCTGCTTATTTGCAATTGCACATAAGCATCTCCTGACGGCACAGTCCTTATCTGGCTTGTACCTAGTTATAAGAGCTAATGTCTTCTACTTTTCCCTTCAACTCACAATCACGAAACTAGTGGCTTCATGTTGGTCACTTAAAAGCTGCCATATTGATGTATTTACACTATAGAAATTCACAAACACTATACCTCAGAACCTGTTGTCTTCATATTTTGGAGGGCAGGTGTTTAATATTTACCAGCATTCTACTGGCCTCTAGTCCCCTAGGCCAACTCTCCAGTGCCAGGGTTTGGCATCATTTAAGAGAGTTAATATTTCCATTTGCTAAGTAGAAAGACAATCAGGAAAAGAGAAGAAGGGAAGGAAGGGGGAAAAAGGAAAGGGAAGGAAAGAACTCAGTTCAAAAGATTTGCTCCTCTCACTCTTGGGGTGACACTAGGATTTGTCCATTTCAACGAAACCCACCATGGTCTGCCCGAATTTGTCCAAGTCATCTGATTGTGAAAAAAAATTTTTTTTTTTTTTTTTTTTGGTTTTATTTAATTGCCTCCAGCTGTAGGAATCCCTTTTGCCTCTGATCTATTGAAACTGGCCTTTTGGTTAACCTCCCTGTTTATTTAAACTCCAAACCCACAGACTGTTTTCTTTCTTTTGTTTTATCTGCTGTTTCAGAGGCTAGGAAGGTGGGATGGGGGAGGTGGCTCAAAGGCTATAAGGGCAGCTTTGGGAACTCAGGGGACCCATTCTCACAAGTACCAGGGATTCTGCTGGGCAGACCGAGAGTATTTGGATCTAACTCTAGTAGTTTCTTTGGGACTAAAAGGCCCAGAAGTTGAAGCTTATAAATTACACTGCACTTTGACATCACATGATCTTGAGTAAGTCACCTGCTCCTCTGTTGACCTTGGATTTCTCATGTGGGGATGAATAGTGTGTAATAAGATATCTCATTATTTGAATCTCAGATTTTTGGATTCTCAAGAGGAAATCCAAGTTTCCTAATTTCACTGCTGAACAAGGGAGAGCAACCAGTGGGCGACCTCAGCATTTCACTCACATGCTAATGTTTCAATTCCTGGGCAGCCTTTTTACGTGGGCCAGAATCTAAAACAGAACCAAAAAATAAATGGACAGTGGTTCTTGGTAAGCAATGCAGAAGAGAAGGAACAAGTGGTTGTGTGATCTCTCTCATACCTGTAATCTTTGATGTTGTTGTTTTCTGGGGGTTTTTTGTTTGTTTGTTTTTGTTTTGTTTGTTTTGTTTGTTTGTTTGTTTTTTTTGGTTTTTATTTTTTGCCATTCTCAAACAGACACAATAGAGTCACATGCTTCCCTACCACTGTGTAAACCAAATCTAAACTAAGAGAACTGCTCTGGGCTGCTATGGCTGCTAGACAATCTAAGAGATAGAAAAAGCAAAAGAGAGAAAAGAGAAAGAGCAAGTTAGCATTTCGCTGTATAAATAGAAGGAGAAAGGGAGGGGTAAGACGTTGGTCTCCTGCAGCCCCGGTGGCACAACTGTAGGGAAGTTCCTAAGATAAGTATGATGGGTCACACAGTGCTGGCGATGCTTTGGGGAAGTAGTTCAGAGATATCTTGAAATGGTGCCTAGTTTATCTGGATGAGAGAAATATAACTTTTTTCAATAGAGTAACACTTCAGTAAAAAAGTTGTATGTGAAGCCTTTTCAACTGGTGCACATTTTCAGCCTCGGAGACAATCTTGTGACCTTTGCTCTCCACTTGTCACCTGCTCATCCTTGACTTACTTGTCCTGCCCATTGGGGGAACCAATGAATGGCCTGAAGATGTTGATTTCTGTATTCACTCAGTTCCTGAAGACACCCTGTGCATCACTGTGAATCAATACCCACATTGTGTATATGAGGAAAAGGAGGCACAAAAGCTATTAATGTATTTATACAAGCTAACCCAACAAGGAAACTAGAACTCAGATGGAAAGGCAGGCCAGCTTCCTGCAGAACGTGCTGGCCACTACATCACTGTGACCGACCCCTAGATGCATGCCTGCACACAACACACCAGTAAGTAAAGCAACACTTTGGACCAAATAGGACTTACAGGAGCTCTCATAGCTGAGGACACAGGTCTTTGAAACACCCCACCTGCTGGTGGATGCGCACTTCAAGTGCAAATGCCCAGGCATTCCCATTTCTAAAAGCACACACAGAGATGCCTTCTGTCAGAGATTGGCCAGGTACTCCAAGGCCTGTGACCTACTGGCTCTATGGTGGATCCTTTCAGAGACTGGGACAGGATGCACACAGGCTGCTTCAGCAACTCTGGATAGAACCTTCCCAGTGTCACTGGCTGCTATGCAGAGCAGTTGAGGGCCAGGAAAAATACCTGACCCTTCACTTAGTGAAGGACTCTGTGTGCCCATGGTCGCCATCACTGGGAGAAGTCTTCCTCAGCTCATTTGTCCAATATTCAGGGTCAGCTCTTGATAAAACCAGTAAATAAATGAATTATTTCCTCTGAATTCTTTAGTTTCCCTCTAACTCTGTTTACTACAGCTTTTACCTCTTTAGAGCCACAGAATCTAGAGCCCTCATCCTGCATTCACAGCCCTATCACACCTCTATGCCTCATTTTCCCCATAAGGTGACATTTGTAGCTTGAAGTTATAGAGCTTTCCATCTAAGTATCCAACCAACAGCCCAGGATAGCTGTGAAAGTAGCCCAAAACCAAATTCTAGACTTACTTAAAACATTCTGAGATATTTTTGCAATTTGTGTTTTATAAATTACTCAGTTGTGGGATGTGAACTTTATAAATGCCAAGGCCATGTCACAGTGTCACATAAAGTAAATGGATGTGCTCTCACAGCCTGAGGCCATGGGGTGGACACCTCGATGTTGATTAGACTAACAGATTCTAAGACATTATCTGCTGATAGCTATTTAAGAGGAGTGTTTGCCTTACGTGTGCATTAGACCATTGGCTATAGAAATTCTGCAAGACATAAAGAAAGTAAGACGTTTTGGATAGTCTGGATTGGATTGCTTTAAATGGAGCCTTGTTGGGATGTCTGAATGTGACTCACATGGGGTCACCTGCTCTTAGGTTGGGCACATGGTTCTTGACTGTAGGTTCAACCTTGCTCAGCACTTAAACAAAACATTTTATTAACAATCTTCATACTTGTACACAATTTATTTTAATTATAATCCCCTCTCCTTATTACCGTTTTCGTCCTTCCCTCTCCACTGAACCTCCTTTGTTTTGCCAAGTAGTCCCTCTTCTACTTTGTTGACATATTTTTTTTTTGCCCTCCTCCACCATCCATGATGAAATGTTAATGGGCCTAAGATCATGCAGATAACAACAGGCAACGGCCACACAGGTCTGGAAGATAGTGATCCACAGCACACCTCCCTATCTTTTGGCTCTTGCATTCTCTCTGCCCCTTCTTCTGCAATGTTCCATAAGCCTTGGAGGGGGAACATATATATTTCATTTAGCACTGTACACTCAATAGTCTGTTATTCTCAGCCCTTTGAAGAGTTTTGAGATTCCCCAGTAGTCATCTCAAAATAAGCTTCTCTGACCAAAGGTGAAAACCACGCTAATCTATGGACAGAAGCCATACACATAAATATTTAGAGGGGACTTTTCTAAGCACAACATATTCATTAGGCAAACAATAGTAGCCCCACCACAGGGGTTATAACTTTTCTAGCCTTTCTACTAGGTTTTCAGTACTAGGAATGAATCCAAGAAAAGAGCAGTTGGTTGCCCCCATAACTGTCATTCCACTATTGTACCAGTGGGTACATCTTGCTGGTCATGTGTCTAGTTTGCAGGTTTCACTACTGGGTAAGACTATTGATGACTCATCTCTTGTCCCCCAACCTCCACAGCCACCTACATAGCACTTTCAAGCACTGTGACAGCAAGCCAGCAGGAGGAGGATTCCAGCTCAGCTCCAGCTTGATTTCTCAGTGTTCTGCTACCAAATCATGTGTCATCTTTAGCATTAAGGTCTTACTATAGTTCGGTGACTAAGTTGTTTTTCTTCCTCTACCTCCACAAGTTATTATTTTTTTAATTTTTATTTATTTGCAAGGAAGAGTGGGGGGAGAATGGCCACACCAGGGCATGGTGCCACTCCAGATGCATGCACCACTTTGTGTACCTGGCTTTATGTAGGAACTGAGAAACCAAACCCGAGTTGGGTTTTGCAAGCAAGTATCTTCACCACTAAGCCATCTCTCCAGCCCCTTCACAAGTTTTAACATCCACAAACACATACGCACACTCACACAGATATATGTACACACACAGGCATCCAGCTACACTCTCACGGGCAATCTGTATTACAAACCTTTGCAACAAGATTTTATACCCAGTGTCGACACAAAACACACAGCTCTCATCTCAACAAGGAAAAAGAGATACTTTATTCTGGAGACAAATATGAGTGGCCATGCTTGGGAAGACACATTTAGTTTACCCCAAATTCCATGTTCCAACATATCCACAATTTCATGAAGGTTTTATAACTAAAGAACAAAAGAACTTTGTAAACCAAGGCACTTTTCTAATACATTCAAATAAGGGGGCAAGTTACAACAAAGCCAGGCACTCTGTGCTATAGGCTTTAGATATTACCTGATGCTATCCTTAGCCTTTGTGTTGGTGGAAGCTGGTGGCCTGTAGGTATATTTCAAAAAGGTTTCATCTGATCACCTGATAGTCACAAGGATATTAGGTCAGACATAAAGGTGGGCAATAACTAGCTATTAAAGGGTCTAAAGGTAGCCCAAGGTAATTTGGCTCTGATCCTACAACGTTCCATCTAACTGTGATCACAGGAGTTCTCTCAATCCATTCAGCCCTGCTTGAAGTAGATGTAGTGCTATATGCAGGTGACACACACAAGCAGGTATCCAGATATACCCACACAGGCAATCTGTTACAGAAAATCAGCCGTTCTACCCATGAGTGCGTCACCTACTAAGCATACTATGGTGGGTGACAATGTACAATTATTATTGTGGGACTTTATTGCTGAAGCTAAGTATTTTATCTCCTTATACGACCTAATTTTCAAAGAAATCTAGAGTCCGCTTTCAGGAGCTATGTAAGAAAACAACTATGCCTTAGGATAGTGCCCCGCTGAATTGCCTTCCTTGGGGACACTGCAAGTTTTGCCTCTCTTGCCTCTCTCCTCCTACTCCATCACTTCTCTATACTCTCAGGATCAAAGCCAAGATGATCCCTTAGTGAAAACTCAGGTCTTTGGATTGTTTTGACCACCTCTGTCATTAGACCCCATGGAGTGCAAGTCTGCTTTGCTGGCAGAGTTCTTCTGGCCCACCCCTTGGAGGACTAAAAGGGATTTCATCAGTGTCCTGTGAGCCCTACCTTGTTCATAACCAGGCTTGGTGCTACACAAAGCATCCTTCTCTACAGAGATTCCATCTCCCATGGCCCAAGGAGCAACCCCAGCAGGACCTACAGTGTCAAGATACCTCAGAGGGGTGAGAGACTAGGGTTAGAAAGTTGTCACCCAATTCCTCCAGAGTCAAAAACAAAGCTTCTGTTGTTGTTGGGGTTTTTGCCTTTTCTTTCTTTCCTTTTTTTTTTCAAGTAAAGGGGAAGAGGAGAAAGAACTCAGTAACTTGATCCGTCCTAAACCCCACCCTGCTCCTGGTGTAATCAGGTAATATCCATTACACAAGGAATTCCAAGGGTTCCTTCTCTGAGTCTCAGCCACAATGCTGCCCATTGTTTATATTTTAATTAACTTCTGTTTTATTGATTTATTTAAAAAAAAAGATGAATTAGCCTTATGCTTGGAGTTGAATTATTGCAAGCTGAAACTCCTCATACCTATCTTGGGAACTTCAAAGAGCAGCCAAGTTTGTTTATGTGCAGGAAATCAAATTAGCAAGACCATTACAGTGACTTCATGGCATCTGTGGTCAGGCTGGTGGAAACCAGTAACTGGAAAGCACCCTTCTGAGCCCTTAGCCTGCATCACCCTGTTTCAAAGCAACTTCCAAACACGAAATGGCTTGTTGGCTTCTGATTGAGGAGCTTGGGCCCTGGCAGCACTGCTGTCTGTACACACCAAATCCCACCTACCTCACAAGGCTGGTTCAGTGTCCAAAGGAAAAAGGAAACAGGTCAGATTTGGGAGGAAGCTTTTTTCAGTGTTGTGAATGGAGACAACAGCCTGGAAAACAAGAAGCACACTCGAGTATGTGATGAAAAAATGAACTCCATAATTCAATACAAACAAATGCTGGTCTGCACACACACACACAAAAATTAAAATTTAAAAAAAAAAAAAAAAAACACAGCCTGTGCAATATGCCCTGGAAACTTACCGAAGGCTAGCTGACCACAGTTTAGGCAACCAGGAGAGGAGACATTACATTACTATATCAGCATGTCCTCTTTCACAGTGGCCATGCACATAGAAAAGAAATAGTTCGGAGCAGCCTGCCACCCTGAGGAAGCACCAGGGTTGAAGACTTTGGGAACATCCAGACAGAAATCATATACCCCAAATTTTAGCCTTGTCCAAAAGTGTGTGTGTGTGTGTGTGTGTGTGTGTGTGTGTGTGCATGAGAATTTAATAAAAAGATGTGTTCATAGGAACCATAATGCTGCCTGCTAAGGATTCTGATTTAATAAAATAAAACAAAATATGGATCTAATAAAATAATCATGGGTTCAAAACCTTTAGCTCTTTATGACCAGAAAATAACTGCATAAATCTGCTGTGAATGAGTTACTTGCTACAGTCAGTGCAATGTCTGTCAAGCTAGTGCCAAACCAAACCTTCAAGACATCCACAAGGCTCTCCCAAACATTCAGGTGGCAAGCTGTAAAAGGAAGTAAACCAGAACAAAAAATAAACTGTCTAAGCACTAAAGCATAAATTACCACACTCTAATCCTTAGTTGTTAAAATGAACAGATCCTCCGGAACAAACCTCTTCCCAGGACTGCAATATGTAATTTTGTTTCTTGAGCTTTACAAAGGATATGGGCAAAGCCTAAGCCTTAACACAAGTGGTCAGGCAGTAGTGGTCCCGGATCTGATATAACCCTTAAAAAGATTAAGCTATGTGATGTAGAACAACTTTTAATATGCCTAGAAATCAGACTAATCTTGAAGCATCCAATATAATGGTAATAAAGAAATTTCATCACCTGTGTCTCTGGGGAGGGGGGACAACAAAAGGAATGTTGGAAATGAAGGCAGAAATCAGAGTTCTGGTCCTAGCGCCCCTACACTTCCTTAGCTCTGTAACCCTGAAGCCATTTGTATAAACCTCAATACATTCGTCTGTAAAATGGGCATAAAAACAAATCACCCTTCCTGTCAGGGCTGTAGTGAAGATCAAATGAAAAGGAATTGTGAAATGAAAGCTTTGCATACAGCCAGGATCCTGTGTTTTGCAGGAATCTGGATTTGTGAAGTTAGTTTTGACAATTTATTGGAAAATGAATAGAAACATTTATTTGAATTAGGAAATCATTTAGTAGAGTCAAATAGCTGATCAACTATCTTTCTCATCAGTTACTAAATTATTAGCAATCATTTTATTTCATATTATTTTAAAATTCTAAAGGCTTCAAAATGGATATTTCAAAAACAATTATGTATGAGCACCTAGAATATGCTCCAGTGATCACCCCTGTGCCAAGGATCACTGTTTAGTTTCTGTTCACTGATGCTTTCCTTTTTTTAAATGTTCGAACCTGAAGAAAGTCACAGATCCTCAGGTTGTAGAAGGAACAAATTTAGAAACTTTGAAGAGGTCATGATTGAGACACCAGAAAGGAATCAGGTCCTAACAGGGAATTTTCACAATGCAACTCAAACCTTATTCAGAAAGCATCCCTTCTAACAACATAAAAGAAATCAGAAGCTCCTTTCTGACCAAACCATCAGTGGAGTTAAGATGTGAGTGAGCAAAAGCAATCAAATTAGCAGTGAGCCAGTACCACTTAGTGGCTGCCTTGTAAACTCAGCCCCCACCCAGTCTCAAACATCAACCAATCAGTACTGCCCTCATTTGCATAATGTGAGTTGCATGGTGGGAGCCCTGACTGTAAAAGTGTTTTGGAGCAGAGCTTGCCACAGCACTTCAGTGCTGTGCTCTGAGTTAATTGCCTTTTTTAAAACTCTGGTTTAGTGGATGAATTCCACTGTCTACCAACCCTCTACCACAGATCATAGGAGAACATTTGACACTTGACCATTTATTCCTGAATATGATATTTTGAACTCATTCAAAAGTTCTTAAATGTTAAACATATGGTTTTAAGTGAAGCGTGAGCCTAGATAACACACAATAAAACAGACCACTTTAGAAATTAGAAATTTTTGAACATATAAGTAAATAAATCACATACAAGTTATGGTCAATTCCAGAGAAAAGTTTAATTACATGTTTTAGCAAATAATTAAATTAAGAGTGGATTCATGTTGTTAAATAGTATTAAAGTGTTTTTCAGCACAACAGCAGATCATTAAAAAGTAAAAACATGGTGTCATTTCCTTTTCCTATATGGGAAACAGGGGTTTGATATGCTTGAGAAAGTTGTTGCATGCGGTAATTCTTACAGAGTTCCCAAACGAAGAGGTACTTTCCTGTTTTCCTCTGTTGCCTTTTCAGCTGTCCCTTTCAAATGGAGGAAAACGAGACCATTGGAAACATTACTGAGTTGTGTTTATCAGTTTCAGGTTTTCCTACATTATTCAATAAGATTATTTTCACAAATATCTTAGACCCAATGCAGCAGTCCTACATGAAACACCTTAAATAATTCTGATCCAGTTCCCATTAAAGGCACTCAATTCTCCCTTTATTAAAAGCAACATAAGAGCTGAGGAAATGGATAGGTTAAAGGTGTCTCCTTGCAATTAAATTCCATAGTACCCACATAAAGCCAGAAGAGAACTTGTTCACATCAGCAAAGAATCCTGGCATGCCTACATGCGCATGTGAACATGCACACACAACACACACCCCCACATCCATGCATACAAACACATAAGCAAACACACACTCATACATACATGCATACACACAACATACATGCACATAGTGCACACACATGCAAATAAATAAAGATGAATGTGATGTTAATAGAGCAGGATTTTCTTAAACAAGCTCCAAGGATTTGGGTCCACAGGGAATAATCTTGAGACAAGAGAAAGACAACTGGAAAGGATTTAAACTGGGAACCAAATGGTACGCTCCAAACAGTGTCCATAAGGGCTGTAGGCCAACCTGGCTGCAGGGCAGGAGCCAGGCACTTCGTGAAAGCAGCAAGAAGGATCCAGGCCAAGAGCAGGCAAGACTCTGGAAGTTGGGCATGCAGCAGAACTAAGAGCTGCTAGCCAGCTCTGAGTCCTGCAATAAATACCAGAGATCATCAACATACAGAGAGAAAAGGCTCTTTTGTTTACAGTTTGGAAGGTTTCAGTTAATGGCAGTTTGGCTCTGTTGCTTTTGGCCCTGTAGCTAGGCAACTCATCATGTGCGAAGCTTCTTTCCTTGTGAGCTGAAGAAGCAAAAGAAATAGGAAGAGACAGGGTTGCCACAATCCCCTTCAAAGTCATGACCTGATGACCTGAAGACTTTCCACTGGGCTCCACCTCTGCAGATTCCAGCCCTTGGTAATTGTGCCAAACTGGAGACCAAGACTTTAGCAAATGGGTCTTTAGGGTAACTGTCCAAATCCAAGCTATCGCAAGAACTTCATGAACTAGTTCTTAAACAGAGTCAATAGCTCTTACACTAAGTTTGTTAGATGCACGCAGCACAGAGCATGGAGGTGTAAAGAATGACCACGTATGCTGGAGACTGCAGAAGAGGTACGTGATCTTTTGTGATGGTGGATCCTTCTTCACGTGAGACCTCATTTAGGAAGTAATCCTTGGGATCATAAGGAAATGAGAGCAGGAGAAACACAGCCCTTCTCCTGCTTCCCGGGTAGAGGAGGACTTGGGGAGCGAACAATGTTCACAGTAGGCAGTGTAGACTGGGGTGACCAGCTGAAAATGTTGTTGGCTGATACATAATTGGTATTGGGCACTTACATGTGTGAGAGGAAAGAACCATTACACAAGTAAGAATACTGAAAGACAAGTTAGCTTGAAAAACTTGAAGGTCATCTAGAAAGACTTGTGGTGGCTTTAAAACAAGAAAGTAACATCCGTGGGTGGGATGGAACACTTGAAGCAGAAACCAGACTGCCCAAGAAGCATAACCCTTACCAAACTTGCAAGGCTAAGAAGTTTTGCAATGTGTCTGGTAAGTCCAAACAAGTTAACATTAATATCGAAACCTCCATGAATGCCCAAGTTAACAGAATAAGTATGCTATTTTTTTTCTTGAATAAGCCTTCAATTTACTAATCTGGGTTTATCATACATTACTTAGTGAAACAACTCAGTTACTATTCCAGTTAAGATGTGGCAACATCAGATCAACCACTCCTGAAGCTATAAGGTGGGGATTTTTTTTTTTTTTTTTTTTTTGAGAAACAGAGAGAGAAGAGAGAAAGACAGATAGAGATGGGTGCGCCAGCAGTCTCTCAGCTGCTGTGAACAAAATCCAGATGCGTGCACCCCCTTGTGGTCAAGTGTGGCATTGCGCCCTTGTGTCACTTTGCATCTGGCTAAATGTGGGACCTGGAGATTGGAACTGGCATTCTTAGGCTTAGGAGACAGGCGCCTTAACAGCTAAGCCATCTCTCCAGCCCTGTTTGTTTTGTTTTTTAACTACATATAATACTGGCTTGCTTTTCTCTTCTGTGAATTTCTTTCTGTGAGGAGATGGATGGATACATACGCACATGTATGAAGAAAGAAAGGTGACTGGGAGAGTGATAACCGAGTTGAGTAAATGAAAGAGAAGAGGGAGTCCTTCAAGCTCTGCCCTGCTCTCTGGTTTTCATCGAGCTAATCTGCCTGTGTTTAAGATGTGCATGATTGACTCGGCCTCTTCCTGTCACTTTCAACCTATAAACTTCCAAATGAAAGAGCCAGATTCTTGTAAATTCTCACTGTAAAGGAACCAGCACAAAATTACATGTAGGTGATGGATTTTTTAAAAAAGAGGACTTAATGGAATGACCAATCAGATACTGATGAAACCACCCAAAGACAATGTGGCACTAGGTTTTTGTTACAAGAGGCAGGAATGTAAAGTCTAAGAAAAACACCAGTGGTAAATTTTACTATTACTAAAGGCAAGTTTGTAGACACAAGAAATATGAGTGAAAAGAACTAGAGAAATCAATAATCCTAACAGTTATCCCGATAAGAGCTTTCCTGCACAGTCCTTCAAACAGCCTCTCCTAAAATAAAATTATATAAAATAAGAAATTCAGCACAACCCAAATAATAACAGATGGAACTTAAGTGTTCCCAGACCTAAACACCCTGGAAGGCTGAGGTCGCATTCATTAAAATTGATCCCCACCTTAAACAGCTTTGACACATCATCTTAGCTTTAGTGGTGAGCAGAGGAGCTCTTTGAAGAATTCTACACCAGCTAAGCTATATCATACACAGTCTTTCTGACCTTTTTTATTTTTACATCACTCGTTCCAATTTTGTCAAAATCAGAAAGGTTCTCAAGTGATGGGTCATCACAATGATGTTTGGAAGGTAAGCAGGTCTGTGCATGATCTTGTGCTTTAGAAAGGCAGTGTTACGGATTGAAGTAAAACTCACCCCCACCTGGGACTCTTCTAGGGTTTGGGGAATGGAGTCTGCGGCGCCCTCACCACCAGCAGCTCTGCAGTCTACTGCATTAATATCTGAAGGTTAGTCTGCAGTGCACACGCTCCCAACAGCTCTGGAGTCCACTGCATTAACATCTGAAGGTTAATTCTACCTTTTATCACATTCCAAGATTTTGAGTGCCCAGTACGCATTATTCACTGACCTTTGTACACCCAAGGGCTTAGGCAATGTCTTGAAATCCACTTGAAATTGTTGTTGAAATGATTCCCTGTTGAGGGAGGAGGAGGCGGGCCTTGTATTGTAAGTCATACTGTGTGGCTGAGCCCTAAGAAGACAGGACTTCTAGCCACAGGGGAACAGGCTCTATCTAAAGGATCACCTTGGTCCAGAAATACTCTTCGATGCCTCCTTAATACTCCTGCTATCCACCTTCATGTGAGACAAATGCAGTGTGTGGGTAACCCTGCAGACGGAATTAGACAAAGCGATTCAAGGGTTAATGCCATCCTCAATGTGGCCCTCAGACCTAAGTGGAAGAAAATTAAAGCACGCCTCCAATCAATTTTACTTTACCAACATACATTCCCACCCCAGCCTAATCATATCCTTTTCTTCAGTAGTTTAATAAGAAAGTAGGTGGAACAAATGGAGATTTGAAGTCCGTCATGAACAGATGCATCGTTGTTCTCCAGACTCAGAGGCACATGTCCAAGCCCCCATGCTGCCAGCCAGGTTTTCCTTTTTGTTCATTATTTCTTAGTTGAGCGAATTAACTTATTTCATGAGGTAAGAAAAATCCCTGGCACTCTCCATCATTACTAAGAGAGAATTCTTTTTAGTCCTTAAGCTCAAACTCAAATGCCTGGTTCCCATTGCAAGAGCTAACGTGTGTGCACACTCAGATAAGGACCAGGCCTTGTGGTCTGTCTATGAGGACATTATTTTAGATGCTTCTTTTCCCTTCAGTGCTTTCGACTTCCCATACTAATTTCATTTCATGTTAAGGGGCGTTCTTCTCCAGAAAATCTAAGCCTGCTGAGAAACACAGTTCACCCAAAGCCTTTCTGGAAGTCATGTGGAATAGGGCACATACCCTCCCATGCCCACAGGAACAGCACTGGAAGACAGGCGTGGCTTTTTCTGTAGGTATGACAGGGAACCATGAGAGCAACATGCATCATAGGCCTCACAGCAGGGTTATTCCTGCCACTCTTATAGACAGATTTGCAATTCATTTACAGACTTATGTAATTATCAAATACACAAGTAAATAATTGGTTAGTTGCACCTACTTATGTATTCTGAAACCACGTTTAATAACGAAGTGAAAATTCTGATTTGAACAAAGAGAGCTACACATTCACTTTTAATCTATTAACCTTTCCAAACTAAAGACTGTTTTTTTAATTTCTCACATACAACAAAATGAGTTTCCCAATAATTTTCATACAAACAACGTGTATAACAAGTGCCAGCACTTAAACACTGCACAGCTGTCTCTGGGCATATATGAGGAATGTGAGCCTTAAAATGTTTGCCATTCTGCCACATTTTAATGTGAAAGGACGGGTGGGGGGTTGGGATGGAGACTGGTAGCAGCATTTTCCAGAAGGTGCCGCATATAAATTGCTTGCTTGTGTGTGTGTCTCCGTATAACTGGGGGATTTTATAGCTATGTCTACATGCACAAATGAGTCTATTTTAAAATGCTGTATTATCAACATAAGGCACTCAGAATGGAGATGACTCTAGAGATTAATTAAAAAGGAATCAGCTATTTAAGGAAGTATAAAAATATGTCTAACTTGGAGAGAGATCTGTTTGGAAGCAGACAGCAGTTAACCAGGAGGGGAGAGGTACTCCCTCTTCCCTACCTGCAGTTCTTCACAGGCTGTGAACACTGAAGAGAAAAGCCATAGCTGGAAGAGAGCAAAGATAGTAAAACTTGGAGACCAAAGATAAACTTTCAGCTCAGGCAGAATGCTCGCTGCAGTTCTTGTAGGCTCAATAGTCATCCCAAGCAAAAGCACTCACTGAGCCACAGCAAACCCAGGCATGCACTTTGAGTTTCTGCTTTCTGCCCATGGGATGGGACAATATGCTACCTCACCTCATGCTCCATGCCACAAACGGGCCTCATGACATCCAGCATCACCAAAGCTGTGTGGCCCTGAGCTGTAGTGCATCCATGTGGGAGCATTTGGCAGGCTACACAGTCAAGGGACAATTTACAGGATTTGTAGATATCAGATACTGATGAGAAGCTCCTTTCAAATGGCCCTGGTACAGCTCTGCCCGAGTAGAGCCTTCCATGGCCCTATTACCATGCCCCAAGTCCAACAGTCCATGAGGAGCGATGGCCTGGACGTTAGCAGGACAGGTACACTGGTCTTAGTAGCTCCTTGTGACATGTCAAGGGGTGGGGCTTGAGTTTGTGCGCTCTTGCATGACACACTAGGGCCTGGAGATACTGATGGAGGTCACTGAAGGCCAAACACTCATCACGGGCCCCCATACACTCACACTCACACTCACACTCACACTCACACGTTTCTCAAGTCCTCTCT
The DNA here is from genome assembly GCA_036365145.1 of Orientallactaga sibirica. Classification (NCBI taxonomy): domain Eukaryota; kingdom Metazoa; phylum Chordata; class Mammalia; order Rodentia; family Dipodidae; genus Orientallactaga; species Orientallactaga sibirica. Next base: position 34,886,429 of record JAEOAD010000020.1, on the reverse strand, counting down.
GCAACATTCCTGACAGCTCTTGTTCTTAACACCCTGCACTTCCCAGCTCTACACCTGATTCACTTATTTCCCCATGATTCTAAAGTATATTCAGAGCTGGGACTATTGGACTAATTTATAACTGTCAGATGCTCAGACCCTAAAAGGCATCACAGACTGCAGCTAGAGTTTGGTTAGTTCCCATGGCAGGAAACTAGTTATTGCTTCTTACAGAGGAACATCTGTAGAAGAGGTCATGGCCCTCTTCCTCTCAGTCCTAAAGACAGCAGCTGCTTTGATGTGTGCCTTATGCTGGACCTAAGTCCCCAAGGTTAGCTATAACTAGTAAATGCTTCTAAGGCTGTTTCTTTATCTGATAAATGGACTAGTTCTTACCAAAAGTATTAACTCTAAGAGTTAAATAATAGTACTAATATATGAGTCATTGAACTGGGGTGTGGTGGCTCACATCCTGTAATCTCAGAACCTGGGAGGCTGAAGCAGGAGGATTGCCATGATATCAAGGCCACCCTGGGTGCACACTGTGAGTTCTAAGCCAGCCTGGGCTGCAGAATGAGGCCCTTGTCTTCCAGTCACTTTGGTCACATACATGTTCATCAACAAAGCGATCCATACTGACATGAACAAAAATGTCAGGAAGTTAGAAGTTTTCGTCACTGCAAGTATGGTCTCACTCAGCTCACTCATTTCCTAAGGGGAAAGTCAAAAGTAGGCAGTACTGAGAGATTCTAAGTATCACTGCCTAAGGCTTAGCCATCAACCCCTCCCAGTCAATGGGCTGTAATGATTCAGCCAAGTTCTTTGACCAATGCCTAGAATATTATAGACATTCAAAACATTTTAATAAATTAATGAATATGACATCAGGGAAGTTGGTTGATATCTTTGTGTCCTTAGAGCCACAAGAAAGCCTCTGGCCACAGAATGCTGTGTAAGCTCAGTGCTACAACCCAGATAAGCTGAGGAAAGTCTCCAGAGCACCTTCCAAACCAGGCAGTGATCTGGGCTCTTACCATCATCTGATGTCATCATTCAGGGACAGGTTATCATCTTTATTCTTTCTTTCTTTTCTTTTCTTTCTTTCTTTCTTTCTTTCTTTCTTTCTTTCTTTCGAGATAGAGAGCAAGAAGGGGAGGGGAAGAGAATTATCACTAGGGCCTCAGCCACTGGAATCGAACTCCAGAAACTTGATCACCCCACCAAATAAGGACTGGGCATGTGGGAAGGCGGAAGACCTTGCACATGCCTCTCACCTTTGTTTCTTTCTTTCATCTGGCAAGATAGAGAGCATGGGATCTGGAGAGTTGAACATGGGTCCTTATGCATCTGGCTTACATGGGATTTGTAGTTGAACATGGGTCAAGCACCTTAACCACTAAGCCATTTCTCTAGCCTAGATTATCATCTATTTATCTGGTGATTTATATCTAGGATCTCTGCATATTTTGGCTATTGTGAATTATGCTGCAATAAACATGGGTTTGCAAGTGTCTCTGTAGTTGGATATAGAGTTCTTTGGGTATATAGCCAGGATTTATATAACTGGGTCATACAGTAGTTCTATTTTCAATTTTTTGACCCCCCCCCCAACAATTTCCATAATGGGTACACAAATTCACATTTTCTATTAGGGCCAATTTAGATCCAAGATGAGTTCAAATATTTTTTTTAACAGTAGTCACCACATAGACTACATGGTCTCATAGCCTTCTTTGGTTTGGTAAGGAAGCTGTTTCCAGATCTATCATAATTTTCTGGACAAATTTTTAATTTTGGGTACCATAGGAATGTGTGACCCTGAATATTTGATGAGGTAAGGTCCTAGAGGATGTGAATACAGTTCCAATGATGTGCTATTTTGAAAGCTTTACATATGACAACTCTATCACCTCCACAATTTATGAGCTAGGTGGTACCATTATGATTCTCACTTGACAGATGAAGGAGCTGAAGTACGTGGGTTTTTGTCTTATGTTTTAGGGCTTTGCTCAAGGCCACACAGCAACTAAGCGGTTGTCTTAGTTCATCATGTCATGTGTTGCTATGACAAAATACCTGAGGTTGGTACTCTGGAGAATGGCACTTGCATCAGAATATACCTGGACACCCACACATTTCAAACCATGGAACACTGCTTGGTTCTACCCTGCATAGCAACAGCCTGACCTACCAGGGTATCTGTTAATTTATAGCAATCTCTTTACTTACTTTGGCTAGGAACAATCCCATAGAGAACATCTTTCCAAAGACAAATTGTCATTGTCACAAAGTGTTTACCAAGTGTAAATTTCATAGCACTCATTTTTTTTTCAAGTTGTTTTCAAAACCCAGTTATTCCTGGTTAAGCTTCCAAAGACAGAGAATTCATAAGCAAGTGGCTGCTACTATCATTAGATAAATCTCACTTCTAGTCTTAACATAAGGTGACAAGATGTTTGGAGGGTACATCATAGACCTCCCAGGGCCTATATGCTGTTCTATGTTGAGAGGTGGGCCCTAGCAGGAGGAAGTATGTCATTCACTAGAAGTGACACAGGTCTTGAGGTTTTACAGCCCTGCCCTGCTTCCCATTCCACAGAGATGTGAGGAAGTGAGACATCCCGACTGCACACTCTCTCTGCTGTCACCACCTGCTCCCACCATGCCTTCCCTGCACAGTGAACTATCTACTTAAACCACGAGACAAAATAACTCCTTCCTTTTTTAAGTTGCTTTGTGGGGCATTTGGTCCCAGTGACAAGAAAAAATAATGCCTATAGAGCAGATCGGCAAAACCAACTACTCAGTTCCCACTTGTAGCAGACGTATTTGCTCCATGGTTCTTGTGACAAGGCTTTGGGGACAACCAGGATGCCATGAGCAATTCTTTGGCCCCCAGATACTGAGGAGCATGCAGGCAGTTTCCATCTGTACTCACTCTGCAATAAACGCAATGCGCTCCTCCTCCTGGAATTCAAAGTTCCTTTGTATTTTCTGTTCTGATAAGGTCTGGTGACAAAGCGAGTATTTTTTGGTGACTCATTACCTATTGAAAACCAAGCTTTAAAGGTGGAATCCTTGGCATAGTCTCAGTTCCTGCTCAGACAACATTGCTCTAGTTCTTGACATAAAACTTCTTGGAGTCCATAACAAGAGCAAGTTTTTTCTTTTTTCACAAGCTGACTTCCAGTCCTCGCTACCGATGGCAGACATGCCTGCAAGATGGAATGCCTGAGGTTTGAATGCACAACTTCTATTATGTCTTTTCATTTGAAGTCCAGCAGCCCACATAGTAGGCCCTCTCCAGATCTCCTTTTAATTAATAGACTTGTGAATAACCACAACTGCCTTGTGGGACATGCCAAACACTAAACAGATGACTAAGATGCAGTGAGCAATCTGCTCAACACAGGGCTCCTTAATTTAAGCCATACGTGGTGAAAAATGAAGGCATGGCAAGCATTCGGCTCAATGTATAACTTTTGGTCTGTTTCAAGTTATGTAAGTCCCTGGCATGCAGAAAGTAACATTCATACAAGAGAGAGCAATGGATCTGATTTATTGCACCTGTTAGCATAGCTCTGACCTGGGTGAACAGGGCAGAATCGTGGTGTAAAAGGAGAACATGGCTCCGAGTTGTACAAAGGGAAATCGGGCTGACAAGGCGATGTTAAACTGCACCGGATTGGGACAGAGCTCCATGAAGGCTTCCTACCGGGTGCCAACAAGCAGGTAAGTGCAGATGGCTGTCACAAGACGCACAGCTCTGAATGACCCGCCACTGTCATCTGGCCCAGTTTATGGACAAAACCCATCTCCTGGGGCTGCAGGGAGGGGCCTTCATTAGAACCTGGCCGGAGGGCAGCTCGCATCGTAAAGGACAGCTGTCTAATTGGATGTGCTTGTGTGCGCTGTCTTAGCTTTTACAATGGGAATAGGCGATCCGGCCTTTCTAATTAGATTGTTAAACATAATAGCTGACTGGCACAGCAGTAAAGAATTTGCCCTTCTCTTTGTAAGCGCAAAATAGGGCTCAGAAAAGATGCAGAATTTTTCCAGCCCATTTCCCCCATCATTGTATCTGATGGTAATGAGACGAAGTTTATTTCTTTTTAAAAGCTCACAAAGGAGCACAGGCCAGGTTGAAGTTCAAACTAAATGTCAAAACACACACAGGCAACACAGTAGCAAACTTCTGTTTTCTTTCGACCTCTTGTTTCCCCTAATTGGTGCCTTGTTGGTCATCTCCAGTGAAAGACCAAGAATGACATGGAATTGGAAATTGAATTCCCCTGTCCACCCTCAAGGTGGTCTCCAGACCTGGGTTGAGAAACATTAGGAAGCAGGGTGGGAAAATGTCCCTTGAGGGGCTCTGTGTCCTGTCTCTAGAGTCCCCAGGGAGTAGCAGGAAACTGAAGGACAAACTAAGGACAAAAGGGGAAAGAGGAGAAAGATGGGAATGCAAGGAGATCCCAACTCGACGAGGTCATTGTCCCAGCTGCCCGTGGGTCCTGTGGCTATGAAGCTATTCCCCTTCCTACCAGAAGTGGCATTTCCACTTGAGGGTCTAATGGAGATTTCATCTGCCTCTCCTTTATAGACTCGTTCTCATCACATTCCTCTGTTTGTCACCTAGAGGACATTTATCAGACACTTCACATGATTTGGGGTTCATATCCCATGAGTTTTTTTTTTTATTTATTTTTATTTTTTATTTATTTTTGGAGAGAGAGACAGAGAGAGATAGACAGAGAGGGAGAGGGAGACAGAGATGGGCACTCCAGCAGTCTCTCAGCTGCTGTGAAAGAAATCCAGATGCATGCGCCCCCTTGTGGGCAAGTGCAGCATTGCGCCCTTGCCTCACTTTGCATCTGGCTAAACGTGGGACCTGGAGATTGGAACCGCTGGACATTGGAACCAGCTTTCTTAGGCTTAGCAGGCAGGCGCCTTAGCCGCTAAGCCATCTCTCCAGCCCTCCCATGAGTTTTTAATCTGTTTAATGTAAAGAGAAATCTAGTACCCAGTCCCTCCCTGTGTATCATACACTTTTAGTGACCATTGTAGTAGTCCCCCACTGGACAACTAGAGTGTCAGGCCTCAGTCACGCCTTTCTTCATAAAACTGCAGTGTAAGGGGGTCTTTCTTCTGAGACTGACATTCCAATGCCATGTCCCCAGAGTCCCTCCTTCCAGGAGAGGAAGTTTCAACAGGAAGAAAAACAACTCTTCTTTTTTTCTTCTTTCTTTCTTTTTCTTTTGTCTTTCTTTCTTTTTTTTCTTTTTTTTTTTTTTTTTTTTTTTTTTTGGTTTTTGAGGTAGGGTCTCATTCTAGCCCAGGCCAACCTGGAATTAACCATGTAGTCTCAGGGTGGCTTCAAGCTCATGGTGATCCTCCTCTTAAATGCCTACAGGAAGTCAAGCAGAGATTCAACATGACCCTGCAGATGATGACCCCAAATCATTTTTGGCATTTTCATTCTACTTTGATGTACTCCCAGAGGAATAACCACTCGATTTTGTAATAAAAGGAGGCAATATTTAACTTAAAACTATCTTCCATTTCAAAAATGAGCAACTACACAGATGAGTAAAGAACTGCCCACCTTTCTCAAGTATATTTGAACTCTGTCCTCCCTTTGCTGGCTGGATGCTCCCCTCCATGACTGTGCACACGAGATAGCTTTGTCAAGACTCAGTGGACCCCAGCTCTCTGCTCTTTATAGTCCTTTGTTCACTACCCAGAGATTGAGCATGCTGTCTCTGCTGTTATAATCTCATCTTTTTGGGACATACCCTTCCCCAAGAAGCACTTGGCTCCCAACTTTCAAGTTCAGTTGGCATACTCTTGCCAGGCCTGTACCAATTGGATTCCAAGCCTCAGAGCTAAGACAAATGTTCTCTCAATTATTGTAGCCTCTTGGCACCCTCTGTGTGAGAGCTAGCAGCTTCACATGGTCATTTACCTGGCCAGCTCCCAACATCACTGAGCATGAACCTCCTCTTTATGTCAGCCCCTGCATACTGCTATTTGCTCACACGCAATGGCAAATTTCTCTTCAAATGTTGTAGGTGGGCACCTGCCTCTCCTTCACTGTGGTTCCCAGGAAACATTCAAGTTGTCAGTCCCTGGAGATGTCTCATAACTCTTCCCAAGAGACTCACTTCTAGGAGTGGAAGGGGTTGCAGAGGGGCGGTCCATGAGCTTGGCATGCACAATGTCCAATGTCCTGGGTTCAAGCCTCAGCACCAAAAAAAAAAAAAAAAAAAAAAAAAGTGAAGACCGCTTCTTTGAAATGATGCTCAGATTTTATTTCCTGCCAACTCTTTGTCAAGGTGGATGTAGATAACAAAGATACAGAAAGGAATTCGTGAGAATGGCACAGTTGTCACAGCAGAGAGAACCATCTTTCTCCCCCATGCTTTTATCCCCCCTAGACTTGTGTGTCTCTTCTACAGATTGTGGGAATGGAACTGGACCTGCACACAGTGGTAGCTGACGCCATGCAGAACAAATGATGACTGAGAAGAACATTTTTTACCATGACGAGAGTAAATCACTATGTATGGAAACTATATCAAAGAGTTAGAATGACCTCTTTCCTATAGCATACTAATTTTTGACAATTGAACCATAAAATCAAGCACAAACCCTGACCTTTGTTTCAAGCCTTTGAAGCAGAGAACTCTGCGTCTGCAAAGATGATACTTGTGCACAAGTACAGTTGTGCAGCCAGGGAAAACCCAAATATGAACTTTGTTTTGAAATGAGAGCCCTTTCTGCATTAGGGGCCATGTGATGTTTCTCATTCCATTCTTCATTTTGCACACATGGGTGACTTTCTGTCAGTACTCGTGGAAACATTTTAAAAGGCCCTGAGACTGAGAAGTGGGTTATGTCAGGAACTAAAAATCACTCGAGAACTTTTTGATCATGTCGATTTTGGAATATGATCAATTTGGCACATGTGTCCATAATGATATGAAGATGTGTGTGTCCTCATCGCTGTGAAAATACATGAGATGTGAGCAGAATGAAGCTACTCCACATGTCGTCCATCATGCTCCTTTAGTTTGGGACAGGTGTTGGGAATAGTGATTCAAATCTTACTCAAAAGGCCTCAGTGCGCTCACATTCCCAGAAATCTTTTTTTATTATTATTTCTATCATATTTCTATCATAAAGCTTATTGACAGCTAATTTTGCTCCTCAAATTTTGAAGAAAAATAGCTTTCTGTCTTCAGGCGAACATGTTGTGCCTATTTTGCAAACATGTCTATCAGACAAGCTAGCAGCTCTCTGTTTGTGACAAATGAGATTTTTGACAGGGGGCTTATCAAAATGGGGAGGGAAATGCAGACAAATCATTCCTTAGCTTATTTCATTTCCCTATCCATCTCTAGAATAAGTTCCAAAAAATAAAAAGAAAAAAGACTTCTAAAATTAAAGCATCATGGAATGAGGTTGGTCTCCAATAATTCAAAGTTTTATTTTCCTTGTATCTTATTTCAATTCAAAAGTAAGTTTTACAAAAAGGAAAGAAAGGGCTGGAGAGATGGTTTAGCGGTTAAGGCATTTGCCTGCAAAGCCTAAAGACCCTGGTTCAATTCTCCAGGTCCCACGTAAGCTAGATGCACATGGTAGTGCATGCATCTGGAATTCGTTTGCAGTGGCTAGAGGCCCTGGTGCACCCATTCTCACTCTCTCTCTCTCCCTCTCTCTGTCTCTAATAAATATATAAATAAAAATAAAATCGTTTTTTAAGTAAAGAAAAATTGAGAGACAAAGTCCCAAGGATTTCTTTTATAGAAACTTATGTAGGTGTGACAAACCAGACTTTTAGCTAGACTAATAGAAAAGGCCTAAGAATCTGTGAATTGCTTAACGTAGTCATTTATTATCAGAAAAAGTACTGTCAGAAAGAAAGCAAACCTCTTTCCTCTTTTTATTATTACTAAAAATAGTGTGGAGGAGATCTAAATGTGGGCCAAGCTATTCTCGGAGGGCAAACCTGTGTAGACTCACCTTAGGCCTCTCCAACAGCCCCAGGTGCGGATGTCAGTGTTATAGGTATGACTATAGTTTGGTCAGGGTTCATGCAAGGGAAGCTTCATTGAGAGGTGCTAACTTTCAAAGTTGGAGCTTGTGGAAATAGGTTTGGTCACTGGTGCACTGCTCTCAGAAGGGACAAAGGTAGCTCTCACAGAACGCTGAGTTGGGTCTTTGGCCCCTCTGGCTTCCTGACTGTCAATTGCTATCATACACTTCCATGTTATGATGTCATCTACCATGAAGTCCTGAGTGGAAGAACACGGATGCCCTCAAACCTCCAAAACGGTAAGCCAAACAAATCTCTCTGTAAAACAGTATGTCTCAGAGATTTTGTAACTGTAGTAAACAACAAATGAATACAGATGCCATCAGGTATAGTTTTCTAATGCAAATCCAGCTATGCCCTATAGCCAAACCAATAGGCAGAGCAGCCACAATGAAATTGTAGTAATGCAGACAGCATGGTACTGGTAGAAGCATGCCTTCCGCATACAGGACAACAATGCTTCCTAATGGCGCTCCTAGTCGATGCCAGGGCACACATACTCAGAAGAAACCTTAGCCAATGAAAAGTCAAGAGTTTCCATAGGAACACTAAAAACTTCCTGGCATCCCATTGACAGAGGTTCACAGAGAACAAAACACTTTCTCGCAAACTGTTTTCCTCCAGGAAGCATACTATCTTTGTCCGGGTCCACAGCATCTGCATTCGTCCCCACAGGATGGTAGGAATACATTTTCCATCCATTACAAGTCTAGCTGATGACAGCACAGATTTTACATTGTGTGTGTGTGTGTGTGTGTGTGTGTGTGTGTGTGTGTGTGTAAGGATGTGAGTGCATACATGTAGAGGCCAGAGGACACTTCAGATGTTATCCTCAGGAATGCCATCCACCTCTCTTTTAGACATGCTCTCTCATTGGCCTGGAGCTCACCAATTAGGCTAGATGGCTGCCCAGTGAGCTTTAGAGATCCTCCTGTCTCTGCCCCTCCAACACTAAAAACCTAGTTGTTTTTGTAATCTGGGGATTAAGGAGCAAACTCAGATTCTTGTCGTGCTGACGAGAGTCTTGACCCACTGAGCTGTCTCTGCAGACTCAGAGTTGACATTTTAAGTGACTGGAGGAAAGAATAAGTAGAAGACTATTTCATCACAGATGATGATAAGGAATTCAGAGTTTAGACTTACTGTAACATAGCCATGTTCAGTCGTGATGGCCTCCCTGCGGCAATTTTTATGCTATGATGAGAACAGAGTTGTGACACAGACCCACAAAGCCTAGTGTATTTGTTACTTTGTCCCTTAGAGGAAAACATTGCACCTCTTGCCCCACTAGTCTGCCAGTGGCTGGTGAGGGTCCTGGCATGGCCCCGATGAAGGAATGACACTACTTGTCTTTCTCAGAGGTCCACGTTTCCCAGCAAATTAGATGAGTATCTACCCAACTGGGGTGCACAGGTATCAAACAAAATACAAAGCCACATGACCCTTTGGTAAGCAATTCTGACAGGAAATAGTAACAATTAAGTTCGAGAGCTTAGATAAATACTTCTAACACTTGTAAATAAGTGATAAATAAGTATGGAAAACTTAAACTTTGGCTCCTGGTGTCTTGGAGAAAACTAAGCAACCTTAGCCAAACAAAAACAGCTTTGAGTGGCTTGTTCAGTTATGGGACATAGTGTTGTACAGCTCAGGTCAGGCTGGAAATATTTATGTGAATGCATTCTTGCTGCAATGAAGAAAAGATACCTTTTTCTTCTCTCTCTATATATATATATTTTTTAATAGGAGGCTTCTTTCTATTCTTTCTATGGGCACATGTGGCATTAGCTAAGTCCCCCAAAGACAAATGCACCATAGTGGTTATTCTTCATGAAATGGTTAATTCTTCCACTCATTCACTCAACAGACATTTATTAAGCACAGGTGTTTCTAAGAGCCTTACTAATAGCCAGTCAATGGAAAGAAATAGACATACAGACTAAATAAAATACAATGTAAATATTCCTGAGTAGAGAAGAAGAGCACACACACAAATACCAAAACCAACCCCTTGATTTTGCTTCTGTCCCACTCCCAGCCTTCCCCCACCAGGGGAAATTGTCAGTTGTCATCAACCAGGTGAATGCGACCTCCTGAGAGGAGTGTGGAGCAGAGGAAGCTGGAGGGCTTGTCTTCTCCCTCGCCCTCTTCACCCGCTGACTTGGAGCCCAGGAAATGAACACTCTCTACCTTGGCGGCTGCTGCTCAGAAAATGCAGCCCCACACTTCGGCCTCAGGAGAAAAGCCATGCTGGATCTTTGTGCATGGTATGTGGTTAAACATGTTTCCATGTTGTCGATGATTAAACAATTAGGAGAACAAGGTCAAGATCAAAAGGCAGCCCCATGCCACAAGCAATTAGGAGGCTGCCGCAGCTGTGACAAGGAGGAACCCCCGCTGGCGTGGTACCTGCCCTAGCAAACCATGTGGGCTCAATATGAAGTCAGGGGAGGGGCACTTCAGAACTGTTCATTTCATTCTCATTAAGAGGGTCGCAATCCCATAAATACAAAAATAACAGCTAAAGTGGGTTTTAAGGTCAGCTCCCCCCCAAAAAAAAAAATAGGAAAGAAAAAGAGGAAAGACAAAGCAAGTCATTAGCTTATAAATTAGCAATTCTTCCTTGAAGAAATCTCAATAAAAATGCTTTACAGGGGCTGGAGAGATGGCTTAGAGGCTAAGGCGCCTGCCTGCTAAGCCTAAGAATGCTGGTTCCAATCTCCAGAGGTTCCAATCTCCAGGTCCCACATTTAGCCAGATGCAAAGTGAGGCAAGGGCGCAATGCCGCACATGCCCACAAGGGGGCGAACACATCTGGATTTCGTTCACAGCAGCTGAGAGACTGCTGGTGCGCCCATTTCTGTCTCCCTCTCCCTGTCTGTCTATCTCTCTCTGTCTCTCTCTCCAAAGATAAATAAAAAATAATTTTAAAAAATGCTTTACATATCTTAAAACAGACCTCAACCTGATAGATTTGTAAAAAAATATATATTTTTACTAGCTGTACATTCTCATCAAGAAAGAAGTATATTGATGATTCAAGTGAGTTTCCCAAGGGGACCTTAAGTTATCAAACATTATGAAGTAGGCGTCTTTTCACTGAAACTACCTGTTACCTAGTTATATAGATTGGAACAGTCAAAGCATTAATCAGAGAATTGTGATTCACCCCTAAATGAACATCTTTACAAAAATTAAAGCAAAATGTAAACTAAAGTAGTCTAAAATTGAACTTGTAAGCACAACCTTGATTCTCAAACTTTTAAGGTTTAAAGCCAGACTCACTGTGACCTGACCTGGCCACCAAACAGTTCTAATCCACATGTCTTCAGATGACCCTATGTGCCTTCCAGAGTTACTACGGACCTGGCTCGTGCTCCACATTTGGAATTTAGCACCTGCTGAAAACAAGGGCTCCAGAGATGGCTCTGTCCAGGCACACAGGATTGGTCTAGACCTGGTTTAGCTCAGGAAATTATAGAATTGAGTGGCTATTTCATCCTGCCTATGTCTCACCACAAACGTTCTATGTAATCCACTAACTGAATGGTCACTCGGTCTAGGAAAACACCTCTGACTTCCAGCCCTGACTTGGGTGACCACTGAGGCTGCATCTGCACACTGCACAACTCCTAGCTGCCCGAGATGACCTTGTCCTTCCCAGTATGAGATTCTCTCATCCTTCCAGAAGCTTCCTGGAAGTCACAGAGGCTTCTCACTTGCTCCAGAATGAGCATTACCTGTCACCTGCCTCCAGGAGTCTGTTGTCTGAACCAGCACTCCAAAAATAAACAGCCACACTATACCCGGGCCTGTTCCTTTCCACAGCTGTGTCATGTGGTCCCCACAGCTCCTGGAACTCTGATATAAATTCCTACCCAGCTTCTGCAGTGCTCTAGAGCTCTGGCCACACCCCTGTGCCACTCCAGATGAGCCATGGTGGCCCTAGATGATTCCCATGCCCACTCTGTCCTCTGCCACATCATGGTAAATTTTATTAATTTTACTAATGATAGTTTTCTTGGCTCCTCTATACTGACCTGGTACTTTCTTTAAAGATTTTCACAGCCAAACAAGGGACTCTACTGGTGGGAAAGCAGTCTGTGGAATTTCTAAATGAATGCAGGTCACATGGCCTCATTCGTCTATAAGAACTATGCTTTGGGACTCTGAAATCCAAGTGTGGAACAGAGCCACAGGCATCCAAGGTAGGGTGCACCCCACCCATAACACCACTACCACCTGGTGGGTGCTTGCCACCCTTCGGTGTGCAATATTAAGTAATTGCAATGGCTTTTTTTTTTTTTTTTTTTTTTTGCATAGAACCCAAGCATTAGTTAAACCCAGGTAGTATATATTGAAGGTCATGTTGCTTGTCAAGTTATTCAGGCAGGATGTGGAAGGCCCTTTCAGGTACCTTACAGAAGGGTCTTTGACACTAATGGCTGCTGTGTTGACAGCTCTGTTGGTCTCTCTCCCCCTTATCTCCCAGGCAGAGGAGCATGATGGGCAGATGCTCATTCGATCCCTCCCTATACTGTAACTATGGGCCTAGGCTTTCCTTTATCACACACCACCACAAGGCCACATGCAAGCAAAGGCCCCATCATCATTAGAGAGTTGCTAGAGGAAAACAGGAGCATTAAAAACTCATCCAGAGATCTTTGCAGCATTCTTACATTCAGCAATATCTTGGTCATACAAAGGAGATAAATGAGGCGTGATTTCAGTGGGAGAATCAGAGCATTCCCAGCTTCTTGGAGGTGTCTTCTCCAAGGTGGTAGACAGGCCTGCCAGCAGCCCAGGCCCACTAGAATCTCAGCCGGCCAGCTTGACTGGGCACTGGCTTTCAACTGTGCTTCTAATAATGGAAGAAATTCCTTTCCATGGTTAAAATCTTCCACCCTCGAAAATTAGTGCCTGGAAACTAGAGCACCCGTAAATGCAGGAGGCTACACAATCTCCATGATTCAAAGTGGGGTCATTCATGGAAATCATGAAGGCAAAGTCCTCAGAAGAGATTTCCTCAGTAGTTTTTGTCCTCTAACTTGAGGCCACCAAAGGGTCATCAAAGCTCAATGGCTCTCAGACTCCCCCATTATTAAATCCACTCCAGGCAGAGAGATAACATGGAATTGTTTACAGGGAAATATTGTAACATGCTGGTCTTTCCTTGTACAAAGGGAGATAGATTAATACATGCCGTGTGTGTGTGTGTGTGTGTGTGTGTGTGTGTGTGTGTGTGTTTTAGAGAGTTCAAGACTAATCATTATGTGTTATTATTATATTTTTAAAATTACAAGTAAAAAAACAAGGTTCTTTCTACATGTCCGTTTTAAAACTTATTAACATAAGAACTTTATAAAACAATATATGTGCTTATGACTGAGCCTAAAGTAGACTTCACAATCCCGCTTAGCAGACAAACCCTCTGCTCACACGCACAATGAAAAAGTGCAGCTACATTTTGTTTGTGTAGACTTTTTTTTAGAAAGTGCTGTGTTTTTCTTATGTCTTTTCTTTCAAAAGAAAAAATAGAAGAATGCTAAGGAAAAAAAATTCACAGGTATTAAATCCAGCCTGTCTGAGAGAACTTATATCCTACTTGGTTCAGTCCCAGCAGTGTGCTTGAAGCTGGGCAAGATGAAAAAGGCAAACGTTCTTAAAGGGGCCAATTCAACTTTCTCTCATGGCGTCTGTACGGAGACCAGTCCGTGCACTGTGTCAAGCGCTTTCATATTATGAAGCAGTGGTTTTCATGCTGTGCATGCCCTGGGTGACTCCATCTTACAAGTAGCACTGGCTCCATTTTGACTGCCAATGCAGAGGCAGAATGACCCTTTATCTCACTGAATATGAAACAGCACCACCTATCTGGCACTACCAATGAAACACAGATTGATAAATAACTTGTGCCTACAAGTTAGAAGGTACCACCTGTGAATCTATCAAAATATATTGGAAACATATGAACATATGGGTGTATTCAAACCATATTAGAAAAACCAGACCTGAGAATTTACTGAACACACCAGACCATGGACCCCATGAAAATAAGGACACCTAATACTGTGATTGCATCAGATCCCCAACCTGTCATCCTCCCACTATGTTCATGCAACAAGGGACCAACAGACAGAGAACTGGTGCTCAAATCCCTAGGGACTCAGCTCAGCCCAGTCCCCACTGTTTGACTCAGCCGTTAGTCACTTCATCCATCAATCTGTTTGGAACCCGTTCTATGCCTCCCCTTGAGGGTTCCCTCCCCGCTGCTCAGTTCTATGTGTCTATCCATCTGGGTTCCTGGGTACCTTAGCTAAGCCCTGGTGACTGTGGTTCTGCCTGCAGTAAGACCTCTGAACTCTGCAGCCTCTGGAACCATCTTAGTAATTTTGTACATGACACATACACATACATAAAGATAGTCCCTGCACGTTATAAACTGTGTTATCTGATATTTACCATTAGCAATTATGATTGACATGAAAGAACTTATGATGGCCAATGGCCTTTCATCAAGGGAAATCAGAACAACTTGGTAAATTACAGTCAATGAGCTGATGTAGCTTGTGATTCTATTATTAAATAAATTCCGACATCGTGAAAGATAAACGTGTCTATTTTTCTTATATAGAAAACTCCTGACAGTCTGGGTCAGTGGTATATTTCAGAGCTTACAGACTCCAGTGGAAGCTCCATGATAGCAGGGAAAATGATGGCATGAGCAGAGGGTGGACATCACCTCCTGGCCAACATCAGGTGGACAACAGGAACAGGAGAGTGTGCCAAACACTGGCAAGAAGAAACTGGCTGAATACCCACAAGCCTGCCCCCAACAATACACCATCTCAGGAAGTATTAATTCCCAAACCTCTATCAGCAGGGAACCTAGCATTCAGAACAACTGAGTTTACGAGGGACACCTGAATCAAACCACCACACCAAACCTTGTGAACCAAATCTTGTGGGTAAGAAACAGCATGGTGGGGGGGCTGGAGAAATGGCTTAGTGGTTAAGGCATTTGCCTGCAAAGCCAAAGGATCCCAGTTCGATTCTCCAGGACCCACATAAGTCAGATGCACAAGGGTGCACATGTGTCTGGGGTTCATTTGCAGTGGCTGGAGGCCTGGTGTGCCCATTTTCTCTCTCTCTCTGTCTTTCTCTGCCTCTTTCTCCCTCTCTCAAATAAATAAATAAAATATATTTTAAAAGAAGCAAAGAAACAGCATGGTGGGTCTGGAGACAGAGGAAGGGAGGGAAAATGTAGGTAGGTCCAGCAGGTGAAAGAGCATAGGATTGGCTCAGTTTTCCCAATTTCAGCAAGATGAAATTTCCAGTTGTCTGGTTCCTGGTCCTGGAATAATAAGAGAAAGGACAGTGGCCCACACTATGGGCATCCTATAAAGACAAGCCTGGTGTGGGCTCTGTGCTGGCAGCCTGCTTTATGAACGTGAGCATGTAGCTGAACCCTGACAGCTGTAAACAAAGGAGGGACAGTCCCTTCCCCAACGCCCAAAGGTTCCAGATGTCAACATCAGAATAAACAGACAAGCTTAATACATGGCCCTGGAGGTTAAATGCTTGGCAGCGTAGATGGATAAGTAGAGAATGAAACAGCTGAACATGACCAGGCCCCTTGCCACGCTTTGGAGACTTGAGGCTTCTCAACAGAGGAAATGTCTGGAATGAGTTCCAAAAGATGGGCAGGAATAAAGGAAACAGGGACATGTAGACAGGGGAGTTAGGGAAGGCGAGGAACCATCAGGAATATGAATGGAGCTTGAACCTTTTGGAAACCCAAGCTTGTGTGGAAAAGAATAAAAGATAAGACTGAAAGCTTGTGACCTGGACTGAAAAGGGTGGGGTCCCTGGCAGGCTAGCAGTTACAAAAGGGGATTGGAGGAGGTGAGCCATGCGCCCACAAGCGCATGTTAAGAGACTGCTCAGGAGTCCTAGAATGAGCATGTAGACTGTGGAGCGGTAATGAGCAAGCTCAAGGGATGTTGGCAGTGTGAGTATGGGAGATGAGGCAAAAGTGAAGGGTCACGCATGACCGCAAGCAGGAACAGCCACTAGCCAGAAGCCACAGGAGCCAAGTTATTGCCAGGCCCAGGCAGTCTTACCATGAGTGAGCAGACAGTACCAGATGTTTAAGTGAGGCCTGAGGATGTGAGTCTCACCTCTTATAGTTCACATGATCATAGATCATCTGCAACAGACCCAGGAGTATCCGGGTCTCTGGGGTAGTGTCCCCCAAGAAGGTCACTGAAGGATGAAGTGAGTTGGTCACTGTGAAAATACTCCATAAGCCGCCGGGCGTTCTGCAAACTGTTTCTTAGTTTGCACTAGCTCACCTGCTCTTGCTCTATCCCAGCCTCCACCTGGGGGCCTTCATCTGTCCAGTGCAGAGGAGTGTGGTGACCTCTCCTTGTGTCGTCAGAGCAGCCACTTTCAGTACTAGTACTACTACACAAGGAAATTGTCCATCGTTTCTCTGGAGGGCAGCTACTTTATGTTGTGAACTATGCTGGACTGAAGTCCCCAGGGGTAGCTGGAGTCAATGGATGTGTCTACAGCTATTTCTTTTTTTTTTAATTTTAATTTTAATTTTAATTTATTTATTAATTAGAGACAGAGAGAGGGAAAGGGAGAATGGGTGTGCCAGGGCCTCTAGCCAACTCCAGACACATGTGCCACCATGTGCATCTGGCTTACATGGGACCTAGAGATTCAAACTGGGGTCCTTAGGCTTCCCAGGCAAGTGCCTAACCACTAAGCCATCTCTCCATAAGGCTTTTTCTTTGGGAAATGGGCTAGTTCTTACCAAAGGCTCTAACTCTGAATGAAATAATAAGATGTACAAGCCATTGAGTCAGGTGTGGTGGCTCGCATCTGTAATCTCACACACAGAAAACTGGCCATCTTTGCAACACCACACACCTCCTCTGTATTTCCTCAGCAAAATTATCTGGGACGTGGTAAAGGCTTATTCTGTCTAGGCTCCAGGGATCTGTCAGTGAGATACTTACATGTGCAGGGCCTGGAAGGTGGCTCACAGATAAAGTGAGGTCCAGAGATTGGATAGCCAACACACACATAAATTCTGGGTGGGTATGGCTGCCCACCTGTAATGCTGGCACAGGGGAGGCAGAGACAGAGGACCCTTGGGGCACGTCAGCTAAAGTAGCCAAACTGTCAACAACTCTGAGTTCAAGCAAAAGACTCTACATTAGTAAGTAAGGTGGAGAGTTATCAAGGAAGATACTCACTGTCAACCTCTGCCCTCTACATGTATGTGCACACATATGCAAACACACACACACAAACACACACTTAAAAGAAAAGAAGCAAATATGGCATTTCTTACTCCTTCATTCACACTTCTGGTCATGACTCAGCTGAGATGACTGGAGTTCATGCAGCCACTTTAGACTATGAGGAGGAGCTTTACCAGGGTACGGTTAAACTGAGATATGGGTAAAATTTGGGTTCTTGCCGGTTATGGAGGCACCTGCCAGTCCTAGGCACCTCTGCTCTGAGCATATTTACTTGAGTGAATAAATATTCCTTATCCTATTTAATGTATTGCTTGCCAGGTCTTTGTAATTCACAGATAAATTTAATGTAATGTGATATAGTAGATTTCCTAATAAGTTATTGGCAGTTTCATTTCTGATATACAAGGCCATGCAAGTCCAGTTATATGCTCATAAAAAAGTAATTCTAGGGCTGGAGAGATGGCTTAGTGGTTAAGGCACCTGCCTCCTAAGCTTAAGAACGCCGGTTCCAATCTCCAGGTCTCAAGTTTAGCCAGATGCAAAGTGACGCAAGGGGGCAATGCCACACTTGACCACAAGGGGGCACACGCATCTGGATTTCATTTGCAGCAGCTGAGAGGCTGCTGGCGCGCCCATCTCTATCTGTATTCCTCTCCCTCTCTCTCTGTCTCTCTCCAAAAAAAAAAAAAAAAAAAAAATTCTACATGCAGGGGAAGACAGTGGGAGAAAGACTGGTCTAATCTCTTAACAACGTACCCCACTTACTTTGTCTGAATCTTCTAGAACTAAGCAAATGTTTTGAACTTTTTTTTTTTTTTTTGAAAAAGTAATGTGAAATTTTCTCACCTCTACTCTTAAAATGTTTATTTTTCTTTTTTGTATCTTATTTTTACAGTAATACTGGCTGCACTTAAAATTTTAACTTGATTCTCTCTCTCTCTTCTCTCAAATAAATAAAAAGAAAAAGAATGGGCTGGAGAGATGGCTTAGTGGCTAAGACACTTGCCTGCAAAGCCAAAGGGCCCAGGTTTGATTCTCCAGGACCCACATAAGCCAGAGGCACCAGGTGGTGCATGCATCTGGAGTTCATTTGCAGCAGGTGAAGGTCCTGGAATGCACATTCCTTTTCTCTCTATCTGCCTCTTTCTATCTCCCAAACAAATAAATAAAAAGAAAAAAAGAAAAACAATGGGCTAGAGAGATGGCTTAGTGGCTCAGGCACTTGCCTGCAAAGCCAAAGTGCCCAGGTTTGATTCTCCAGGGCCCACATAAGCCAGAGGCCCAAGGTAGCACATGCATCTGGAGTTCATTTGCAGCAGGTGGAGGCCTTGGAGCTCCCATGCCTTTTCCATCTGCCTCTCTCTCTGTGTCTCTCTCTCTCTCTCTGTCTCTCTCTCAAATAAGTAAATAAAATGAAAAAGAAAAAGAAATTAATTTGGCTCCTTTTAAAGGTGTTTTAAAGCAATGCCACACAAGAGAATTCCTCAGAAAATAGGAAAAGCAGTGTCTTTTATCTGGTTTAAAAAAAAGAAGAAGAACTGAAAAATATCCCAAGCCTTACTTTTGGAATAAGACACAATATGGAAGATTTTGTATGGTGCATCTGCTATTTCAGTAGGTGAAGCAACAGCATGTAGTAGAAGCAGTGCTGACTGTACTTGCAAGTTAAATCCAGGGTTACGAGAAAGCAAGTATTCATTTAGAATATTTTAACAAAACTTTAATGTAACAAGGAAGGAACTGTACTTTTTAAAAGGAGAGTCATCTTGATTTGGCTATCAGGCCCTGCACTGTGTTCCCCCAACCCCAGAAGTATGTAGGTCATAGGGTGGCTGTGGTCCTCACCTGTCCTCCACAAGGCAGCGTCTCTCATGCTCACGGTTGTTCAGCACTGTGATAGCCAGGCTGGGTAACCCATGAGCCTCCACCAGGATCCGCCTCTCTGCCTTCCTTCTCCCCTAGGCATGTCTGAGTTACACAAGCCCAGGACAGTGTACGGCTTAGATATGGGTTCTGCGGATCCAGTCTCAAGTATTGACACTTGCATAGCAAACACTATCCATTGAGTCATCTCCCTGAACCCCCACAAGTGGTTTTGTTTGCCCTGTGATCATTGGATATTTTTATGTCATATAGAAACTAAGCCAGATACAACTCACTACTGTTCCACTGCATCTGTCCTCAGGTCCCTTCTAGTCGTCTTTCCAGGTTAAGGAACCAGAGGAGCAAATTTGTGTGTGAAGACAGTAAGCAAGAGAGCCTCTGTCCTTCTATCCTTGACAATACATTGCACAGGCTAGATTCTGTGGGTGGGTAGATGATGGTTATAGTTAAATTCTTTGTCAGTCTTTTCACTGCAGAGGCCCAAAGGTATGGAGCTGCTTGCTGGTTCTCTTTGAATGGTAGGGACACTGCAGTCTACGGAGACCTCAGACCACTTGGCAGATGTAGATGCATGCTTAAGTCCTCACAGCAAGTGAACTCCTCAAATTCTACGCTAGCCATCCTGCCACTGGGTGCCTGGGACTGCTGTCACACCAAGCACTGGACTAGTCCATGTTGATGTGTCTACTGTGCTCAGAACATGAGCTTCTACCCATACCACAAGGTGACCCCCAGGGAAACCCGCCAGCTGACTGTTACCCAAAGGAGTCCACAACTGTTGGGGCCTAGCGCTCTGATCTGCTCTTGAATCTGGAATCAACAAGGAATAAAGGGACCATGTGATGGATGGAAATTCATTGATCCTGCTCTTTAGGAAGCACCAGTACAGAAGTGCAGCCCCGTGGTCTCCCCTCCAGCAGAAGCTTTGACATTAGTCACTTCTGAATTTGACTGCAAATTCCGTCCCTTAATGGTGCAACCACATGTTGATCCTCTGAACCTTTAGTTCCTCTCGAAAAATGAGAAATTTTCATTGCCTAACATTGTTTAGAAACAAGCAGAAACCAAGCATTAAAAGCCATTTGTATGTTGCATAGCAAACATTAAGTTCACGGCAGTGTTCAGGAAATTCAAGATCTAAATCTATACTCAGAATATTTAGAAATGGTATTTATTTTACTGGAGTGAAATTTATATCAAGGACCCCATAAATGTCAAAAGCATTCACTGATCTCTTCAGCAAGTATTTCTTGAGCACCAACTATGTGCCAAAGCCTGACCAATGACAAGGAAGCAAGATTCGGAGCACTTTGCCACTTAGCGTGCTGTAAGTTCTCTGGCTGCGGCAAGCTTCCAGGCACACACAATGCCTAAGATCTGCCCTGGTACTAGCAAAGCACAGGGTGAGGCACTAAATAAACCATCACCTGTTTCATCTCTGTCCTCACAGAACAGCCTTTCCAACATTGTCCCGACAGGGGAAACACGACCCAGTGTTACTTTCTCACTGCCTCTTCCAAGGAAGTTCTCAGGGACTCAGCAACTGAAAAACCAAACAGTAATGCAGACTGGATATGATTTCTATTATTGTCAATGCATTATCTTGTTTTCCATAAAGCATCGTGCAAACTGTTGACTTACGCAGCAAGGACCAAAGCTCATTTGAAAACACAAGCCCAGGGCTGTGTGATAGGACATTGGCACAGGTTATCAGTTACCTCCCATTGCCAGGACAAAACCCCTGACAAAAATCAGTTCAAGGGAAGTTAGGGTTTATTTCCTCTTAGAGCTAGTTCCCAGTTACAGTCCATCACAGTGGGGAAGGCACAGCATTAGGAGCTTGTGACAACTGGTCACATTCAGCCCACAAAGAGGAAGCAGAGAGTGATGAAGGCTGGTGCCCGGTCAGCTGTCTTCCTTCTATACAACCCAAGACTCCAGACCACGGAATGGCACCAACCACAGTCAAGATGGGTCTTCATACCACAATTAACCTAATCTAGATAATCCCTCACAGGTGGTCCTGTGTCCTATCAAGTTGTCAGTCAATACAAACCATCACACCTTGGTCCCCAGCACAGCTACAAAGGCAACATTTTCAAAAATATCCAGCCCCCCTCCATAGCATACTCCTGTGAAACTATGGGCCAGTCGCTGTCTTTACTCTGGTCTTGCCTCAGTCAGCATGAAAGGAGAAGCTGACATGGCTCCTTTGGGGACTTTAACTGTCCCAGCACAGTGTGGGTAGGGGCTGAGAGATAATGCAAGCCTCATAGACTTTCTCAGAGCTTTGCCAATGCCTGACGCAAGGTTGGCCTCTCCAGAAACTCCCTTCCAGGGTCAGGGGTTATGAGGATGAGAGAAGAGAAGGCTGAGGATGGCAAGGAGGTAAGTGGCAGGGCACGGCTCTCTGGCAGTGCTAAATATTTCCTAGACTTTCTTTCTTTAATAGGAGGCAATAAAACTGGGAGAGAAAATGAACAGGACAGAATTCTTGCCAGTCTGGGACTTTGTGGCTCACTGTACTGCCATGATCTACTTTACAAAACTAGGCCTGGTCCCCTGTGGGTAAAGCCATATGCCAGCACCTCACGAACAGAAGAAGAAAGAGCATGCCACCTCTGAGCGGCCTCACTAACTACATAACTGAACAAACGCAGAGCACGTTATGCCCCGAAGCAAAACCATGAGACCAACATTCGGCTCAAATCCTCTTGGTGCTTGGATTTTTCGTGGACATATATCTGGCTGTCATTATGCAGTCTATCATAACCATGGCTTGTGGCATCGGTCTGGGCTTAGTAAATCATAGTGAGATCAGATATGCTGTGTACATGGTACAGATCTGGTGAGTGAGTGAAGTGGACACACACAATGCCCACCCCTTTCTATGGCCAGTGGCTCAGGGATATCTAGCAAACCTCAGTGTCCCTACTCTTCCCCAAGATGCATTGTGTTTCTTGAAAACCAAGAGTGCCAGCCGGCCAGCTCTGTGCTGGGCTAGTTAACACATGCTAAACACAGCCAACCCCAGGCAGTTTGCCATAGTCTGGGGATGGTAGATTGGACTAGCTGGGCCGTTATGCATTTGCTCTGTCTCATTGGGCCATATCTTGTGAAGGTTAGATAAATTATTGTGTTAAGGAATGGAGAACAATGGCCAGTATATAACATGTGCTATATGTATATTAGCTAATGTCAGCAAGGGGTTATGGGAGATTTTGAAACAGCTCAGAGCCTCTCCTAAGGACTGAGTATTCCAAGAATTACTCTGATCTATAGGGTATGCACCTTTGTTTTCATTTGACTAGGCTGTTTTTTCAACTGTATAGACATCGAAGTTCAATTACAGTAAACTCGTAGTTGTACAAATTATTGACCATAGAAATGCATCATGTGCCTCATGGAAGAAAACTGGGAAACACCTTATCGATATGGATTTCTTTTGCCAGTTTGCATCCATTTGTAAATTCATGTCCCTTAATTGACTATAAACTCAAGCTCCTTTGACCTTTCTTGTTGACTAGTTGTGATACTAACCGGTTTCGTCATTGACACACTGAATACAGTCTTGGACTTTGCCGATTTCCTGTGTGTGTGAAAGTCATGATCTTATCCCACTTAAAGCTTGCCCTTTCATATTTTCATTATCATTATCAGTTTTCATTTGTTGATGCATGCATTCATTCAATACATATTCTGAGTGACCCTTAGTACCAGGAACCCTGGAGGAACCAGGTCCCTCCACATGTCTGAAACATGCAGATGCTGGGGTTTAGTACTGAAGGTCCACTATTGGCCTCATTATATTTTAGGCATAAATATTTTCCTGCAGATGTTGTTCCAATTACATTGTCCAATTACATTGTAGGCTTGGTCTCTGAGCCTTATGCTAACAACCAGGAAGGGCGCTCCTCTTTCATTTCACGAGAATACAGAAATGCACAGAATGTTCCATGCTTCTTCCACTTTTCCTGTCCTGGCAGTTCCATTTTTTAACTGCATGCCATTTTTAAAGCTGACACCAACCAATAGGAAGAAAGCTCTCTGCTATAGGCAGATCTGAAAATACTACCTACCACCTGAGAGAGTGTTCTGACGACATTTGGTTACTTGTCATTCCAGAGGATCACTGGACCATTTGGTCTCCTCAGACTTGAAATACGTTAGTTATCAGAAATTGCATGCCACAGCAAACTGGGCTAGGGCACTGAGCTGGAACTTTGATTCTCTTGTCAACTTATATTTCAGAGTGACCTAAAATCAGTCCGAATGTGTCTCTGCCACCGAGGTTCAATGGACATGAGCAAACCTAGGGCTAGATGAGGGGCACAGGTATGAGAATGAGAGTTCTCCTCACAGCACACTTCTCTAAGGGTGGCTGTGGTTTGTTGTCATCTGGAAGAAATCAGCTGATCTGTCAGCTCCTGACTTAACGGCCACAGCCCACAAGAGGATGCTGTACAGCCCCACCACCTGAGGAAAGGTGAGGTGGAATGTGGCTTTCAGACATCTACATACAGACTGACCTTCAGGGACTGTAAATACTCATCCTGGTGGAGTTATTTTAAATCAAAGGCCAGCATGCCTACAGCTGCATAAGTGAGGAACGCCTAAAAAAATAAATACTGGTTAGAGGGTGATTTAATGCAGTTAACTGCAGAGGGTGGAGGCTGGAGGCAGTAGCTTTTAACAAGTTTTATTTGAAAGACTAACTCAGTGTGGTTGTCACGACAGTTGTGTTTGTGGCTGGATTTGTATTGCTAACAGATGGAGACCTGGCAGCCTCCCTTAATCCAGGCAGACATTGTAGAAGGAGTGACCAGGCCAAGTGATTCCAACACTAACCGTACACAAACGTCCTCCCTCACGTTAATAAACAGAACATTTTAGCCCTAGTCTGGTCAAAACACTAACAGAAATATTCAGCTGTCCCTCCCTTTTCATCTCCTTTCTTCTGAGGATTCATTTTAAAAAATGAAAATTCTTCTGCAGAGACTCCCCGCTGGGGAAAAAGGGGGGACTGTTTTGTAAATGTCTCCATCTGCGGATACTTTTCCAGTCACCAAGTCATCCACCACTTCAAGATAGCCAGGAAAGAACAGGGCGGCAAGACACCCATGGTGGCAGTCTAGTAGGTTAGGAAGGCCATTCTTAGAAGAGAATCTACCATTCCACCCTGGGCATGAGAAAGAACAACACTGTTGCAGTTGAAAGACCAAAAGCTAAGATCCCTATGGGGAAAACATGCAGCATTTCATGAGGAAGCAACAGGTTCACATTGTTTTCACTTGGATTTGTCTTGGTTGCGTTTTATTTATTTATTTATTTATTTAGACAGAGTCTCTCTCTGTAGCTCAGGCTGTGTCACATTCACAGTAGCCCTTCTGCCACAGTCTCCTAAGTACTAGAATTAGAGCCATAAGCCACCATGCCCAGGTTTTAAAGAAACAAAACTTCTTGAACTTTGCTGTACTTAAAAACAGAACATTATGACACATGAAGACATCCACCCAGACAGAATTGCCAGCAGTGGAAACAGAGGAGGGGAACACCCATCACCAAGTTCTGGGAACTCCTGGTGCTCCCACATGCAAATCAGTTAGCAGTCATGCCAACTGAGTTCCCAGAGCAAAGGGTTTCCACTTCTGAAGCAGCATTACCTTCATGCCAAGGTACCTGGCCACCTGCCTCTCCATCTGCAATAAGGCACATGTGGGGCCAGACATTCATTCATCATCTGTTATTTTAAAAGGGAAAACCATATTGGAACATCAAGTATACTTTCTCAACAAATCTCTCTGAATAGATAACAACTGCTCTCTTTTTTTCTTCTTAAATAGTTTTGGGTAATTTGTGGAATTACAATACATACCATTGGAACAAATGCCTTTTCACATAGTTCCCAAGAACCCTGCCTATATGTTCAAAGACCAAATTGTTGTGCCCAGTGTAATCATTCCTCAAGATAAAAACCTCTGAAGGATTGCTCCTTCTGCACAGTGTGGCGCTTGGCTGGGCCAGGGAACCTGCAAACAGTGAGAGTTCCTGGGAAAGCCATCAGGGAGTGCTGTGCTTTAAATCAGTCACAAAGGAAGATTTATTTCAGCAAAAATGGGGGTGCATCAATTACTGTAATTCCATATTGAATTTAAAGTATTTTTAAATATTTGACAGTGAAAATGAAGGCTGGTGATAGAAGCAGACATTTTTACCAGCATCTTGTGGGCACAGCTATCCCCTGTTACCTTGACCAAGGTCACGAGCGCAAGACCCAACACTTTGCTCAGCATGCTAGTTGCTGACTTAGACTGGTTGTGACTCTGGGTCAGGGCAATTGAAACCGACGTTGATCTCCATTAAAAATTGGCCAACTCCCAGATCACTTGCTCCAGAGGCTGTGCCCACAGAAATCTGTTTTTTTCTTTTTCAGAAGTTAGTGAGACCCGAAGACATAAACTACCCCTCACATCTCAACCAAGGTCCAGATGAAATCACAGAGGAAGTGGGGAGACTAGCGAGAGTGCTGCTTCCGTGGTGAGCCTCACAATCAGCAGCAGGGTGAAGGAGACAGAAGCTGAGGACACTCAACACATGCCAAAGCAGAAATCCAGAGTCTCCTAAGAGCTCATCACTGACATAGACTTAAAGCACACATACCATGACTCAGGGAATTTTGCAGAAGAGGGGGCAAAGGTTGAAAGAGCCATAGGTTGCCATGTCATGCCCAGAGGCACTGCTTCTTCCCAATAACTGATTGCTGCTCCCACAATGCATAACCCACAACCCCATGGGGAATACCAGCAACCCCACTGAGGAGGGCCTCCTGCAGAATGGGAGCAGGAAGGAGGGGCAAGATGGTACCAACACATGATGTATCCATACAAAGTATGCTCTTAATTTAAAAAAAACAAACAGTTGGATTGACATATGGCATCTCTCAAACCCTTAACCCATCAGAAAGGAGTGACCTTGGATCATGTATGCTCCTGGCTGCATTGCCATCAGGGTCACTTGTCGCCGGCTTGGTCCCCAGCTCTTCTCAAGGTAGTCTTGTGGCTACAGTTCTCCCTCCTTTTTCTCTTTGATTCTAAGGTGGATAGTAGCTTAGCACTTTCTGAAAGCATGCGCCTCAGTGCTCTACATGGCTTACCTATACCCTGCCCACACTTCAGAAAATACCTTTTTCTAATAAAATAATTCTCCAGTTGTCCTAACTTGAGGGTACCCATATTTTCTTCAGGGACGCCGACTGCAACACAGCTCTGCTGACCATTGACTCTTCAGCCGGTCTCCATGGAAAGCCTCTGCCAAGTAGCAGCAGGTTCCAACAGACGTGGACCCCTTGTGATTCCAATTGGTTTCATGAATTTGAAAACATTCCTGTATGAAAGAAGCCTTAGATTTTATAAGTTTGGCAAAGGAGTTCGTGGCATTAAAAACAAGGTGGAGCAAATAGAATGAAAATGTATGTTACGTGTAAATATGTCTTTCACTTTCCTCCGCACAGTGATCTTGCTTGGTGAAGTGACTGATTAGGAGGAAGAGTGCTCAGTATTTTTGGATTCACTAAAACTGCGCTCATGGCTCTCACCTGTGTACATAGTTGATTCAGGGTGATTGCCTGCTGTATGCACAATCAGTTACCATTGATCAACTAATAGATGCTAAACAAGAAGATGAGCTACATGTGGCATATAAAGTAAATGGAATTGCAAACAAGCACACAAAAGTTTGCATGGATAGTGTGCAAACAAAGGATTTTACAAGTTGCAGAGCAAGAGTGTATAAATGATGTATTATTGAAAAATTGCTCTTAAATACACTTGTTAGCATTTTAAGAATGAAAATAACTTCAAATTTTCTTTTTGTAGGAAAAAAAGAAAGAAAGTGGTTAGTTTGGCCCTCGGCTAGAGAGTAAAAAGAAGGGACTGGGGTCCTAATGCCCCCTTGGAGACTGTAGGTCTTTCAATCAGGTCCAGCCTCTTAAAGGTTCCACCCCACCCACACCCCCCAGTGCAAGGAATTTCATGCATGCCCATGTGGGGTCACTCTGCATCCACATCCCAGCCCTGAGTCCGATTCCTTGCCTCTGTTTCCTTGCCTGTGTGAGAGGAGATGGGAGGGGTCACTGCACAGAGCCACAGAGTTACTGCTATCTTTGCATCCCCATCATCCACTCACCCTCCAAAGACCAACTAGGGCACCGTGAAGGTTAAATTGTATTGTCAGCCTGATCAGATCATGACTTTAGTAAGAGACATGCCTCTTGGGTAGCTCTGTAATGGCATTTCCAGGGAGGGCTGATGGAGTAAGTAATTCCTTTCCCCACAGTGGGGAAAGCTCTGAGAGCACAGAGTCTTTTACCTGGCTGGCTGTGCTACAAGTTGGTGAGTAAATCCACCCCACTGCTGCCATCCTCAGACATTGGAACCCAGCTTCATCAGCCTTCCAATGTGAACAGAAGACCAGTGACTTTCCAAGAATCCTCTAGGATCCTCTGTGCCAGATTGGGGATACTGAAGCATTCAGCCTCATGGACAACTACCAGGTTCTCAGAATTTCCAACCCACAGGCATTATTGTACTGCCAAGTCCATATCCTGTAAGCAATCTAAAAAATCTCCTTTATAATATGTGGTCATGGTCATCCTGGGGTCATGGCGCCTCAGTGTCCCAGAGGCATCCGGGCAATGGTGGAGCAGGGTCTTGAGCAGCTGTGAGTGTGACGGGAAGAAACACCCGGGAGATAGCTTCAGAGAACAGCTCGTTATTTGCCAAAGGAATGGGTTAATAAGCTTTTGTGAAAGAGCAGGAAGAGATATGTGTAGGTATGGGTCATAATGGGATTGGTCAGTTCAAAGGTCCTGCTGATGCCTAGTTAGAATGTAGTGATGTCACAGGAGAGGTCACATGATCTAAGTAGTGGCAGGAAAAGGTATAGAGAATGGGTGTAGGGGGATTGGTTGTGCGAAGGCTGCTGGCTGGCTGATACCTTATTAATATATAATGACATAAGCAGACACAAGGCTCTGGGGAAAGTGAAACCTAAGTCTTATAAGGATGTCCAGGTGCCCTGGGCTGGGGAGAGGGAACAGCCTCACTCCTCCTGGTCTCGAGATTATTGGGGGTCTGGGCTCACTGCATCCTTGGGGGGGAGGGAGCGGCCTCTCTCCTGCCAGTCTCAAGATATTGGGGGTCTGGGCTCATTGCAACCTTGCAGGGAGGGAGCAGCCTCACACCTGCTGGTCTCAAGATTACTGGGGTTGGGGCTCACTGCAACCTCGGGGTTCGGGGCCCTAGTCACACCTGACAGCTCAGGCCTGCCTCCAGTATCCTGGGGGCCTTCACCCATACCCTACAATAATACATATTTATTCTATCAACTCCAGTCTAGAGAGCCCTGACTGATGCAGACATAGCATACCTATTCCTACTTAGTCAACTTATGCATCCTCTCTCAGCCCCAATGCAGCTCCTTACGACAACTGCCTTAATTTTTATTTGGAGATCTGCCTCTTCATGCTTAGCTTTTCCTGTCATTTCAAGACTTGAAATGTAGGTCTATCAGCTCATTGTATTTCCCTGGTCAAAATACTCAGCCCAGGGATATGTGAGTGACTGAGCCCTCTGTGAACTAATCAATATCTTGTCCCTCTCCTTTCACTTTCACTGAGACCACTCTGGTTTAGGCCATGGTTGTCAATCACAATCTCCCAGGGAGCTTTAAAGAACACAAGCAAGCCCTACCTCAGACCCCTGCTGGGAGGGGAAGAGGTCTATTGATGACCTCACTCCGAGGTGGTACAACGTGTAGCTGCAGACACACAGGGAATGTCCTGGAGATGTGCAGCCAGCACAAAGACAAGTGTTCACAGAGACCTGCTCAAACACAGGTGTGCATTCTGCTACAATGTCAGAAATATTCTCCATGAGCCCTTTGCAAATTAAATTATTTGATAGTTCAAGCATTTTTCTTTGTATTCACTTGCATGATAATTCATGTGATCAATTCAATTTCATAGTTCAATTTGTGAAATTGATTCTGAATGTATTTTTGAAAAACTTCCTCAGTAACACAGATTACAAATCTCATCAATCTGACATCTATCTAGAATCAAATTAATTAAGAAGTCTTTTATACAGAAGCATGATTTAATACCTGTAATGCAATCCTCTCACCCTATAGCAGAAATCAGTATATCTAATACTATTTATTGAAAAGAGCTGAAACTAAATGTTTCCCCAGAGGCCTAGTGTGTTGATAAATTGTTTTTTTGCTTTATATATTTATATGTCATATATTCCACAAACAAGGACTCATTTATGGCCAACTTCATAGAGCCACTTAAAATATTATTTCTATCATGCTTAATGAAAAAATTACATTTAACTGTACAAAGGGGATATTAAAAAAAAACTTGAGTGGAATGCTGATGACAATAAAAACCCTGAACCAATGTCTGAAATAAGCTTGAAATAAGAACATATGCTAGCATCCTCTATCTTAAATCCTGTTAAAATAGAAAAAAAAAATCTAATCTAATTTGACACAGATGCCTCACAATTTTCTAAGTACCCTAGAGAAAGGTCAATGTGACAACAAGCACGAAGACCTTTTGCAGGAACATTCATTTCACAGAAGGTTTTTCTTTTCCCTCTACCTATGGAAACCCATCTGCAAATATTAGTGACTGAACATTATCATGCTCCACAAAGAGACACTTATCTGGAGATCTGAACAAGAAATACATAGTTTTTCACACTGCACTGTAAGTCTCCATAAACAGAGTCCCTTTAATTTGATTTCCACTGTGTGAAAAGCCAGATCCTGGAGCTCTGAAGGACCAGAAGCTTTATTTCAGGACACAGTAAGCTACTTCTACACTGGCCTTACAGATCCATTCATTCATACACATGGACTTCCTTCTTCCTACTCACTGATGACTTCTCAACATAGTGGCTACATCCTCTATTGTTCTAGACTGTCTGGGAGTCTGGTTGATTTCCCAAAATGAGTGTTTGTCTTAATAAACCACCTTTTACAGACTCATGCATGTAGGGATATGACTAAGTCAGAGGTTTCAGCATTATACATTTAATTTTACCTATGGATATGTAAGGTTGTTAGCTTATATAATTCTAAAATATATTCAGAACATACAGTTTTTGGAATGAAGATGGAACTAGCCTAGTCTTCTACCAAGTATATGCAGAAAAGTGCTTGTTCTTTCAGGAGCATCTCTAGAACATTGTGTGGAGGGAACGTTTCTTTCCGCATTGTCAAAGATCTTTATAAGCACTGTCACCATAGAAAAACTAGAAATCTAGGCTCAGCCAGCCCTTCCATTTTAGACTTCTGCAATAATTAAGATTAACTTAGACCAATAAAGATTTATCCTAGTACTGAGATGGCTACAAAATTTTAATTCACAGGTGTATTAATGTTCTAACCTTAGTAAGTCTTCAACTAAATCACTAGAGAAAAATTTTTGTAAGAATGAAAGATTTTTGCAAGCCAGAAAGAGCTTGATAAAAAGGAAACTTATACTGAAGTACCTTTATGAAACTTGTTTTCCATCCCAATGGATGTGCAAAATATTTATTTCCCATAAAATATGTGAATACTCAACCCACTTGATAAAGAATGGTTAGTTCCTGTATTCGCATATGTATGTGTGCATGTGTGCATGGGTGTGTTGTGTGTGTGTATGTGTGTTTATGTGTGTGTTTATATGTGTGAAACACAGACCAGAGGTGATCCAACATAAGTTGCTTTAGATGAATTTTTTTTTATTATTATTTATTTATTTATTTGAGAGAGAGAGAGAGATACAGAAACAGGCAGGTAGAGAGAGAAAGAGAATGGGTGCGCCAGGGCCTCCAGCCACCGCAAACGAACTCCAGATGCACGCACCCCCTTGTGCATCTGGCTTACGTGGGTCCTGGAGAATCAAGCCTTGAACCAGGGTCCTTAGGCTCCACAGGCAAGCGTTTAACCGCTAAGCCATCTCTCCAGCCCCTAGATGAATTTTTATTTAAAGTGTTTAAATCATCAAACTAACAACCAGTAGCTCAATATCTACTGCTCATGGGAGAACAGAGATACTCTGTTCTGTAGCCACTCTAGCCCACATCTTAAAAGACTGCACTGAATCCAGACAATGTATGCTAGGCATCATCCCTTTCTGACACACAAACTCCCTCTAGGATGGGTCATGTGCAGTTTGTCAAGCAGTATAGAACAATTTCATAGGATTTTATCCAGAAAGAAATGTAAATACAGCATGCTGCTTTTTAGGAAAAAGAAAATGAAATCATGATCTATTTCAGTGTTCTCAAGAGCCTATGAAGAAGCCCATTGGGGGAAAAAGAACCTCATATGCACACACTACAACTTGGGGGGGGGGTTGCTGAACTTGCTAGACTCATTCAGGTAACTAACATGCTTGGACGTCAACACTCGGGAAGGAAGGAGCCCCAGCACAGCGTGGAGTGAGTAGCTGAAGTTGCCTTGCTCCAGCTTACTCTGCAAAGGTCAGTGATCAGACTGCTGGCTCTGAAGGCTGCCTGAGGAAGTGTGAGCATTTGGGAACAAGGTTAGCTGCCACATGGTCACACCCAGATCTGTCTTCCAAATACAGCTCACAAACCTCAGAGCTCTGCTGCTGCTTTTTCCAACTCTTAACTTTTTGTGGACTTTTCCAAACATGAAAAGGCACCTACATTGCTATGCAAGTCGTGACTCAAAACTGTAAAACAAAATGAACAAACATTTTATTTTTCTCTGAAAGGTGTGCACTCCCCTCCCCCTGCCAGTGACCATGCAGACACCTGGGATTCACAGACTTGGACTTCCGTCCTCCTGCTCAGGCTCTGCCTTCTCATGTGCTGCCACTTCTGGCCACTTCATGTCTTTGGCACCCACTCCTACAACTGGGCAGACAGCCAAGTTCTTTGCCATTTTAGTGGCTCAAGGAGTCTACCAGATAGTGTTCAGACTGCAGGGATGACCTCACAAGGAATTTATTTTTCCTTTTCAGTCTCAATTTTGTGAGTCATATGCAGACTGATGGATTTTCTATGTCAGGCCACTGGAATGGGAGCCGCTGCACCAGCCTGGGAGCCTCGAACAGCTTTCCATCCTTCCAGAGAGCCCACAGAGGGGGACATGCGTCAAGTTCCATTGATCTACATCTGAAAATGAGACACAGCATCTACCCTGAATGCCTATGACAAATATGCTACACACTCCAGTCAGTAAATTGCAAGTTAAGGTTTTCTAAGCAGAGGTAGCTCCCATATGAATAGCATTTTCCATTCCTTCAACAGGTGTCTAGTTTAACAACATGATGCACATCACCTCACTCAGCTGCTGAATTCCCAGTCATATTGACTTCAGGCTCGTTGTGTCCACCACTGTATCCTCCATGTAACACTTGTTAAATCACTCTGCATCCACAGAAACTCAGTTCGCTTGGCCTTTACACGGCTCTTTTCTCCCTGGTAACCCACAAACTCAGTGATTCCCTATCTCTGTTTGAAGCTCAGAACTTTCCAGCTCACAAACTCACCTTGCTTCAAGCCCCTGAGGGTGGTGTGGGTTTTCTTTCTCAGTAAACATGTGGAAAAGCTGAAGTAGAAACGTTGGGCTTGTTGGGAGATTTAAAGTCCTTATTTTGACTTTTTATAGATCTTTGAAGTTTTATGCACTTTCCAGGTATGGTCCAAAGTACTAAATTGAGTTTCACTAGCACATCAAGTATGAGGCATAGAAAAGTTCATAGTCTGTAGCCTGATCCTGTAAGTGCTTAGTAAATGCAAGAGTCTGTTATCATAGCAAGTTAGTAGCTGATAACATTTCCAGGGAGCTCTGAGGTTTCTTCATAAAAGACCATACTCTCAAGCCAGGTATTGAATTCTGCCTGCCTGGGGCAAGAGGCAATAACATTTCCAGTGCAGAAATCATTGTTCTCCCATGAAGAAGACAGAAGCTAATTTTGGAATCCCTGTACTCCTCACTTTAGAATTACTATCCTAAACTCCAGCTATCCCCTAGACCAATTCTCAGGTTGATTAGGCAAGATGTGGGGGTCCCATATGTAAATGATCCATTCAACTTCAGTTGATGCATAAGACACGTCCAGTGACACAGAAAAGGGACCCTTCATGATCCTTCCCAGTAGACAAGTGCCCCACCCCTGCACACACTGGATATTCCATTTTTACTCATCTCTTTAAGGAATGCTTCTTGCCACTGCATGTGTTCTTGTGCATCTGGCCAATGAACCTTGGGCTGATTTCAACCTCTCTGACCTCAAACTGCATTGACTAAGCAGTAAGTTTGGGCATAGAAACCCAGCTCCAGTAAAAGTAAGCAGCTGTTATCGCATGGCCCACACATTGGATCAATCATTTCTAGGCTATACTAGTTCTACAGTTTATTATTATTAAATCACCTGAATAACATGGATTTATCTCCCCAGGCCTAAGTCCTTTTATATGTAAAATTTCATAACAATATTTCACAACAATGAGTTAGCATTGACTATGTCCTTAACATCAGTGGCTGGCACGTATTAAATGTCAGATACTCTGTCATCTAGTGGAATAATGTTGGTTTAGAAGGCCAGAAGTCTAGGTTCTACCATTGGATCACTTGCTTTCTCATTGCTATGACAAAATACTTGACCAAAACAACTAAAGGAAGGAAGAGTTCACTTTGCTCACAGTTTAAGGGGACATGGTCCATCATAGCAGGGAAGGTACGGCAGAGTCCATGGTGGCAGGAGCATGCAGCTTAAATTTCTCACATCTAAGCACACCAAGAAGCAGAGAGAGAGAGAAAGGATGAGACAGAGAGAGAGAGAGAGAGAGAGAGGAAGAGAAAGGGAAAGGAAGAGAGAGAAGGGGAGAGGAGAGGAGAATGGAGTTACTCAGCTAACTTTTTTCACTTTTACTTTTTCATTCAGTCCATGTGCTACCTACATTCAGGGTAAGTCTTCCCTCGTCAATTAAACTTGGAAGCACCCTCAAAGATGTACCCAAAGGTGTGTCTCCCAGGTGATTCTAATCCAATCAACTTGACAATTATATTTACCCATAACAACTTCTATACATATGTGACCTTATAAGTCATTTCATTAGGCTTCGTTACTTATCTCATGGGAATTTTGAAATAAAAGTACTTGAACAAAAACTTGCATACCATTGTGTTATCTTTGAAAGTGATTCTCCATCTCTGAGAATACCAATATTCATAGTTAGAATTGAGTTTGCCCACAGAGGACAGGAGAGAACCAGAGTCAAAAAAGATAACCGTAGTTGCTTCAGAAAAAAGAGCCTGACTCATTCCAGCAAGGACAGTGGTTTTTTTATAACAGAAATAGCATGGTTGAAGCAATACATTGCAATTAGCAGACCAGTTTTAAAGCTTATTCTACTATATGAGCAAGAAAATTCCCACCTCAAGAAGCTAATAAATATTGACAATAGCCCAGTGTGAACCATACTTGATTTGATGCCATTTTTGTTTAGTTTTGCTTTATTGAGATAAATTTGTAAATATAAATTGCACAGATATGCATGTTTCAATTATTTTCTATTGATTTTAACTGATGCAATACTTGTATATATTTATGGCCATAGTATGATAACTCTATGCATGTATACGACACACAGTAATTAAATCAGAGGGATTAAGGACTGCGAAGATGGCTCAGCTGTCAAATGTGCTTGCTTGTAAAGCCAGCTGGCCTGAGTTCAACTCTCCAGTACCCACATAAAGCCAGATGCAGCAAGAGGAACATGTGTCAGGAGTTTGTTTGCAGTGGCAAGAGGCCTTGGTGTGACAATACTTTGTCACTCATAAATAAATAAAAATAGGGGCTGGAGAGATGGCTTAGCAATTAAGGCATTTGCCTGCAAAGCCAAAGGATCCCAGTTTGATTCTCCAGGACCCACATAAACCAGGTGCACAAGGGAGTATATGCAATCTGGAGTTTGCTTGCAGTGGCTGGGGCCCTGGCATGCCCATTCTCTTTCTCTCTCTCTCTTATTCTCAATCTCTCTCTCTGCCTCTTTCTCTTTCTCAAATAAAAAAATAAATAATTTTTTTAAATAAATAAATAAAAATGGTTTTAAAAATCAGAGTGATTTGACCTTCTTCCTCTCCCAGAAGTTGTTATTTCAGTGTGTTGGGAACACTTGGACTCGTCTGTTATTTTGAAATATAGTATAAAATCATTGTAGACTGTGGTTACCTTGTATAGCACAGTTGGGTAAAGCTTTATAAACGTGATTTGGGAATGCTATAAAAGCGTGACCATGGTCTTAAGCTGGGAAAATGCTCTGCAACAGACATCTTCATTCAAGAACAAGAAGGATCAGAAGGCTTCAAAGTTTCTGACTCACAAGGAAAGAGGGCAAAGAAGACATGACTTGTCACTTCTTTTGGTTATGGTCTTGCATAAACTTTTAAGAAAGAGTATTTGTGTTTGTAATTCTTCCCTGATACGTTCTCCAGACTTGAGATGGTACTGTTTTATTAAGGTTTCTCTGGCCTCCACAATTACATAAAATACCTTTACACTATTTTTCTCCTTTAGCCTAAGATGGGAGAAGAAGATGGTAATGGTATGGAGAGGCCGACCTCAGATGGAAATAGTGTGAGAGAGGCTGACCTCAGAGCCAAGTGAAGGTTGAGACGACTCAAAGCTCTCGTGCAGTGTCAGCATGTTTACAGAGTGCTGTGCTCATCAAATCCCTATCTGCTGTCCTAGACAAATGATAAAGTCCCAATCCCACCTTCCCTGTCCTTCCTCTGTCTGAGGAGTCCAGAGGTCAAAACTCTGTAGCTGCAGTGCTGATAAAGTCTACCAGCTTCTTAATTTAAAATGTCACTAAAAGTAAAAGAGGATGCCTTTGTATGTGTCACTCTCAGCACCAGGTTTAACTTATTAAAATATTTCACCGTTCTGCCTACTGGCTCTGGAATATACTCTGCGTCTGCAGCTTGGTATTGTCTTTGCTTTCAGAAATTTCTAATAATATGTACATGTACAAAGCAGAATATTAAGCACCAGAGATGGAAAGATCATGAAGATAACTAAGTAGTAATATTGTGTGAGCTTCAGCAGTAATGACAGAAAGAATAAAAAAAAAAAGCAGTTTTTCCCTCACATGCTCACCACAGTGATTCATGAACCTAAAGTACATCACAATAATATTTGCTGGTACATTCCATCCAAAAGACAGAAGCTAAGCTCTGTGAAAGTTCCCAAAGTCAGTGGACAGACAGAACTTTAAGAGGCAGCGTAGAGATGACATTAATTTTCAGGGGCAAACAAAAGCATGACCAATTGGAACTTGTTTCAGATATATAAGACTAGTTCACACTTTAAAATGAAATAACGTTATCCATCACATCAAAATAATAAAGAAGGAGAATCAAATGCTTATATTGATAGATGAATAAAATGTATTTGACCAAATCTAACAGCCATTAGCTGTAAAATATTCCATCAAACTAGGAGCAGAGAAAACTTCCACAATTTGGTGAAGAATATCTATAAAATCCTACAGTAACATCATACTTGTCTGGCTTTTTGTGGGTGCTGGGAAATTGAACCCAGGCCAGCAGGCTTTGCAAACAAGTGCCTTTAACTATTAAGCCATCTCTCCAACCCCATAACATCAGACTTAATGGTGGGAATCCGTATGCTTTGTAGATCAAGAACAAGTCAAGGATGTCTCTAAATAAAGCAACTAAGGGAAATAAAATGTGTTCAGATTGGGGAGAAAGAAATAAATCTTTCTTGTTCCCAGGCATGTGATGGTCTATAAATAACAGAAACAAATAATGGATATAACTCATTGATTATAACAAGGTCTTAGCATGCAAGATTAATATGCAAAAGTAACTGCTCTCCTCAGATTACAGAAATGAGCACACAGAGTATGAAATATAAAACACAGTGAAACCAATTACATTAACAAAACACCAGTGAAGATCTGAATAGATAAAAAGGTATTCTGTGGTCATGGATAGGAAGGCTCAGTATCGTCAAGATGTCAGGTCTTTCTCATTTTATAAACCCATTTAATGCCATCTCAATCAAAATGCCAGTAAGCTATGTTATGGAAATGAACAATTTGACTATGAAGTTTACGTGGAAAAGCAAAAGACCTAGAAGAATATCTTGACCATGGTCATTGTCCCCATCTGACGTCCTTGCATCTGTTTTTACCCTCTCTATGATCTATTCACAACATGTCATCTAGAACCACCTGTGTAAAGCCAGTGTCAAGGCTCTGCTGAAAACCCTGCAATGTTTCCCATTTCTCTGAGAAAACACTTCTTGTACTTCCTCCCAGGGCCTTCTATGACCTCATTTCCTGTGCCTCCTCCTTCCCACCTGCCATACTCATTCCTTCAAAATGTCAAGTGCAGCCATGCTCTAGACCTCACCACTTCTTCTCTCACATGTCCAAATGGCTGACTCATTCTTCCCTCAAATATTTGCTCAAATGTCACCATCTCAAATGAACCCTACTTCTACTTATATTCACAGTAGCCTACTCTGCTTTTCCTTTCTCTGTTTCCTATAACTTACCACAAATCACATTATTTCCTCCTGCTGGTTCCTCATCATGAAAAAACCTGAACACAGGGATCTTATCTATCTTATCTATATTGTTTATTAATGCAGCCTATAAGACTCAAATATTTGATCCATTTTTGTCAAAGAAATTAATTAAATTTGTTCTGTAAATATACTAATGCTTAAAAGAACAAGTTATTCATTAAAAAATTTGAAGAACAACATATTTTAAAAATGTACCTTGGGCTGGAGAGATGGCTTAGCAGTTAAGGCGCCTGCCTGCGAAGCCTAAGAACACCCTTTTGAACCTCCAGATCCCACATTTAGCCAGACGCAAAAGTGATGCAAGCGCATAATGCTGCACATGTGCATGAGGGGGCACATGCATCTGGAGTTCATTCACAGTGGCTGAGAGGCCCTGGGCACCCATTCTCTATCTGTCTCATCCTCTCTGTCTCTCTCTCTGTCTCTCTCAAATTAAAAAAAAAAAAGTACAATAATGTTCTTTTAAAAATGGGACAGAGGCCTTATGTTTTCATCATTTTCCAACGTTGTGTTTGCCTCAAGGTGAAAATGTTAACAAAATAAAAGGTTTCCCTGTGCTATTCTCTAACCCATAATGCTCAAGTGATATATTTTTTTCTTGAAATACACATGCCATCAGAGATGTAATTCAGAAGTAACTGATGTACTGGCATTTCATTCATATTTTTGATGTGTGAGGTGTATGGTACTAATTACCTTTTCCTTGATGTTTGCCAAATTGTAATAAAGGCATTAGTATGAAATTACAGAACATACAGAATATGTTTGGGCTTGAAAATTAACAAATGTTTCATGATCTACCACAATATACTCTGCCCAGACCAAAACCGATCTTCTTGTTCTGACACTCCTATTTCATCCACACAACCTCATTTTTCTAGGTATAACACAATTCTTTTGTAGCCTCACTATAGTTGCAACTCCCTGGCAATTGGACAAGATAGTATGGAAACAGACTGGTATTAATAGTACAGTAGCTGGGCATGGTGGTGTATGCCTTTAATCCCAGTGCTTGGGAGGCAGAGGTAGGAGGATCACCTTGAGTTCAAGGCCACCCTGAGACTACAGAGTAAATTCCAGGTAAGCCTGGGCTAGAGACCCTACCTCGAAAAACCAAAACAAAACAAAAAAGTAGTACAATAATCACCAGCATGCCACAAACTTTATGTTATTTTTATTTTCATTACATTATATAATACTGTAAGATTATTATATGTCCTAATTTGCATTATAAATGGTTTTCCTACATAAAGGCATAAATATAGCTACTTTGTATGAATGTAACTTGTTAAATTTTTAAATTTTCTTTTATAAAAGTTGTTTATAAAAAGTTGTCTTGACAGTGGGTCCACCATTGCCAAATTGTATTTAAAATATGAATTTTACCCTATGGTTAATTTATTTTTCTGAACATCCCATATTTCTCTAATTAAAGATATAAGTGATACTATATATTGCATAAACTGTGTTTTAACACTGTTTTATATCAGCACTTAAAATTTAAAAAAATTTTAAAAATTTAAATAATTTATTTATTTATTCTAGAGAAAGAAGCAAAGAGAGAGAGAGAGAGAGAATGGGCATGTCAGGGCCTAAGCCACTGCAAACAAACTCCAGATGAATGTGCCCCCTTGTGCATCTGGCTTATGTGGATTCTGGGGAATCAAACTGAGGTCCTTTGGCTTTGCAGACAAGTGCCTTAACCACTAAGCCAACTCTCCAGCCCTGGTTTGCATTTTTTTAATTTTTATTATTATTTTTATTTATTTTTGGAGAGAGAGACAGAGAGAGATAGACAGAGAAGGAGAGAGAGACAGAAATGAGCGTGCCAGCAGTCTCTCAGCTGCTGTGAACAAAATCCAGATGTGTGTGCCCCCTTGTGGGCAAGTGTGGCATTGCACTCTTGCCTCACTTTGCATCTGGCTAAACGTGGGACCTGGAGATTGGAACCTCTGGACATTGGAACCAGCATTCTTAGGCTTAGCAGGCAGGTGCCTTAGCTGCTAAGCCATCTCTCCAGCCCTGGTCTGCATTTTTAATATTGGCAAAACCTCACCACTGTTATTAAATTAAAATCTTGTACTATACGTAACAGTAACATTTTCCCTCATACCCCTTCCCATCCTTTGTTCTCGATTTCTCCCCACCAGTGCCAACTTCATACATTTAGTAGCATGGAATAAAATATAACTTTTAAAAGAATTGGTTTTGAAATCAAAATATTCAAGTCTACATCCGTCAAGGTATTGTGCCTCAATTCCTTCATCTGTAAATGGGGTCTGATTATATCTGATTTATAGAGTTATTACAAGGATTAAAAGTTAGTGCATTTCAGGACTAGAGAGGTAGATCGTAGTGAAGTGTCCTTCCCACACAAGCATGAGGGCCCGAAAGGGGCTTCACACCATCTAAGTTGGATTTCCCTAACACACTCACATAAACAGCTGTGCGTGTCCTAGTCCTATGGGGAAGACACTGGGGCATTGTTGGTGCTCATGAAAAAACAGCAAGCTCTAGAGTGAATGAGAGACTCTCAAGGACAAATAGGTGGGTGAGCAATGGAAGGGAGCACCCAGTGCACTCCTTTAGCCTCACAGGGGTGAAAAAGTAGTGTCACATCAGTATATATGTTGCATTCACACAAAACCCCCATATCACAACCACCAGCATCACACACATACTACACACACACACACACACACACACACACACGGAGTTAGTATATTTAAAGTAATTAAGATACTATTTGTGACATAGTAGGCACTTGATAAATATTATATTTCTTCTTCAATTCTTCTTGAGAGCTATTTAAAATGCTACATCTATTCTCAAGGCTACCTGCTTGCTCCTGCTCAAGAGAAACACATAGAATGTAGCAAGCATGCTCTTTTCCTCCCACCATTGAAATACATGTGTGCTTGCTCTTATCTTCTCCGGTCTTTGTCTCAGTGAAGGCTGTGAGCCTCTCGCCAGAGCACCCGCTACCACTCTGGCAGCCCTTCTGCTCCTACCTCAAAGGCGTGCCCATCTTTCATCCCTTTTTTGTCTACCTTCTATCTTGTACTTCTACTGGATGGCCCTTTCAACACACACATGCAGGTGTTCCCCACCTTTCACTCTAAAATAAAATAAAGAAATAAACTCTCACAGCTTAAATTTAATTGTTTCTAAAGTTCATTAATCTTTTCCTCCCCTTTTCACTATGAGACTTCCTAAAGCTGTAACAGCTATGGAATAGCTAACCTTTCTCACTTCCTGTGTTATTTCCAATGTAGTACATTCTACCATTACTCCCTGAACTCCAGAGAAATTTCTGGCACCAGTGTCACTAATATGGTCAGTTTCCTCTTGTCCTCTACCTTTTACAGCGTGTGGTCTTGTGATTATGGGAACCCCACGCTATCACTCTTTCACCCTTTCATCACTACACCTTTCCCAATTGTTTTCTATGCCCCTGACTTATATTTCTAGGCTACAATATAGTTTTATTATTTTCCATCCCATAAATGTTAGTGTCTTCAGATATTTTTGTTTTGTTTTGTTTTTGGCTCTTTTCACTCTTATGAATACAATACACCAAATTATTATCTCCTGGATGTTGGTTCTCCACATCTGAAAGAAAAGCTCAACCTTATTAAACATCTGCCTTAGAATTAATCTAAAAAAATGCCTTGGGTTCTTCACTGGGCACATGTCAAAATGCCTTTGTCTTCCACATGTCACTGAGTGATGCTGCCATGCACCCGTGCACTCAATCACAGAAAACATTTGGCATGCATCCCAGATTCCTGTTCTCCTTTGGCCCTCACATCAAGTCTCCAAGCCTTGCAGATTCTACCTTCTTAACATCCACTCACAGCCACCCCATTCTCTCTATCCCCAAAGCCATTACCTTAATCCAGGCCCTCATCACTCCTTGCCTGGATTACTGCAACTGCCTCCAGCCTGGCACGACTCCAATCCCTACTCCACAGTTGCCAATGTGTTATTTCTAAGATGCAAATCTGATCATGTCATTCCCCTGCTCAAATTCCGTTAGTAGATCCCCACCACCTTTAGGATCAATTTGAAACTCTTTAGCTTAAAACACAGTGCCCATCCTGATGCCTGTGCATGTCCTTCCTCACGGCACGTTCCTTCTCACCAGCTCCTCCCCCTTACAGCCTCAGTGCCGAGCACTCACCAAGTGCTCCACACTACTGCCTGCAAGTGAGAAATGAAATGTGCTTCCCTCACCCTACCTGGCGAACTGCTGTTCACCTTTGACAGATGATTTCAACACCTTTGC
Organism: Orientallactaga sibirica; assembly: GCA_036365145.1. NCBI lineage: Eukaryota > Metazoa > Chordata > Mammalia > Rodentia > Dipodidae > Orientallactaga > Orientallactaga sibirica. The sequence continues at coordinate 34,844,259 of JAEOAD010000020.1, read as the reverse complement.
CATCATGAGATCACACCTGACTCACGTAGGGGCACTCAGTCATCCCCATATTATTTACTTAACACAATGCTTTCATTGATCACAATTACACACTATGCATTGCACAGTTTTCAAATGGCATAACCTTTGATTTTTCACAAGGACATGGTGACACAGCCACATCACTGTCCCCTTTATATGATGCACAAATTAAAATTTTGGAAAAGTTAGCATTTAAGTAACTTGCTGAAATTCACAATACTCTATAAACGACCCAGTCTATCCTTCTCCAAACCCTTCGAATACACTGTTAAAAACACTTCATCTTGGTGTGTGTTCCTGGATGGATCGACCACATAGCACGCTGAGAGGCAAAGACCAGGTGTGTTTGGTTGTGAAAATACTAACTTTGAATCACCTAATAGATGCTAGCTGGCATGTCGAATAGGAAGCTTTGCCCTTTGCAGACAATCAAAGCTGCAGACTTGTGACTTCTGAAAAGGACTGAGCCCCTGGCAGAGAAGGCCTCTCACTGAGCACAGGTACGGAGGGAAGGCAATGAGACTGGAGGTATGACCCTGGAGAGAACCACACAGGGAATCAACAGCAGTAGAAGCGGAAACACACGGATAAAGGAATGGAAGCTTCAAAGGGACAAGCTGAGAATGTGTCTATTGTTAATTGTATGGAGCTATCAGCAGGAAGCCTGGAAGTAGGCATCCTGCTTTACCCTTGACCTTGATTGCTTGGCCAGGTTATCTCCCTCTCCAAGGCCCATGCCCTGGGCAGGTGGCAGGGACCTCCCCTCACCTTGCCTCCCTGGGAAGGAGAGCCCCAGGATGGAATTCTCTCTGAGAATGGTGATTTTAGCTTCGTATTCATTTATACAGTCCTTTGAAGTAGACAGATGACACATGAAGCTATGTATATTTAAATTTAAACATGGAGAAAATAAAACATATAGGATTTGGGCCATATACTCCAGATTGTGTATAAAATCAGTGTTCAAACATCCCGCTCAGGTTTCTTTCCTTTCTTATATAAGTGTGTTTTGATCATAATCGCTTCTTGTTACCTTCCCTGGTCTCCCTCCCCCGTTCCTCTGACCCCCCCCCTTCCACTGAACACTTGCTCTTTCCCACTACTCCCTGATCTGCTTTGATGTCTTTTTTCTCTCCTCTACCAACCATGAAGGAATGTTGATGGGCCCAGTATTATGCAGGCCATGACGACCACTGTGAGGTCACGAACACGACAACCAGAACATATCATGACTGGAAGTCAGTGATCCCAAAGCCCTCCTCCCCATCTGCTGGTTCTCACATTTTTTTTTCTCCTCCCTCTTTCACAATGCTCCCTATACCTTAGTGGGGTGATAAAGATTTCTTATTTAGTACTACACACTCAACAGCCACTTATTCTCAGCAGTTTGCATGTTGAGTTTCTGCCAAGTGTACAAAGAAATTTCTTTCACCAAAGAAAGGTCCGCTTCTCTTTCTTGGAAGATGAGGCTACATTTGTCCTAACACAGAGAAAGATCTGGACTTGCTTTTCTGTTGTTGTTGCAGGTAAGGTTTCAGCAGAGGACTCTGGCCCTTTGGCCACATCCTGAAAAAAAAATGTTGGTTTTCCAGTCTTCTTTTCCTGCCGTGCTCTCGTTGCTTTAGCACGTGTGCTGTGGACACACGGGGTTGAGGCCTTACACACATGCTGTGGTTGAAAATCCCCCTGTCCTATCTCTCATTGGCATCCCAGATGGTCCTTTTTCTGAAAGACTGAAAATCATCACAAGCAAGAGAGGTGTCACTTGTGGGGGTCCCCTACAGGGGACATAGCTTAGAAGTGCAACTCACCCCAGAGCAAAGGGACTTTGTTTGTTCCTATACATTCAAGTCCTTCCATATTAGCCTTCTTTAATTAGGTTATGAAAGGCCAATAGCAAAGGAATCTGTCCAGCATTAAAAGCATGACACAGTGCACAAGCTTTAGGAAATGAGGAGAGATTGACAAAGCCTTTCCACTGACTCCTGGGCATTCTGCCAGAGCTCCATCATTTGACCTTGAGGGTCTATAGTAGTAGAGGTGGCCAGCTCTCTGGATTGCAGCATTTCTTGCTTAATTTAATGACAAGTTTCCCTGCATGATTTCAATTTCTCCTGATTGACTTACTTGTTTGTTTGCCAGGCTCAGCAAGGCAGCAGAGACATGGACATCCAAAGTTCTCAAGGAGGCAGGGACTGGGGAGGTTAGTATGGTGTCTCGTGGAGTGCAGGGCAGAGGGACAGAAGGCCAGAAGCATAGCTCATGCTGTATCTCAGCTCTGGCTGCTGCATACTGAGTAGAAGTAAGTGATTTCTTTTTCTACCTTTTCAGTCCAAGACTCATCACATGTGACTCTTGACAGCCCCAGAGATAAGAATTCCATAGTCACCAGAGCAGGAAACTAGAATCCCTGCCTGGGCAGGCTTCTGTAAGAATGAGGGGAGATTCCCTAAGATTAGGCTGTGTACAGAAGGTACCTCCAGGGAGCTGAGGTCCCACCTGAGACAATCCCCCAACAATGAGATTGACCAGGTGGAGAGAATGTGCCTGTACAGAAGCCAGGTCCACTTCTTTTTCTTTACAGGGCAATAACTAGACAAGCAGTCTCACTTGGCCACTTTCAAGTATTCTCCTGATGGAGCTCAAATGTAACTTCTCTAAGTTAATGATCCAAAGGCTAGTTGACCAAAGAACTTAAGCTCTTATTGTCCATCTGCGTTGCTATGCAGAGTCCACAGTTTTCTCAGTGGTTACAGCCCAGTCCTATCCTCACGTCATCTTGAGGCACTCCTTCAACGTTTTAAAATAAAAGACAAGGGCTGGATAGATGGCTTAGCACTTAAGGCACCAGCCTGCAAAGCCAAAGAACCCTGGTTCAACTCCCCAGGACCCACATATGCACAAGGTGGCACATGTGTCTGGAGTTCGCTTATAACGACTGAAGGCCCTGATGCACTCTCTCTCTCTTTCTCTCTCTCTGCCTCTTTCTGTCTCTCTCCTTCTCTTTCTCAAATGTTCCTCACCATGATAAAGGTACAAAAAGCTTTGACATATTCGACAGCTTTTCATTGCCTAAATCTTTCCATCTCACACAGACACGAGGTCTTATAATTGTTTAAGTAAATCCAATATCTACAAAGTTGAGCATTTCTTAAATGCATCAGAATAGCATTCGTCTAGCAGATATTTGTCAGCAAGACATGTTGTGCTGAGAATGGCACTAAGAGACTGACGACACAGCCAAGAGTCACAGATGTGCCTCCATCCTCCTAGAGGTGACAGTCGTGTTGGAAAGACAGGAAACTGGTGAGAGAGGAACATGCAAAAGGGAGTGTGCAAGTACTGTGTGGGCTCCTCATGGGGGCGCGGAGTTGAGAGTGTCTTCCTGGGAAAAGAGAGCCATGCCCACTGACACAGAGTCATCTAGGGAAAAGAGGAGGCAATTCTGGGCTAAGGAGCTAACCACTATGATGGTTATGAGCCAAAAAGAGAAGTCTAGAGCCACCAGGAAGGCTGTTGGAGAGTGAGACGAAGGGCATAACAGATTGAGTGCCCCTTGTTCTAAATACCTGAGTGTTTGGGGGTTCAGAGTTTTCTGATTTTGGAATATTTGTACTTCCACAGTGAGACATCTCTGGAATATGCACTCTACTAGTCCACTGTGTGTCACTATAACAAAATATCAGGAGCTGACTGTTTTATAAAATCTGGAGGCTTATTGAGTTGAGTTTTGGGGGATGAAAGTCAAAGACTAGATGGCTCCATCTGTTCACTCCACGGTGAAGCCTCCTTGGTTGCATCACAACATGCACAGGACATTGTTGGGAGATGTAAATGAGAGATATTACATGGCAAGACAAGAAGCCAGGAAGATTCTTGAGTCAGACTTACTCTTTTCTAATGGCACCTACTCTCACAGGAAGGAACCAGTATCCCTCCAGAACTATGCTACTACCTCCCAAAGCTGTGCCCCACATTCCACTAGCCCTACCTCTTAAAATTCTCATAGTCTCAACCCTGCCACACAAAGGTTCATGTACCTCTCTAAGAGACAAACCGCATTCAAACCACAGCAGGGCCCACGTCTAAACATGAGATTTGTTTCCTATGCACTTAATACACACAGTCTGAAGGTAATTTTATACCTTTCTAAATCATATTGTGCATGAAACAAAGTTTTTCAAAATGTGAAATTTCTACTATGTCATATTAATGCTGAAAAAGTTGGATTTTGTAGCACACCAGACATTGGGTTAGAGATTAAAGATCGTCTGTACTGGTTGAAGGTGGAGCTGTTTCAGAAATCAGGCTCAGAGATCCCCATGAGTTATGTTCCAGTTTGCATATTGGGATACTAAGTTTAATATTGTGCCTGATTACGACAAACTAACTCTTTGTGTAAAGTAGAATTTTATATGCAAGAATCACGAATTTGAGAGTTAAATGTTCCCTTAGAGGAGATGTAATCTAAACACACATGGATTAATTGGTGCAGAAATTCCTTCCTTAAACATGCCCTACGGTGATTCAGAGCACATCATTTGTTTCAGTGATAGCTCCAATTGTTAGAAATTTCTTTCAAGCCAAACCTGCTTCCTTGAAACTTCCACCCATATTTATGCCCTCTGGACTTGCAGAACATCAGTCTAATCCTTTTCCCATCTGACAGCTTTTCAAATGTTTAAAGACAGCTATCTTGTCCCCATTATGTCTTCTCTTCCCCAGGCTGACATCTCATTCTCTCACCTGCCCTTTATATCACAAGATTCTAGACCCATTTACCATTGTGGTTACGCTTCTCAGAACAAGCTTTCATTTGCCAAGAAAATAGAAGTCACATTTGCTTTTGAGAAAAAAAAAATCTCAATACATAAACTAAGCTATTAACTCATTCTGCGTTTACAGTCATACATTGCTTAAGGATGAAGATAGAGTCTGAGAAATGTATCATTAGGCAATTTTATCATTATCCAAACACCACAGACCATGTGTACACAAACCTGGATGGTACAGGTCACTGCACATCTAGGCTGTACTATGAAGTCTATTATTCTTAGCCTATAAACCTTTATACAGTATGTTACAATTCTGAATATTGTAGGTAGTATAACACAATCTAAGTATTTATACATCCAAATAAATCTTGACATAGAAATTGCTCAGAAAGTGATAGGAATTTCTTAGCTCCATTATAATCTTAAGAAGCCACCATCAGGTATGCAATTTAATGCTGACCAGAATGTCTTTATGTGTTGCATATTTCCTTTGCCAATGAATATAAAATTTATCAAACCTGACGTTGAGGAACTACAAATTGTCTTCATATGGTAATATTATTATATATTGTATTTTTGCATGTGTGTAGCCTGTGTGGTATGTGTGTATCATGTATGTATACATGTCTGCAGATGTATATGTTACACATACATGCCAGCAGATGCCTGAGGAAGGCATCATGTGCCTTCCTCTAATGCTCTTCTGCCTTATTTCCCTGAAACAGAATCTTTCACTGAACCTGGAGCTCCCCATTTTTCTGCTAGACTGGCTAAGCTGTGAGCCCTAGCAATTCTCCTGTCTTTGCCCAATCATGCAGGGATTATAGGTATGCACAGTCATGCCCAGATTTTCATGTAAGTTTTGAGGACTAAACTCAGGTCCTCATACTTACACAGCAAGTACTTTTACCTGCTAAGCTATCTCCCCAGCCCCACTATTGTATTGGTTGAGTGCCCCGAAAAATAAATATTTCATAAATGTTACTAGTTCACTAAGAAGGACTTTCCATACTTATTCCTGAATAAATGACAGTGTTTAACAGTTTACCAAATCTGAAAGACTCTGCGAGGGCATTCAAAACAAATAAAAATAAAAATAAAAACCTAGTGCAAATATACGTGCTGACTTCTGAAATCAGCACAAGTCAGCTGACTCTTCCATAGCTGCTCTGCAATGGAAACAGCAACCTCTGGCAGAATGCATCTTGTAGAAATGGTCCAGGTGGTCCATTCACCTCCATTGCAAAATTTATCTTATTATTAGATCTTGTCTGCCATGATGCCAAGAGCCAGCTCCTCGTGCTGAGTTTTCCAGGTCACCTGTGTGATGCTATGATCATAGGACTTTATATGGTCTAGAAATAGGGTAGAGGAGACAGAATGAGGAACAGAGCATTAGAGGGGTAGAGGAGACAGAGTTGGGTTTGCTTCATTTTGTTTTGTACTTATATATTCCATTTCACTTAAAAATTTAGCAGTCTTACAACTGCTACCAAGTCTCATGTCCATCATGCTAAAAAATAATGAGTTATTGACTTTTTCAGTCGAGTGGAAAAGACACATATGTAAGTAGGCATCTGGGATATAGTATAGTGAGAGGCACAAGACAAGTTGACACAGGGAGAAAAACAAATCCAAAATACTTTCCTGTACCTGATAAACAATGCAGAAAATAAACAAAAATAACTCAGCTACTTGCTCCAGAGAGATACTCCAGGAACCAAGTGAAATAGCTTGTAACAGCTCATTCAAGACCCTAGCCTCCCAGTGACCCTGCTTCTGAGCTCTTATGTCATTGTCTCAGAACAATTTCCACCTGCTTTTCACTCACATTCCTAGCTTGGGCTCTGACTTCCATCTTGTAAGTCATTCTTGGATTGTCACCATCGTGTGCCTCCTGCCTTAAGACTGAGGTCAGACAGTATACATTACTCAAACATCTACATGTTTCCTTATTTCTAGAAACTTGCTCTGGGCATGGTTTGTCTCTGTTAAATGATTTCACAAATGCTCCCATTTCATGGTTTATCAACATGACCAGATGCTCTTGTGAAATGGAAAGAACACTGGTAGCATGTTCGTTCAGTCACATCTACCATATTATGTCAGAACCTTTTGTCACTTTCTAAAAGCACTAAGGATGTAACTGTAACAAAGAAAATTTTGAGAATGGTCAGAGGGTCCGTAGTGGGGAAAAGATTTTAAAAATAGGCTATCATAACTAAACTGAAAAAGGAAGCCAGAGGGGAGAAAGGAACAAGAGAAAATAACAGACAGCTTAGATGCAAAGAGAGCTGCCAAAGAGAGAGACCAATGTCACCTCATGAACATCCACTGCAATTTGTACTGAGGCCCCATTTAGAGTGTGAATAACTGTAAAAACAAGACGACCTTTTATACAAGTTGTAGGAAGGCGATCACCAGTGCTCTTCCAGCAAAACCACTCTGGGTTGGGCCCAGGAATCTATGAAGAAAATACTTAATGAGCTTTTGGAAACTCAAGTTCATATAAATTGAAAATCCACCCTTTCGTCACATTCGTGCAAGGGAAATGCTCACCTCCTGATATGTTAGAGGCAAGAAGAAAAGCTCTGGTGTTTTTAGATGGATTCATCTGCTTGCCCTCTCCTGTATGTTTTCCTGAAAATGACATTTAGTTTCTGACGGAAATAATTGTGTACTCACTGATGACACAACCGAGGGACTGCAAAATCCCCTTCCTTTGGAGCCAGATTCCTCCCTTCAGTTGTGGCTCTGAGGCTGCCATCTTGGATAAGGACAGGCCAGGCAGGAAATTCATTAATTCACAAGGACCGTTTAAGTCATTGAAAAAGGAAAATGATTCAAAGTAGTGTAAGACCTGGCCAAAAACTAAAAAAAAAAAAAAAAAAAAAAAAAAATGAAGGTTACTAGAGTAGCTCTGGAAACCAACTATGTTATCCTTTCGCTGGGATAAAACAAAAGTGGACTCTAGGAGCTGCCACGAGCTCCAGGAAAGCTCCACAAAGCTGGCACTTCCAGGGCTGCCCTTGGCTCAGAATGTCTGAAGTGAAAAGAAAACGCACGTTGTGTCAGCTAAATCATAACCACCAAAGCTGAGAACCTTAGTTAGCATCCCAGTTCAACTGTTCCTGCCCCTGTCCTCGCCAAGTTTCAGACCCTGCTGGGCTATACGCATGCTCAGGCTATACGCATGCTCAGGGCACATAGCGGTTTTCCAGGTCAGCCACACTGCCTGGTACGACCCTTAGAACTGTCAAGAACCAGGAAGAAACTACAGTTTTCCTAAAATCCACCGTTTCCCGCCTCCACGTTATGAGAAGCATATACAAATTATATACATGCATGCATAGAATATATCTATACACTATTCACATCTATACATTTCTTTCTCATTAATTTTTCTAAGCATTTGAAGTGGCATAACTCATTAGAAAAAGAAAGCCATTTATAAGCACTTGAAATGTATTTCTATATTACAACATTTCAAATTATCCATAGCCAATGTAACTTTTATCAATTTACATAAAAATATTTCATAGCAGTAATCAAGACATTAGTAAGATGCATAACTATTTGAGGTGAACTATTTTCTTCCCAAAAGAGTTGATCAGAATGCAGGATTTTCATCTTATGAAACCCTAGCAAGGTTATGAAAAGCTAACAAAATTATCAACTTGTTTATATAGGATGAAAAATTATAGCCAGGTGTGGTGGTGTACGCCTTTAATCCCAGCACTTGGGAGGCAGAGGTAGGAGGATTGCCATGAGTTCAAGGCCACCCTGAAACTACATAGGGAATTCCAGGTCAGCCTGAGCTAGAGTGAGACCCTACCCCAGAAAACAAAAAAAAAAAAAAAAAAAAAAAAATTATGTCATTTCTAATATCTCAAAACTGTATTTACCAGGCTGGAGAGATATCTTAAAACTGAAGACGCTTGTGTGCAAAGCCTAATGACCATGGTTTGATTCCCCAGGACCCCCGTAATGCCAGATGCGCAAAGTGACACATGAATCCAGAATTTATTTGCAGTGGCTGGAGACCCTGGCATGCCCGTATTCTCTCTGTCTCTATCTGTATCTCTGCTTGTAAAAAAATAAATAGAAATATATTTTTTAAATGTATCTAGCACCTAAACTTAAGTTTTTGATGCTTATTTACAGTTGCCACTTTCAAATGATAACCTACAGCATTTTTGTGGATGTACAGGTAGAGATTATAAGAACCACATATATATATAATGTATATATATACATTAATTATGAAGAATGAACTCAATTGAGACATGATTTTGGAGTTATAGAAATTTTATATAGAATATTTATGATTCTTTTGTATTAAAAAATGCAGCATTCTCTATGACTAAATCATACTGATCTAAGAGATTAGTTGACTACTGAATAAAGCATGAAATTGTATCTTTGTTCAACCAGCACTTAAGTTATTATAAGATGAGAAAGTTTAAATTCTCTTACATCTACCTTTTAAAATCTTTTTTATATGTTATCTATCTATTTGTTTGCAAGTGAAAGAGAGAAAGAGGCAGGTAGAAAGAGAGGGAGAGAATGGGCCCACCAAGACCTCCAGCCACTGCAAATGAACTCCAGACACATGTGCCATCTTGTGCATCAGGCTGAAGTGGGTAATGGGCTATCAAACCTGCATCCTTTGGTTTTGCAGGTAAGCACCTTAACTGCCTAGCCATCTCTCCATCCCAAAGATTGTATTTATGTATTTATTTGCAAGAGGGGGGGATGGATGTACCAGGGCCTCTAGCCACTGCAAACAAATTCCAGACGCATGCATCACTTTGTGCATCTGACAAAATCTAGAGAAATAGAGAATGGACTTGCCAGAAAGCTTGCTACAAATGAACTACAGAAGCATGCATCTGGCTTTACTAGTATACTGGGGGCTTAAACCCAGGCCAGCATGGTTTACAAGCAAATGACTTTAACTGCTGAGCCATTTCTCTTGCCCTACTTAGGGAACTTTTTATTCATTTTACCATTAGAAATTTATTAGGGATTGACTTCACTAAGTCCTGTTAAAACAAAAAAAATAAAATTGATGTTTACCTCATGAAGAGTTAGTTATAAGTACCACATAGTAAAAGTTAAGTTTTCTCATATTTCTTTTGGAAGTGAAAATGATAAATGCCACAAATAACTCTAGTTTTTGCAATTTTTTCCAAGTGGAATTTCTATAAAGTGAGTGTATTTTGACAGACATTTTTGATTTCTTTTGTATGAGATTACCATGTCATGTCAAGACCTGCTAACTTGCATCCAAGCCATGGGAGGGCACACCCTTGTAATAGAAAAGCCAACTTAAAATATAAATTATAAGAAGGTATATAAAGGAAGGTCCAGAGGTCACAGGGTATTAATCTTAATGTGCCAAGGATAAGATACCTCTCAATGAATTCTTGTTCAGGGAGGCCACAGAGGACCCTAAAATAACATTGGCTATTGCCTTTGCTCGTGGCTGCCCACCAAAACTGGATGGTAAGTTCCTACAGCACACATTTTGATTGTAAGACATGAAGATACCAAGCTGGGCCAGGTGTGTTGGCCCAAGCCTTTAATCCTAGCATTTTGGGAGGCAGAGACAGGAGGATCATTGTCAGTTCGAGGCCAGCCTGGGACTACAGAGTGAGTTCCAGGTTAACCTGGGCTAGAGTGAGAATCTACCTCAAAAAAACAAAAAGTAAGAAAGAAAGAAGAAAGAAAGAAAGAAAGAAAGAAAGAAAGAAAGAAAGAAAGAAAGAAAGAAAGAGAAAGACAGACTAGGTTCATTTTCTCAGTACCCATATAAAGCTGGATGCACAATGTGGCACATGTATCTGGAGTCCATTTGCAGCAGCTGGAGTCCTGGTGTGCCCATTCATTCTCATTCTCCTTTCTCTTCTTGTAAATAAATAAAAATAAATTTTAAAAAAAGAGAAAAAAAAAAGGCAAAAAAAGAAACAAACCTGGAATGGAGCTGTTTCTGGCTAGCTTTCTTCACACTGGAAGGAGCTATGCAAGCCTCTGGGGGAGAAAAGGCATTAACAGTCTTACCTACCTATGGACCCTGTGTGTACTTCACAACTGCCATGCAAGGCAAGAGGTACAATCGCAGCAGGAAAGTTATGGAGGTAAGTAATTGCTCTATAGCTGGGTGAGGCCTGCTTTACCTAAGGGAAATAATGTCTTGTACTATAAATCTGATGAGAAATCTGTACCTAAAGAAATGGGCCTTAGGGAACCTAATACTGTGCTTGTGCTAATTGGACAGTATGAGGTCAAACTACCTTCTAAATATCTGTTTTTTTTTTTTTTTTTTTTTTTTTACATAGATTGGTTCTCCTCAGTCTTTAACACAGAAGTTTTGTTGTGCAAAGTGTGGAGGTGGGATCTAATGGGAAGAAGAAGGATTGAAGTAGGAGGGGAAGGACAAGAGGGAGAGTACATGAAGGGGTCAAATGCATTATATATGTGTATGAAATTAGAAAGACTAAGTAAGCCATACCTTACACTTTCAAAGCTGCAAATTTGTCCCACAGGTATTACTTATGATTATGGAGTTTTTCCCATAATGATAATTTTTCATTTTTTTCCTCTTTTTCATAATAGATAATATAAATTGATGGAGCTTCCCTCTATAACCTAATATGACTAAAGTAAAACTCACTTTCTGCCTTCTCACAAGAGTTTTAAAAATCACCCTATTTCCTGACTGTCTCTTAAGAAGCCCCAGAGTACAAATCAGTAGCACACAGTTTTGTTTTTTTTTTTAGTAGGGTCTCACTCTAGCTCAGGCTAACCTGGAATTTACTGTGTAGTCTCAGGGTGGCCTCAAACTCACAATGATCCTTCTACCTCTGCCTCCCCAGTGCTAGGATTAAAGGCATGTGCTGCCATGCCTGGATAAAATTCTGATAACCTTTTCTTAGTAATTACTGATCCATAGCAACATAATAGAAAAATCAGTATCCTAGTCATTTCCACTGAGGTCGAAGGACAGAAGTAATGCAGAAGTTACATCACAAAAGATGAGGAGGCTCCAAGAACTCCCCCAAACTCACAAACAAGAACCCACAGATGTGGCAAAGAAGCAACAATGCTGAAACTTTAGCACCTAGGCAAAAACTTTCAACGTAGAGGGAAATAGTTAAAAAGGAAGTAAGCTGGTAAATTTAAGTAAATGTTAGGAGCTTGCTTTATGATTATCATCCTCTTTTTTTTTTTTAACTTATTTCTTTTCTTTCTTTTACAGAGGTTGTGATCTTGTAACCCCTTTCCCCCGGTCCCACTCCCACTTTCCCAGAGGGTTCTCCTTAGTAAAGTTATTGGTGTTCACTGTTGGGTAAATAAGGTCCCAGTCAGTCTTTGATGGTGGATGTACAACTGGGTCTCAGGATATTTCTTTAAAATTTTTTAAAATATTTTATTGGGCTAGAGAGATGGCTTGGTGGTTAAGCACCTGCCTGCCAAGAACTCTGGTTCCAATCTCCAGGTTCCAGTCTCCAGGTCCCAATCTCCAAGTCCCACGTTTAGCCAGACACAAAGTGACGCAAGGGCACAATGCTGTACTTGCCCACAAGGGGGCACACGTGTCTGGAGTTCATTCACAGCAGCTGAGAGGCCACTGGCGTGCCCATTCTCTCGCTATCTCTCTCTCTCTCTCTCAAATAAAAAAAAGTTATTGACAACTTCTATGCTCACAGACAATAAGCCATGATATTTCTCTCTCCTCCCCCACTTTCCCCTTCACAACTCCAATCTTCATCATATTCCCTCCTTTCCATTAGTCTCTCTTTTAATTTGATGTCATCATCTTTTCCTCCTATTATGAGGGTCTTGTGAAAGCATTACTAGGCACTGCAAGGTCATGGATATCAAGGCCAATTTCTGTCTGGACAGTTGCACTGTAAGGAGTCATACCCTTCCTTTGGCTTTTAAATTCTTTCTATCCACCTCTTCTGCAATGGACCCTGAGCCTTGGAGGGTGTGACAGAGGTGTTTCAGTGCTGGACACTCTTCCATCCCTTCTTCTCAGTACTATGTTGCCTTTTGGGCCATCCCAGTGGTCATTGCCATTTGAAAAGAGAAGCTTCTCTAACCAAAAGTGAGAGTAGCATTAATATATGATATATTACACACACACACACACACACACACACACACACACACATATATATATATATATAATTATACATTATATATAATATAAGTGTAGTGTTTTAAGGGCAGTTTGGTGTGAATAATATATACATTTAGGAAGAAAAGAGCAGGTTTTATACCCCTAAGGCTCATGACTTTCCCTGCCATAGACTTTTGATTAGGTTTTCAGTACCAGGCATGTATTGCCTCCCATAGAGTGGGCCTCTAGTCCAGTTAGAGAGCAGACATGCCATTATTTCACTCATTCAGTCATTTGGCCTGTCTGGCCAAACTTGAGGCTTCCAGTGTCCACTGTTTTCACCACTGATGACTTCTGTCTGCCATAGGGCTGCATGCAGTACAGCTTTTCCAGTTTTCAGTTGGCTGGTCTACAGGGAGAAGGTTTTCAACTCAGCACCAGCTTGATTTATCAGTGACCTTGCCACCCACCCATGTGAAGTCTTCAGCAATAGGGTCTTACCATCTGTTTCTCATGGAAAACCAAGGGCCTTGGGAATAGCCTGTAATGTTTTGGAGGCAACAGGGACCTCCCTGACTAATGACTCACTGGAAGGTATCCCATCCCTGGCACTGAAAATTTTCTAGTAACAGTCTATAGCTTCTGGATGTGCCATTATTCAAAAAAGTAGGTTTTCATATGTCTTATTCAGAATATCTTGAATTTTGATTGACCCTCCCCCCGCCCTTCTTTTACACAATCTCTTCCCCTGGCCTCGCTTAGGCCTTTCCACTCCCTGTAATTTGTTCTTCCACTTACAAATATACAATACCATCCCCTTAAGTCCTTATCCTCCATCCATTATAAGCTTTCTCTAGCTTACTGGCCTCTGCTACCAATTTCGGGTTCCAGCTCATACACAAGTCTACAGATTTGTAGCTAGGATCCACAAAGGAGAGAGAACATGTGATGTTTGGCTTTCTGAGCCTGAGTTACCTCACTTAGTATAATCCTTTCCAAATCCTTCCATTTCCCTGCAAATTTCATAATTCATTTTTCTTTACTGCTGAATAGAACTCCATTGTGTAGATGTACCACATCTATATTATCCATTCATCTGTTGAGGGACATCTAGGCTGGTTTCATTTCCTAGCTATTGTGAATAGAGCAGCAATAAACATGGTTGTGAAGTATCTCTAAGGTAATAAGAAAAGTCATTAGGATATATGCCTAGGAGTGCTATAGCTAGATCATATGGTATATCTATTTTTAGCTGTCTCAAGAACCTCCACACTTATTTCCACAATGGCTATAACAGATTACATTCCTACAAACAGTGGAGAAGGGTTCTTCTTTTTCTGCATCCTCACCAACATTTATTGTCATTTGTTTTCTTGATGGTAGCCATTCTGACAGGAGTGAGATGGAATCTCAAAGTAGTTTTAATTTGCATTTTTCTGATGGCTAAGGATGTAGAACACTTTTTTAGATGTTTATATGCCATCTGTATTTCTTCCCTTGAGAACTCTCTATTTAGTACCATAGTCCATTTTTTTAATTGTTTTTTTTTTTTTTTTCTTTATTATTGTGTTTTTTGAGTTCTTTTTATATTCTGGGTATTAATCCTCTGTCAGATGTATAGCTGGATAAGATTTTCTCCCATTCTGTATGTTGTCTCTTTGCTCTATTCACAGTGTTCTCTGCTGTACAAATATTTTTAATTTCATGAGATCCCAGTGGTTAATTAGTGGTTTTATTTCCTGAGCAATTGGGGTTATATTTAGAAAGTCATTGCATACGCCAATATGTTGAAGAGTTTTACCTACCTTTTCCTGTAGCAATTTCAGAGTTTCAAGTCTGATGTTAAGATCCCTGATTCATTTTGACTTGATTTTTGTGCATGGAAAGAGACAAGGTTCTTTTTTCATCCTTCCACATGTGGATATCCAGTTGTCCCAGCACCACTTGTTGAAAAGGCTGTCTTTTCTCCAATGAATATTTTTGTCATAAATCAGATGGCCTTAGCTGCCTGGATTAACATTTGGATCATCTATTCTGTTCCATTGATCTACATGTCTGTCCTTATGCCAGTACCATGCTATTTTTGTTACTATGGCTTTGTAATATAGCTTAAAATTGGGTATAGTGATACCACCAGCCTTATTTTTGTTGCTTAAAATTGTTTTGTCTATTCGAGGATTTTGTGCTTCCAAATG
The DNA here is from genome assembly GCA_036365145.1 of Orientallactaga sibirica. Classification (NCBI taxonomy): domain Eukaryota; kingdom Metazoa; phylum Chordata; class Mammalia; order Rodentia; family Dipodidae; genus Orientallactaga; species Orientallactaga sibirica. Next base: position 34,829,140 of record JAEOAD010000020.1, on the reverse strand, counting down.
AATTTTAGGATTTTTTTTCTATTTCTGTGAAGAATGCCATGGGAATTTTAATAGGAATTGCATTAAATATGTAGAATGCTTTTGGTAAGATTGACATTTTCACAACATTGATTTTTCCCATCCAAGAACATGGGATATCTTTCCATTTCCTAGTGTCTTCTGCAATTTCTCACTTGAGTGTTTTAAAGTTCTCATTGTAGAGATCCTTCACTTCCTTGATTAAGTTTATTCCAAGGTACTTTATTATTATTTTTTTTTGATGCCTCAGGATACTTTTACCCACCCTGTGGCTCTTATAATTTTCCCATCCCCTCTTCTTCAGTGGTACCTGAGCCTTGGTGGGTCTGTTAGCATTTTGGTTTAGTGTTCAGTTCTCTGTACCCTCTGGGTTTCTGACTTGATGTGTTTTGATCACCCACAGTGTCTGTTGCCTTTCCTTGGGGTTGGTTGTCAGGCTGGCAGTGTGAGCACTTCTTGTGTAACCATTTCCTCTGGAATTTCTCTTGGGTCTGTGCAGTTGTGGTAAAGGTGGTAAATCTTATGGTAGACAGATGGCTATCTTTTCTTGTCATGTTGATCGATATTGAATCTCCAGAGTTTTCTCTTCTATCTGTAAAATAAAACAGATTCTCCAACCAACAGTGAGAGCAAGGTGGATTAAAGGAGATATACATAGCTATATGAGTATTTTGGCACAGAAGTACACTCTTCTTGTTCAGAGAATAGTGGGGACTTCTCTCTGGAGTCCGTGAGTTTCCTAGCCATGGGATTCTGACATGGTTTCCAGTACCAGATATGGGTTTATAGCCACTGAATGGGCCTCAAGTCCAATCAGAGAACAGTTGGTCATGAACAAAGGCTGTGTACCAATATTGCAAAAGTATGTGTTTCTTGCCAAGCTGGTTGATTTCATAACTTGCAGGATCCCATGTTTCTTCATGTTGTTGGTGAACATTGTCCCCCAGTAGCTCCCATAGCATTTTCCAATACTATGAGGGCTAGCTTGGAGAGAACTGGTTTCTCTCAGTTCCAGCATGGTATTGATGATCATCTTCTTCTTCCCTTAGGTGCTATGTATGCAGCAGCCATGAGGATGGAATCTATAGTGTAGCTAACTGGAGCTACAATGGATAATAGGGACCTTGTTCCCTTCAACATGGAAGTTATTCATTTTGACAATTGCTGTTACTCACCTGTGAGACAGGACAGAAGCATAAATTCAAGTCCGAGAGGCTCAAGTGGATTTTCCTAGTACATAGACTGGAGGAGATTATACATGACAGACTTTTTTCTTTCATTTTCTCATTGTATTCAAATAATTAAGGCAATCACTGTCAGGTCATTAGCTGACTGCAGAGATAGCTCAGTGGCACTCTGGAGACCATGCCTGAAAGAGAGTATAGGCTTCCCAAAAATAGCTTGGCAAAGTCATTAAACAAAAGGATAATTGCATTCTAAATCAAGCAACAAGAGAATTACTGGAGAGGTGAAAGATCTTAGAGCTACCATGTTACCATGTTCAAAATACACGTTTCAGAAAAAAAAGGAAAAGAACAGAAAAGCATACATATATATATATATATTTCTCAAAAAAATAATGAAGCATGTATAGATTTAAGGAATCATGATCACCCATGAAGAGAAATGAGCAGAAACCGTTTCAGGCACTGAACTTAATAGACAATGATTTGAAGTTAGCTATCTAAGGCACACTAGAGGTACTGAAATGAATCACCAAAACACTAAAGGAAATCAAGAAAACCATGTGTGAACCAGTATGGCAAATGTAGAAAGTGACAGAAATTATTTTCAAAGAGCCACATAGACATACTGGAGCTGAAAGCAAAAAGACTAAAATTTAAAAATTTATTGGGGAGGGGAGTATTCCACAGTATATTCAAGCATACAGAAGAAAGAATCAGTGATTCTAAAGATGATTAAATTAACATTACCCAGGTTGAAAAGCAGAAATAAGATGAAAAATAATTAGCACACACTCTCAGGGTCCTTATGGTACACTGTCAAGTATACTAACATATACATTATGGAAATCCTGAAAAGAAGAACAAAAGAGATATAAAGAGATAATAGCTTAAATTAGATGAAATGTGTGTTTTTACACATAGAAGATTGAACTGAGAACAGAATGAATTCAAAAGGATCTATAGCAAATAGGAAACAACCCAAGAAGAAACTGGTCATGTACAAAGGATCATCAGTAAGGTTAGTAGCTAATTGTTTCATCAGAAATAGTGAATACTAAATGGCAAAGAGATATATTTATTAAACTGAACTTATAAATTGTAATTGTAAATTGAAATTGTAAACTAAGACTTCTACATCTGGCAAAATTGCCCTTGAAAAAAAAAAATGAAGGCTAAATTAGGACATTCCCAGATAAAAAAAAGGGGATTTGTCATGAATAGACTTACCTATAAGAAATGTCCAAGGAGGAAGTACCTGACCACCAGACCATGCTTGGGGCTGGGTGAGAAAGTGCCTGACTGCCCAGGGTGTTCAGGGGCTGGGTAAGGAAGTGCTTGATTGAGGAGCATGCTTGCATGCTGTGGGTAGGGAAAGCCTGACTGTAGCAGACAGCTTCAGGCTGAGATGAACTCCAGACCAGGCACAGTTATGGAGGAAGGGATTTATTGAAGCTTACAGATGAAGGGGAAGTTCTATAATGGTAGAAGAAGCTGGCCTGCCTTCACAGGTCCAAGCAGAGACAGAGAAGCACAAACCGAAAACCAACAACACAGCACACCTCAGGAACTCCAGATAGGCACACTTTGCATATCTTTAGATTGGAATCTCAAATCCACGACCACACCTTAAGATCCACCCAGTAACACTGCCTCCAGCCAGGTGGCTACAGATGCAAACTACAAACAAATGAAACACTGAATATATTGGGAGCCACCCTATTCAAACTACCACACTGACCATGGAGCATGCTGGCTCAGGGCAGTTCCAGGGTCCTCACACAAGATGTGTTGGGGCAGGTCCACAGGCAGGGATCCTCCTGAAACCATGGAGACCAGACCATCTCCACAAATGCTTGATCCAGGAAGGCCCCACAACCGCTGTGACTGAGACCCAACCCCAATAGTGAGATCCCGCTATCCCTGTGCCATGATTGCCACCAGCACCACAGCCAAGCCCACCAAAAAGCATCAAAAAATGAGTAACAGAGACAACAGAACTCTGACTGGTCCCTGAGTTATCCAGGCCTGCTAGGTCCCCACCCAGAATTCCCAGGAGATTGAATATGCAAGGAAGACCCAGCTCAGGCTGAATAGCACCCAGCCAAAATTTATGAAAATACCACCATGCCACTCCTACCTTGACCAAATGTGAACAAGACAATCAATGCATACCCCTTAAGAGATACTAATTGCTACATTCCTAGAAAAAACAAAACAAATACCTCAAGTTGGGCAAACTCCAACACAAAACAAATAATGCTAGACACCAAGCTAAAAGGGCCTCACCAAAGATGCCTAGTCACATAATGGAAGCCTGTATTGTAAACCCACAGGAAATCCAGCCATAGAACCCCAAAATGACAAGTTTGTTCAGATTCAACCAATTTAAGGAGGCCATGAACAAAGGCTGGAGGAATTAGAAGAGAATCAAAATAAACAACTCATAACATAAGTTGAAGCATAGCTAAGTGAAGAAAATGAACAAAAAGAATTGAAGAATGAACTCAAAGCATGGCTTAAGGAAACAGAAACAAATCAACAAAAAGAACTCAATACACATCTCAAAAGTTGAACTGAAGAGAATGAAAAAAAACTTGATAGAAGGATAAAGGAAATGGATGAGAACTGACAAAAAAATGATCTCAAGAGACAGGAGAATTAACTCAATGGGTATGTAATCAAATGCAGAAACAAATTCTAAGAAACAACAAGCAAATCCATCTAGAAGTGAAATTGTAATTCCGCAAAGAGATGGGGATCTGAAATAAAAATGCAATAGACAACAACAATGAAATAAGTAGTTTACAATGCTCCCAAGAAAGCCTCACTGACAGAGTAGACCATATGGAGGATAGACTATCAGAACTTGAGGACAAGACAGAGGAAATAGTCGGGGAGTCCAAAAACAATGATAAATTCCAAATAAAAAAAAAAAGAACAGAATATGAGGGAACTGTGGAACACCTCTAAAAGAGCAAATAGTCAGCTTTTTGGCATACAAGAAGAGAAAGAAATACAGGCCAAAGTCATAGAGAACATCTTCAACAAAAGTATCAAAAATGTTTTCCTAACATCATACAAGAAAGCCTTATCAACGTAAGTGTGACCCACAGAACATCAAACAGATAGGACCAGAGAAGAAACTCTTCACATCACATGACAGTCAAAACTCTCAACATTGAAAATAAACAAAGGGTTTAAAAAGCTGCAGGAGAAAAACAGCTTGTTAGATACAGAGGAAAACCCATCAGAATTACCTCTGATATCTCAATGGAAACTCTAAATGACAGAAGACCTTGGAATGGGGCATTTTAAATTCAAAAAGACCATGGCTGCCAACCAAAAATAATATACCCAGAAAAATTATGCATCATAATAGAAGATGAAAAAAAAACTTCCTGTGATAAAGCCAGTCATACAATTACATGAGCTCTAAGCCAATCTTATAAAGAATACTGCACAGAATAATGCAAACTGATGAGACAATCACACTCAAGACTCTATGGGAAGGAAAAGTAACAACCAAAAGAATAAAAGACATGAAAACTTCTACACTTCAAGTAAGCATCAAAGTACACAAAGTCTCCAAATCAATATGGATTAACTCATACCTAACAATTATAACTGTAAACATCAGTTGACTCAATGTCCCTATCAAAAGATGCAGGTTATGGGCTGGAGAGATAGCTCACCAATTAAAGTGCTTGCTTGCAAAAACCTATCAACTAAAGTTCAATTTCCCAGTACCAGTGTAAAGCCAGATGCACAAAGTGGCACATGCATCTGGAGTTTGCTTGCAATAGCTGGAGGCCCTGGCATGCCTGTTCTCTCTCTCTCTCTCTTTGTAAATAAATAAATATTTTTTAAAAGACACATGATAAAAAAAAAACTGGATCAGAAAAATGGACTGATCCATTTGCTGTCTACAGGAAACCTACCTTTTCAATAAAGATAGATACCACATTAGGGTGAAAATATGGAAAAAGATATTCCAAGCAAATGGAAATAAGAAATAAGCAGGGGTGGCTATACTGTTATCAGACAAAATAGACTTCAAATCAAAAGTAACCAACATAGATAAAGAAAGGTACTTCATACTCATCAGTGGAACAATTCAACAAGAGGATATTACAGTCATAGTCCTATATGCACCAAGCAAAGGAGAGCCAAATTTCCCAAAGCAAAATCTGCTGGACAACAAAGCAGGACTAAGCCCCAACACAACCCTAGTAGGAGACTTGAATACTCCACTTTCATTAGATCATCTAAGCAGAAAACTAACCTAGAAATAAGGGAGTAAAACAATACCATAGATCAGGTGGACTTAATAGACATCTACAAAATATTTCACCTTAACTCTAGAGAATCATTTGGACATATTTCAAAGATCTGTACTCAACAAAATTAGAAAATCTAGAAGAAATGGATGAATTCCTTAACTTATACAACCTACCAAAACTAAACCCAGATGAGACAAACACCTCAACAGAGATATAACATCAAATGAGATTGAAACTGTAATTAAAAGCCTCTCTCCCATCACAAACAAACAAACAAACAAACAAACAACAACAACAACAAAAAACTGACCCAGACACTTTCACTGCTGAATTCTACCAAACCTTCACTGAAGTACTAAAGCTAACTTTTCTTAAGTTATTATACACAAGTGAAAAGGAGAGAAGCCTCCATGATTCTATGAAGCCAGGATTACATTAATATCAACACCAGACAGAGACACAAGAAAAGAGAACTACTGACCAATATCCCTGATGAACTTAGACAAAACATTATCAATAAAAATCTTGCAAACCAAATTCAAGAACATATCAAAAGTGTCACCCACCTCAACCAAGAAGGTTTCATTGCAGGGATGCAGAGCTGGTTCAACATATGGAAATTGATGAACCTCATGTATCATATAAACAAACTTAAAGTCAGGAAACACATGATCATCTCAATAGATGCTAAAAGGCCTTTAACAAAATTCAGCATCCCTTCATGATTAAAACTCTGGAGAAAATAGGCACAGAGGGGGCTGGAGAGATGGCTTAGTGGTTAAGGCACATGCCTGTGAAGCCTAAGGACCCCAGTTTGATTCTCCAGGTCCCACGTTAGCCAGATGCACAAGGGGGGCGCAAGCATCTGGAGTTCGGTGGCTAGAGGCCCTGGCACACCCATTCTCACTCCTTCTCTTTCTCTCTCTCTCTTTTCCTCTCTCTCTCTCTCTGTCTCTAATAAATAAGTAAAAATAAAATAAAGTTTTTAAAAAAGAAAATAGGCCGGGAGGGACCATATATCAACATGATAAAAGCATTATACATCAGATCTAAACCCTATGTTATACTAAATGGGAAAAAGTTGAAGCATTTCTATTAAGGCCAGGAACTAGACAAGGGTTCCTACTCTCACCACTGCTTTTCAATGCAGTATTTGAAATTTTAGCTCAAGCAATAAGACAGGAAAAAGAAATAAAAGGGATAGTAATTGGACAGGAAGAAATCAAATTAGCCCTGTTTGCAGATGACATGATTCCACACATGAGAAAAAAAAAAACTGCACCAGAAAACATCTAGAAGTGATAAACTCTTTCATTTAGTAAAGTGGCAGCACATAAAAATCAGTAGCATACACACACATTTTACATATATATATATTCCTACCAAGGAATTAAAAGACCTATACAATGAAAACAAAAATATTGAAGAAACAACTGGAGGAAGACATGAGAAGATGGAATGACCTTCTATGCTTGTGGATTGGAAGAATTAATATTGTTAAAATGATCATCTTGCCAAAAGCAATATTCAGATTCAATGCAATTCCAGACAAAATTCCAGCAACATTCTTCACAAAGTTAGAATAAATAGTCTCAAAATTCATATGGAAGCAGAAAAGGCTGCAGATAGCAAAAAATGTGCTCACCAAAAATAATATCTCCTTATTTCAAGTTTTACTGTAAGGCTATAGCAATAAAAACAGCATGGTACTGACATAAAAACAGGCACATAGATCAATGGAATAGAATTGAAAATCAAGGTATGACTTTGAATAACTTTGAAAAGCTACCTTATTTTTGACAAAGGGGTCCAAAACACTCAATGGAGTTAGGACAGTATCTTCAGCAAATGGTGTTGAAGATACTGGACAGCCACATGTAGAAGACTGAATTTGGACCCCCTCCTCTCACCTTTCATCAAAATCAGCTCCCAAGGCATCAAAGACCTTGATATAAGACCTGACACTCAAAACTGACTAGAAGAAAAAGCAGGAAGATATAAGTGGAGGGAAAGACTTTCTGAATAAGACTCCAGTAGCCCAGGGCATCAGACACTCAACAACTGGGACCTTATGCAATTAAAAAGATATTGTACAGAAAAACAAACCATCAACGAGCCAACAGACAACCTACTGAATGGGAGAAATCCTCACCAGTTATACCTCCACCAAAGGGTTAATATCTAGAATCTACAAAGAACTCAAAAACCTAGACAATAAAAATTCAAGCACCCCATTCAAAAAGTAGTCAGGAAATTGAACAGAGAATTCTCAAAGGAAAAATACAAATGTCCATTTAACACCTAAGTGGATGTTCAATATCTTGTCTCATGAGGAAAATGTAATTTAAAACAACTATGCGATTCTATCTCACTCCAGTCAGAATGACAGCCATCAAAAAATCAAATGACAGCACATACTGGCAGGGGAGTGTGGGGAAGAGGAACTCTCATTCACTGCTGGTAGGAGTACAAACTTGTACAGCCACTGTGAAAATCAGTATGGCAACTCCTCAAAAGGCTAAAAACAGAACTAGCATTGGTTTCAGCTATATCATCTTTTTGGCAAATACCTGAAAGAATATACAATGTACTATAAAGACATGTGCTCCACCATTTTTATTGCCGCTTTATTCACAATACCCAGAAACTAGAAGCAGCCCAAATACCCATCATCACATGAATGGATAATGAAGATGTGGTTCATATGCACAATGGAATTCTACTCCATAGTAAGAAAAAATGAAATAATGAAATTTTCAAGAAAATGAATGGGCTTGAAAAAAAATTCATGCTTATCGAGGTCACATAGGCCCAGAAAGGCAAACTTCACATGTTCTCTCTCATGTGCAGTTCCTAACCTGGATAAGTTTCTGTTAATTGTATATTGTAATAAGTATCAACAGTATAGACATGGGACTAAAATAAAGCTAGGGAAAAGAGGAAATAGGGAGGGAAGAGAGGAAGGGCTACTCAATACGTTGAGGATTACTAAAGAAAGAAGAAAGAAAAAGAAAGAAAGAAAGAGAGAGAGAGAGAGACAGAGAGAGAGAGAAAGAAAGAAAGAAAGAAAGAAAGAAAGAAAGAAAGAAAGAAAGAAAGAAAGAGAATGAAAGAGAAAAAAGAGAGGGAGGGAGGGAGGAGATGGAAGGGAAGGGAAGGGAAGGGAAGGAAGGAATGGAGGGAGGGAAGGAAGGAAGGAAGGAAGGAAGGAAGGAAGGAAGGAAGGAAGGAAGGAAGGAAGGAAGGAAGGAAGGAAGGAAATAAGGAAGTAGAAAATGTCTAGGGAACAGGAAAGGAAAGTATATGGGAGGGAAATACACAAAACTAATGGCAACATGAATCGACTCCTCCTGAATACCATTCTACAAGTCATTACCCTCAATGAAGTAGAAGGGGGACCTGAACAGAAGAAAACCTATAGAAGGTAGAGAAATCATAACCCTAAAACCATGATGTTGATTGGTAAATCCCAGAGCCAGAATTGGGTTCCCTCCACAGTGAGTTATTGGTCAAGGAGACACATGATGTCCAGAAATTAATACAGGCCATTGCAAAACACTTGGTTACCTGCAAGAGCTAAAAGGTAAGACCCTATTCCTGACGACACCACAGCATGTGGCCACAGGATATCAAATGACCATGCTGGAACTGAGTGGAAATCCATCTCCCCCACATAGTGCTGGAAAGTGCTATGAGAGCTGCTGGAGTATAATGGTTCCAACATAGTGGATATGAAGGAGATCCTTCCAGATATGAAATCAACCAGCTAAGCAAGAAGCACATGCTAGTGCTATAGTGGCACACAGCTGATGGAGGTAACCAACTGCTCAGGGATTGGACATGAGGCCTGCTCATGGGGGAGAACTCATTTCTGACCCTGAGAACCAAGCCAGATCTCTCCAGAACAGGAAACCAATCAGCTACAGTGAGATCCTCCACTGCTCTCTAAGTAATACACATCACGAAGTCTCTCTAATAAATATGCTCCTCTCCTTTAATTCAAACTGCTCTCAGTTTTGGTTGGAGAATCTGTTCTATCTTACAGATGGTGAAGGATACTGGAGAGAGCCGGTAAACATCAATACATCAAGAATAGATAGACAGCTGACTATCTACTGTGACATAGGGCACCTCCACCTCACCTGCCCAGACTCAGACATCATTGCAGAAGAAGCAGTGACACAAACACAGCTCTCAAGGCCAGCCTGAAAACCAGTTCCAGGAAGATGGTGACAGGCACTATGATCACTCAAACCTCATCCAAACAGAGATCCAGAGGCTATAGCGAACTCAACACTAAATCAGATCTCTATCTTGCCCACAAATGTTCAGGGAACATAGCAGAAGAGGTGGTGCAAAGATTGTAAGAGCCTCAAGATAGGTAAGAATAGTCTGAGGTGCTATGTCCCCACCCACTGCAAAGACTGACTGATGTCACTTGGTCCCCACAATGAACACCATTAACCCCACCAAGGAAGGCCCTCAGCAGAATTGGGGAGGGAGAGGAGGGATATAATAGTACAACCATTTTATTTTTAAAAATCAGTAAAAAAAAGATACAAATGACTCAAACAAGAAATTAAACTGGGGGGGGGGGAGAGATGGCTTAGTGGTTAAGTGCTTGCCTGTGAAGCCTAAGGACCCGGTTCGAGTCTCGATTCCCCAGTACCCACATAAGCCAGACATACAAGGTGACGCATGCATTTGGAGTTCATTTGCAGTGGCTAGAGGCCCTGGTGTGCCCATTTTCTCTCTTTCTCTTTGCCTCTTTCTGTCTCTCAAATAAATAAATAAAAATTAAAAAAAGAAATTAAACTGGGGACATTTTCATGAACTTCCTAGAAATTTAAAGGATTATATACCAATAATTAAGAGATCTAGCTGAAAGGAATAAACTCCTTGACATAAACCAAAAATTGTCAATGCTGACTCAAAATGGAAATGGGAAAAATCTCAGAGGACCTCCCATACCTAATGAGATTAAATCAGCAGTCAAGAACTTCCCAGTAAGAGTTCAGGACAGGAATCTTTCATTGGTTAATTCATACCCTTCCAAAGTGTATATGAGAAGAAAACACTTTGTAAGGCAGTATCTGAAGCTCAAATTATCCTGGAACCAAAGCCAGGCAAAAACACTGCAAGAAAACCTCAGACCTGGATCCATTATGCAGGTAGACACAACAAGCACAAAATATTAGAAAAGAATACCTGGGGCTGGTGAGATGGCTTAGTCATTAATATGCTTGCCTGCAAAGCCAAAGGACCTCAGTTCGATTCCCCAGAATCCATGTAAGCCAGATACACAAGGTGGTGCATACATCTGGAGTTTATTTGCAGTGGCTAGAAGCCCTGGTGCACCCATTGTCTCTTTCTCTCTCTCTCTCTCACTCACTTTGCCTGTTTCCCTCTCTCAAAATAAATAAATAAATAATAAAATAGAAAATAGTACCTGTATTTGACATGATGGTCAAATAGCACTTATTTCAACAATGTGGCTTGACATAAGAAAATCAGTTAAATAGCTTCATTAGTAAAATGAAGAAAAATGATTATCTCAGCAAATGCAGAAAAACATATGACAATATTCAAGACCATTTTATAACAAAAGCACAAAATATTAAGCCCGAAAGAGAACTTCCTCAACCAAATTAAGACCATGAGAAAACCACCTCATTTTTAATGGGGAAAAGCTAAAATTTCCCCTTTAAACCAGGAAGGTTTTATATTTTTACTATAGCTATGCATTATGGCATAATCAAAAATGTTCAAAAACTGGATACTATTATTAAAAGATAAATCAAAGTCACAGTGAGATACTACTTCATACCTATTAAGATAGCTTTAATCCAAAACACCAAAAATGGAGCTGGAGAGATGGCTTACCAGATAAGGTGCTTGCCTGAGAAGACTAAGGACCTGGGTTCAATTCCCCAGTACCCACGTAAGCCAGATGCATTAGGTGGGGCATGCATTTGGAGTTCGTTTGCAGTGGCTAGAGGCCCTGGCATACTAAAAACACCAAAAGTTACAAGCTTAACCACCATGTTCTTTTAGGTATAGGAACCCTCATGTGTTGTTAGTTGAAATTTAAGGCTGTATAACCAGTATGGAATACAGTTTGTGGATTCTGCAAATATAGTTGAATATAGAATTAGCATGCAACCCAGCAGTTCTAACCTTAGGCATTTTTACTAATGGAAATGAAAATGCATTCATGGCTACATTACAAACATAGTTACATTATCCATAGTATCCAAAGGTTTTAAGCAATCTATGTTTATCAATGGATAGGAAATTGTGGTTTATATTCTACAATGAACTAATATTTAACCATGACAAGGAATGAAATATCAATTCAATATATAAATGGATGAATCTGAAAAACACAGTAAGTAAACAAAGTCAGACACAAACCATCTTGTATGACTAGGTAGGGTTAGCCTGCAGAAACGACGAATATGATGGATGGGGAGAGACGAGTGGAGAGGTTCATAAATCAGTAAATTTAATAAAATAAATGGGCTTGCACATTTATTGGGTTTTGCAAGTCCCAAGATCTACAAGGTGAAAATGAAGCCGTAGTCTCAGGAGAGCTACCAGCTCAGTTACATTCCAAAGGCTAGTGGCTCCGGACCCAGGAAGAACCAATATTTCAGATCAGAGGAAGAGAAGTGGTTAATGACCCTGTTCACATGCTACCAGGCAGAATTCTTTCTTACTGAGGATGTCAACATTTTTTTTTCTCTGCTCAGGCCTTTGACTAATTGAATGAGTCCCACTCACAGGAGGAAGGACAAATGCTTTACTTAGTCTATCAATTTAAAATGTCAATCTGAGTCAAAAACACCTTGCAAGAATCACCAGAGACCAATGCTAGACTAAATATGTGGATACTCTGTGGTCGTTATGTTGATATATAAAACTCAATTGTCACATATGAGATACACACACATAATCGGGATAGCTATACAGTCAGAAACCAAAGAACTGCAGGAGAAAGAAATGGGAAAGAAATGGGAAGAAGGAATTTTCATGGAGTGATGAAAAAGTTCTGAAACTAGAGAGAGCATTGTGAATTTGCAAACTACCATTGAATTGTGCCCAGACACTAAGATATACCCTTTAAAATTATTGACAATGATATGAATCCATCTCAAAAAGTATTTAAAGAATAATCTCATGGATTTGACATAAATATTTTAGTGAAAATTCTTGCGTGTCTCGAGAATGAAATATATGTTCATGAGTATGTGAGTGTGCATGAGCCTGTGACTTATTATGCTATACAGAGCTGAAAATAGCTAACCTCTCCTGAGGTTCAGATCATCCTTCTGAGAAAAAAAATAAACCTAGGAGTAAATAGCTCCTCTCTTTTACAACACATCACAGAAAGAAAGAAAAATCATACATAGATTGTAATCCAAGGAGCAGGCAGTCAACAATAAAATGTATTTAATTGAACTACCCCCTCAATGAAATCTTTTCCATGTTTGCATACAGAGACATTTTACATGTACCCCCAAAATGACAATAGCAGTTGTGTGTATGTGTGTGTGTGTTAAAAACATTTATTGTAGTGTCAAAGTAATAGAGAAAATGAGTTTGTTAGTCCAACCTCTTAAACCAATGATCATTCTCTAGACGGAGACTGCAAGTGTTTTGTCTGGGACAGTTTCCGTGACTCAGAGAATAGCCTTCTGTCATTCTTTGGAAAGTGAGGTTACAGCCCAGAAAACGAAGGAAATGCCCTTGCTTTCACCTTTCACTTTGTTTGGCTTGGATTTCTCCCAGGTATGCTATATAAAAGTCTCTCTCTCTCTTTCTCCTCTCTCTCTCTCTCTCTCTCTCTCTCTCTCTCTCTCACAGACACACACACAATTATTATTCACATTCATCATCATTCCACCTCCACTTGAAAAGATAGGTGGAAAAAAAAAGAAAGAAAAAGATAGGTGAGAATTTACCTCTACATGGAATGCCAAAAAAGTAATAAGTTTAGAAGTCAATAGAAGACATTTCTAGACTGCTTGTTAGATACTGGTAAGCTTGAAGGTCACTGAAGATGGACCTCTCCCTTAATCAGCAGCTTGTAAAACCAGGAACTGAAACTGCAGGACTGATGACTAGTCAAAAGAGTGGGGTCTGAGCAGTAACTCAGGTCCTGGGTAGAGACATGACATTCTAAACCGCCCAAAGGATCATAAATGACTCTTTAGCTGGGTTTTCTGGTAAAGAATAGAGACAATTCCTTATCCCCCTCCCTCAAGCGTTCATCCAAATAGGGCTGTCAATCACCTAGAAGGGAAAACTGCTCACCAAAAATTGTCTGATCTAGGAACTTTAAGAAATATTAGTCTACTTAAAAAACATAGGATTGTACTTCATTTGTCCACTCCCACTCTTGAGAATATTTCCCTCTGCCATGGCCTCTTTAACCATCGCCCGTGCTCACCCTTGAGTGTGTTCCACTTTATCTTGGAATAAGCTCCACCTACCTCATATGCTATATGATGTGTGTTTCTTCTGAATTGTTTTTTTTCAAATATTGATTTATTTATTTGGATAGAGAGAGAGTGATAGTGAGCATGGGTGCACCAGGGCCTCACTGCAAATGAACTGCAGACACATGCACCACTTTGGGCACCCTGCTTTTTGTGGATTCTGGTGAATTGAATGTGGGCTTTCAGGGTTTACAAACAGTTAAAATGCCTTAAACCTCTGAATTTTTTTTTTTTTTTTTTTTTTTTTTTTTTGATGTGGATCCTAAGAGCCAGAAATTGCGGGCAAGCCAGAACAAGATCCAGGTAACAACATGATATGAACTTGAAGTGAAATAAATGGAATGAAAATGGGCTGAAATGAAATAATAAAATGAAGCGGAACCAGCCTTCACTTTACTGCCTTTTGCGAGGCAGGGGCGCTACATGAGACTGCCGGCCTAGGTGTCTCCAGCTGCTGTTTATTTGCCAGGTAATCTTCATCAACTCAGAGTACCTGAATCCAAGCATATAATGAAATGTGTGCCCTGTATTATTTGTACCCTTTTAAGATCAAATGGATGTCAAAATGCTATGTCAGTAAAATATCTTACTAGTATTAGTGTCTTCACTTCTTTAAAACCCTTCTTTATATTGGTTGTCAAATTTACTTATTTAAATTGACAGGTAAAAATATATGTGTTTTTTTTTACTCATGTGTACAGTAGGATGTTTTTTATTTTTTCCCTCACTTTGTTTTCTTTTTGAGGATACCTTCATGAAATGTTGTTATAACAAAGAGACATGGAGATGTAGAATGAAATTGAAGCAGAACTTTTTAGCTCATGTCTTAAATTTCAAATTTAGCTATGCAAACATTTTTCTTTTTTTTTTTCTTTTGAATTTTCGAGGTACAGTTTCACTCTAGTCCAGGCTGACCTGGAATTCACTATGTAGTCTCAGGGTGACCTCAAACTCAAGGTGATCCTCCTACCTCTGCCTCCCGGAGTGCTGGGATTAAAGGCGTGCGTCACCACTCCCAGCTACGTTTTTATTTTCTATGTGAACATCCTGAAACATTATCTATGGAACAAAGACCACAGATATGAATGATAACCATTATTTCTTTGAACTGTGATGTGATAAATTTGTTTATCTAGTTACAAGTTATGTTGCTGTGGCTACTCTTTTGAATTAGAGATCCCAGTAATTAGTTCCCCAGGATGACAAAACACTGTGTAGTCAGCTCTCTGTTTTGTTACATTTGTCCTATTTCCTCCCAGCCTGACATGACCATCGCCATCGTGAAACTGATGAGTTTGCTGGAGTGACCTGTAGAATGCTTGACACACATTCACGACAAGGAAATAAACAAAATTATACAGTGATAGCTAGGACTATATAATAGTAATTAACACTCCCTATAAGGATGGGAGGAACGTCATAGGACCCTCATATTAGTGGAAGTGGAAGGCTAACTGAAGGTAGGACTCCACAGTGCATGGAGGTACATGCACCTCGTTCATGAGGTGGCTGTCTTTGATGGGGTGGGGTGCTCGAGTGACGCAGCTGGTTTTTGCACACTTACTCCTGTAACGAAGCCCTCACCCATGTTCCTGAAAGGAAGCCAAATAAATTCATTGGTTCACTGCAGAGGACTTGAGTGGAAGAATATTTGTGTCTTGTCATTGGTGCCCCCATCTGGGGTGAATAGACATTTGTTCATGTCTTCCCAGGTGTGGTGGGTTGATTCAGGTGTCCCCCATAAACTTAGGTGTTCTGAATGCTAGGTTCCCAGCTGATGGAGATTTGGGTATTAATGCTCCCTGGAGGCACTGTATTGTTTGGGTGGGTTTATGGGTATTATAGCCAGTTTTTACTGCCAGTGTTTGATGCACTCTCCTGTTGCTATTGTCCACCTTATGTTGGCAGGGGGTGATGTCCACCCTCTGCTAATGTCATCATTTTCCCCTGCCATCATGGAGCTTCCCCTTGAGTCTGTAAGCCAAAATAAACCCTTTTTTCCCAAAAGCTGATCTTGGTCATGTGATTTCTGCCAGCAATGCAAACCTGACTGCAATACCAGGAAAAGTCATAGTAGCTTTCCATATCTTATTGACCAACATTGGTCTTCAACAACATTTAACAACTTTAACAACATTTCAAATATAAATACATATTGAAAGAAAACTAATAATGTGTGGTTATGGATGACAATAATGACCTTACATTACACTTATCAGAGAACATTCAAGAGCCTTTCATATGCAGTTGGCCATTAACTATTATACTGTCACTTATTTTGTATAGACTGACTTCACAATTGTCCTGTTTAAGAATAATTTAGGGCTGGAGAGATGGCTTAGCGGTTAAGGTGCCTGCCTCCTAAGCCTAAGAATGTCGGTTCCAATCTCCAGGTTCCCACATTTAGCCAGATGCAAAGTGACGCAAGGATGTAATGCTGCACTTGACCACAAGGGGGCAAACACACCTGGATTTCATTCGTAGCAGCCGAGAGGCTGCTGGCGCGCCCATCTCTATCTGTCTTCCTCTCCCTCTCTGTCTCTCTCTCCAAAAAAATAATAATTTAAAGATTAGCATTAGTGATTAATGACAGGATATTAAAAACCAGAAAAGTCTTTGAGAGATGTGATCATTGGGAGAAAGTGATCTCTCTAGTTTATTTTATTTATTTGTTTATTTATTTATTTTATTTTGGTTTTTCGAGATAGGGTCTCACTCTAGCTCAGGCTGACCTGGAATTCACAATGTAGTCTCAAGGTGGCCTCGAACTCACAGTGATCCTCCTACCTCTGCCTCCCAAGCACTGGGATTAAAGGTGTGCGCCACCATGCCTGGCTGATTCCTCTATTTTAAATAGAGTTCCTCTTACTGTTTACCATCTACTAGGCCCGGAAACAGTCCACATTAGTTCCTGTTCTCAGAACATAGGTAGTATACACACACACACACACACACACACACACACACACGCCTCTCAGGAAGAGGAAATTACTCACCTTTCAAGGGAAGGGTTTTATATTGAAGAAAACACAGACATTTTGTATGATGCTTTGTACAACATAAGACCAAAATTACATCTCAAATGATTTTACCAGGAGTAATGATCCAAACACTGAGCCCTAATAATCATGAAAATATTAGCTAATTTTTTTGTTTCTTGTGAACAAGAGCCTTGTTCCTTTTCGGTGACAGCTAACCTGTTTGGACAAATCTCAATTTCTGGCAGAAGGAAATGGGAATCTGTTTATGTTTCCTCTGTCAGGCAGGGTTGTAACCCCAATGCCTTCCCCAGGTCCCAAGTGTTGCCTAAGTCATGCTTGTGACCAAAATGGCAAGCAGGGCTTCTGTTTCTGTGAGTTTAGACAGAAGAATTTGGAGAGAAATCAGATGCTGTCTCAATTCCCTATGTTCTTGTAAATGCTTAAAACAAGTGATGTGAAATGATGGGCCATATGATAGGGCGGTCAGTCTTACACTTTCATTCAAACTGGGAATGTTAAAATTACCCTTGTCATAGGCAAATTATACAGGAATCTGTATTATTGTAATGAAGAATATTTTGAATGTTGCCACATGTTGAGCTCAGATAAGCCCATTAGTTCAAGAAACCTCTGAAAAAGATTTTTTAATTCTATAAATGTATCTTCCCCATTTTAGCATAATATATAAATATAATGCCTTCCTCAAAACATTTTGGACTCTAACAGATTTGTCTCACACTGTGGTGGTTTGAGGCAGATGCACCCTGTAACTCATGCTCTTGGTCCTCAGCTTTTGGCAACTTGGGAGGTGGAGTCTTGCTAGAGGAGGTATGTTGTTGGGGGTGGGCTGAGTGGTGTTCTAGCCAGTTCCCACTTGCCAGAGTTTGGCTCACTCTCCTGCTGCTGTTTTACACCTACTGTGGCAGAGGTGATGTCCAGCAGCTGCTCACGCCATCCTTTCCCCTGCCATCATGAATCTTCCCCTTGAGACTGTGAACAACAACAACAACAACAAAAACTTTCCTCCCATCGGCTGCTTTTGTATGGGTCCCTTATCCCACCAATGTGAAGTAACCATAACAAACATTAATCAATATTAGTTTTTCCCATGGGAGTTTTATTTTTACAGGGGATCTAAATGCATTCAATATTAAATTCCCCAAAAATGCAGTTGAATTCCACTTTATAAAAGCTTTCATAAATGTGGATATTACTGAACAGACTTTTTTTTCCAAAATATGCTTTTGATATTATTGTCAAGAATTAGGTGACTCTTGGGTTTACTGTACGGGTTTCTTTCCAGGTCCTCTATTCTATTATGTTGGTCTACCTGCTTTGTGCCAGCACTATGCTATCTTTGTCACTATTGCTCTGCAGTATAATTTAAGATCAGGTACTCGGATGCTTCTAGCATCAGTCTTTCTGTTTAGGATTGCTTTAGGCTTTCCGTGGTCTTTGTGTTTCCATATGAATTCAGGATTGTTTTCTTCTTATTCTGTGAAGAATGTTATTGAAATTTTATGGGAACTGTTGAAACAGTAGACAGCTTTTAGTAATGTAGACATTTCAGCATATTAATTCTGTGAATCCATGAGCCTGGGAAGTTTTTCCATCCATCCCTTACTGAGTTTTTCGGTTTCTTTCTTCAGTGTCTCAAAGTTTCTATGGTAGAAGTCTTTTACTCCACTAGTTAGGTTTATTTCTAGGTATTCTGTTATTTTTGAAATTATCATAAATATAATATAACTATATTACTATCCTACAGCAGAAATACTTGCACATTCACAGTATTTCTGCTAAGGAATAGAATCAGTATAGATTCTAGTCTATGAATGGAGATCTTAGGTGGGAGTGAGGAAGGCACAGTAATACACGTAAAATGAAAGCAGAAGAGGTCTACTGAAGGTAGGAAGGGTACCTGTGGGGAAGGGGTGGGGAGGAGGACCACTAAGAAGAAAGCTTGTGTTAAAATGCCTTAATGAAACCTATTGATATATATGCTAATTTTAGGCATATTTTTAAAAGTCTTCATGGAAACATTAACAAGAAATATCTTCAGGTTTGAATTATAAGTTAAAACTGTGTGAACTTTCAAATTATTCTCATACCACAAATCAACAAGAACCAGAGAAATAGTAAGCATAGTATGTGTTTGCAAAGTAAGTAATAACTCAAAGATTGCCCTCCCTGTGAACTATCTCCACGAGTCTCATAGATACAACCGGGTATTAATCAGTCCTTGAGATGAAACTGGATTTCAGCAAGTAACATGTAAGATAGTTCTATTATTGTGGGCTTGTTAGCTATTATTGTTAATCTCTTTTTTGCCCTATTTTTATTCCTCTCATTGTCACTAGAGATTCCAATTGGAGTTCCCCTTTAATTCATCTCACCTAGCATTACAGCAGGGAGAGGAATACAAGTCTCAAGGTCAGTAATTATGGAGTTTCTGTGGTAATATATATGATGATATAAAGCATCATTGAGATGGTAATCACAATATCATGATTATTGTAATTTGAAAAGTGGCTGTATTTGCAAAATAAATGAATTCCTTATATATGGAACATTGTCTTGTAGGGGAAAATGAAGAGAAAAAAGGATATTCTTGCAAAGTATAAACAAATCTCAAATGAAAACAGGCAGAAAATACACAGGGAATCCAAATGTCTGAGGAGAGTGACAAGACTACTTTTCCAATCCTGAAAGACAAAACCAAGCAGCTCTAATCCACCCTATTTCCTGCCATAATATACAAGATAAAAGTGTTGCCAACTGCAGCTTGGGCTCTTTAGCTGGTTCTGTTTCTCACATTCCCACCTTTCAAATAGGACAGCCTCCCTGATAGCCTCATTTTATGTAACCTGGGCTAATGAATTTCTTTTCTTATCTACTGGCTGGGTGGTGGGGGGGAAATCCTCATTTTAAAAAAGGGAGAGTTTTTTTTTAACCTACTGAAATTAATCCCTGGGTCAATTATATGTGAAATGGGGAAAAGTTTCTTGTTGTCTGTATTGCTACATGAAATTCTATCTTAAAATATGCATTCAAGTCACTTCCCTTTTCTAAGCACTTAATTACCTATGTGGTAAAATTACACCAGTTGACTGCCACAAAACAGATTGGAAAGTCATAGTGGTCTTGAAACATTTACTGAGATACTGCTTGCTGCATCATGCCCTCCTAACAGCTGGGGTACTAATTATAACTTGAGACAAGAATGTGTTTGCACAGAGTCCCAGTAACCCAGACTGAATCAGGATGAATGGATAAATATCACTAGCAGGCAGCCAGTCTGTACAAATGTACGTCCACTTCTTGTCAATATTATGAGTGTATACACACACACGGACACACACACACAAGCAATAAGTGTATTGAATACAAGTCTGCTTGATCAGGAAAAATTTCTGGGATGGAAACTGATTTGTATTGTGCACCACTGGACAACATGTGTGTCAGGAGGAAGGAAGTTCATGTTCCTGAGCTGAAGTCCCTCCACCTTGCTGCTGTTATCCAGCAGATATGTACTACGGAAAGTTCAAATTCCTTTTATGTAATTAGCCCCCCAGAGCACAAAATACTCAATCAGCACCCTGGAGAAATGAGATAAGGGCTGAAAGACCATTGAAAACAACTGTAATGAGTGATTTCAATCCTGTGGAGCTTGTCGACACCTTTAAGGAACCACTTACTTATCAAATATGAATATGCATGAAAAATAAAATAGAACTGATGGTCAGTCATCTAAGGTACATGGGACAACACCATGGCTGTGGTGTCATGGTCACAGATTTTAGTCTCCACCAATTCCCTAACTTCTGTGCAGGCTCAGCAGAGTGTCCATCTTGTGCTCCTGTATTTGAGAGCATGTCCACAAAGCAGGAGCCACAGTCTGTGCTGTTCGTTACATATGGCCAATCTGCTGCATGGAGTAGTAAGTGGAACGATATGAAGTTACCATGTTTTTCAGGTAAAACAAATTGAAAGTTTTGAAATTTCATGCATTTTCTTTTTAAACAAATTGCTAAAAATACCTCTAGATTTGAAGTGGGCAGCCCAGAAAAGAGGTTGGGATGATGCTTGTGTGTGCAGAATCAGAGTATTTTCTTGCATATTTTCTCTCCATAGCAATACACAAGAGGTGGTTTTGGTGTTTTTTGTTTTTTTTTCTTCTTGAATTGGTCATATAGTCCATTTTCCACATCTGTTCTGGCCTTGTCCATTGGCCTCTGCTCACTGAGTGTTCAAGGTCAAGAAAGCAATACACAACACGTGGCTCTTGGACTCCTTTCTTGATTATTACTAAGCATTCAAAAGCATCAACTAGGAATGCAATGTGATTACTTTTCACTGTTAAACCTCTCTGTGCTCATCTTACACCCCACTCCCTGTCACAAAGCTTTAAGATTTATATCTTGAAGATATATAGTAAACAGAAGTAGACAAAGCATTGGAGCTGGTCAAACATTGCCATGTTCAGCAACTGACTGGAAAGTGTAAGCCGTACAGGCTGGCATTTGGATGTTCAGCCAAGGACATGTTTTACAAAATGATCAAACCAATAAGGTGTGAGTAATTTGATTTTGCAGTAAAGGAAGAGAAGTTCATCAAGAGTCAGGGAGGGTTTGCAATCACAACTTCCTCCTCCTCCTCTCCCCTGCTTCTTCTTAACACTGAAGAACTGAACTTAGCTCCAGAAACTGGAGTTTAAAAGGAATAAAGGCAACTGCTCAATGTCCATCAGTTTCTCCAGGAGAGGGCCTCTTTCTCCAAGAGTCCCTATTATTATAAAAAAAAAAAAAAAAAAAAAAAAAAAAAAAAGTATTGGGCTGGAGAAATGGCTTAGAGGTTAAGGCGTTTGCCTGCGAAGCCAAAGGATCCTGGTTCAATTCTCCAGGACCCACGTAAGCAAGATGCACAAGGGGCACATGCATCTGGAGTTCGTTTGTACTGACTAGAGGCCCTGGCATGCCCATTCTCTCTCAGTCTGCCTCTCTTCTATCTCTCTTTCTCTCTCTGCTTGCAAATAAAGAAAAATTTTTTAAAATTCTTTAAAAAATAGTATTGATCTATTTTTTAATGGTAGCCCAAGGAAATGACAGCCATACTTGATTCTAATGTATAACCCATGTATACATATTGACCTTATAACATATTGCTTTTGAAATATTTTCCCTGTGAAATTCACTATTTATCTAAAACACATCTCCAAAGAAAACACCCTAACAAAAGTAATTAAAACAAATTCTTTTTGAAATACATTTGATTTTATTTATTTATTTTCAAGGAGAGAAGAATGAGAATGGGCATGCCAGAACCTCTTGCCACAGCATATGAACTCCAGGTGCATAAGCTGCTTTGTGCATCTGGCTTTATAAGTACCCAGGCCAGCTGGCTTTGCAAGCTCCTTTAACTGGTGAGCCATATCCCCAGCCCTAAGACAAATTCTATACAAATAACGTGAACTCTGGGCCCTCAGAAAAGGAGCCAGAGGAAGGGAGCAAAAGGAAGGGTGTCCCATCCTCCATTGTTGTCTCAGCCTCAGGTGGCGGTGAGAGAACACCTCTTGAGCTGGGCTGGCAGTGACTGCAATGTGGAAGGGGTCAGAGTGGTGGGAGGAGGAGGCAACATTGAGATTTCTGCTGCCCTCAGCGTACTCTTGTTTCCCATTGCCCATGCACAACAGGTAGCTCGCCACAATTTGCCTTGTAGCAGAAATTGTGGCTGTCCCCGTCTTCCCTACTGGCGTCACCTGCTGTCATAAATATCAGCCCACATGGTTGCCACCATCTTGTCTAATCTGGGCTCTGTCCGGCATCCTTAGGTGTGTAATTTTGTTTTCCCAGCAGTAGCACAGGGGAGAGGGTTCAGACTAGAGGGTTCAGATGTAGGGCCTATATTGCTCCAGCCATCTTTTGGTTACCCTGTTATCTAAAGAGTTTTCAAGCACTTGCCTAGTTGTCTCTAACCTTAATATTTAGCCTGCGTGGGATAGCAGACAAGAAAGGGGAGAGAAGGAATTGTAATCTAAGGTCCAAGGGGCAGGATACAATGTCCTGTTCAGAAATGGACATAAGCAAGGGCAGTCCCTCTAAGTGGTATAGAAATCAAGCTGTTAAAACAAGTTAATCCTGATTTAAAGTCTCACTAGCCTGTGTGTCACTTTTACCCAGTTAGAAAAGCAAGTGCATGGGTAGCTGGGGATTGTGCCCCCTTCTTCAGCTGTAGGCCCACACATGTTGTTGAAGACAGCCATTTTGTTCAGGGGTCAAGGGCCCAACTTGCTAGTTACTGGAATGATAGTGGTAAAGAGAAGAAAAGTCATAGTGCCCAGAGAGAAGAAAATTAAACTCAACCCACAAAAGAAAGGGGTTACCCATGCACTAAAACCAACAGGAAAATTCTGGCTGAGGAGCTTGGAATGAAGACTGAGCAGACAGAGCAGAGGGGCAGAGGCAAACTAAGATGTTGAAAGTATGATTTAGAATGCTGGGATGGAAGGGCACAGAGGAAAGCCAAGAGGAGTCAGTAAAGTGGGTTTGCTGCTTACTCCCTCACCTCACCTCACCTCCCTCTCACCTCACCTCACCTCACCTCATCTCAGAGTTTCATATTGTCAAGTTCTTTGGTGACCTGGAAAAATTAGGAGCACAGACATGAGACATGACAAAGACCAGGGAGATTTACTGAGAAAATGTGGAAAAGCCCCAAAATGTCAGGGCAAACACACTTTGGATTCCAGTTGGCATCCAAAGAAGAGAAAGAAAAGGGTAAAAAGGGGGAAATGAAGTCTTTTTTGAATTAGAGTTCAGAAAAGTGGGCAAGGCTCCACAAGGGTCTGTGAGCAACTGCCCCGAGGGAGTGGCTTCTTGGGGGCATAGCGCACCATCTCACTATGGTGATAACTGTTCCTCCCAGCTCCAGCTCATTGGCATGTTTGTAGGTGAGGACTGGTTTCTTGACCAGCTGAGTGAGTGATAAGCCCCACCTCTTCTAGTCAGAAGGAAGTGGCTCTTCTCCTTCTAAAGTGACCAGGGAAACAGGAGGTAGAAGTCTGTCCCTTAATGACCTCCAACCTTAACACCTACAACTCTCAAACCATGAGCCAAAATAAACCTTTTTTTATTTAAGTTGCCTTTTGTCAGGTGTCTTGTCACAGCAACAGAAACAACTAACCCAGTACAGTCCCTGGGAATGCTCCTTCAGTGGATATCCAAATGTCCCTCAATGCACCAGTTCTATCCTGAGAGACCGCTTGCTCTTATTGTCCACCTTAAGTAGATGCAATAAAAATGAGTGGTCAGGGCTGGAGAGATGGCTTAGCGGTTAAGGCGCCTGCCTGCTAAGCCTAAGAATGCTGGTTCCAATCTCCAGAGGTTCCAATCTCCAGGTCCCACATTTAGCCAGATGCAAAGTGACGCAAGGGCGCAATGCCACACTTGCTCACAAGGGGGCGCACGCATCTGGATTTTGTTCACAGCAGCTGAGACTGCTGGTGCGCCCATTTCTGTCTCCCTCTCTCTCTGTGTCTATCTCTCTCTGTCTCTCTCTCCAAAAATAAATAAAAAAATTAAAAAAAATAAATGAGTGGTCAATAAAAACATCCAGATATGGTGCCTCAGATCTGTAAACTCAGCAGACTGAGACAGGAAAAATCACAATCAGATCTGTAAACTCAGCAGACTGAGACAGGAAAAATCACAAGCTCAAAACCCACCTAGGCTACAGAGCAAGTTGCCCAAGCAACCTAGTGAGACATTCTAAAAAAAAAAAAAAAAAAAAAAAAAAGAGAGGGGCTGAAGTAATTGCTCAGCAGCAGAGCACGGGCCTAACATGAACAATGTCTCAATTCCTACCACTACAAAATAAATTCATACAAATAAATCCAATTCTGTGCAAGACTGGCTTTCCTGGAGAAAGACTTCCATCCCAGGAACCTAACTTGTCTGGGCCATGCCCCCTTCTGTACCCATTCATGGTTCCTGCTCCTCCCTACCTCCCTCTTCCCCTCATCTGAGAATCTCACACGTCCTTCAGATACCCATGGCCACTTGAGCTCTGTGGTTACATCTTAGCCCCTCTTCACTTTGGAATCCCTCTTAGACCTTTCTGACCCCTGTGACACCCTCTTGTAGCACTGTGCTGGTGACCATTGTGGGAGGGGCTCCTGGGCTGTCATCACCTCCCTCTTGCTGTATGCTCTGCAGAGGAAGAGCTCAGCTCTCAAAGCTCAAGTTCAACTGTTTCCTGAATGGATTTGTTGAATACAGAGCCTGAAACACCCAGATTGTTATCCATAATGTATATGGTTCAGAAATACTTATTACATTTAGCCACTGGTCTTCACATTCAACTTCCATGAAGCTCTTAACTTCAAATGAATATATCTTGGGTTCCTCGTATGTGTCAGGTGCCACAAAGCTCCATCTTTGTCAACCAGCCACGTGGGGGCTAATTCAAGGTCAGCCATTGTTATGCAGCAGATTCCTCCAAATTGATTCTCTCCTGAAGGGAGGAAGGAGGCTCTAAGCATTCAGGAAATTAAGTCTGGGAGACCTGAAACCTACAGGGCACACAACCACACCCAAGGTTATGTTAAATTATAAAGTGAAACATTCCTTCCTGGGAGAGGGCTGGAAAGAAGTTGCAGAGACTCCAGAAGTCCAGAAGTCTGGGCAAGGATTGCAAGGCAGATGAGACTCTCAGATTGAACTGCTTGCAAGTGGTGCAGCGTGCTTGAGACTCTGACCAGCCACACTGCCTGCACGTTGTGCAGTGTCCTTCAGAGATGTGCTTCTGTGAGTCACCACCTATGCTGGGGTGAGGAGGTCATGATCCAGGATGGGATGAAACTTCTGGTGGTGTGGCTGCCTTTGAGTCATCCATTGCTCCTGTAAACAATCACTCACGCGGGTCTGTAAGTAACCCCAGTAAATTCATTGCTTCATCAACACTGGTTTTAGTATAATCATTCTTTGGTCTGTGTCTGTGCCCTATCTGGGGAGAAGACATGTGTTCAAGTCACTCCAGGGGAAAAAGGTTTCCCAATACAGCCATACCATACACATTGTGAGATCCTCAGAGCCCAGAATGACAGTGTGTGAGGAAGATGGCTGAAAATCAAATGAAGGAGAAATGTGGGCTGAGGCGTGAAGTAATGTCAGCACAAAAGGGTTCAGAAGCATGTCTGCCTAATTCATATATATATATAAAAATCACCTCTGGGGTAGATGAGCACAAACATGTGACCGCTCTCTACATCGTCCTGTGTGTACTTTTGAAGCTGCCACAGAGAATCAAAAAGTGGGGGAGAGACTGGGGAGATGATTCACTGGGCAAAATGCTTACCCAGCCAACATGAAGATCTGAATGCGGGTCCCTAGTGCCAGTGTAAAATGCCAGATGCTGTGGCATACACCTGCAATCCCAGCCCTGCGAAGCCAGACACAGGCATGTGCCTAGAGCTTACTGGCCAGCAAGTTAGCTGAATCAGTGAGCTCTAGGTTCATTGAGGGACCTTATTTCAAAGTTAAGGTGGAGAGCAAAGATATTCACACTGACTTGTGGCCTCCATGCATATGTGCACGTGTACTGGAGCACATGCATATGTGCCCACGCATATGTATACAAAAAATGCATGCATGAGCACCACATACACCCCTCCAAATAAATTCTTAGAACATTCTGGGACTCAGTAAACATTACGTTTAGACTTTTGGTAAGCAACTTCTTTGTTCACCATTCAATTCAGGAAAAAGAAATTTCATGTGAGCATATCTTTACTGACCTAAGAAAGTCTTGAATTATAAACAGAGAGAAGATAATGGGAGGAAGTGAAGGAGGAGAGAGAGAGAGAGAGAATATCCTCTTTTTTTTTTTTTTTTTTTTTTTTTTTTAGTATCCCAGAGGTATTTGGTGGAAGAATAGGCAGTTCTCTTGATGTTTTTATCATTGGACAGAAAATGGGTGGTAATGAATTTTAATGCCCAGAGTTTCTCCTGGACAAGTGCCAAGCACTACTGTCCCTGAATTAAGAAGAAAGTCAACTCTCAGAAAGTGGAGCTCAGAAGGCCTGAGCCAGAGGGACAAGGTTATCATGACAGACCTGAGAGGGCAGTACCTTCGGTCTCCACCGCGGAGAGGAGATATCCCCTGTGGATGAAAGAGAAACACCCGAGCTTTAAGTAGGAGGGGGAGAGGAATTCAGTGGAGTGCAATCTCCTCTCCTGTGTGGTCCTGGCATCTCTCAGGGAGATCACTTTCAAAGCAAGGTCAGGGCACATTGCAGCTCTTCTACTATGACTCCCAGCTCCATCACATGTCATGGGAATTATAAACCTTTCCTAGACCTTTTTTTTCCCCCTTATACAGATTACACAAGAATGCATCAAAAGTGATTTTTCTCTCCAAGAAATGTAATTCATTCTTTTAAGCTGCATAACTTCTCAGTGTTCACCATGTGGGTTCGATATTTGGTGTCCAGATCAGCCAGCATAGAGGGCAGCCCAGGATCCTGACCTTTGGTGGCTGTAGGGTAGATTCTAGACAGAGTCACACAGGAACTAGAGATTGGAGTAAGCACATCCCAGGATAGCACTATAATTACGCATGGGCAGAAAATGCAGTAGATACCTGGTGGATTGCTTTTGTAACTTGGTTTTTTTTTTTTTTTGACATTTTCATATGTATATATTGTATTTTGTGCATATGTCCTCCCACATTATCTTCCTTTTTCCCCTATCAGTCTCATCTCCTCAACTGTACTCCTCATCCTTTATCATTGCCTAGGTTCTGCCTAAGGAAAAAAAAATGACTCTTCCCCCAGCAACCTTTAATTGTGAGCTAATTAGCATGAGGAGTGACCTCCCAAACCCCTCCCCTAACCTGTTCTGTTATGAATGGTTACTGGGCCCATCATGGGCAGGTCTTATGCAGGTTAGCATAGCTGCTGTGAATTCATGAGTGCTAAGGCCTTGTTGTGTCCAGATCACAGAGATCCACATCCCCACCACACAGCTCTTAGATGCTTCCCAAACCCTCTTCCACAATGTCCCCTGCTTGAGACCTGGAGGAGCTGATGTCATGCTCCACATAGGGCCAAACACTTATCAGTCACTTATTTTTGGCACTTGACCAGATATGATTCTCTGCATTAACTGCCTCCCACTGCCAAAAAAAGAAAGAATAATAAAGTTTAAAAAACGGTTTACTAATTAGGGTAGAAAGTAGAACTGATCTGTGGGCCATAAAGATCAACTTTTAGGAGGGAGATGACAATAAATCTATGTAGCATTACAGTATATTACATCCATTTTGATATAAAACTGCCTAACATGCATCACACACATCTTCACAGTGAGTCTTTTAAATGAATAAAAGCAGAGGCATCATGATAAAATCAGATTGAGGGATGGGAATTTCAGCATGAGCTTTATACCCTTTCAAACTGAGTAGCATAGGGTAAGATATTACCATTTATTCAGAGTTGAAATATAACTGGTGCAATAATAAACACAGGTTGTTTGCACTGACCCCTGTGCTGGGCATTGAGAGCTTTTCTGTATGCTATGAATGATTTTTGCCATTACTATCCAGAACAGTACTACAGTAAGGACAGTGGCCTAAGGACAGTGGTCACCAGACCCAACCAAGACCACAATCTACTGTCAGGAACACTAAGAGATCACAGTCAACTATGACGGTGAATCTCTGCTTGTCAGACTGCCCAGATTTACAACCACCATGGGGGAAAAAAATCTCTTGATATGTCTGTTAGAGATTTTCTACATTAAATTAATTGACATGGGAAGATCCACCCTAACTATGGACAACTCCATTCCATGGGCTTGGATCCTGAACTGTATGAAAAGTAAAAAGATATCTGAGCACCAGCATTCATTGTGTGCTACTTCCTCTAGGTTGATGTGATGATGTGATCTGGCTTCCTGCTCTTGCTGTGCTTGCTCTGCCATGATGACCTGGCCTCTCTGGAATTGTAAGCTAAAACAAACATTTTTTCCCCTTAAACTGATTTTTATCAAGTATGCTGTCCCAGCAATGAGGAGCTGAGCATTATAACAACTGAAGATATTTGTGGCTTAATTTTTTTCATATGTAAAATGGAATGATGTCAATAGACGCTAAGCTATTTTGTAACTATAAAAATGGCTTGTGCTCAAAACCAACCATGCCCTAGAAGGTGTTTGGTGTTGGTGTTCTCTTTCATTGTGAAGTAAGGCAGCCCAGGAATTGAACCTAGGTATATTACCACTTTAACTTATCATCCATTACCATCATCAGAGTAAATCAATAGTACATGTGAAACAGATACTCTGAGCATTTGGTAATAAAAATTATACCTTATTACCTACTGTAGTAGTTAATTTTCTCATTTCTGTAACAAAAACCTGACAAAAGCAACTTAAGGAAGGAAAGATTTTTTGGATCACAGTTTTAAGATTCAGTCTGTGGCCTGGATATGCAGGCATGAAAGAGCTGGTAACATTGTGTCTGCAGTCAAGAAGTAGAGAAGGAGGAGTTTACTGTGCTCACTCTCTTTCTCCTGTTGTCTTTTTATTCCGTTGAGGTCTCCGACCTATGAATCACTACCACCCAATTCAGGATGGGTCTTCTTTCTTCAGCTAAACCTCTCTGAACGCACCATCACAGACATGCAGCCAGAAGTGTGTCTCCTAGGTGACTTTAAGTCCAGTCAAGTTGGCAATGAAGATTAGCTCTCAGACCTCTGGAACATCTCTCAATTGTACATGCATTCCAAACTGACTTCCTAGATGCCACCAGGCACCTTTCCCCCAAAGTTCATTTCTCTCTCTTCTGCATCTTACTGGTGTCATTCTCAGCACCCAAATCTAAGGTTGCTTTATGAGTCTCAAATGCTGACTCTCATTCTTATTCCTCAAGTTTCACATCCTGTCAATGTTTCCAGAGTTTATTTAAGAGTCCTGCATCCTTCACAGTCTCAAGTGTAAGCATACTTTAAGATCATTTCTTGTGTAGAATACTCCAACTAAAATGGTATTTTTTGTTCTTTCTTAAACCCAAATCTTTTTGTTTCTAACCCTTTTATGGCTGAAATTTCTCAGGGGATAGAGCCCAGGGGAGTCATCAGGTTGGTCTGGAATCTCAAGGTATCTAACATATTGTCCAAACCTGGTCCTTACATCTAATATGCTACTAATGCGGCCCTCTCCCAAGTATACTCTGTGCTTTCTGAAATGCCATTTGCCAATAGATAAGGAAGTATTTATTCTCTAGTGGTCATTTCAACTGTGGAATGTTTCCCATGATCCCTGTCTTATTCAGTTAAGACACGTAAAGTTAACTTTTAATGACTGCCATTATGAAATGTTTCAAATAAAGCTGAGAAAATATGATACCGCATGCTTTGTCTCCCCTACCATAATTTAACAAATAACAGTTACTCATGTTATCCTCTCTAAAAAGTTAAATATTACAGATCTAGTCCAAAGATGTCCCCAACTTTCCCCATCTGCTCTGTAGTGTGCCTGTTCCATCCAGATTGCATGCACTTCTGTACTTCTTCTATTTGCATGGATCTGTATAAGTGATTATTTACCAGTGTGGAAAACAATGAGGCCATGCATCCTAGAATTGTAGACACTCATTTCCTGTGACCCTGTGCTTTTACTTCCCTGTGCTCTGCTCTCCCAGAATAGCCTGATATGCCCAGAACACTAAGTTGTAGCACTTACTGTGTTATTGTCATCATGGTGAAATGTTATTGTTAAAACTTAACTGGCCTAAATCAGAGTAATGCAACAAGGTGTGTTATAGTTAGCTTCTTGTTGCTGGGACAAAATGCCTGATCAAAAGAAGGTGATGGGAGCTAGAGGTTCATTTTGACTTACATTCTCAAAGCAAAGCTCCACAAATGGTGGGGAAAACTTGGCATGAGATGAGTGGGAAGCTGTCACATATCTGGGTGGAAGTTTTCTAAATACTGGGCTTGGGGCCTGGACTAATAAACTTCAAAGTCCACCCCGAGTGACACACCTTCTCTAGGAAGTGTCTACTTCCAAATCTGCCACCAGCTAGAACTAAGCATTCAAAGTACACAAGGCTGTGGGGAACATCTTACCCCAACAACCCCAATGTGATTTAGCTATGCAATGTGTTTCTTGGGGCAATTGATAGCAGTAAGCTAAATTTTACTTTCTCAATCATCAAAGCTGTAGGATGAGCATAGTCTTAACTAGATGGAACAGGCTGTAAGGATAAGTGCCACAGGATGTCTTGTTCTTTTAAATGAGTTTAGATGATCATTCATACCTCCTGTTTAGGAAACTGATACATTTTGGGAGAATGGGGGGAAGGGTTACATCTTATTTTCTACTTACCATGCTTTCTGTTTTTTTTTTCTATGCCCTTTTTATTGAATTAGTTTTATTTATATTTCTGAATTTTATATATACATATATATGCAACGATTAAGCAAAGGTCTTTTTTCTATTGCTATCTAGAATTACTCCATAAGTGCCCTTCCTAAAATAGGCTAAGGCCATTGCCACTATTTCATATCCTTTTCTTCAAATTAAATAATTGTATAGAAATTTATAATGTAAATATATTTATATAAATTATATATGATATATAATTACAAATTATATATGGAATTTTAATTTCTGAAGATTTCCCAAGGGAGGAGAGGCTTGTTTTCTCTGTAATCAATCATCAACAGTTTGAAATCGGTTAGAAGCTGTGTACATTTCTTTTATGGCAGTAATTCTTATCCTCCCTCATAACATCATTCTTAATCATGTTTGTACACCCCCTTGAATCACTTTTAAAATGTCAATCATAAGTTTTATAATGCTTTTATTAGTTAAAATTAATCCCCAAATAAGTACAAAATTACCTAAGCATGTAAACACTCTATATTTCAAGTTATTTTCTCAAATGGTTTTGAAGATACCATTTCGCTGTTTTCTTCACAGTTCTCTAGGACCAATGATGAGTCTGATGGTAGCTCTTCCATTTTCACCCTCTGACTTTAGTCATGTGTAAATTAGAGAGTTTCTTTTTGTTTGATGGTTATTTATTTTGCAGAGACAGAACCCAGGGCCTTGCACATCCTATGCAAGCACTCTACCACTGAATGACATCCCTACCCCTTTGACTGGAATCTATAATTTGGCAACAATACACACAGCTGTGTGTAATGCTTTTCTCATTATTTTTCCAGGGGACCTTGAGTTTCAGATGTCATGAGTGTCATTAGTATTTGAATATGTTCTATTTTATTGTATTTGTTCTTCCCTTTGAAGTTCATAGTTGAAAATTTAATCTCTAGAAATGGTTTCCCTTTTCTTGTAGCTTTTCACCCTTGGCATAATCCTTAGGCTCAACTGCCTGGTTTGACAACTTGGTCTTCATATTAGAGAGAATCAAAGTTCTCCAATGGAGCCTGCTTTCTTTCCCATGATTCGGCTTTCTCCTGCATGCAGATTCTATTGGTACTAGATGCTTAGCGCAAGAACAAACTCAAGCAACAATCCCTGGCCCATGTGGTATAAACGCACCAACCTAATCAGTTGCTCTAGCAGTCTTGTCCATCAAATATTTCTGCTCCACAATTGTTTACTAAGAACTTTACTTGTGTCTGAGACTGGTATAACTATAAAAGAGATTGCTTCTGGTTATATTTTGGGGTATAACTTTTCTAGTTTAGTTTCCTCTCTATCCATCTCCAGTTGCTATCTCTTCTGAAATTCCTCAAAAATTTCTAGATGATGCATTGTTGTAGTTACCCTCTCAAGGCTGGGACAAAACACCCAACCAGAAGCAGTATATGGAGGGAAAGGGTTCATTTTGGTTGATAGTTGAGGAGATGCTTCATCATGGCAAGGAAAGAATGGCACAGCACAACTTGTAACCTTAGCTGGGTGGTAGCAGCAAGAGTGAGTGAGCTAGTGAACACCCAGTGGGCTGGACGAGTAAACCTCAAGGTCCTCGCCAGTGACACACCTTCTCCATCATGTCCCCACCTCCCAAGTCACTCAAGATTAAAGACCAATTATTCAAAAAAACAAGTGAGCCTATGGGGAAGATCTCATTTAAGCTACCATACACATGAACATATATTACCCTCCCCAAGGCCTAATTATGTCATTTTTCAAGCACATTTTCCTTTCTTCTCCTCTCTCTCTCTTTTAATTTTTTTTTTTTGAGGTAGGGTCTCACTCTAGCCCAGGCTGACCTGGCATTCACTATGTAGTCTTAAGGTGGACTTGAACTCATGGTGATCCTCCTACCTCTGCTTCCCAAGTGCTGGCATTAAAGGCATGCTATGCCAGGATCTGAACACCCTTTTTTTAAAAAAAAATGTTATTTATTTGAGAAAGAGAGAGAAAGAGAGAGAGAACAAGAAAATGGGTGTGCCAGGGCCTTCAGCTACTACAAATGAACTCCAGACACATGCACCACCTTGAGCATCTGGCTTACATGGGATCTGGGGAATTGAACCAGGGTCCTTTGGCTTTGCCACAAGTTATTATAGTCCAAAACTTTTCTTAATGTCACAGTAAGTTGCTTTTTTCCCCTATTTTTCTATTTATGGTGCTTCATGAAACATCCATCATCTCAGAGCTGAGGAAACAGAATATTTTATGTAGGAGTTACACCTCTGTGAACTGTTCAAGTATTTAGTACATCACCCATGTTGAAAATAAAGCTCCTTTTCATGCTGAGCCCCTTTAGTGTGTGAAGGATATTGGGATGTGGGGTCTGCTTCTATAACTGGTCTTCAAACACTGTCATGATGATCTAAAAGAGAGGGTCACAATGAGACTGGCTGTACATGAGTTTATAAATAAAAATAAGGGCTTGATGGAATTCACCTGTTCTGGCTGGGTTTTAGAATATTTTCCTTGACTTTTTCCTGAGTTTAGTCCAATGATATGTGTATGTCATCCCAGTCTTAGAGTGTGTCCTCCTAATACCAAGATGAATAATGAGTTACTACTTCAGGGGGAAAAGAGAGAACTCACTGTTCATAAGCATATCATGGCAGCTCTGCTGAATAAAGCGAGGCAGAAAAAGAGAGAACTCATACAGTATAGCACTCCACAAATTGCTTCCAGCCCTTTGCAAACATTTATTCACATGGTTTTTGGAAGGGCTCAGTGGTACGTCTGTGAAGAACTACAACATCTGAAGCCATATACTTATCAGGTACCGACTCCAAAACGATTATATTTTTTATTTTTTAATAGGATCAAAACCAGGGACAGATAGAAAGAAGCAACAGAGAACAAGGCAATATAGTGGGCGTGCATGCTATGTGATATGTGTGTATTTCACAGATGTTATGTGTGTGTGTTTGTGGTCTTAGGTATATATTGTGATTATATTATGAGAGTGTTGTATGTACATGTGTGAAGAAAGGTGAAGTCATTGTTCCTTGTTCACCAGTGATAGCAGCCTCCTGTCTAGATCACCAGGGAGTTGCTTCCCTTCTGGCCTATGTAGAAATGTTGCAGATTAATCAAAAGTTCACTGAAGCTTGTTATAGAAAACTCCAGTGCAGAATCGGAATCAGTCCTGGCTGAGGCTACACCTTCAGGACCCTCTGTACACATCTGCAATCATTGTGTCATTTCTTCAAAGCCTCCATGGGGTGTTCAGAACAAGCAGTGATGGCTTCAGGGTACCATGTAATAGGCTGAATGACTGCGACAAGGCACATAGCACAGCAAGGGAGACTGTAACAGCTGACAATTAGGAGGTCACATTGCCCCCTTCCCCAAAATCTTTGTTTATTGATAGGAAGAAATGATATCTGAGTGCTTACATTAAGAATTTAAGCCAGGCATGGTGGTGCACACCTTTAATCCCAGCACTCGGGAGGCAGAGGTAGGAGGATCGCTGTGAGTTCAAGGCCACCCTGAGACTACATAGTTAATTCCAGGTCAGCCTGGGCCAGAGTGAGACCCTACCTCGCAAAACCAAAAAAAAAAAAAAAAAAAAAAAAAAAGAATTTAAAGAACTTATCATTAAGAGTCATAGTGATTTTAACAGCACTTTAATAATGCTTAACAACACTTGCTCAGTGTCCTAGGAAGAGGTGAGTTTTCCTTATATGTCTCCACTGACTCCTGGGTATCTTCTACTCTTCTATGTCTTTGCCTTTTATGTCCTCTGGTCATAAATAAAGATATTACTCCGGCTATGCATTGAAAGTATTTTATCAAAATTTATATGATGAAACCTAAATTCTCAAAGTGGTGCTATGAGGAGGTGGGGCCTGGGAGAGGTAATAAGGCAGAGGAGACAAGGCACTCAGGAACGGGCCATGTGCACGCAGGAAGAAATCATCTGCAAACCAGGGAAGCAGCCCTCATCAGACACTGCATCTGCAAACACCATGGATTTTCCAACATCCAGAGCGGTAAGACATAAGTGTCTGGTGCTTAGCCACCAGTGTGCATTGTTTTGCTATAGCAGCCCTTGGTAAGATAACCATTACTGGCTCACGAGGTGACCAGAGCTACATAAACCCATTTCAGAACATAGACTGTTTGTCATCCAGGGAGTTGTTATTTGTTCTAATGTGTTAAGCCTTAGGTAAGTACTGTGAGAGCTCCTGATTCCAAGATGAAATCATTCTAGTTTGACCCATAAACAATTGGAACCAGGAAGTAATGAAAGGAGAGGGTTCATGCTTGCCTGGGATAAATACTGCTTCAAGGACATTCTAAAGACCCACAAAAGATGCCTTCTCATTGTATACACACACCATGAACATAGGCAGAGATTTCTGTAACAAGATGATCTTCAACATTCTTGAAGACTAACATTTCAGACTACAGGCTCTGCCCACAACACTTGCTTGACAACTGTTCATCCACCAATAAACTTAGGCCAAGTCTTGCCTCAGGCCTTCAAGACCAGTGAACTCCATGTCACAGTCACTTTTCTAAATTTGTCCCCTTGTTACACTCCCTCAACCTCTGAATATTCCTGTGTTTTGCCAGACAGGTCCCCTGCAGTGGTGTGCATTGTCAAGGATTCCTTGTCCCATTATTCCCTAGAGACTCTCTCTTGGATTATTGCTTAAGTTGACAGTTGCAATTACTTTTGTCCTCAAACACATAAAAACAACCACTCCTTCAATAACTACCACGACCGAGGGTGTAAGTCTCAATGCCACCAATGTCTTTCAACAGAAAAGGTTTTAGTAACATTTGTACTTTTGCAACAAGTGAGTGTCTCCCTGATTTTCCAGTGTTGCCTAGAAGCATAAAAGAAATATTTAAAAAAATCTCAGAACAATTGTGCACAGGTACAATTAAATCCATTCTAAAGGTAAATTTTATGCATCTTTCAGACAGTATCCCTGGGCTGGCCTCACTTGTCCCCTGTGGCCACTGAACCTCAGGGCTTTGAGCTAGCTATCCCCCATACATGACAGCAAGGGTTCCACAGTCAAAATGTTCTTAATATTCACCCCCACTGTCACTTGCTGTTATTTCATCAGCAAGTGCAGCTATTTCATTTGAACCTCATGGAGACCAGACATTGGCAGCCTCTACAACTCCTCCAAGACTCTAGAATGTTCATCATCCAGATGATGACAGCATCAATATTGTTAAGCACATTGAATGTCACCCCCTTCTGGAAGAAAAGAACTATATAGAACATCCTGCCTGTTAAAACCTCAGACAATTGCATGCATATACATTTTTATATGACCCTTTGGGAGGTCCAACATCCCATCCCTTAGTGATGAGCACATGACACAATTTGAACTCCTTTAGAACTCTTTGTTTGAGTAGGGCCATTCAGATGCCTGCAAAAACAAAATAAAGGATTTTCTCTCCCCTAGCCACTTCAATCCTTTCCACAGCTATCACTATTTTCTTGATAGCTACAGAAAGGCAAGCCAGAGGGATATTGTTGGATGCTTATAGATCATCTCCAACTTGGTAAGACTTGGTGTTAGATTCCACTCAACTAACACAGGACCATTGGTCAAGGGTGCCTGACATGTCTACTAGATGCCCTGATCCATAAGAGCCCTAGCAGTCTTTCTTCCAATCTGACATGAAGAAGCAAAATGTCAAGATAAGAAACTAGCGGCTCTACCAGAGATGCTTCCCCATGGCTGCTGGGGCCAGGAACACAGATGTGGATGCATTTAGCAACTACTTGTCTCCTGCAACTCTGTGTCATCTGAGAAACAGCTGGTGGTAGAGTCGTGCAGCACCAGAAAACACCATGCTGTATTCCAGGCCCATCCTGCCCCAATGATAGCTGTGACACTCAGTTTGGTCTCTTCCATGGGAGGGGACACTTGTGGGATGAAGTGACATCAGAGTACAGGAAGACTTCCGACCAGCCACATCTTGGCTGGCCAGCCCAACTCCTGTGGGTGCACAGCTGTCTAAATGGAGAAGGGGGAAATTACAGGGGAGAGGCAACAGCTGGCTAAAAAAGAAAGAGGCTAAATCATGTCTCCCTGTTTACAGTGCTACCACCCTTTCAATCCCAGGTAGGCAAAGCATGGATTCACGGTCTGCCATTTGCAAGTGAACTCAGCAAGGTAAAGGAAATATGCCCTTAACCCTGCCATAGTTTTTTTTGTGTGATGGCTGAGTGTGTTGGAAATTCAAGGAGCAAGGTTACCAGGCAGCTTGTCATTTTAACTTTTTGTTGGAACATGCTTAATGGGATTTTATGTTTAGTCACATGAACTTTGAAATACTCAAGTTCAGATTTCACCTGCAGCTTACCATCTGGTTCTGTTCACCCTTGGAATGTCCACTGCTGTCCTCTGCTGTCCTCCAAGCCTGTCTAATGTGATGTCCCATTCAGATCTTTGGTTTTCCTGGGTGCTGACATCATGGAAATTGTAGGGCATTAAAACAAGAAAAGAATGCAAAACTTTGGTCCTATGACATACCCGTGAGAATGAATTACATTATCTAACAGTGTTCTTGGAATGATATTTCCAGAATGTCTATCATGAGTGCCCATCCAGTGATTATTTATTGCTGCACTTAACAACATTGGGCACTTGCAGGAACTATAAATAATGGAAGCAGCAGAGGGAGGAGCCTTAAGCTTTGCTTCCCCACTGACCACCGAGAGCTTCTGAATTCCAAGTTCAAAGCTACCGACCAGATTCAAACTCTAGCTGAGGGATAGCAGTATGGATTTCATAAATAAGGTGCTTGCTTGGCCTGACCCCAGAGCTCCTAGCAGCTGGGCCTGCTGTGAGGGTCAGGGAGTCCAGCCCAGCCCTAGGATGGCATGGGGCTGGCTGCTGGTCAGAAGGTGGCCAGAATCATAATACTAGTGTTTAAGATGTGTTTGTGTGAGTGACTCATTCTTCTCATTTCAGATGCTCCAAAAAGACTTTCACCACTGGGAAAGAAGGGGCATTCCATATAAAGTCTGAGATGATTACTGGTGTCCCCAAGTGAGAAACAAAAGAGGAAGTTAAACAAGGTCATCGTAAAGGACATGGAGATTGGCAGAAAAACGTTCAGTACAACAAGAGACATGTTAGCTTCCAGACTTCTAGATCAGCTGACATGTACTTGAGATGCTGATTCATTTAGCAGATGCTTTCATGTCAACTGAAGTGATATATATCACAGGGAGATTTCCCTGAGATATAGTTTAGATATAACAGGACTCAGAAAGTTCTCTCCCAGCCAACATGTCAGAGACCCACTGTTTGGGACTAACCACCATGATGGGGTTGAGAAGTGTGATACTTTGGTGTCAGTATGGCCTTTCTACCAGATTATATTGTGGAACATGATGTCTGAAATCATCCTTCCTCTCTCGGCTATTTTTCCTTCCTACTCATGGCACTAAGACATCACTACATCATAAGAGATAAACAGATAACCCACATATCCTCATCCTGAGCAACAGGGTAAATATTTTCAGTAAATTTATAGAAAAAAAAATCCCAAATCTAGGGAAAGAGATGCCTATCCAGGTTCAAGAGACATACAGAACACCAAGTAGGTCCAGAAAATTCTCCATATCCTATTATAGTCAAAACACTAAATGCACAGAATAAAGAAAGCATATGAAAAGCTACCAAAGGGCTGGAGAGATTGCTTAGCGGTTAGAGCATTTGCCTGCAAAGCCAAAGGACCCCAGTTCAATTCTTCAGAACCCACGTAAGCCAGATGCACAAGGGGGCATGTGGTATCTGGAGTTCGTTGGCAGTTTCTGGAGGCCTTGAAGTGTCCATTCTCTCTCTCTCTCTCTTCTCTCTCCTTTATCTCAAATAAATAAATAATATATTGTTTTAAATTATTTTTTTAAAAATCTACAAAAGAGAAACATTAAATATCATGTAATGGCAGGCCCATCAAAATAACAGCTGATTTTTCAATGGAAATTCTAAAATCCAGAAGGGCTTAGAATGATATAATTCAAGTATTGAAGTTTCCAAGTCAAACTACACACCTAACAAAATTATCTCTCATAACAGGAGAAAGAGAAACTTTCCATGATAAAAAGTGACTGTTGGGCTGGAAAGATGGCTTAGTGGTTAAGGTGTTTGCCTGCAAGGCCAAAGGATCCCAGTCCAGATGCACAAGGGGGCACATGCATCTGGAGTTCGTTTGCAGTGGCTAGATGCCCTGGTGCCTCCATTCTCTCTCTCTCTCTCTCTCTCTCTCTGTCTGCCTCTTTCTCTTAAATAAATAAATAAAATATATTTCAAAAAAAAATTTTTTTTAAGTGACTGTTAAACCACATCTACCAATGATACTAGATGGAGTACTTCATACCAGAGAGAAGTATAGGCATATTCAAGAGGCTATGGGGGGGTAATAATTAATGTTAGAATGGTTGTTAAGAAAATGAAATCTAACCAAACACAAAGTACTACAAAGTAATCAACATGACAGGGATTAACTCACACTTTTCCAAATAACCCTGACTATTAATGATCTCAATTCTCCCATCAAATGACACAGGTTAAGATTAGATCATAAAACAAGACTTATCTTATAAGCGTTTTTCAAAAAAATCACCTCACCATCAAAAATAGACGCTACCTTATTGTGAAATGATATAAAAAGACATCCTAAGCAAATGGAACCAGGAAACAAGTGGGTATTAGAAAGATTCTAGTCACCAGGACTCAAGGATCTGATGGCCTCAAGGGGTCTTTGAAGTAAGCCTTGTGGATCTGCAGAATGATGAAGTTTCCTTCAGGAAGTTCAAGCTTATCACTGAAGATGTTCAGGGCAAAAACTGACTAACTTCCATGGCATGGATCTCACCCATGACAAAATGTCTTCCATGGTCAAAAAGTGGCAGACCCATGATGGAAGCTCACGTTGATGTCAAGACAACCAATGGCTATTTGCTTTGTCTGTTCCATGTTGCTTTTACTAAAAAACACAACCACCAGATCCAAAAGACATCCTATGCACAGCACCAACAGGTCCATCAAATCCAAAGCAGATGATGGAACTCATGACCCAAGAGGTGCAGACAAATGACTTGAAAGAAGTAGTTAATAAATTGATTCCAGACAGCATTGGGAAAGACATAGAAAATGCTTGCCAGTCTATTTACTATCTGCATGATGTCTTTGTTAGAAAAGTGAAAATGCTGAAGAAACCCAAATTTGAATTAGGAAAACTCATGGAGCTTTGTGGTAAAGGTTGTACTTCTGGAAAGGCTACTGTTGACAAGACAGGTGTTAAAGTTGAGAGAGCTGATGGATACAAGCCACCAGTCCAAGAATCTGTTTAAAATTCAGATTTTAAAAGGTCCTATTAGTGAAAAAAGTAGGCATTGTTATCCTAATATCTGACAAAATAGACTTCAAATTAAAATCAATCAGAACAATAAAGAAAGCTACTTCATACTGTTCAAGTGAACAATCCACTAAAAGGACATTGCATTTCTAATCATATGAACCAAACACAGGTGCACGTAACTTCATAAAACAAATTCTACTAGATATTAATTCAGAAATAAAGCTCAACACAATAATAGTGTGTAGCATTCTCACCAGTAGATAGGTAACTGCTAAACAAAGCAGAGAAACATAGGAATTAAGTGGCTCTATAGATCAAATGGATCTAACTGACATTTACAGAACATTGCACCCAAATACAACAGAATACACATTCTTTACAGCAGCTAACCCATGAATCTTTCTCTAAAATAGATTATGTATTAGGACAAAGATCATGTCTCAGCAAGTATAGGGAACTTAAAGTAATTCCTTATAATCTATCTGACCACAATACAATAAAATCAACAAGAAAAACTACAGAAATATTCAAACACATGGAAATTAAATAACACTATTGAATAATGAATGGGTCATAAAAGAAATAAAGAAGGAAATCAAATAGTTCCCATAATTAAATGAACATGAAAACACACCATACAAAAACCTATGGGACATGTTGAAGGCAGTCTGAAAAGGGAAGTTTATATCTGTAAGTGCCCATACTTCAAAAACAGAGCTCTCAAATAAATAATTTAATAATACATTAGCAGACTTTAGAAAAATAAGAGCAAATCAACCCCAAGAATACTAGACAAAAAGGAATAATTAAGTCCAATGAAGAAATTAAATTGAAACAATAAAAAGATAAGCATAATTGATGAATCCCTAGCCAATGTAACCAAAAGAAAGATAGGGAAGAGCCAACTAAAAAAATTAAAGATGAAAAAGGAGACATTACATCAGATAAAAGTGAAATCAGGAAAATCATAAGGACATACTTGCAGTATATCTTACTAAATTGAAAAATCTGAAAGAAATGGGGGAATTTCTAGATGCATATGACCTACCAAAGTGAAACTAATATGACATAAATAGTTTAAGCAGATCTACAGCAAGCAATAAGATTGAAGTGATAATAATAATATTTTAAAAAATCCCAGGCCAGGCATGGTGGCATGTGCCTTTAATCCCAGCACTCAGGAGGCAGAGGTAGGAGGATCACCGCGAGTTCAAGGACACTCTGAGATTAATGAATTCCAGGTCAGCCCTACCTCAAAAATAAAAAAATCCCAGCAAACAAAAGTTCAGGCTCAGATGGATTCACTGCAGAGTTTTACCAGACCTTGGCAT
Organism: Orientallactaga sibirica; assembly: GCA_036365145.1. NCBI lineage: Eukaryota > Metazoa > Chordata > Mammalia > Rodentia > Dipodidae > Orientallactaga > Orientallactaga sibirica. The sequence goes on along the minus strand of JAEOAD010000020.1, from coordinate 34,787,059 downwards.
TTGAACTGAAACTACTGCTTCACAAATTCTTTCATAAAATATAAAAGGAAGGCATGTTCCCTAACTCTTTTTATAAAGACAGCATTATGCTAATAGCACAATCACATAGAAGAACAACAACAAAAGAAAATCATAGAGCAACATCCCAAATGAACATAGATGCAAAAATTCTCAAGAAAATACTTTCAAACCAAATTCAAGAGCATATGAAGAAGATCATCCACCTTGATAATGATGGCTTCATTCCAGAGATGGTGGAATGGTTCAATATATATAAATCAATAGATATAATACATCACAAAACAACAAGGACAGATATCACATCATCTTATCTCATTAGTTGCAGAAAAAGACTTTGACAAGCTAATGTTCCTTCATGACAAAGACCCTGGAGAGGCTAGGAATAGAAAGAATATATCTCAACATAATAAAGACTATAAATGGCAACTGGCAGCCAACATTGTACTAAATGGAGACAAACTAAAGCATTTCAATTAAAAATGTGAACAAGACCAGGGTGTACACCCTCTCAATTCCTAGCTAATCTACTACTTGAAGTCTTAGCTATGCAGTAAGACAAGAGAAAGAAATCAAAGGGATGCAAATAGGAAAAAAAAAAGTCTTCCCTGTTGGCAGATGTTATGATTCAATAAGTAAGATACCACACTCAACCAGAAAACTAAAACTGATAAACACGGTCAGGAAAGTGACAGGTTAAATTAACATATGAAAGTCAGTAGCCTTATACACCAGTGACAAACCCACAGTAAGAAATCAGGAAAACAGTTCCATTCACAATACATACAAAAAAAGTAAATACCTTAGGAATAACCCTAACCAAGTAAGTGAAAGACTCTACAATGAAAACTAAAAAATTGAAGAAAGAAATTGAGAAAGATGCTAGAAGATCTTCCATGCTCATGAGTTGGAAGAATCAATATTGTGAATATGGGAATTCTATCAAAATCAAACTACAGATTCATTGCAATTTGGGTCAAAATTCTAGTGCCACTTTTCACAGAAATAGAGAAAACATCTCAAAATTCATATGGAAACATAAAAGACCCCATATAACCAAAATAATCTGAAGTAAAAAGAACACTACTGGAAGTGTCACCATAACTGATTTCAAATTATACTTCAAAGCCATAGTAAGAAAAACAGCATGATAATGATACAAAACAAACATTTACTAGTGGAATACAATAGAGAATCCAGGTATAAGCCCAGGTAACTATAGCTAATGTTGTTGGCAAATAGGCCAAAAATACGTGCTGAAGAAAAGACAGCATCTTCAACAAATAGTGCTGGGGAAACATCACATCTGCTTGTAGAAGAATGAAACTAGATCCTTATCTCTCTCCTTGCACAAAATAATTAACTCAAAACTGACCGAGGATCTCTGAAACAGCTAGAGAAAAAGGTAAGGAGTACAACACAAGGTGTGGACTTAGGGCAACGCTTTCTGAATAGGATTCTGGTTGCCCAGGAAATAAGGCAATGGTGCCTCATGAAACTAAAAAGCTATTGTACAACAAAGGAAACCATTAACTGAGTGAAGAGACAATCTACAGAATGGGGAAAAAGGCTTTGTCAGCTGCACAACTGACAGAGGCTTTATACCCAGAATGTACAAGGATCGCAAAATAAACTAAACATCAAGGAAATAGACAACCCTCTCAAAAATGAGCTATGAACTGAAACAAACAGTTCTCAAAAGAAGAAATGCTATTATTGGCTAATGAATATTTTTTAAAGTGTCAATATCTTTAGCCATCAGCGAAATATAAATTTAAAATTTGAAATTCTATCTTCTTCTGGTCAGAATGACTAGCATCAAGAAAGCAAATGACAGCAAATGCTGGTGAGGGTTCAAGGGAAAAGGGACCCTAATTAACTGTGTGTGAAAGTGCAAATTTGTGCAGCCACTATGGAAGTCAGCATGGAGGTATTTCAAAAAGTTTCCAATGGTACTACCATATGACCCGGCTATTCCACTCCTGGGCATATGCCCTAAGGACTCCACTCTTTGCTGCAGAGATGCTTGTTCATCCATGTTTGTTGTGGCTTTAGTCACAATAGCTAGGAAATGGAACCAACCTAGATATCTATCAACTAATGAATGGGTAATGAAAATGTGGTACATATACACAATGAACTTTTATCCGGCTATAAAGAAAAGTGAAGTTATAAAATTTTCAGTAAAATAGATGGATCTGGAAAAGATTCAACTAAATGAGGCAATTCAGGCTCACTAAATCAAATGTTGCATGTTCTCTCTCATATCTGGATGCTATCTTCATATTTTTGGATATGTATATATGTAGGAGTGAAAACAAGCAGAGGTTAGGAAGCTAGAAATGGACTGTGAGAGGAGAGGTCAAGATGGGGAGGGGACTGTTAAATAAATAAAATACTTTTTTAAAATGGTATGGAAAGGGCTGGAGAGATGGCTTGGTGGTTAAGGCACTTGCCTGAGAAGCCTAAGGACCCATTTTTGATAGCTTTCCAAATCCCTCATAAGCCAGACACACAAAGGTGAAGCAAGCACAAGGTCACACATGCCTACTAGGTGTTCAAGCATCTAGAGTTCAATTATACTGGGTGAGGCCCCAGCACACTAATTCTCTCTCTCTCTTTCTAAAAAATAAAAAATATGGTATGAAAATATCTGTTATTATTTTCTATATTTTATGCCTTACCCTCATTTGAGTAGTTTGTTCAAAGGGAAGTAAGAAATGAATGGCATTTCTGGTGAACTTGAGGGAGGATCAAATAGAGTAATGTTTTCCATAGATGCAACACAAGTCTATCAGAGTCCCAGAAGGACTTTACTAAGAACCTCACAAAACTCAGATTTAAGTCCAGTTTTATGTCCAGGGTTCTATCCAAAAATCAATTCTGATATGTAGGAATAGAGACCAGAGAACTATTTTTTTTTTTCCTTTTACAAAGAAAATTCATCCTTTAAAGAGAGTTCTAGATCCAATTTCCAAAGATGACACATTTCTACCCTCTCCTATTCTTAAGAGGACTGAATAGAAGAAGCTGCAGGAATCATTTTCAATGCCAAGTGAGGTCAGAGAAAGGAAAGAGAGCTGGAGGGATGGGGTAGGGCAAGGGGAGGGAGCACCTAATAAAATCACCCAGGCACAAGGTGTTGGTTTTGATGTCTTCAATTATGATGGAATCAGGTCACTAATTCCAAATACAGAGAACATTTGGTGTGACTTCCACCTATTCATGCAGTGCTCAACTTGGTGGCTCACACTCACATCTTCAAACACATTTCAGCTTAGCCACAGGGGCCAACAACTGACCACACTGAGGTCCCCCACAACCCCAAATGGATGAGAGTTTAGGGTGACATGCAAAGCCTCATTCCTGGCAATCTGTAGACTATAGATCTTAATTCCTCAGACCACATGCCCTTAAGGAGCTATGGAAAAGAAATAATTTGTGCAGTACTTCTTGTCTGTCCTGAATGGGCTTTCTACACGCTGCTTCATAGCTTATTATGCACAAAGGCAGGACATAAGATTCCCACTGTGCTCATGAAAGCAAAACAAACAAGGAACAATGTAACCTTTCACCAGCACCTGCTACCACCACCCCCCCATGCCACTGGACCTAGCACCATGGGAAATGGGGAGGGGTAGACGAGTTCTGTCCTTAACTTTCCTTAGTTAACCAGCTATGTCACCAAAAAGACCAACTACATTCCGTTTCTAAATGAGCCTTTTAGAGCTGACTCCTCTTCCTAATTGCAAGTGGGGTCCTTTCCAGGAACTGCCTGTCCCTATAGTGCAGGCTCTTTCATAGTCCTTGCTCCTTCTCTTATCACTTTCATTCTGAGTGTTCTAAGCCCAGTGGGCATGTGGGTCGGTTCCCCACTAGGCATCATTCCCATGCAGATCTCTGTCTATTTCTGTCTTCTGTTCCGAACAAATGCCCTTCTATCTGAAGTTCCCAGAGAGAAGACCCATTTCCCACGAGTGTATTAGTATGTTTTCTCAGGCTCATGCTTAGATCCCAAGGCCTAAGCCATATTTATAAGTACAACCTGAAAATGCGATCAGAGGAAATGTGTTTCTTATTTTTTTTAAATATGATCAATTTGTAGGAGACACAATGTTATGATTCAGCTCAGAAAGCTTACTCTACAAGACACAGGAGTCGGGTGTCATAAATACAAGGTGCCAAGTGCAAGCCCTCCCCCCCCAAAAAAACTAGCCAGGTACAAAAAAAATGAAGACGTTGAGAGGCTGTCATTGTTAAAATTTCATGGTGACTTTCAATATTTGTCAGGTACCCAATACTGTAACTTTATTTATTTTTTGCAGGGTTTATACAAATTTTCCTTTGGAAATAATAACCACAATTACAAACAATTTGTCTCCATTGCAAGAGGGTAGATTTAAACTCACTGGAATTTTGACAGATGTTTAGGAGATGGCTCAGTGGTTAAAAGTCCTTCCCAGTTCAGCTCTCTAGAGCCCACATTAAGCTAAACACACAGTGGCACATGTGTCTTTAATACCAAGGTGCCTACTGCAGTGGGAAGCAGAATCAGGAGATCCTCAAAGCTTACAGGCCAGTTAGCCTGGCAACCACAGTGGAGCAAACAGCAAGACAGACTCTGTCTCAAACAAGGTGGAAGGGGAGGACTGACACTCCCAAGGTTGTCTTACGACCTCCACACAGGCACTGTGGCAGACGCATACCCATACATCCACTCAACACATGCATACACAAACAGAGCATTGCATGCATGTAGTCTTGAGATCAAACAACAGATCATTGAAGCTTTAGGACCCAGTTAATGCAGAATTTTTAAGACTAGCATTTACAAATTGTCTCAGCCATAGTAAATGTCACAAGACTGCCACTTATCACTTCAAAAGCAAGGGGTTAGTATCTTCTTTTGGTGACTAGATGAAAATAATCCAGTTGCTTATGAAGAAGGATAAAGGATCACAACACAATTACCAGGGTTCCAACTACATTAAATAAAGCAATGTGGGGCTGGAGAATGGCTTAGTGGTTAAGGCGCTTAGTGGTTAAGGTGTGAAGCCCAAGGACCCATGTAAGACAGATGCACAAAGTGATGCATGTGCATAAGGTCACGCATCTGGAGTTCAATTGCAGTGGCTAGAGGTCCTGGTGCACCAATTCCCTCTCATAGAAAAATGAAAGAAAATCAATAAAGCAATGTCATAGTGTCTCCTGCTACAGCAGAATGATCCACTAACGAAATGCTCACAATATACCAGTCTTCCCACCATGCCCTGAAGCTGGTTAGGGTCTTGCGTTATGCATATTGTCCTTCCCACTTCATAGATAGTAGTTAATAGAGAGGAACAGTCTGATTCCAGACTCCTTGTACCTTTAACACTTTCAAGAAAGTAAATGCTTTAGCACAAAAAAAAAATTAGGGAAAATGTTTAACAGGCTAAAAATGGCATCCATTTCCCTGGAATAGAAAATGAAAGGAAATTAGAATCTCAGTCTTGCACATTTCTCATGCGATATATGTATTGCACCAAGAGATCAACTTCAGACAAAGGACAGGAGCATCACAGCTGAGGGATGTTTGGGTGTCAATGTACCACTGACAACAGTATTCAGATGAATAAAAGGTGATTTTAGCTTAGTTCCATAACCCTGAAAGAACTAAGACAACACACCAGTTTTATTCACTTGGTGAAAAGAAATCGCCCTTGAGCAGAGCATCTGAAGTGATCCCTCTCCCACCTGTGAGGAAAGCCAGGCCTCGTCTGACTTGAACTTTCCATTTGTATCCTTATATGTGCACTGCATTGCCTAATCTTGTGAAAAATCAGAGGACCCTACCTAAAGAACAAACAGATCAAACTGAAGTTCTTCCAAAGCCCTAGTTGTTCCTTGTGTCTTGATGTAGGTGTGGTGTGGGTAATGACAGAAGGAGAGGTCAAAAAACTCACAGGCCCTGTGATGACCCACTGGAATAACAGGAAGTGAAAACAAAGCCGGGGAACTGGGGCTGGAGGAACCTGGAGGGCCTCAGGCTCTCACCGCACTCCACTTTGTCTCTGATTTCATCCCCTTGCCACCTGAGCCTCCTGCCTGATTCTGATGCTTTTGCAAGGATGGGAAAACTCAGGGGTAATCCATGCCTGAGGACACCCCAGTGACTGATCAATGGGGGTGTTGTTCCACAGACAAACAGCCGCTTGAAATGGCCCTGGAGCTAGCTGGTGGTTTGCATGACAGCGATTGATGGCCTCAGAAGGGAGAAAGGTTTCGTTCTTACATCTAGGGTTAGATTACCACCACCTCAAAAAAGTCAGGGAAATGTCACGCCAATGAGCAATGCTTGAAAAAAAAAATAGCTGGTCACTTGTCCTTTTCACATTACCAAGGCATAAAAAATAAAATAAAATAAAAACTCCATTGCTGGGGAAATCTTTCCTTATTTTTATTCTCATTTCTAGGTCATTTTCTGTTGCTTTTTCTAGAAGTCGAGTCTTGTTGAACCTGGCTCATTCGGTCCTTCCTGAATCTGAAGAACAAGTGTCATTGCCTGCCACTGGTTGAGTTCTCCACCTCCTTGCTGACACTCACCCACAGACAAGGGAAACTGTTACCTTCACACACAGCTTTGCAAGGCCCACAGCCTCACTGTGAAGAGCAGTTATAAACGCATCCATCCTAAAGTAATGAAATAATTTACAAAAGTGATTTCAACCTACGAAAATGCTTGAAATGTGCCTTTCTAACTTGATGCCACAGTCTGACACTCAAAACAGAGAAAATACGTGTATTGGTTACCTTTCTCCTTGTTGGGACGAAAATACCTGACAAAAATCAGAGTAAGGGAGGAAGGATTTATTTCTGATTCTACTTCCTGGTTACAGTCCATCATGGCAGCTACCATAGTTAACATTCCATGTAGATCAAAATCTCCCAGAAGGCCACTGGCATTAGAAACTGGGTCACAAGGAGCTAGAAGGTATAGAAGGGGACCAAACCAAGCAAAGCAGAGACACGGAGGAGGAAGCGATTTCTTTCTTTCTTTTTTTTTTTTGGTGGGGGGGGGATTTTAAAATAATTTATTTTTTATTTATATTATTTTAATTTTATATGCATCCATTATCCTCCTCCCTGTCCTCCCTCTTCCACAGGGACCCTCATCAATGGGGAATGTGGGTCCTGCATCGTGGGGGTAGTCAAGAGTTATGGGGGATACACATTTTTAAATCAGAATAAAGAAAGAAGGATTTAAAAGGTTCTTGTCTGCATCACTAAATGCCAATGCCTATAGCATTTAAAAAAATGTCTTGCCTCAATTTTAAGTAATTATGCTGCATTTTCTTGATGTGCCTGCTGTCTCATTAAACCTGCATGAAATGCATAATTGCCATGCAGGTGAGCTGACTTTGCCAGTGAGGCCATGGAAGTCTCTCATCAATCGCCTGTAAGGACCCCCAGGGCAGAACCAAGGCACACTCATCTTGCACACTCCACTCCTATCTCAGTGCCTGCAACGCAACAGATATTCCACAAAGGATGTCAAAGTCAGTCATGGACAACATCCTAATTACACCCACTTCCTCTCAGAAAGGGAGAGTGGGTAGCTGGCAGGTACCATTGGTCCTGGCTAAGGCTTCCAGTCAGACTCCGGCATCTCTTCCTGAGGGTATGTTACAAAAACAATTCTAAGCTCCCTTCTTATTCCTGCTCCATTCCACTAATGTGCCAGAGTGTTATATCTGTCATGCCCATGCCCATGCCTTCACTCATAGTCAAAGGAAGTTCAGGTTTATTTCCATGCCATAAAGAATTTTTGCTTTCATGGAAAAGGTTTTACAATAAGAGTGCTCCAGGAAAGAAAACACATGAATAATAAGTCAGTTGAAAGGGGTGGTGTGCAGAGATTACTTCCTGCATGTAAGGAGTCTAGTGACAAAAAGATGTGACCACTAAGAGTATTTAGTGTACAGTGATCTTTGATGCTAGTCAATGGAAGTGATGTGGGGCACTGGTCACAGCAGCCAGAGAAAGGGAGCTGAGAAGAGAAGACTGTCCAAAAGGTGACTTGGACTATATCAGTGCATCTCAGGCTACATTTCAGCACAACACTACCAGTCTAAAGGCCATAGGAAAGGAAGTACATTCCACCAACCTTGGTTGCCTTCTTAAGTTATTTCTCTAGAAATTATACACAGCTACACTGAGGTGAATAGATACCAAGGTGAGGTCTGTAATAACGAAGCCATTGTGCCCCTCAGATCAGCCTAATAGCACGGCCTTTGGATCTTTTCCTACCACACAAAACCCTTGAATGTGAACACGCTCTACTGTTTGCAGAGACTTGCAAAATATAGTCATGTGTCACCAACTGGATCTATTCTGAGAAATGTATTGTTAGGTGATGTCTGTCACTATGCAAACATCAGACTGTATTGCTTTTTTTTTTTTCTTTGCTGTGGCAAAATAGATGACAAAAACAACTCAAGGACACAGGATTTATGTTAGCTTATGGTTTTGGGAATTAGCATCCATCATAGCATGGTGGATGGAGGTGGAGCCAGCTGCCACACTGCATCCACAGTCAGGAAGCAGACAGAGATTCATGTCGGGCCTTACTTGCTGTCTCTTTTTCCCTTTTATTCAGTCCAAGACCCCAGCCCATGGGATAGTGCCACCCATATTCAAGCTGGGTCTTCCCACCCAATCAGACTTCTAACACTGGCACAGACAGGCCCATAGGTCTGTCTCCTAAGAGACTTTAAATTTTGTCAAGTTGACAATTAAGATTAACCCTCAGCAGCAGGGGGTAGTGGCACAATGCCTTTCATCCCAGCACTTGGGAGGCAGAGGTAGGAGAATTTCTGTGAGCTCAAGGCCAACCTGGGACTATAGAGTGAGTGCCAGGGTAGGGCGTTACAATGAGACCCTACTTCAAAAAAAAAAAAAAAAAAAAAAGAAAAAGAAAAAGAACAAATGACCAAAAAAGATTAACCATCACACTAATCAAGCTACCTAACAAAAATGGCAGTTCTGCCATGCCCAATGGAGCCCCTCTCTAAATCTGTAGTTGGGTTGCAGCCCGGGTCTTGAATTGTTAATAAAAGCCAGTTCAACCTTTAAATTCAATTAGTTGAAAAAGTGTCTTTTGACACACTGTTAAAAGGGAGTCACTGAACATCCAAAATGGGCAGAGGCAGACCCACAAATCAACAGGATTCAGAACAGCTGGGTGTTCCAGATGACTGAGAAGGAATGACTTTAACAAAATGTGTACTTTACAGGACCACAGAGGCCCAGAAGTTTGTCCAAGTGACAAATCATGAGTGGCATTCTTGGGGCAAGTCCTTACCACTCCCCCTAAGTAAAGTGGCTATGGGTACATATCTTTTGTTCCTTCAATCTCACCCTGTGAAGCCAGGTATGGCAGAGGTGGCGTCTTAGAGGTCACTCAAAATGTTTCTTCAGAATATTCTTTTAAAAGCACATTTGTCAGGCTGAAGAGATAATTCAGTGGTCAAGACGCTTGCCTGCAAAGCCTAATGATCCAGGTTTGATTCCCCAGTACCCACATAAAGCCAGATGCACAAGGTGGCACCTGCATCTGAAGTTTGTTTGCAGCTGCTGGAGGACCTGGCATGCCCATTTTCTCTGTCTGTCTCTCTTTTAGAAGTCTTTCTCTCTGCTTGTAAATAAATAAATTAAAAATTTAAATTTAAGTTTAAAAAAGCACATTTGTCTATGAGCAAAACAACTTAAAATTAGTAAAGTCAATATTTAACTTGGACATAGTTGGGAAGTGAGAATTTTTCCATGGAGAATCAGAACTGTCACCAGGAGCTAGTGAATTGGAACAACATCCCTGGTTCCTGTATTTTGAGACGAAAGATCTGCTGGGCTCGGGAGTGGCTCAGAGCAGGAAAGGAATGGCTTGCCAGACAATGTCTTGAGCCAAGACCCTGCCTAGACAATCATTCGTAAAGGTCATTCCATCACTGCTTGGTTTCCTCCTGATTTTACTAAATCCACACTCTACCCTCTGTCCTTGCCTCTGCCTGTGGCCCAAGCTGCTGTTTTTTGTTGTAAATTTGACTTCCATGCCCCAGTTTCCCCTTGTTGGCCATATGATATTTGGAGCGAGGCATGATGGCACACAGTTGTAAGCAGGGCATTTGGAAGGCTGAGATAGGATCTCAAGACTAGTGCTAGTATGGGCTAATTCTGAGATTCTGACTCAAAAAAAAAAAAAAAAAAAAAAAAAAAAAAGCCTTGGAGGAGTGGTGGCTTGAATATGAACTATCTCCCATAGCCTCTTGTGTTTATGAATGATTAAGCCTCAGACTCAATCCCAAACTGGTGGAGCTCTTGGGAGGTGGAGCCCTGTTGGAAGAGGTGTGTCAGCAGGGGTGGACTTTAAGGTTTATTAATCCAGCCCTCCTGGGTGTTTACTAGCTAGCTTATGCAATGATTGTGACAATGCAGGACACTGCCTGCTCTGTTATGCTTTCCTCAGCATGGTGAAGCTTCCCTCAAAACTGTGAGCTTAAATAAAGCCTTCCCTCCTATAAGCTGCTTCTGGTTTGGCATTTTGTTCCAGCAGTGAGTAGAGAACTGCTGTAGTAGATGGCATGTCAAAAACATGAACCTTTGGGGCACAGAGGTGGTTCAGAGATTAAAGGTGCTTGTTTGCAAAGCCCCACAGTCCAGGTTCAATTCCCAGGACCCACGTAAAGTCACATGCACAAAGTGGCCCACGTATTCCTTTACAGTGGCAGGAGGCCCTGGTGCACCCACACTCACTCTTTGTCTGCCTCTTTCTCTCTGTCTCAAATGAATAAATAAAATTTAAAAACCCACAGGCTTTTATTTGATCTCTATTACACAGGCTTCCAGGACTGAATTTAGATTCTATTCTCCATGCTGTCCAGCAGGACAGACAGCACTCCAGATACTTCTAGTCTATGATGAGGAAATGGCCAACTTGGTGCCTCTAAGATCTCAAAGCAGGGGAACAAGACCCTGCCACTCTCTTAAGTCAGTCTAGCTAAAGACTTTTTAACTTGCATTCTTTGATAGTTTCCTAATATCCATTCTCTTTATCTCTACTTTAATCTTATTTTTCTTCCCTGTGCTAGTTTGAGTTTAATTTGTGCTTCCTTCTCTAGTCCCCGGATTCTTACATAAAGACCTTTCTCTTCATTACTGGATACACCTTGTTTACAACTAAGCATTTCTTCTAAGCACTGCTTCTGTTTCATCCTGTGAGTTTGGATGTTGTCTTGGCTCCTCTCGTTCAACCACAGAGATAATCACAGTGCATTGGGGACCAGAGTAAACATGAGGCAACGCAAAGCAATCCAGAACAGATCAATCTACTTATAACTATACTATCTAGTCTGAAAGACAAGTTGCTAAAATTCTGGTCTGAAAAGAGTTGCATTTTGGGGTCTTACTTGTAGTACATGAGTATGGATGATTCATGGTATAGACTCAAAGTTTATGACGAGGGTATTTCTGGGGTTGGGGAATATGCTTTTGAATGGGAGATGCCCACCAGCGGCTCACGTGTTTAAGCACATGGTGCCCAGCTATGGCTCTGTTTGGTAGGTGGGGGTCTTACTGGAAGAAGTGGGTTACTGGAGACTGGCCTTGAAGTTTTAGTGTGGTCCCACTTCCTGCTGCTCTCTGTTTCCTTATCCTCCCTGACAAGAACAAGCAGGTTCACGCACCTGCTGCCACTGCTGGGAGCCGCTCCTGTTGCCGCGTCTTTGTCATCATGAAGGACTGCATCTTCAAACGCTGGAACCTCTCCTCCCTTAGGTTCCATCTGGTCAGGTATTTGAAAAAAACAAGTGATGAACACTAGTAACCACATGAATTGGATCCCCTGGAGTTCTTCTCACTTATTACACACTACGGCCTCTTTCCAGGCTTCCTCTCCATGCTGCCCAGCCTTCTCCCCCAGCTGGTAGAAAACTGGCCTCCCTTCAGAAAGACTGCTCCTCAGCTTGCAGTCTGGGATCTGGGTGACTTAGCAGTTGTCCATGAGCTGACGCTGATCAGAAGGGAGCTGGTTGTCCTAGGGACACACACCCTAAAACTTTGATCTCCTGCAGATTAAAAAAAAAGCTCCTCACAGCCCAGCTTACCTAGGAAACATCCAGGTGATCTGAGCTGGATGCAAGCATGGACCTCTGTGCCAGGCTTACTTGATTTGGAATGTTGTTATGCATTAGTAAACAGCTGCCACATCTTCTCCAAGACGTGGCCACATTTCAATGGCGGGTGAGTTAATTCCTGTTTATACGTGCAGTTGCAAAGACTTTTAGAACCCTTTGGCATGAAGCATCTCATAATACATCATTAATTATTACTAACAATAGTAGGAGATGGAAGAGGGCTCTCTCACATACATATACTTTGGAAGGTGATAGTCAATCAGCAACAACTTCTGAGAGGTTCTCTGCTTTTATCCACTTGATTAGAACGTACCTGAGAATCTCTTTAAGGTCAAAACAAATCTTAAGGCAATTTTTTTTCTTGGAATACTTGTCTGATCAAACAAGGAATCCCGTTTCCCTTAAAGTAAGGTTGGACAGCATCTACATATTTATCGCATTGAAACAATGAGGTCTGGCATGCCAGAGAAGAATTTGTACTTTACTCAGGCACGTAGCTATTGTGATCATTATAAACTGGTAAGCCCAAGTGATTGTGAAAATCAAGTTCTTTCTTTCAGATTGCTGGCCAAATTACTATTGCTTAAACTTGGCACCTTCGTATAAATCAAAAGCTATGTATTGCCTAATCCCATATCATATTTTTGATAGCTTATTCCGCTGAAAGGATCAAATTGTTTCATCGGCCACAGTGCTGGGAATTACTAAAATTGTCCAACAAGCAGGGAAAACTAAAGCAAAGAGAACTGGAGTTCTTTGCTCAGCATCTTGGTTGACTCGAGGTGAACCTGCAAAAGGAAATGCTTTGGTCTCCCTTCCCATCTGCTGGCCCTCTTAAAGGATGATTACCTCCAGGGAAGCAGCTCCTTTGTTTCATTTTAGTGAGTTTTCAGGCTTGAATCAATTTAAAATTTCATTATGAAGTAACAAGGAAAAAAGAAAGAACATGGGGCTGGGGAGAGGGTCTAGGGGAAAGGGCACTTGCTGCACAAGTGTGAGGACCTGGGTTTGATCCCCAGCAAGACACGAAAAAGCTGGATGTGGCCAAACATGCCTGTGACCCCAGTGCTGACGGAAGCAGAGAAAGGAGGTGACCAGGGCGCCCTGATCAGCCAGTCTTGCTCAGGTTCATCAAAGGTGAGAACAGCATCAATCAAAGGGATAAATATCTACATTTAGAAGCATTTGGTGGGGATAATATCTCTATTTAGTCCACAAAAGTGGAAATGTCCTCTAGAGTCTGTGACCTTCCCAGCCATATGCTTTCCTTTCCTTTCCTTTCCTTTCCTTTCCTTTCCTTTCCTTTCCTTTCCTTTCCTTTGTTTTGTTTTGTTTTCAAGTAAGATCTCATTCTACCCCAGGCTGTCATGGAACTCTCTCTGTAGTCCCACGCTGGCTTTGAACACACAGGGATCCTCCTACCTCTACCTCCCAAGTGCTGGGATTAAAGACATGCACCACCACACCTAGCTGTAAGCCATAAATGTTAACCTGGTTCTTAGCACCAGGTATGAATTCCCTCCCACTGAGTGGGCCTCCTAACAAATCAGAGCAGTTGATTACCCCCATAGCCAATGTGCCACTATTGCACCAGTGTGTACATCTTGCCAGGCTGGTTGATTTTGTAGCTTGTAGGATCCACTGCTTATTTACACTGTTGGTGGTTTTTATGCCCCAGCAGTTCACATAGCACTTTCCAGCACAATGACAGCTAGCCAGCAGGGACCTGGCTTCCATTTCAGTTCCAGCTGATGTCTCAGTGTCCTGAAACCACAGTGTGGGAGACACATTTTTTTAAAATATGACCACATGATTTGGGGCTCGTATATGCTTCTCTTTCATAGATACAACAAAGGACATTAATAGAAACACACTAATACAAAACCATTTAATTTCCATGCACTTGACAAATGATTCCATCTGTATATATCTTGTCTCTATATCTCTTTCCTCACACACAACTCTGAAAACTACAAATTAAGAGTTCTCAAGCAGCACACTGGGTTCACACCAACATACAAAGTATATTTGCTTAGGAAACGTTCAAGGGTGAATCAAGTGTTGTCATTCCCCGACCTTACCAGAAGGTTGACTATAAGGTAACAACCTTAGACCCTGTTCAGAGTGGCAGCTCAAGAGGCAGTGTGTGCCTTGGCCAAGATTCTTTCCTTCCTTACTCAAAATTAAATAGTCTGGTACCATGAGTACCATGAGAGGGCAGGGGCTTTCAAGCTCACATTCATTGTTTCATTCCTTAGACAAGGTAGGCAGTAATGGTTGGGGAAGAAGGTGGAACTTGGTCTACAGAGAATAGGAGGTTCTTAGTTTCAGAACAAATATGTGACCCTAGATTTGGCCTTCACCTTTTTGCCCTTCAGTCTGTTAAAGGAAGAACAGATGATTTTGAAGATCTGCTTCCAAAAGTCCCCAGTCAAAAGACCACAACTCAAAGCTGCCTTGCTCCATGCTCCTGAGCAGCAGCAGCAGAGGACAGTTTCCTCCCTTGGGGCTTCATTCACTTTGCTGGCCACTTGCCATTCATGCCAGGTGCCTATAATCCTGCATTCTATTGCTCTTTGAGTGCCTTTAACCATAGCAGCAAACTCAACTCTTCCTTCAGATGCATTCAGATACCACTGCCTGTGGACAGTGTCCTTGATCACAGTGCCATGGTGCCATGGGGTGTGTGGGGGAGGCTTCCTCATGTTCAAAGCTCAGACCCTTTAGGTGTTCCATCTTGCTGGCCTCAGTCTCCCTCTAGACTGACCAGTCAGGGGGCCTTCTTAGCCAACAAGTAAGACAATTGCACTGAGACTTCGTTGGGTGTTCACTCAGCCATGAGGAGTATACTAAACAAGGCAACTATGAAAGAAGAAGGTTCCAGAATCAATAAGCAGAATGGAGATGTAGATTCAGAAGTGCACCTTGGAAGTCAGAGTCACGCCTTCCACTGCATCTCCAAGGGATCTTAGATGGGCGTCTCTGTGCCCTGAACTCCCCAGCCTGAAGCTGAGCAGGTCATTCCATCAACAGTGCTGCCTGGATGGCTCTTCTGATTTCACACTGCCTAGTCTGGCAGCTACCTGCACCCAGGGCTGTCTCCAGCTATGCAAGAGACAAAAGCTCATGTGAATTTTGTCTCCACCAGCATCTTGCACATATTCAACATTATATAGCTCTTTATTGAATGTATAAAAAGCATAAATGAGACTTTTGTGTGTGCTGAATTATGAATTTGCTTTGGGGGAAGGAGCATACGATATTCTGATAGTATAAAATTGCTCAAAAGAATATAACAGCTCTATGCTAAGGAAAAAGACATTTTCTAATATTTAATATTATTTAATATTTCTAATAAAATCACTCAAACTAAGTTGAACAACAACTCCATGTCAACAAAGTAAAAGAGAAGAAAGGAAGGAAAGAAGGAACAAAGAAAAGAGGAAGGAAGGAAGGAAGGAAGGAAAAGAAGGAAAGAAAGAAAGAAAGAAAGAAAGAAAGAAAGAAAGAAAGAAAGAAAGGGGAACACAAACACTTTAAAGGAAAGGAAAGGAAAGGAAAGGAAAAAATTTTATCTCCACTCAGGAAAGAAAATTTTATTTTACCCTGAAAGGAAAGGAAAGGAAAGGAAAGGAAAGGAAAAATGATCAAGAGAGTCTAGGAAGTATTGATTAGTATTATGGGAAGCTGAATTTATCACCTGCCTCCAGGAAACACAAAACACTCAGTGTTTACAGATTTTAGCCCATTGGACTTAAACTCACCATTTACAGGGCGTTCATTTCTACCACTTTGGTCCAACGAGCTATCACAAATTTTCACATAGCACCCCCATGTTTTTGGGATTTTTGTATACCTCTGTAATTTTATCTCCACTCAGCGTGTGCAATACCATGTGTTCTTTTCTTTTTCAGGTAGGATTTTATTTTACCCTGAATTCAGCTTCTTTCTCTCAAGTTCTCACTCAGTCCAGTGACATCATTTGGAAGCAACAGCAATCTGAATTTACTTGCAACTCATTCATTATGTGTTCAGTGAGGCTGACTTAGGATGCACAAAAGAATGATTATTATTATGTTCAAAGAACTCTCCTGCATCCATTATAAAAAAACAAGTTTAATGAAATAAGGAGGTCAATACTAGACATAACTAGAGAAATAAAAGCCTCGTTATCATCATGTATGGATGAAGGAGAGAACAGGATCACTAGAAGACCAAGTAGCTGATCTAATACAGTCCAACAGAGAGAAAGACAAAATAAATCATTGCTGAAAAGAGATTCAGCTACGTTATCATCATGATGCAGTCACTGCGTTAAATCATTGCTGAAGAGATTCAGCTCTATAGGAAAAGATGAATCAATCAATGAACTCTATCAAATCAGCTCACCTTGAAGAAATAACTAAATACATGAAAGCAATTTTGAAGGTATTTACCTGGGTGGAGATTACAAAGGAGACTGAAGAACAGTTTCTGTCATGTGGTGGTTATCCAATTCAACTCACACAAAGAAAGAGGTTGACCAGCAGCACATCACTGACAAACAGTGTAGTAGGCACATAAAGCTCCAATTTCTTATTCCCTCTACATTTATCATGCTTGACAATCTCCCATGAGAAATGGAAGATGAACCTATTAAGCAAAGAAAATGAGGTCTGGGCTGGAGAGATGGCTTAGCGGTTAAGGCACCTGCCTCCTAAGCCTAAGAACGCGGTTCCAATCTCCAGGTCCCACATTTAGCCAGATGCAAAGTGATGCAAGGGTGCAATGCTGCACTTGACCACAAGGGGGAACACGCATCTGGATTTCATTTGCAGTGGCTGAGAGGCTGCTGGCACACCCATCTCTGTCTTCCTCTCCCTCTCTCTCTCTCTCCAAAAAAAAAAAGAAAAAAAAAGGAAAGGAAAGGAAAGGAAAGGAAAGGAAAGGAAAGGAAAGAAAAGAAAAGAAAAGAAAAGAAAAGAAAAGAAAAGAAAAGAAAAGAAAAGAAAAGAAAAGAAAAGAAAATGAGGTCTGCATTAGAAGGTAAAGATATAGATATGGTCTAAAGATCTTCCACACTTTGTTTGGAATTCTCCTACTTGGGTGCCAGAGGTCTGACTTAGGGGCTAGCATAGAACCCTGTCTTTGAGGATTTCCTTCCAAGGCTGTGCTGTATAAGCTTGCAGTGCTTTTTGTAAGCAAATACATAAATCAGTGGTGGCTGTTCTCCAAGCCACGCAGCCAGGAGACAGATGGCAGGCCAGAGAGTCTCCAGCTACAGTGGGAGAGCCCTGTTGGAGTTGTAACTGCAACAAGCTCAAGAGAGAAAGTAAGCAGAACCAGGGTAGCTGGTCTGGCTCTGCCAGCCTGAGGTTTGTGCCCCTTAACGCCTCATACCAGAACCAGGTCACTCGCAGTGTAGTCCCATACAGAACTTACCCCAACAAATTACCTTTACTTTTTGATGTCTCCCTCCGGAAGAATTAGCCATTTTACTAAAATGTTTGCAGTATACCAAAAATACTCTTGCCAGCATGATCCACCACAACCTTATTATAATAACCAGAGTGCTCAAATGAAACTTAAAGAGTAGAATATCACTTGGACTTGTCACCCAGAGTCAGTGTATCCATGAGACAACTGGAAGATGCTTGTTTGAGTTTTAATGCTAACTTCTTTGGTTGTTCATCCTTCCTACTTAAGCCTAGGAAAAGCTCATCCAGCCCCAGGTTATTTGGAAAAAAAACAATAAAAATGATTCTGAGCATCAGAATTGGGTCAGCACACTGTCAGTAGTGAGGTTTGGCATTTTGCATCCTTGACTATGAAAAAGGCCCTTGCCTGCACTGATGGCAGAAACTGGGCTCCATTCAGTAAGGATGCAGGAGGATGACCAGAGCACTGTGAAAACAGGAATAGTCTTTCACTGATCGGAAAGCCTCTGACCCAGGTTCGACTCTTCTTCTGAGAAGCTCACATCTCCATTTGAGGGACTCCAGGTATTTGGCCCAGTGCTTCAATTTGTATCTATGTCAGGTGATTGTTAATGGATGCATGCTGATTGACAAATATTTCCCTTTTTGCCTGGATAAACCTGGGTTACTGTATTCACAGTGCTTTGTTCCATGTATGGAAGGGCAACCACAGCTACCACATGGTGAGATCAGGGTCATTTTGTCCAGAAACAAAAGCAGCCCAGAGGATTGTATAAAGAAGATGAAGAACTCTTGTCCTGAAGGGAAAGTCTTAGAGCTACAGGAGCTTTTCATTTGTCTGTGATCAGAAGGAAATGCTTCCATTCAATATGAGAGGAAAAGACATGAAAGCAAAGTTGGCACAGTTTCACAGGTTTGAGGATGCACACAGATAGGTCAAAAAAGGAGCTTGACACTCCTCAAGGTCAAGAGCTCATTAGCAATCAGATCCAGAATCAGATCTAATGCTTTAGAGGCCAGTTTAAGCTGGATGCGGCACAGGGTGAGCAACAGAGGAAACAGGAGCAAATGGAGCAGCATTCAAGCTTTCAGGTGAAGGGTAGAGTAGAGTGTGGAATGCTTCACTGTCTGCTGCTCCATACCAGTGTGTGGTCAGATTCCAGGCCACATGTGATCTGAGCCCACAGAAGCGATGGACACAATCAGAACTGACAAGCAGGCAGAGAACATTTCTCACTTGAAGACTTGGCAAAGCACACGGCGTGTGGTCTATCCAAAGGCCAACCAACCCTTGTCTGTGGTGGGCAGAGAGATGCCCTCTGAGTGCAAAGGCCTGTAGAGTCTTTTCAATTTTTCCTTTCTATCATCATACATAGTGGAGATTGGATTCAGAGAGGAGACCTCAGAGCACAGGTCTCTGTGCCTAACATAGTCTTTCGAGCTGGCTGATGCAACCAAGCGGTTTCATTCAAATTGTCAATCAGCAGCATACAGTGAGCCCCTCCATCCAAGTCAGAGGTTCTAGAACTATGGATGCAATCCATCTCGGAGCAGCATGTTAGAAAAAACAAATTGCCTCTGTTCTGAACAGAATTATCAAATTGCATCTTGTTTTGATTCCCTATATAAATACAACAGGACAACTATCCACATAGTGTTTATAACAGGCTTTACAAGTAGCCTAAAGATGATTTAAACTCTTCAGGAATATCTGTATAGATTCTATACTATGCTATTGTTATCAGTGGCCTGAACATCTATGCATTTCATTATCCATAGATTTTGGGGTTTTGAGTGTCTCAGGATCCTGGAACAAATACCCCACAAACACGGTGTGCACCTGTGTTCAAGGAAAGGACGTATTCTAGATGGTTCAAATTATGCACCATGGCTTATCACTAGGCTGAAAACATCAAATTGTCTCTCCTGACATCTTTTCAACAGAAAGCGAATAACTAGTATGATGCTCGGTGCAGGTGGGCATGGCGCTGGTGAGTATTGGGGTAGGAGGTTAAACGCAGCTCCTGCTTCAGTGGAAGTCAGGCAGGCTTAGCACCTGCTCCTTGCTGCTTCTTCAACAACCATGAATGTATTCGTTGATGTGGCCAAACTTAGAAGCCAACTAGATTAAGCATAAAAGAAAAGCTATAATCTACATTAAAAATTAAAATGTGGAAGAGTGGGATTTGTACTTTTATAACACCAAATGCACTATCGCTTTGTAACCAAGGAAGCTGAGCCGGCTTCCTCTCTGTCATGAGAATGACAAGGACAAGCACAGAGACATCAGCTCACAGGATGTGCCACGGAGCCACCTGCATGACTCTAATCTTTACATGGATTCATCTCTAAAATCCTGGGCTCCTGTCCCATATTCCCTCTTCCCATGCAACAGGGAATAAAGAAAAATTATCATTGCTAGCCGGGCGTGGTGGCGCACGCCTTTAATCCCAGCACTCGGGAGGCAGAGGTAGGAGGATCACCAAGAGTTCGAGGCCACCCTGAGACTACATAGTTAATTCCAGGTCAGCCTGGACCAGAGTGAGACCCTACCTCGCAAAACCAAAAAAAAAAAAAAAAATTATCATTGCTTAAATTTATAGCACAAATTCTTTTTTCCCTCATCTTTAAAGTGCATTGGAAAATATTATTATTTTTGCATATCGTTTTCAAATGTGCCAAGTAGCTAAATTTGGATTTCTTTCCTCTGAGTTTATGGAGGTCATTTGCAATCTACTTGAGCCACACACAGTAGTTCACATTAATCTTGAGCACAAAGGCCGCTAATGAAGGTGGAGGCTAGCAACAACCACTAAGATTGGTGGCGCCTGGAAGAACAACAGCCTGAATGTTTAAGAAAAAGGCTACCGAGAAAGGAGCTGTGAGTCAGGAGGGAAGGAGCAAGAGGCATTCTGGCCCATCTCAAATATCATCTGATATGTTCCTCAAACTCTGCTTGGATTCCAATTAGTTTGGTTGATAGTCAGTGTTGTCCTGTACTGTAATGTGGGAGAAGCCTCCAGATTTCACAATGGAAGGTTTGATGTAAAATGTTGGCTATGTGTGTCTTAAGTTCCTACTGCTTAGAAGAAATAGTTATATGTAATTAAAGATGTGTTAGCTGGGCATAGTGGCTCATGTCTTTGATTCCAGCACTGGGGATGCTGAGGTAGGAGGATTGCTATGAGATCAAAGCCAGACTGCATTAAAGAGTGAGTTCCTGGTCTGCCTGGGCTAGAGTGAGACCCTGCCCTATCTCAAAAAAAAAAAAAAAAAAAAAAAAAAAAAAAAAGATGCTAAAAAACAAAGTTAAATGAGTCCATGGGAAAAAAATATATAAATAGCTGGGTACAGCTAGGAAAGTTGATTGAAACAACTCCAGTTCCCATGCCAAACTGGGCAGTAGTATAGCCCAATTCCACTCCCTCACCTGACTTAATATAGTATCAGGTGGGCCTCCCCTTGAAACCACCAGCCAGAGGCACACTGCCCCTGCACCTAAGAGAAGGCAGAATTCATTCAACTATTATATTCACTTAAAAAATTATGTTCATAGACACTTAGGCTGTAATTTATATAATGTGATTCCATGGAATGAATGCCACTAAAATATGCTACCAGAGTACACCTCAGTAGCTGGCACCAACATAAAGATGCTGACTGTATGACCGCAATAAGTTCAATAACATGTGAAAGGTGGTCTAAAGCAGAAAATACCACCAACACTAAAAGTCACCAGGAGATCATAAGGGAAAAAAATCTCTGATCCTAGGCAGGAAGTGCAAGAGGACACAGAATTGGAAGCTGTACTAATTTTCACTGCAGAATCTAGTACACTACATCCAAAACACTATCTGAGGGGTTTTTTGTTTGTTTGTTTGCTTGCTTGCTTGTTTGTTTGTTTGTTTGTTTTGTTTTGTTTTTCAATTTTATTTATAAGGTCAGGTCTCTCATAGCTCAGGCTGGCCTCCAACTCACTGTATAGCCAAGAATGACCTCAACCTCCTGAATGCTGTGACAAGAATGACCATGGTAAACCAGCTTGACAGAATGCTAGAATCACCTTGAAAATGAACCTCTGGGCCTGTGAGGGATGATCTAGATTGACTGGGCAGGTTTAGGAGGGATTAGCAACATAGTGCTGAGAAGAAGGGATGGAGAAGTGCTCAGCACTGAAACATCTCTGTCACACCCTCCAAGGCTTGGATCAGAAGAGGGGGCTTGAATGGAAGAGCAGAATGCTAGCAATCCCAGACAGAAATTGGCCTTGATAATGAACCTGTGCCTGGGCCTCATAGTAGAAGTAAAAGAGGATGACATCATATTAAAAAAAGAGACTAATGGAGTTGATGGAGCGGAGTTCTAAAGGGGAGGGGGAGGGGAGGGAAAAATATGCACCTTTGGTATGTAAGTATGTTTTGTTGTCAATAAATATTAAAAAAAAAAAAAAAAAAAAAAAGGAAAGATCCGTGGGCTGAAGTCCAGGACTGGATGGAAGGGAGAGGGCTGGCTGAGCACCGGCACTCAGCACTCTGCTGCCTCACTGTGGACACTGAATGTGACCTGTTGTCTCAAGTTCATACCTCGCCATGCCTTCCCCATGGTGATGGTATAAAACCTTGAACTGTGGGCTGGAGAAATGGCTTAGGGGTTAAGGCACCTGCCTGCTAAGCCTAAGAACCTGGTTCCAATATCCAGGTCCCACGTTTAGCCAGATGCAAAGTGATGCAAGGACGCAATGCTGCACTTGACCACAAGGGGGCGCACACATCTGGAGTTCGTTCACAGCAGCTGAGAGACTGCTGGCATGTCCATCTCTATCTGTCTCCCTCTCTCTCTCTGCCTGTCTCTCTCTGTGTCTCTCTCCAAAAATAAATAAAATAATAAAAAAAAAATTAAAATAAAACCTTGAACTGTGAACCAAAATAACCCCTTCCTTCCTTCAGTTGTTTCTTGTCAAATATTTTGTTTCAGCGACCAGTAAAATAACAAATACAAGGGTTTATCTCAGTAGCTCACTCACTCTTTTATCTCCTGATCCCACTAAAACCTTGTTCACAGAAAGGAGAGTCATGTGCAAATCTATGCGAATGCATATGCACAGAGAGGGATCCACTGTTCAATGGATCTCAGGAACCAATTTGAGGTAGTCAGAAATAATGTGTTGCTCTCTTTGATTTTAAATCACTACTATCAGGCTGAGGAGAGAACTCGATTAGTAATGTGTTTGACTTATAAACACAAGCATCTGAGTTTGGTCTCTAGAATCTATTCCATAAAAAGCCAGACATGGTGGGTAGATGGCATACACTTGTAATCCTAGCACTGGGGAGCTATGGAGGCAGAGGCAGGTGGATCCCTGGGGCTCACTGGCAAGCCAGTCTAGACCATTTGGCAAGCTCAAGACCAATGAGAGACCCTGTGTCAAAGGAATGACACCTGAAGTTGTCTTCTGGCCTTCACACATATGCATGCACTAGTGTAGACACATGGATCTGCATACACATATGCACAGAAGCACATATATACATAAATAAATTAATTTAATGAATTTAAAAATGAGAAAAATTGCCACCATCATTACACCATAGTCCTCAAAGACACCATTTTTGATTCCTTTCCTGATAACTGATTATTTTAAATATTTTTAAGCCAATAGCTCAAGCAACACTCGTGTTGTTTGATGACTGAGATTCATTCTGAGAAATGAGTAGTTGAGCACTTTTGTCATTATGTAAACATCAAAGTGTACCCAAGGTAACTATAATATCAATAGGCCAGAGTGTATTTTCAGTCCCATTGTGGTCTTAGGAGCCCACTATCTCATTTACAGTCATTGTTGCATGAAATATGTGTCATATGACTGTAGTTTTAAAAGCACATGATTAAAATTTTCCTGAGAGCAAATACTAATGGAGAAGAGCAGGCAGTGTCTGGAGCTTCTGGAAGGCGAGCATGTGATCTCACAGAAAATCAACACACTATCCATATGCTTCAAGGTGTTGAGTAAAAGTGACCCCCACCAAGTTACTACCAGGCACATAGCAAGGACCAAAGACACATAGACAGCTTTGTGAATAAATGGACCAAGTCATTGAAATGATGAATCTTAACTACATAGTCAATTAGTTTCCAAACTAACTCGAGAGGGCTCAGCAGAGACCACTGTGTTTGACTCCCTAGAACCCACAGAAAAAAGATGGCTCTGCACATCTATAACCTTAGTGAGGGTGCAGAGACTGGAGAGTCAGTGGGGCTCACTGATGAACAGCAGCAGCTCCAGGTTAAGGCATAAACCCCATCTCCAGGAAATACATGGTTAAATGGTGGAAAGGTCCACCTGATGTTCTCCCCTGGCCTTCACATGCACGTTCATGATGCACATCAGTAAACACATGCATACAGCAAATATCAAGCACCATATACCACAATAGAGAGAGAAAAAAAAAGAAGAAAAGAAAAAACTGGTCCAAGAGCAAGGCAAGTATAAAATCACATAAAGAGATATGAAAACACATAAGGACATCAGGATATTGACCACGGCCAGTACTAATACGAACCCTGAACATCTGGCACATATGGAGCATCAGGCCAGGTCTGAGCTTGATGTGCTGGGCAGGAGCACTGAAGCCCATCCTCTGGCTCTGGGTCACAAGGGCTCTTACTGCTTGTGTTGTGTGCCTAGTTAGTCATGGCATCACCAGCAGGCTCTTGGGGCCCAGAAATGATGTTGATGTAGGGATGCCAAGAGGCTGAAAGAGGAGACTTCCAGCTGTTATTTAAAAAAAAAAAAAAAAGTACCAATATGTGTGTGCTTAACAGTCTTCTATAAACCAGCACTTTCAGCAGAGCAGGCAGAATGGATGCCCCTTTTGTGTTCCAGCCATGCAATTTAGGCACATTTTAGCCTTTTGTTATTAGTTTTCACTTTTAAAGTTGCCTTTGATGTTCATTTTAAATGCATTTTTATTCGATGAAACTATTGTGCCAGGGGGAGGTAATGTGATTTGTCCCAGTCCTTTAATCCTTCTGTCTGGCCCGGATCTTGACTCGCAGGGATGGGCAAAGGCTCAACTGAACAAGCATTTGGGGATACTTCTTAATAGCACCTGACCGGGAAACAGCAGGAGTCGGAGGGGGAACCTGACTCAGTCTCTACCCGCCATCTGCGGCTACCGCTACCAAAGTATATCCATTGCTAGAAAATAGCTCTGAAGAAGTTTCAAAGGCTAGGAAAGTACAATGTCACTGTGTTGAGGGCGGCTTTGTTGAGAGTGGCAGAAAATGAGTGACACTGTCACTGAGACGAGGCAGGCTTTGTAGAGAGGTGGTCCATAACCAGTCCTCTAATGAACAGCAGATTAATCTGGCCAATAAAAACATCCTCCCCAAAGACATGCACCTTTTCTCCAGGGTTTCACAATGAGCAATGCTTTCCCTCTTTATGACAAAGGGACCACATTTGGGATGCAACAGCCCACTGCCCGACAGTGCCACCTGCTCTACCACCGTCACTGCATGGCCATGCCTCACCCCCTATTCACCCTCGAAGGAAGAACAGCAGCAAGAAACAAACTGACCCCATTTTCATGGCCTACATCTCAAGTTAATATTCAGACCACAAGCATCTCTGCAAAGTGCCTCCATAGCCCAGGGTCTCTCTGTTCCCATTGGAGTTACCCCCAGCCAGGGATCTTGGATGTTAGCCCAACTGTCCAGGCCAGCTGTGTGGAAATGACTTTTGTCACCATCTCCCGGATGCCCCTCTTCTTTTTCATCCATCAGCCCCTGCCATCTCTCTTCTTATCAGTCAAAGCAGAAGAGTTCACCAGAGCAGGAGACTCCAGAACTGCAGTCTGCCAAGCAACAGTTCTGAGAGGCAAAGGCACATGTGGTCTGCACTGCTTCATATTTTCTAAGGCTACTGAGGAAGTGACCTAAGTCATCAGAAAACAGGCTTGAAAGTCAAGAAATAAGGATTTGAAGTCACAGACATCCAAAAGTTGGCATGGACAAAAATCATGTTCAGGCGCTAGTCTACCCCTGGGATGTGTCAAGAATTGGGATTTAATGCCTAGGCTTGTACACAGGCACAGTTCTGTTGTCTCTCATCTCCAAGAAGGGGCTGATGGATACAACCCAGCTGTGGAATCTGCAGCCACAAAAGCCTCCATTGAGAGAGGGTGGGCAAAGGGAGTGAGGGGGTGCCCCCTTCCTGGGGACGTGGGGCTGGGTCATGGGGCTGCCTCATCTCTCAGCCTATTATTTAGGACCCACATTCCTGCAAGACCGTCAACACATGTCATTTGACCACAGGAATGTCTTAAGGTAGTTGAGAACAATCCTTCAACTATCACAATTTTCTGGATCCCAGCTTCTTAAACTGTGGATTGTGTAACGGGGCTCATGAAAAAAAAAAAATGGCAACAATATGAGGTTTCTGAGCATCCAATGACCAGTATGAATTCTACATCAAATGCCTAATGAATCCAAGGTGTTTCTGGAAGGGCTTCCCATGCTGTATCACACAACTTCACTGCAGCCTTGGTTCTAAACATGGGCACTTTGCACTGTGCATGATATCATGCCATGCAACAGCAAGGAAGGCTGCCTGAAACCCTGGCTCAGACTCAAGACTCATATGCTATGATTTGCAGTGCTTTCATCATACATGCAAAGTTTTCTGTTCTTACACAACCATAATGGTTTCATTATGGAAAATAAAAATTTTAAATATTTTCTTACTAGATCCCTCAATATTTAAGCATCAAATCACTATATCATTGAATTCTATTACGAGAAGGTTAAATTTTCAAAATTACTATCTGAGTTGCTGACTTGAGTTTCATTAAAAAATATTAAAGAATGCCAGGTGTAGTGGCGCATGCCTTTAATCCCAGCACTTGGGAGGCAAAGGTAGGAGGATTGCTGTTAGCTCAAGGTCACCTGAGACTACATAGTGAATTCCAAGGCAGCCTGGGCTACAGCGAGACCCTACCTCAAAAAACCAAATGTGTGTGTGTGTGTGTGTGTGTGTGTGTGTGTGCGCGCGCGTGTACTTTTGTCTTGGGATTAGGACAGAATCTCCTACAATTTTTATAAGCAATTCCATTAACCACTGAGCCATCTCCCTAACCCTCATACAATTTCTCCTACAATTTTTATAACAGTCCTAAACTCGAATTTACCACTTGCATTACATATTTATGCAAAGTGGTGTTCTTAGCGTTGAAAATTGCAAAATTAAAGTATTAATCAACTCTGAAAAATGTTGAAGGTGAATGTTGAAGTTTCTATCGTGTCAAATATACAGCCAAGATTTAACTCGTTATGTAATAATAAGCAAGCACATCCATCTCATTACTATGCAAAGTTACTTTTGTCATTAATAAATGGTAAAATTATGTATATACCAAAGAACTGTTTTAAAATAATTTTCTTCTTGATTTGCTATTGATTGGTAACCTATTTTACTTATCCATATGCCTGGTTTCATATAAAAATTTTGGGGGAGAAAAGGAGTTGTGAGTGGAAAACTTTAAAAAAACCCTGATGTGGAGCACCTTGTAACATCTCCCCTCACTGGACTCTGGAGAGTAAACATCTGCTTGCCTTCTCTACTTTTATCTGACCCAAACCTGACACTGTGCAAGAAAATGAGCTTCCAAATGGCCCAAAAGATGCAGCTTTTCTGGCACCTTTCAAAGCATCTGCTATTTCCCATGTCATGTTATGAATAAATGACACCAAACCACAGATATTCACGATAAGATAGAACTAGTCTAGGGTGCTAGTTCCAGGATGGCTTGATCAAGTTTCTAACCAAAATGATGTAATAAAAACCAGTCTTGGGAAAGGTTTTTGGTTTTTTTTTTCTTTGTCATAACAGTTGGTATATTCTGAGCATGGCAATGAGAGCCTCTTTCTCCAAGCATCTTTGCACGTAGAGCGAGCTCTTAGCTTTGGTGAGCATGTTGCATCCTGAGATAATGCAATGTAAATTGATGATAGTAATCAGAATCCAGCGTTCTTTCAGTTCTGCTTGAGGAACCCAGGGTCAAACTATGTGCTCCCCAGACCAGGACAGAGGCATTTGAACATGCGGAAATGAGTAGGTTCTCCTTAAGAAACATCCGGAGCCATTTCCTCTAAGGTGCTCTCATTAACTCTACAAAGTCTCTCCCAGTTGACAATGGCTCTGCCTGGAGGATATGGGCGGGGTGGGGGTGGGGGTGACTTTCCAAGGTCTTTATTGAAAGCACCACCTGGAAGGAGTGATTACCTAACAATTTGCCAAAAGGGAGGGCTGCAAAACCTTTCACATTTTTGAATTGCAACTGTTTTCTGTCATCATAAAGAAAAAGCTAATCATTTTTTCCAGCAAGCCACCACCCCCTCTGTCTCCTGCACAGACTATTATGAAATTGCTAAAGACCACACACTTGGCTTTCTCTGCTTTCACAGTTTTAAAACCATCATCAAAAGGCAAAAGGAGCCGGAGTCAGGATTTCTTTCCAGTGCAGCATCTGAAGTGGAATTCCTTCAGTAGAATGCTATTCTTTTCTGGCTACTTTCCATAAGTTCCATCTTCTTATTAAGTGTTTATCATCTTGCTTAAAGAAAGTAGAGAAAAAAAAATCTCACACTGTGTCCAGTTGGGAAAGTGCCATAGAGCCCTTAGTCTCATGCTATCACATATTCTGGAAATAAATTTTAAAGACCAAAAAAAAAAAGCTCATAATATAAAAGTTCAAATTTATGATAACATTTATCTCTACATTAATAAGGAACTTGCAGGCAAAGATGATTCTCCATGTCTTTGAAGATGTGCGACGATGAATCAGTCCAGCTACATGTTAGTGATATGAGGCAGTTGGTTTTCACAGAGTTGGCTCAGGGTAAAGATGTCTCTTTTTTATGTGAAATTATGTTGAGAGAATTTTGAAATGCTCACCATCTGAGTCACAGACCCTGGCTTCGAGGTAGGAATTCAGCACAAACATTTTTGAGCGGCACATTAATGATGTAAAGTTTGTTTTTAAGGGAGAATAAAATAAATGTCTCACTTCCAAAACCAACTTGACCCAGAGGGCAGGGAAGAAAATGTCATTGGACACAAAGTTAAGAAAGAAAAGTCACCAAAGCCGCCATCAACTCACAGTGTCCTCACCTGCTCCCAGATCACAGACCCTCCGATAGACTGTGCTCTTAGAAGAAACATCTTTCTTCCATCTGCCCTTTGTGACCTCACCCCAAACATGTATTCCAGCCAGTGACATAAGTCCCTTCAGGGGCCCAAGGTGTGCCTCAGCTGTCCTTGTCATTCTTTGAAATGTTGCTCAGCACCACCCTAGCCTCAATTTTCTTCTAGTCTCCAACATGACAGCTTGAAACATAGGTCTTGCTCACACGAAAAATTTGGATTAATATATGTCAGATATCTTTAGAATTTCTATTTTTCCTCTCACATTTTTTTATAGCTCACAGATTCATGTCTATAATAAAGAATGTCATCTTCAAGGCCTCTGGCCACCCTAACACAGAGTACACCACTGCTGAGCCTATTCCTACTACTTTACACAAAGCTCCCCTCTTTCATCTCACTGTCCAAACCTAACTCATTCTTCCAGACTCACTATCTCTGCTGTGAACTGGCCCGGCTATGCCAGTTCCCTGCCATCTTTTGCTTCTGTCTGCCTTCATTCCACCTAGCAATTGCTGCTGCAATTCAAGATTTCCTATCAACATTTTAGTTTATCACTTTAATTTTTTTTAATATTTATTTTTATTTTGGAGAGAGACACAGAGCGAGACAGAGAGATAGGGAGAGGAAGACAGAGAATGGGAGTGCCAGCAGCCTCTCAGCCACTGTGAACGAAGTCCAGACACGTGCACCCCCTTGTGGGCAAGTGCGGCATTGAGCCCTTGCATCACTGCATCTGGCTAAACATGGGACCTGGAGATTGGAACTGACGTTCTTAGGCTTAGTGGGCATTTGCCTTAACCACTAAGCCATCTCTCCAGCCCAGTTTATCACTTTTGAATTGTTTCAGGTATGTACTTTGTTCTCAGCCAGGCTGTCTGAGGATGATAGTGCTCTATGATATTCCCGTAAGGCCAGGCCATCAAGTAAGGGATGGCTGGAAACACATGCTTCCCACTCTGCTGGAGGTTATAGAAGAAGTAGCGACATAAGTCACATGTCAACTCCAAAGCGCTGCCTCAGCTGACGCTGACTTTTTTTTTTTTCCACATATATTCACATATATTGCTTCTACTTTGTATGGGGATTGGGACCAAGTGAGTGGGTACAGAGAAAAGACTGGGAAACATGCAAACATGTGAGACCAGTACGCTCAGTGTCTTAATGGAGTACTTCCTCACATTATAGTATGTTAAATTCACCTGGGTTACTTATTAAAAACACAATTCGGGGGTGGGAACTACTACTATTGTCTGGCTAGATTGATATATTATGCTCACCAAACTGCCCTCTAAATATAAATACGTGTGTGTGTGTGTGTGTGTGTGTGTGTGTGTGTGTGTGTGTATGTAAATAAAATTCAGAGTCTCAAGGCTCATCTCAAAAATACTTAAAAGCTACTTGTTACAGTGGGATCAGGAAACCATGCCTAACCATCCCCCCTGAGAGTCTGAACAGCCAGCTTGGTGTACGCTACTGGATAGGTATTGTGAAGCCCCTCTTAGAAACTGAGTTTAAACTCTGATTCTGAAACTTGAAGGTCATGTGTCTTAGCATGTGTTGTTTCTACTCTCAGATTCCCATTTACTCAACATGACAGTGAGTCCACTAAGGATGAGGAGCTGACCCTTCTCTTCACTGAAGGAGCACGTGGTGATGTGGCTTTGTGCCCTGGCACTGTGAATACAGAGCTGTCTCTATTTTAAAGAAGGATAGTCATCTGGATGCCAATCCTAGAAAAAGAAGAGGAAGCAGAAAATGGAAGTGGAATCTTCACAGTGGCTTTAGTCTAGACAGAATCTCATTGGAACTTCTGCTCTCCCACCTGTATTCTGGATAGAACTCCTGGTGAGCTGAGATAGTAACAATGGCTCAGTGCTAAGCAGGATGTTGCTATGGGGTTGAGATGGGTTGTGCTTGAGGGAGTAAGAAGTATAGGAGCAAATCTTGTGTTAATCACTCTGTAAATTACTGCTTCTATGTTCCTCAACATATAGAAAAATGTTATCAAATGTTCCAATCCCAGCACTGGGAGGCAGAGGTGGAGGATGAACTGCCACCCTGAGACTAAAAAATTCAGGTCAGCCTGGAAGATGAGACCCTACCTCGCAAAACCAAAAAAAAAAAAAAAAAAAAATGTTATCAAATGTTCCACCTGCTGCATAATCTATGTCATGGAAATTACATGAATACGAAGAATAGAGTAATTATTAGGTTAGTGAACCCCTAGCAGGAAAATAAGTCACGGGGGAAAATATTGAAATGATAACTTTTCTATTACACAAAGAAACCTTTTCCGTATTAAAGTAGGCTGTCAGTTTTTTTCACATAGCAATCTGTATTTTTGAAAATGCCTAATGACCAAACTGAAGAATATGTGAGCTTGCCACTACCAAGTCAAGCTAACAAAGATATTCTCTAAATGGAATTGGTTAAATAAGTCAAAAACCAGAAATAAGCTTGTGGGAAGCTGATAACACCAGAGCTATTATCAAAATGTACAGCCTGAGCCTAAATACCATTATTTCCCCTTCTGCTTGAGTCTAATTACCATCTCTTCAATGGTCTATTGCAAAAGGTTACACAAGAACCCAGTTTACTAGTTTCCCTGTATATTCTCAATGTCAAGCTTACTATAATCCTGGTATATAGTGCCCAAAGACAACTCTAACTCCCCTTATTCTACCCACAGGAGGAAGAAAGCAAGGAGAATCCATGCAACTTTCATTTCATATCACTGCCTTAGCTTATGCCAAAACTACACAGGCCAAAAATCTACACTGGGGCAATAAATTATATACAAAACTGAAAAATATAATTTTAATCTGGAAAACCACATATCCCAGTAGGATTTCAAATACATTGGCTAAAATAGAGACTAGACATTTGGGAGCCAGCTAGTTATTTCTGCTATACCCCATACAGAAATTGATGAATGAATTCTCTTTCATTCTCCTCAGAACGACCTCTGTGATTATTGTAGAATCTCACATATACTTTGCTGTCATTTATGCTACTCATGCTTCCCAGCCAAGCTCTGAGTATTTGTCCCTTGATCAAGGCATTTGCTGTCATTCTCTGAGAACCTCCCCATACGATGGAGCCCAGTATTTGGTTGTACCAGGATGGAGTTACTCCCAAAAGAATAGTATCCTCAGACTATTTCATTTGTTCAGGACTGTGGTGGTCATTTTTCTTTTGAGGAGGAATCTGGAAAAGATATGCACATGAAAAGAAGGCTGGCCCCTTCCATGTGGGAGATCCCAGTAGGATTCAGTAAATATAATGTGTTCAGGTTATACCCTGCCCCAAGGATAAAAGTAAGAAAGACTTTATCTCTGCAATGAAGGAGCCTACAATCTATTAGTGGAGCTCCAGAGGGTCAAGAACTCTGATTACTAACTCTTAAAAGCTGGGAAGCCAGTTAACTAAAATAATTACTATTGAACACATTCTGTGGCCAAAGTTTCCAATCAAGAACCAACAGGGCAAAATAGAATGAAATGGGTTGATTTTGCTGTGGCCAAATATCCATCAGTTCCAGGAGGAAAGGGTTGATTTTGGCTCACAGTTCCAGAGGGTACAGTCCATCATGGTGGAGAAGGCATGGGGATGGAGCAGGAGGCCAGCTGGTGGCATTGCGGCCACAGTCAGGAATAAAGCAAAGAGGACATAGGACCAGACTGTACAACCTCAAAATTCGCCCACCAGTGACTTACTTCCTCCAGCAAGGATCTACCCCATAAATTCCAAAGCCATTCCCAGATGGTATCATTATAGACATAAGTCTATTGGCCACATGTCAGATTCAATCACAACAGTTAACTAAGATTGCTGTTGGCTGTGTACTAATATCTTATCCCCCTTGGAGTAGGATGAAGGAATGATATCTACTTTGGACAAACTTTCATGTAGAACAAGAAAAAGGCCAAAAAAAAAGGGGGGGCATACAGTCTTTCTGCATACCAATAAAGCTACATGGCTAAGCACTACTGTGACCCAAGAGAGCTGTATTGGGCATGGAGGAAGACCCCACAAGCCTCAGAACAATCAGTAGAATTTGCATCATCTTATAAGAGACTGAAGAGTTTGGAAGAGTCTGTTGTTCTTATATATCTTCTCACCCAATTTTATAGAAATCCTATTTAGTTCAGCCTTAAAGATTTAGAAGTATTGGTGAACTTAAAGATAACCAATACCTCATAAAACCCTTGGGCATTTATTCATATCTATTCTTAATCTGCATATTGAGTCATAATATTTTCAAGTGAGTCACTTTTTTTTTCAATTTAGCTCAACTGAGAATAAAGCCAGGCTGAAGGAAATGGCTTTTCCTATATTGGTATGATTTGCTCTTGATTTTAAGTTCTGCCTAGCTCTTAGTACTATTGGTACTTTACTGTGCATATTTAATTGCATTATTATGATGATAAAATTCTCATACTTTCCACAAAGTGGACTCCACCTCAACAGCTGAGGGATCAAATGTCAAAATTATTCAAACAATTTTTCATAAGTAGTGACAGAAATTTATATGTAGATTTACCCCAAAGGATGTACTAGTATTCAGTTCCTCTGGTAACCTAAGCCATTAGGTCATTAGACAGTTGTTGGACCTTTACCTAAAGGCTTTGGGGCATTAATCCCAGTTTCCTGGTCACATTCCAAGTAGGCTAATGACTTTCTGACTTTTTAAATTATGCTTTCAGTTTTGGTCAAATAGGATGTTCTTGCTTTCTGTTCCATGTGGTTTTATATGAATGAAATGAAGATAATTTTAAAAGATTTTTAGAAACTTCTGGGCTAATACAGTGTGATAACCTGAATCATGAACCTAGATGCAATGACTCTCCTGATGGCTGCCTCAGATATCACCAAACACAGGTGCTCACCTTCCTGCCTGAAGTTTACCTGGGCAAATTGTCCCCGGGTGAGCATCACCACAGAGGACACTTGCTAGCATAGACTTCCTGCTTCTGCCTTTGACTGAGTTGAGGAAGGTCTGAGGAGCCTCATTGGGCTCTTCTTTCCAAATGGGTCATTCACTCTGTCTCTTCTGGATACAGAAAATCAATAGGAGATGACGAAAAGTGACTTGGAAGGTTCAGCAAGCACTATTCAAACACACAACAAGAAAAGATAGCCCACAGACTAGCATGATATGAGTCATCTCTATCACATCTACTAGAGCCCAGGAGACATCACAGAGGAACTTGAAATTTAAACACGAATACTGCCCTCACTGCTAGCCTGACAACCAGCTCCAGGGAGATGGTGGTAGATACTGAGGACACTCAAAATTTATAAAAGCAGGAATTCAGAGGATTCAGGGATCTTAACACTAAAGGAAACTTATATCTGCCAAGGCTCAGGGAACATTGTGACAAAAGACTGGAAGAGTACAGGGTGGAAGGAAGTATCCTGAGGCACTGGTTTCCCCACCTCCTGCACAGAGACTGACTGATACAGTCATGACTCCACAGTGAATACAAATAACCCCACTGAGGAGGGCCCTCAGTGGAATGGGAATAGGGAAGAGAGGTTATAAGAGCATAACCCAATGGGAATATGATGAACATTTGATGTGTTCATATGTTAAAGTTCAGAATTTTAAAACAGCAATATAATAAACAGCAAAACAAATTAAAATTTTTCCTTTTTAAAATATTTAAGAACACATATACTATTTATACATTATTTTATATTTATGCCTTATACTTATTTCACTTAATACAGCCTATTCAATGTAGATAGATAGATAGATAGATAGATAGATAGATAGATAGATAGATGATACATTTTAATAGGACAAATAATTGAATTCTATTTTTGTTATGAATAGAGTATGAAGTGAATTGCACAAAAATATAAATGAATGATTACTGAATAGATACATTGTGATTGAATCTACAATGGTCCCCACAGGCTCTGGTGTTTGAACACATAGTCTCCAGCTAGTGTCACAGTTTTGGAAGGCTGTGAAATTTAGGAAGAGCAGCCTTGCTGGAGGAAGTGAGTCACTGGGGATAAACCTTGAGGTACAGTCCAGCACCATTTTCTCTCTGCTCTGTGCTTCCTAACTGTAGATACAATACGATCAGACACCTTGAGCTTCTGCCACCTTGCCTTTCTTATCACTATACACTATTCCATTAAACCTTCAGCCAAAGTACACTCCCTTCCTTAGGTTTCTTTGTCCAGGCCTTATGTCATGGCATTAAGAAAGGTAATTTAGGTAGCAACCAACATTAAAAAAGTAAACTCTAGAAACTTGGGAGATTATTTGTTATCATAGAAAAACTGCCTAATACTCACTACTCCATGATAAAGGAAAAATAAAAAGTTTTCATAGACAAACATTGTTCAAGTAAACTTGATCATAAGGATCTGGGGAAGAGACTCATATTGTTCCTTGCACATTGTCTACCATTCCTCCACAACACCTGACCACTGTGGTGACTGTCCCAAGAAGAATAACATGAAACAAGATTCCCCTGGGAGCTTCTTCAGTCCTCTAATAATTGTTTGCAAACTTTCTCCCACTTACAACCTTTCCCCTAAAGACTTCACACATTGTCCTCATCACAATGTGATGAGCCTCATCACAAAATGTTATAGACTACAGACACCATCTTCACTTTCTGGTCCTACATCCTCAGTCTTCATGTGACAGGGTATGAGGAACTTTAAGACTGAAAGAGATTTTCTAAAACACCTTGAAGATACAAGGATGTTAAGGCAGAGTTAATAGGGAAGTATTTTTGTTGGGGTGGTAACATTTCTCTGGAACTCTTTCACCAGACTCGAATCCACAAAGACTATTGTCTAACAGTAATAAGCTTAAAATAAATTTATCTGCAAAACTCAAAATGTTTAGGGCCTTTCCATGGAGAATACGAGAGCCATAGAGTGAATCCCAAAGTGAAAGAACTAGAATAGTCAAGCAGAAAGCTCCTCCAAGGCTTTGAGGAAGTTGATGGTGGAAGAAAGGACATGAGGACAGCCTCGCCTTCCTCTGCAATGGTTCTCTGAGCAGAGCACAGCTGCTCTCCAGTCAGGGAATCAGAGTGTGAATAGGTGATGTTTAGACACCTGCCAGGCACCAAAGTGCAAAGTGACCATTAGAATGTATGGTGTGAGTAGATGTTGAAACATCCAACACAGTGTTTCCAAAGGTTCAGAGAAGATTACTGTAGGTTATGTCTTGGATCTGGAAAAATGTTTGAATGGTTTTCATTTTTGCCTGAAGTCACCCTCCAACTTTACACTTACACTTTTTATAACTGTCACATTTTTGTAAAACAAAAGATCCCATTGTTGCCTCTTTCACCTACAAATTCTTATTCATTTTACATTACACACTGGAGTCCTTTCATTTTTTTTTCTTTGGTTTCCAGCAAAAAAACTGTATGGCATCTTCATAATTGATGGCCAAGTGTTTATAAGCTTACCTTTCCAGGACAGGTACATTTTATTTGAAATGCAATTGATAGATTTAATTATGTTCAACTTTTCTCCAAAAAAAGAAATCCCACTGGCACAGTGAAATATATTGAGTTTGATGTATTTGGCTGCAAAAACTTTCATTTGGCCAAGACTACATAGTCTGAAGTATCCAAGTGTAAATTATGATGTTATTTGAGATGAAATAGAGAGTCATTTGTGGTGCTCAAGCATGACACTGAGGTAATCTCACCCTCTATCTGCAGGTGTGACATTGGATTCTGCTAGGACAGGCACCTGGTATCAATGTTCAGTCTGGCATTGTTTCAACACAGTCAACCATGGCTGAAGGTGACTAAAAGAAAAGTTTCCAAAGCTTTCTGTTTTCCACAAGGGATGATGAGCCACAATTACCACAGACCTACATGGTGTCTGATTACTCTCTTTCCCTGCACAGAACCAAACTCTTGTTCTTTGCAATCATACACTCAGCTATGAAAGGGCAGACAAGAAATCACATCCTACGAATAGCAAATACAATGGCATATGGACTTCTTCACACACGGGAATGATACAAACACTGATGGCTTCCTTTCTAATACACTTGATGGATATATTCTGAGCCATGCATTTTCCCTCTATAACTCATCACATTCACCATCACTTATAGAATGTCGGTCTCTACTTCTAGAATTGGAGTCAAGAGGGAAGAAGGCAACACAGTGTGTGAAACATCACAGAACTCACTGCATATTTGTTGGGGGGGGTGGCTGGATTGACACCTTCTTTCTCATATCCCGATTCCAGGGGCATGAACTTAGAAGCAAGGCACATGCATGTCTGAAGTGCAGAGGGTAGACCTTATTTAGTGAGTGGAGGCAATTCTTCTGTCCTGGCATCATTGAGATGCCTGTATAGATACTCAAAGCATTCCTCCTGAAACATTACTGTGACCAGGTGAAAGGTGACCTTTTAGATGTTTGGGAGAAAAATGAAATTTTCCAAAGCAATCTCTAGTAACATAGGTACCTTTAAATTTTTTTTTTTTTTTTTTTTTTTTTGGTTTTTCGAGGTAGGGTCTCACTCTGGTCCAGGCTGACCTGGAATTCACTATGTAGTCTCAGGGTGGCCTCGAACTCTCGGCGATCCTCCTACCTCTGCCTCCCGAGTGGGATTAAAGGCGTGCGCCACCACGCCTGGCTAAGGTACCTTTAAATTTTTAAAAAATATATTATTTTTAATAATTTATTTATTATTTATTCATTTATTAGAGAAAGAAAGAAAAGGAGAGAGAGAAATAAAGAACAAATGAAAGAAAGAAAGAAAGAAAGAAAGAAAGAAAGAAAGAAAGAAAGAAAGAAAGGAAAAAGGAAAAGAAAGGGAGAGAAAGGACATGCCAGGGCCTCTAACCACCCCAAGCAAACTCCAGACGCATGTGCCACCATGTGCATCTGGCTTATGTGGGTTCTGGGAAGTCAGAACTAGGTCCTTAGTATTTACAGGCGAGTGCTTTAACTGATAAGCTATCTCTTCAGATTGAAATTTTTAGATATTTGAAAATTTTTCTAAAACTTCTATTTTTAAAGTTCATGAGAATCCATATTAAAGGCTTTTGTTGACATTAATCCAGACATAGGAAGTATTTGCATTTCATGTGATGGGTAGTTACATAAGAATTCACAGTGTATTGTCAGGGGTGGGCTTATGCGTGGGCTTATGGGCTGGTATATGGATAGGTGGGCTTATGGATTGGCCAGCTGCCCCTTGCCAGTGTTTGATACACTCCCCTATTATTGTTGTTCATCTAGTGTTGGCCAGGAAGTGATGTCCACCCTCATGTTCATGCCATCATTTTCCCCTGCCATCATGGAGCTTCCCCTCAAGTCTGTAAGCCAAAATAAACCTTTTTGTCCCACAAAAATAAAGAATACTTTTGGAAGCCGGGCATGGTGGCGCACGCCTTTAATCCCAGCACTCGGGAGGCAGAGGTAGGAGGATCACCGTGAGCTTGAGGCCACCCTGAGACTACTTAGTTAATTCCAGGACAGCCTGGGCCAGAGTGAGACCCTATCTCGAAAAACCAAAAAAATAAAATAAAATAAAAAGAATACTTTTGGGATGGGAGACCTGAAAAAGGGTGGGAGAACCTCAAAGTCCTGTTGGAGTCATTTAAGAGAAATGAAAAATATTCACTTATCCATTTAGTTCCCTATCCAAAGAAAAGACACGATGTGATTCCCTTTGCTTATGATTCAAAAGTTAGTCACCCTGTAGTCATGATCTCATTTGATCTTCATAACATCCCCAAATGCAAGATGGGATCCCAAGACATCTTTCTATAGAAGGAATCAGGCTCAGTGGGTTGACTTCTGTATCTGATAGTCTTCCTCTCTAAGAGGCTGTCTCTTCGAAGGCTCAGAATCACAGTTTACCCCATGGTCCTATTTCATCAGGGTGTGAACTTTTAGAAGTAAAGCAATTTCAACTTTGCCCTTTGAGTTTTTGTACCATGATCTTCTTGTCTCTCTCACCCTTCTATATGTGAGAAGGTTCCAGTTTGTAAAACCTATGAACTCAAAGAAGTTAGTTATTTTTTCCCCCAAAGCCCATACTTTTGAAGATCCAAGTTAGGATCCTGCCCACTCTAATTTATGTGCCACTGGCAAAGAGAAAAAAATTTCTAGGTCTCCCCTTGATGAGCCTACTTGAGAACACAGCAGTTTCTCATAACAGATTTCAATCAGGATAGCAATAGTCCCATCTTGGACCAAAGCTACTGCTGTGAGTGGGTCTCCACAGCGAGGCTTGTCAGGAGTACTAAGAAATAACACTTAACATCTCAACCCCTTTTTTTAATTGGGAAAGTGTCATTCTTGCCTATGTTTGAAATAACACCCTGTTGCTTAGCAAATCCAACTTTAGAAAAACTTTCAACAGCTTTTGAGAAATAATCTCAGTCACTTTACCCATGTTTCCTGAAGTTTTTTTTTTTCTTTGTAATTTGACTGAAGGAATAAAAATTGTATAATGCATTGGGTAGACGAATTACCTATTTATTCATTCACTACAGTCAAAACTTGGTAGTTTTTATAATTCCATAGAATGAAAAATAAGTATTGAAAGTTTGTGTGAAGGCAAACTGGAAGGGTGAAGTAGAGGAATTTCCATGTCTGTCTATTGAAGTCTTTAAAGAGAAATGTTGGATGACCCAAGAGGCAGACATGCCTTTGATGGCACAAGTGTGTTGCTGTCTGGCAGGGCGGGGGATTAAGTTGTCTGCTCTTTTAAAGCCAATGAAGAGAAGAAAAGGTCAAGGAAAGATATAAAGAAATAGTAAGTAACCACTTAATAGAGTCAGTCAACCCTCTGCATTGGACCAGCCATTTCCCAAACAATTCAAGAGACATGGTCAAAACAAAAAGCAGATGAAAATCACAAATGGAGGCCAGAAAAGTTTCAGATCCATGAGGTGGTTGGTGCCTGCAATCTCAGCACTCAGGAAGCTGAGGAACCAGAACTATGAGTTTGGGGTCAGCCTGGGCTACATAGCAGGATCCTCCTTCAATTTTTTAAAAATATTTAATGGATGTCCAAATTGCAAAGCAAAATAACAATCAAATAGCCAAGAAAATTGTGTGTGTGTGTGTGTGTGTGTGTGTGTGTGTGTGTGTGTGTATTCTCATAACTATACAACAGGATAAGGAATAGAATGATTTAACAATGGGGTGAGCATTTAAAAAATAGGATTTAGTAGGAGAATGTAATAACTGACCAAGGAAAAGTATACACTTTTATATTTTTTTTGTATCTGGCTTTACCCATGTACTAGAGAATTGAACCTGGGAGTCAGGCTTTGCAAGCAAGTGCAGTTAATCACTGAACCATCACTCCAGCATGCACTTCTATGAATAATCACTTAGCCTGGGGGAATATTAGGAATATACTATATCTGAATTTCCACAAGATCTCAGATCAGTTTCATATGATATCCCTGTATACAAGAAGATAAAGCTGTGTCAATCATGAAACTATTGCAAACTGGTGCCTTGCTCTACTAACAACCCTCACACTTCAATGGCTGGGTATAGTTCATGTTTAATCTTCATGCATATGGACCAGTGGAGAAAATTTGATTGATGGGTCCAGGCTCCTCCCATCTTATGTCTCAGCCTCCCCTAGGTTTTCAGAGTTTCCTCTGAAGTCAGGAGACAAGAAAAGGCAGAGAGAACGACACAGGACAGAAGATAGGCTTTTTTATAGCATCCCATTATCACCCTCCGTCTGTAGCTCAGGATTCAGTCTCATGGTTACACCTCACCAAAAAGCAGGCTGGGACATGAGTTCTAGCAGTAGCCAGGAAGAGAACAAAAAAGCATGGGTATCTGCCCACTGGTAGTTCTGATGCCATGGGAGCACAGTGGTATATGTGTAATGCTTCAGTATATATGTTAGCTATTCCATAGCTCTGCTAATAAACAATATAACTGGAAAAGTAGGAGGAAAATCTGTGCTAATTTCAGATGACACAGAACTGAGAGAAAGAGCTGATGACTTTACAAAAAGGATGGCCATATTTTGTTCACAAGTTGTGATTTCCCAGCCTCTGGAATTGGTGACAGTGAGAATTCATGACAGATAGCATGTTGGATTAAATAAAACAAGATTACATCTCACCCGGTTATATTTTAAATTCTTGATATTATATATTTCTTATCTCAAATACCTTTACCTAATATGTGCTTTGCTTTTTCTAATGCAAAAGAACTTCAGAGTGTGACGTGGGTACCTTAAAGTTCAGGAGTAAGGCAATGGTCTAGGTTCCAGGTACACAGAGCATAGTACTCTTGACTGAGGTAAGACGAGCTGTTGTTGGATTGCCCTGGAGATCACCTGCCACTGTCTCCTGAACCTCCATTTACTGGGTGAATTTGTCAAAGCCCCAACTTGGACCCTTAGTGTAGGAATTTGACTTGTCTTTCAGAAATAGGAAAAAATTATTTTATTTTCTCATAATATAGTCAGTCCTCTTAATTTAATGATTCCTTATCCATGGATTCAAGCAACTGAACTGCAGCTTGCAAACCACAAAAAGGGGGAGGGTATCTGTCCTGAGAATGTACAGAACTTTTTCTTGTTTGTATTCTTTAAATAATATAGCACACCCAATATTATATGGGACAGTTACCTTCTTAATGCTGATATAAAATATCCAACCTTGGACTGGAGATGGCGAAGCAGTTAAGGTACTTGCCTGTGAAGCCTAAGGACTCAGGTTCAATTCCCTAGAACCCATGTAAGCCAGGTGGATATGGTGGCACATGTGTTTGGAGTTTGTTTGCAGTGGCTGGAGACCCTGGCACACCCATTTTTTCTCTCTCATAAATAAATAAATAAATGATAAATTAGTAAAATACCCAACCTGAAGCAGCTTATGGGAGGAAAGGCTTTATTTCATACTTGCAGTGTTTTGTTAGTGCTGTTTTGTTTTGTTTTGTTTTTCAAGGTAGGGTCTCACTATAGTCCAGGCTGACCTTCAACTCACAGGGATCCTCCTACCCCAGCCTCCTGTGTGCTGGGATTAAAGGCATGTGCCACCACGTCCTGCAGATTTACAGTTTTGAGGGGGATTTTCTCTTGTCAGGGAAAGCATGACAGGAGCAAGAAACTGACACATAACCAGGGAGAAGTAGTCTGAGAACTAGGCTTGGATCTAGCCTGAAAAACCTCAAGGTCCACCTCCAGTGACACACTTTCTCTAGCAAGGCTCCCCTTCCTTAATTGCCACCAGCTTAGGTCCAAGTATTCACAACACATTAGCCTATGGGTGTCAT
The DNA here is from genome assembly GCA_036365145.1 of Orientallactaga sibirica. Taxonomy (NCBI): domain Eukaryota; kingdom Metazoa; phylum Chordata; class Mammalia; order Rodentia; family Dipodidae; genus Orientallactaga; species Orientallactaga sibirica. The sequence goes on along the minus strand of JAEOAD010000020.1, from coordinate 34,744,977 downwards.
CTCATTCAAGCTCCCCCCCCCACCACTATCTATATTGTATAATGGACAGGAGCATGGAGTGATTTCACTATGGTAGAGGGGTCCTGGGATGGTTATGCATGGACACTGAGGTATGACTAACCAAAATCGGGAAAGCATTGGAGCTGCGCAACATGGAGGGTAGCCATGCTGCTCTTCTAGGACCTGAACGAGATCAAGCTTTCTCCCAGGGAGAAAGTGAGTGAAAGGTTGGGCTTGATGACTTCAGTGGGCCTTATCGACACTACAAAATGTGTGGATCTATGCCACAAAGTCAGAGAGCCACAGCTAGTGCTTTGTTTTTCCAAAAGCCACCAGACCTAGGTGTGTGGGCACAAAGCAAACATCCTTGGGAAAAACTATTTTGAACATTGCTCTCAAAAGTCTTCCTGCCCTTCTGTGCCACACGACTAGATGTCCATCCTTGACACATGAGCAGAGACTCTTAGCATCAAATAGATCATCTTAAGGTTAACAGCATACCACCCTGAACACGCTTGATCTCAGATGATCTTGGATACTCAGCAGGGTCATGTCTGGTAGTACTGTGATGGGACGTCATCGTAAGATGACCAGTCATGTTGTTCCAACACAAAGGGAAAATCTTATGGGCGACACTGATAAACACCCAGCCATCCACCTGCTTCTGTGGGGCACATTCAGATTGGCCCTAGTCTATGCAGGAGGCAGCTCCAGTCTCCCTAAAATGTCTCTATTCCTTAGGAAAAACCATCTATTGCTGGATTATTGGCTATATAGTGAGATCTTGTCTTAAAAGAAATCAATCAATTAATTAATTTACAAATAGCAAACACAGGTAAATATCATACCTCTATGGTCAAATGCCAACCTGATTGATGTTTGAGAGGTTCCTTGGTTTGAACCAAAGAAAATGAATGAGTGGCATATGCCTGTAATCCCAGCACTCAGGAGGTAAAGACAGAAGGATTGAAATTCAAAGTCATCTTCAGTGACATAGTGAGTCAAGGCTATTTCAGGGTACATGAGATCCCTTATTAGAAAAGAGAAACAAAAGCACAAACATTATAGGAAAATGTACATGTCCCTATGTCATATGACATCTTTATCTTGAAGATGTCACCAGTATCTGTCATTTAGAGGGATTAGGAGAGACACCTGTGAACAAGATCAGCCCTGAATACTTTCAATGCCATTTAAAACATTTTCCCCAAACTGTTATACAGTGTTGTACAATGCCACCCACACAGGAAACTCACAGACATATTAATCATACCTAGAAAGTAAGCCAAAGGATCCAGAGCATGCGCATTGTTTATTTTCTTTGGGAACAGGAGAAGAATAAAATAAGAAGTTATCTGCCAACAATGTGGAGATCTGGGTGTGCTGTGTTCATATGAGAAATCTTATGTCATACTGATTCTTCCCCAAATTGTTATCTTCCTCTGTAAATAAACCCAAGCTCTCATTTCAAACGACTGGTCCAATGCAAATAATGACTAAACTTGGTCTGATATGGATCCTCTTACTCAACGTGGGAAAGACTTCCACGATGACCCTACCGCTGCTCTCAGGTTTTGTGGGTTTGTTTTGTCATTTTTCTCCCCCCAAATTCACTTTTACACCAATAGACACTTCTGGTGATCACCTTTTCTCCCTCCTGAAAGGAGATGTGCATCATATCTGGAGCCTTTCCAACTCGTTGACTGGAAAAGCTTGAGCAATCTCATAACACCTGATTTGCTAAAAGAGCCACAGAGGGGCCTGACCTGCAACTGACATTCAGACCATCTTAAAAAGCCACAGAGGGCCAACCAAAGACTGACATTCAGACCACCTTCAACAGTCTGAAACAGAGAAACCCCAGACCAGAAAGCAGAGGCTGGGTATTTCATTGGCACTGCTTTTATTTTGAAATGTGCTTGTAAACTTAACTAAAAAGCTTTGAGGTTTAATGTGACCTGCTGAGGTAACCATGACATGGTAATGACGTCTGGTGGTGATGCCCCATTGCAAACTCAAATTCCTTACATAGAGAGCTCAGCTGCATAGTGCTCAGAGATGGCCTGAACTGGCACCTGGATGACCTGGCCTGGCTCCACTCCCTGTGTGTCTCACCTCAGTTTCCTGACACAAGCTGCCCCTGTGCCTCATCCAGACTCACTAGCTCACCTGGAACTCTTGCTTCAAAACTCATCTGTCAACCCTCCACAACACCCCAGACAAGAGGAGGAGGTTCCCTCCACCCAACCTATGGGCCATCCACACTCTCATTCTTGGTTCAGTCCACCATGCCTGACACCTCCATGGTGAGCCTCACTGAGAACAAGCCACAATTGTCTCCTGCACTGCTGCGTACCCAGAGCTCAGTGATCACTAGTACTGGCTGGCTACAGGGCACGTCACATTTCAGTGTCTTGGTCCAGAGTGGGAACTGTACCCAAACCCAAACCATGTTTGCTTTTGCCAAATTGAGCCCAATTTCTGACACATTATGTCTCATAGATACTTGAGATGGATGAGTAACAAGAGGATCTGCTTCCTGTTCATGATATGGTTATAAGGATGGCTGATCAAGGGGCTGGTTTTGTCCCTTAAAAAACAGCAACGTTTTCCATATTAAGTGAAGTGATGCAAACTCAGAAAGATCAAAACTTCATGTTCTCTCTAATATGTGGGTCTTAGCTATTAATATCTATAAGTCTGTAGACAAACCTGTAAAGACAGAACTGTGACTAAAAGTGAATATAAAGAGATGAGCTGAAGGAAGGGAGAGGGACAGGCAACAGGATATATGTGACATGTAAAGAGGAGGAAATACATAGGGAGAGGGAAAGGGGTTAACAGGGAGGACAGGAATTAGTAAAAACAAGGCATATTTGAGAATGCCAAAAATAATAAGAAATAAATACATAGTAGTGTTTTTAAACAAAACATCCCCCAAACATGATTTGGTTCAAGAACAAACTCTGTTGTTTTTGAATAGATTTTTAAGAGCATTGCTTTTTGAACTAAAACTTTTCAAAAAGAAATGTCACATGAATTTGGGAAAAATTCAAAAGGTAGGAATGTCATTGAACATTTTTATCCCTAAAATGAAATGGATTGCACAATTGTATCCTGATGACAAACCCAGAGGCACTGAAAATAAATCTGGGCTGTGGAGACAACACAGTCAGTAAAGTGTTTGCCTTACAAGCATGAGGACCTGAGTTTAATCCCCAGGCATGGTGGCACATGTTCATAACCCCAGCACTGGGGGGGCCGGAGACAGGTAGATGACTGGAGCTCACTGGTTAGCTATTCTATCCTAACTAGTGAGCCTCAGACCAATGAGAGACCTGTCCCAAAAAGAGGTGGACAGCCTACCTGAGGCATGAAGTTATCATCTGGACATGCAATACATGTACATGAACCTGCACACACATGTGAGCCCACACACATACACATACCACATGCATACACACAAACACATACATATGTAGCAAAAAAGTAGGAAGGAAGGGAAGGTAAGAGAAGGGAAGGGATGGGAAGGTATCTGTATATAAATATTGAAAACAGCCATAGAGGGACATTATCCTTTAAAGTCTGGTGGCAGGACTGGTGCCTTCATTTTCTTAGTCCAGAGGATGAGCCACAGACAACAGGATGGGCCACCAAGAGTGAGGGAGGAGAGTGAGTCTCCAGAATATTTGTGATTTAAAATAAATACTTCACCGACAACTTGTTCATAATCATTTAGCATTCTCATCAATACCACAGTGAGGAAAATTTACTTTGGCAATCTTAAGAGTGACAGGGTTTTTTTTTTTTTTTTTTTTGAGATATGTTTCATTTAAGGTGTTTTTTATAGCTTATCTATACTGAATTGCTCAGAAGTTAATGACAAGAAAGTTCAGAAATACTCTTAAAAGGATAAGACATTTTCCAAAGCTACTTGCTCCTTTCCATTTTTTTTCTTGAATTCAAACATTGTAAATCAACCTACTAATGGCAGCCTTAACTCACCTTGGACAAATCTACATGCTTTCCCTAGTTAGAAAGTCCACTAAATAGACAGTATGGCCCAGCTGCCAGGAAGAGAGGGAAACTAATAGTTTCAGCCTGTATGTTGATAGTTATGATATTTGAAGAGACCCGTGGTACTGCAAACATGCCAGGATTTCCCTGTGTTAGGGGAAAGCTCCATAGCCTTCCATGTGCCCAAATAACATACCTGCCCCGAGTTCATCAACTGTAAGGGGAAAAAAGGCCACTTTGTGCTATTATTGCCACTTCACTGACCAATGGAACCACATGAAATCTCAGTTGTAGGGGACTGGCCCAGCATCCTGCTCCCCAGTGGACCAGGTTGGTCTGGAGAGTACCCCAATGCCACAATAGAATCTGACAGGCATAAGTTTCCCATTGGGCAGCGTTACCTTTTATTGAAGAAGTAAGAGAAAGCAAACAAAAAGAATTATAGCAAAAAAGATAAAGAAATACAGAGAAAATTTGAGTACATAACAGACCCTACGTAGTAAACCAACGTGGTCTTGGGTCTTTGCTCCTGTCTCCAAAGCTCAGTGGGACCCAATTCCCTGGCCTACAGAGACTTGTAAGGTCCATTCTACATAATCTTTTATTACATCAAAATTCCACTGGGTTGAACTTCGGGGACACACAGATGCATTATCAGAATACTGAATCCCAAAGCCACTGCTATTGGACTGATTTCCAATTAAATTGGACCCAGCAGTAGATTCTCAGCCATGTTTCGTGATTCTGTTCTAGTGGTTCTTTTCCAACCATCTTATGCCCTACGTTCTTGAACATTCTTGAACTTCACCTTGGTTTGTCTCTGAATCTCATGTTTCAGAGTAAGAATAGGATAGAAAGTAAATCTTTAAAAAGTGTCTTGTGGAGCAGGGCATGGTAGCACATGCCTTTAATCCCAACACTGGGAACACAGAGGCAGGAGGATCACAGGAGGATCAAGGACATACTTAGACTATATAGTGAATTCCAGGTCAGCCTGAGCTAGAGTGAGACCCTACTTGAAAAACAAAAACAAAACAAACAAACAAAAAAGTCTTGTGGTAGTTTGACCAACCATTTTGTCTAAACTGTGACAACTATTGTCACCCAGGATATTGGCCTATATGTTGCTCAAGTGGCCTGCACTTGGCAATATTGTCTAAATGCTTAGCAGAAGAATACATTGAAAAATAGAAAACAAATGACTCCTTCCATCTTCTCAACCTTGTTTCCATGGATCTCCTTTTCAGAAGGGTAATAGATTTCCCACTCAGTTTTTAAAAAACACCCAGAAACCATAGACTGGGCAAGGTAAGCCTTTGAATCTTGCTGTAGAATGATAGTGGAAACATTTATTCACTCAAAAAGTATGACTGAAGGTTTACTACCATGCCTCAAGTGCCTTGTGCATCTCACAAATACTGGAAAAAAAAAAAATGAAGAAAGAGCATTCCATCAGCTATATGTTGTCCCATAAACAAGATTGAAGACAGAAATGTGACATAAGAGCTTACACTTTCTAGTTGTGTGGGCTTATTCAAATGGTCATAAATGCCACTTCACAGGATTTCTGGGAAGCTGAGGTGAGGTGAATAGCATACAATTCATAATGCAGTGCCTGGTGTGCAGAAAGTCTCTAATGAGTGATGCCAAAAAAGTGCTGTCATTCCCACTAGGATCATGGAGGTTTTTCAGAAGGAGACTTCTGTAGTGAAAAGACAGCAGGAGAGACCACAGAACACTTGGGTCCTGACAGAGAGCCGAGCTCTGCTTTCCCCTGGGGTCAAAGCTTTGTTTGTCATGAAACACTCTCCCAGGTATTCTGTGTTTCTCCAAAGAAGTTAGTTGCTGGCTCCTTGATCAAGCAGACAAAGCACTTTCCAAGGAAAACAGTATTTGGGGAAACTCACTGAAAAACCTTCGTTCTGGGAGTTAAAGAAGCAAATACTTCTTTCCTCTTCTTAACCACTGTCCCAGGAATGATCTCACCACCCATGTGGATGTGAGGTTGATATTGCAGACAAGCCCACAGCAACACACAGAGGTTCCCGACGCCAGAGAATGGCAACGGTTATGGAGGTGGAAAAACTAATTCCTCTGATTTGCTCAGTACACATGGCATGCATAATGCATCTTCTGGAAGCGCTATTGACTAAGGATTTGGGGAATCACGAAACTGTAGCATGGCAAGGTAGCCACAGGAGGGTGTGGCCATCTGGGATCATGGTATGTGTGCTCTAAAGTCCCTTCAAACCCAGGGATCTTGGTGTCGCCAGGCTTGAAAAGAAGCAGAATTTCTAGATGTGTGGTGATGCAGTGAGACACAATAATTAGGAATGACAGAATGTCTACACATAAATGGGTCAGACTATTGCTTTAGCTCTAAAAGTACTTATTCAAAAGAGTCAACTTCCATGAGCAAATACAAAACCAAAACTTGGGCGAGGTGAACTTCAAGGTCATGCCTATAGGATACACTATCACTATCTTGCAGTCCTCATCTTGTTGCTTCTTTTCTTGGAAAATGAAGATATAAAAAATGAGAATATCGAAGCTGAAGACATGGCTCAGCAGTTAAAGCAGTTGCTTGCAAAGCCTGATGGCCCAGGTTCAATTCCCCAGCACCCACATAAACCCAGCTGCACAAAGTGGCACATGTGCCTGGAATTCATTTGTAGAGGCAAGAGACCCTAATATACCCCTTCTTCTCTCTCTCTATGCTTGCAAATAAATAACAATTTTTAATGAGAATATTATGCAACCTATTGTTAACATCTTTCCTTGTCAACTTTCTCCTACATCCTTGTTTTTAGTGTCCTGTAAAGCCTGGATTGAAAGAAAAAAAAATATCCTCACATTGCATTATCTCTGCCTGCCTTCCTTCTTTTAACAGAAGCTGTTTTTCACTAAGCATCCTATTCCCAGACCAAAGTCATTTTTTCACCAAAATTATTGAGCAAAGCTGGAGAAATACCTCAATCAGTAAAGAACTTGACTTGTAAGCAGAGGAACTTGAACTCAGAGTCCCCAGAACTCACATAAAAAAAGCCAGACATGGCAGCACACACCGCACACTCTTGTATTCCCAGTGCGGGGGAGTGTAGACATGCAAATTCCGGGCTTTCTGGCTAGGCTAAACTAACCTATTTAGCGAGTTCTAGGCCAGTGAGAGACCTTGTCTCCCCCCCCCCCAAAAAAAAGGTGGACAATGCCTGAGAAAGCACACACAAGGTTGTCCTCTGGCCTCCTCTTGTATGACCATAAAAATGCACATTTACCTTCCATACACATGGGTGCCTGTGCATTTTCACACATATACACCACAGAAATATATAAATGCATAAACAGAAATTATATACTATTAAACTCCCATGTTCGATCTCCTTCAGCTAAGCCCATTACATCTCTGCTTATATGTTTCCAGGCCAGCAACCTGGCCCTATGCATGGCTTCTCCTCCCACAGCCAGGCTTGGTGATTCACGTAAACAGTGCACCTGGACAGTTTCCTGGACCAACATCATTCTCATTGCTCTACTCTTTATGCTCCTCTCATTACGGACACTAGAATCCTGCTTATTTGGGATTGCCCTCCAACTAAGAGATAGCATGTGGTCTCTGCCCTTATCTTACCTATTCCATCGCTGTCCACATGCTATGTTCCATTTACATTATTACATTGTACACAGTGAAGACGGCTCAGCTTTAACCTCTAGATAGTTTTCTACACTACGCATTTTACTCCAGGGTTCATTTGTTTATTGTAACTACTTTGTAAATTCTTTCAAAATTCAGAAACAGGGGCCAGGCATGGTGGCACACACCTTTAATCCCAGCATTCATGAGGCAGAGGTAGGAGGATCACCATGAGTTCAAGGCCACCCTGAGACTACGTAGTGAATTCCAGGTCAGCCTTGGTTCTAGTGAGACCTTACCTCAAAAAAAAAAAAAAAAAAAAAATCAGAAACAGGGCATTGGAGATACGGCTTAGTAGAAAAAGGTCTTGCTATTATGCATGAGTACCGGAATCCAGATCCTCAGAACCCAAGTCAAAGATAAACATGTGTTGGGGGTCTGTAATCCCAGTGTGCTGCTGTGAGAAGGGAGGTGGAGACATGATTTCTCAGAAGCTCGAGGGCTGGCTTCCCTGAAAAAACAGCAGTAAACAGCAAGAAGGAGAGATACTGCCTCAAATAAAGTGAAAGGCAAGGCCTAACACCCACAGTCATCCACCGATTACCCCCACACTCATCATAAACACACCACAAAGATTTTTAGAAACATTTTATTCATAAACTCATAGCAGAGATCCTGTCTCTTGTTAAATGGTGAGGAAATAAACAGAGAAAACAACTGGTTAACCAAAAGATTACTTTTATCCCCACAGAAGTGTCTCTTCTTATTTCCAGTGACTTATCAAATAAACCATGTTTTAACAATGATTAGAAATATTCTCTGATTATTTTGTTTGGCCTGGAGGTCTATAATTCACCTGAAGCTCATATAACATGAGAAGAATCATTTTTTTCTCTAGTTTTGAATAGAGATAAAGCAAACTGCAGTGGTGAAGGGAAGGATGCCCACAATTCCTACACAGCAACATACAGGCTTATGAGAGGAATTCAAAAGGTGTGGTTGAAAATCTCCAAAATCCCATCTCTGATACGTTTCTTTTGCTCAGAGGCAAAATTGTTTGTAAAAACTTTTCTTTTGATTTTTGTTATCCAAATAATTCCAGCTTAAATTGGAACTCAAATATTAATCTGATAATCACACCGTTGAGACACATTCTCTGACGATTGATCTCAAATGACTTACAAGGCTTTATTTTACCCCATTTTCTGCATTCCTTTCCAGCCAGGGGTTTTGCCTGTCTTTAACACTTATTGCCCTCCCCCAACCTCCACCTCCATCATCAGGGAGGTAAAAAGAGCCTAAAATGTGTGTATTAAGATGATTACTATGTGCCTGGGAATATCCTTTAATTTAAATCTTGTTCTATTTTATTTTTAGCTTCAAAGCTTTTACAGGAATGAACACCTGTCTTTCAGGGCATGAGAAAAGATTGTCAGGTACCGACACACTTTGTTTTGTCAAGTCCTCAGACAGTGACACTGTGCATAGAAGTCACATTTTAATTAATGATCAAAGCAAAGGACACCTGTACGGCTGGGCTAAACTTCTGAATTCTTTGATATTAGGTTTGCAAACTGAAAGAGCTCTTTGATTCTCCCATGTGTTTGTCCTTTCTTGGAGATCAACTTAATTCTGTTTTTCAAAGGCAACATATTTAGCTAATCTGAGCCCTGAAGTTGCGGGTGACAATGTTCATTCACCTTATAAAAGTCATGCTCCATTACAAAGGATGCAGGGCATTGTTCAAAAGACTCCCATGAAGATGTGTTACAGCACATGCATACAAGCTACAGGAGCCTCAGACAGGTCTCAGACATTGGCTAATGGCAGCTACTTGTGTATGTCATGAGGAAGGAAAGGAGGGAATGTAGCGTCCACTGAGAAATTACAAATTAAATTCAAAATCCCTATTTTAGATAAACTAAACTATGTATTAAATACTGATATATGTCAATATTATATGCTCTGTGTTGATATACTACGGTATATAATATTATAACATAATGCAGGTTAAAGAACATTAATACCCTCAATACTCAGTGGATGAATGGATAAAGAAAATGTGGTATATATATGCACAATGAAGGGTTATTTAGCCACTAAGAAGAATGAAAGTGTGTCATATGCAGGAAAAATGTATCATCATGTTAAGTGAAATAAGCCAGAACAAAAAGGTGTTGCATGTTTTCTCTCATGTGTGGAATATTTTTTTTAAAAAAAGGTGATAGAGGTAGTCTCCCCATCCAGAGTATCTTTGTGGGGGAAGGAGTAAAATATGGATAATTTTTTAGGCATGTTTAAAAATGTCAAAATTAAGCCTATTATTTTACACAATGAATAGATACTAATAAAAAACTCACAGTTATATTACATTATTATAAAGCAAATACATACACATGCTAATACTATAAAGCCTATAGTGTTAAACTGGTTTTACAGACACACATATTAATAATTTCCATAGAAAGGATGGGACACCTGAGACTCAGTCATAAAGGTTTGCACTGCCATGTAAAAGTAGCTTGGGAACTCTAGCTAGAAAATACTAGAAATAGTACTTTACCTCACAGTGGTGGAAGAATAAATATAAAGAATAAAATATAGAAATAACCTCCTCCATATTTTGGTCTATATACAGTTTTTAACATAAACATAAATTTACATATGTGGCTGTATTGAATATATGTATTCTTTTTTAAAATTAACCTGTTGTTTTTCCTTTATTGTTAAAATTGTCAGTGGATACCCATTCAAGTATGTTATTTTATATCCTCTACCCAAAATAACTTTCTTTTTCATGTTATCGTTTCTAATTTTCTACAAGGCACAGAACATTGCAGTATGATTTCATGCTTAGAACACTTTGGAGGGTCATGATGCATAGTACCAGGCCATCCTACTGCGAGGTCAGATGAACTTGCTATTGATGCACACAGATGGCCAGTTAGAACATCCTAGCCAGTAATTATCACTTCTTTTACTTCTTCATTACTAGTTTAGTTTTCTGAATTTTTGTATGTTTTAGTAATTAAAACAGTTTGACATTATACAGGTTTATCAGATATTTTGTTTCTCTTTATTTATATTGTCTTACATGCTGCACTCTAATTATTGACATATAAAAGCTCTCTAAATTTTAAGAAGACCTACTCCTCAGCATTGAGTTTGTTGTGAGTATTTTTCTCTATTTGCATTTTATTTGAACTTTAACAAACATTTTTAAATACAGCAGTTGTAAAGTCTCATGCAAGCAAATGCCTCAGTCTTCTTTATGACGCCTCAGATGGGCTCTTATTTTGGAAAGTCTTTCCTCATGAGGGATTAAAGATTAGTCTGTGTTTTGTTATTGTTTACTTTTTTCTATAAGCTCTACTTAAATTCAAATTTGTTTAAATTGAATAATTTGTAACAAAACTTAGTTAAGTTTTTGTGCTTTGTCACAGCAGGTTTTGTAAATATTCCCATAATGATTCAGAAACCCCCAAGAACAATCCATTCCCAAGGTAAGAAATCACACAGGACCACAAGGCTCTGCTGATGGGGAGCCAGGGGTTCCCAATTTCTTTCTGCCACAAATTCATAAAAAAAACATTGTGGTGGGTTAAGCCACCATCTGGAACACCATGAACCATCATTTTCATGGAGCGCCAACATCAGCCTAATGCTCCCTCCATAAGGGAGAAGCGAATGAGGGGTTCTCTGCTTCCCTAAGGGCCATCTTCTTGCTTTGTGCAACAACTGATATGAATAAAAGTTTTGGAGAGTTATACATGCTTCTTTAAGAGGAAACCTGAAGAGAAATTGAGCCTAGCATTTGTTATGAAGTCACTGAATGTAAAGCAGCTTTCAACATCATTTGAAAAAAAGAGAAAACAACACCCTTTAAAGATGAACTGATCAAAGTGGCATGATGGATAGACATTAGCATCCCTTGCTGGTCTATCCGTTATTGAGGGATGAGATACCAGGGCTTGCATCTGGAGGTCAGGGTGGTACCCAAAAGTAGTTATCTGCCTAATGCCTACCCATCAGGAGGAGAAGGATACTAGTAGAAGCTTCAAAATGAAAGCAGGAATCTATGCAACTGGCCCAAGAATAACCAATCCAAAATCAAATGGGAGAAACCTTCAACCAGTCAGACCAGACTGGGGATGCCTCTTTGTTCATGACCTCTGATTCCAAGGAGGAAAATATTTGGAAATATTAAAATAATAGTCATTCAAGCTCTTTTTTTTTAACCAAATGTTAGAGTCCAATCTGATTTTCAAAAAAAAAAAAAAAGGGGGGGGGAGGAAAAATGCCATCTAAAGGAAGAATCGTGAGAGAAAAAGGAATCTGACTTTAATGATTAGAGAATATCTTAAAGTGGATCTGGGAGTATAGCTTAGTGGTAAAGCACTTGCTTTAATCCTTCATGTATGTAAACAAACAAACAAATAAGTAAATAAATAAATAAATCACATAAAATATGAACATGAGAATTAATGGTTTTCATTTGAAAAAAATTCCTAGCATCTGGACAGAAAGAAGATAGAAGAGATGAAGGTGGGCAACATTTCTAAGGTATCTTACCCATCATTACAAACCCAACCTAACTGTGTATAAATGAGGAGAGAAAGAAGACTTGGGAAGCTTGTCACTCTGCTGTAGTGTTTGCTGGCACTGGTGCTGCAAACCATGAGATCAGACCTTGTTTAAGGCATACATAACACTGCTGTCACACTTTACCCAAAATATTTTAACTGTATCAGAATATGAATGTTTCACATTCTAGTCTATGAAGATGTACGTTTATTTGATTTAAAAATCAACATCACTACATTAAACTATCTTCCATTTCTAAAACAGAATTCACATAAGTAAGAAAATCTGGTAAGTATTTTATTCTTCAGAAAGAAGGAACAGACTCATAAATAACAGAGAAATACTGTTCCTGAACACTCGTTTCCTTCAGCTTCCACTCCCATCTTGTCACCCTTAATCACACAACTAATTTCACTGTCATTTGTTGAAGCACACATGAGTATGATCATCTAGCTGTGTTTCTGAACAAAAACCACCAGACGTATTTAACTTAAACAAGAGGACTGTGGATATAGATGGAACAGCAAAACAAAAAACAACAAAAAAAACCACCTAAGCCATGTCTTTGAAAGCATGTCACCCACCATGCGTGCTGGGGAGGGCTCCCTCCGCAGGATCCACCCTTGCTTCTCACAAGTCTTTAAAGACAGAGGATCAAATCTGGCACTGTCCAAAGGTGCTGCTTATTTTTCTCTTGATCTTCCCCTCAAAATCTCCCTTTGAACAGGATTTACACACACAGAATGAATAGAGATTAAGGGCAATTATGGTTTTTGTTTTGCTTTTAATGGCCCGTGCAACCCTAAAATTTGCTCGTGCAGTCTATGGCTAATATTGCAGTATGGCCTGTCTCGTCTGTGGAGTGCCATATTTCATTGCTTCCAAATGCCATTTCTGGTATTTTCTTTCAACTTCAAGCTAAAGCTATCCTTTTCATGTGCTTTAACTGCTGGGCACCAAGAATAAGAATTAAAATATCCCAGAGCTTTGATGGAGAGAATGAGTAGCTAAGATCTCCCAGTAAGAGCTCTTGCCCACCCAAGATCGCACTCATTTGAAAAAGTCAAGGCAAACAGCAAAGGGAGAAGGAGTGAGAGTGCATTCTTGGGGTTTAATAGTGATGCCTTGTGCAGTGAATGGAGTTCCCAGTCTGCTATCTTTGTCTCCCTTGACAGACTTGAGGGAAAGCCACAAAGAATTCATTGTCCTGACACATACATGGTAGCCAAGGCTATTTTTTTTTAAATAAATGTTTGATGCTTGGATTGTTCCCTATATTAAAAGCCTTATAAGAATAAAAGGCATGAAAAAAAATTAGGCACATGTGTCAAAGTTTCCTAAAGTGGGAAGGTGTGAGATATTTCCTGATCCAGACCTTTGGCCACCAACACCCTACCTCCCTACATGGTCAGATCAATAGCCCACCTTGTTTGTCAAAAAAAAAAAAAGAAGAAGAAGACTGTTCCTTCTGTTCATGATAACCCATAAGTTCCTTCCCACAGGCAGAGTTTGTGACACAGGAACAAATAAGTAGTTGGGGAGTAAGCAATAAATAACCTCTGTTGGGGTGCATTGGTATGACATGTGCTCTCTCAATCTGTGGCGCCAGGGGTTCAGAGCTCATTTCTTCATTTACATAAAGGTCTGACATCATCCTAACATCAAGACCATAAAACCAATGCAATATTGGTCCTCAAATCCCTAAGTGGTTGGAATTAGAGGATAATAAAAATGGCCAATTAAATTTGAAGTTCATAAAACAACATCAAAAATACCTACACATGGGTTTATTTGATTCTGATGCTTATATTCATAATATCTATATGTGTGTGCATATGCGCAGGCATATGCATGTGTGTGTGCATGTGTTTTGACGTCATCAGCAACATTTAGCATCTATCTACAGTGAGCATGATGAATGTAACACTCTTAGACGAATGACCCTTATCCTTAAGAGTATGACTCATCAGATACATTCTCTAGCATGCATTCATAATTGTGGAAATAGCTGCCACTATGGGCTCTCCTCTGTCAGAATCTTGCTCCTTCCCATAACCTACTTTATGTCTACTCTTCATTCTAGTCCAAGGGCAAGTTTAATTTTCCCTGTCTGTGGAATGGAAGTAATAAAATAGAAATTTAAAAACCACTGTGGGCCTCTCAGCAGTGTGTGGACTACATACAGGCCATCTTCCTGAGGCCATGTTCTCTTTTATTCCACTTCCAAGAAGGCTGACAAGATGCAAGGACACAAAGGCTCTATGGATGTTATAAGCCACATCACAGAGTACAGGGACCATGGGTTCTTAACAGGAGCGAGAATGCATGAAGCTTCCTGGGAAAGTGGAACTGAAAGCTAGAATTCTTCAAGAAATAACCTTTGCTTCAACCTACTGTTCCAACCTTAGCAAGGTCATTTCTAGCCAGTGTTTTATTAAGGTATGACCTCTGCCTCCCACTATGACTGTGGGTTTAATGAATGGCAAGAGGAACAAGCAATGAGGAGCACGGAACCTCCACGGACAAGCCCTCCACAGGCCCTGCCCAGGGATGGTCAACATTTGTTTACTGCACACAGACAGGAAGTCAAGAGTTCTGATGATCATGGGTGAATAAAAACACTCTTGAGAGGACCGCTTCAATATTCTGGAATCTCAAAGGTGGGATCCAAGAGAAGAGAAAATAAGGCTGGTAATCAGAATCTCCCTGTTAAAACTTCTGGTGACATCACCAGCCATATAATTTTAGACAGATAAGTCAGCTTCCTTAAAAGGTAGTTTTCCTGAATGTAAAATAGCACCTTGAATAACACTTACCTGAAGACTTTGTAAACCTGGCCCATGGTCTACATGAGGCAAATGTCACTACCATTGAGGGTCCTCCCGGGAAGGCAAATCCTACCTGACTAAGAGGGTCTTCCTGCTCACCAGGAGACACGCTAGCTTCTCTTTGCTGAACAGCATCCAAGAGTATTTGCAGGGAGGCTGTTCTGAGGGGAAAAAAAAAATAAACCAGGGTAAAATGCTAGTTTCTTTATAAGTTTAAATTTTGAGTGGCTCTCAAGACAACAAATTGATAAGCTTCCTTGTCACTCCACATCTTCCCTGAGCACATGCTATGTTATAAGCAGGTGTCAGGAAAGCAAAGCTGACAGCCACAGATTGCAAAATCTTGAGAAATGATGCCCCTGCCTCTCCTGTGGCTGAGCCTGACTACACTTAGCTCCCTGGACCTGAGACCTCCAACCTCAAAATAATACTGAATTGGAAGGTATCTAGGATTGTTCAAAGGCAAAATACATGTACTCATGTCACTTGACTGCAGCAAAAAAAAAAAAAAAAAAAAAAATTGTCTGATTTTTTTCCAACATGGAATAAGTGCACGGGATGTCAGGACAATGACTGTCAATACTTGAGAGAGAATGAGAGAAAGGGCAGCACTACAATTGTCATCAACATATGGTCACCTGTAGATTGCTACACAATTAAGGGATTGAAGGAGCTGCCTTTGACTGTCCTGATTCTGTTTTTCTCCAGTCCTTTTGCATGACAAAGGTCACATTTCAAAGTACAATTTGGTTCCATTGTGGGCAGCTCTTCACAAACCATTGAGGTGATGTTTAGTCAGCCTCACACTTTAGCGACTATTTATGAGCAGTGTTTACAAGTTCCAGTGGGGGCCTGGTGCTTATTAATGCTACACAAACCAACAGCCGTCTAAATTGGTTAATCTAGACAAAACACAGGGGGAACTCCAAACCAAAGTGTGATATTCTGTCTCCGGGTTTATTCAAGTGTAATGCACCTTTAATGTCAGCTTAGATTTTTCAGCTCTCTTCACAAGCCTCACAGTAATTATAGTCAACAGTAAAACTGAACTCAGCCCAAGAGGCAGCGCAACAGGAAATTGTGGGGAAATTTTAAAAACAAAACCAAAACAGAGACCAAAAAAAAAAAAAAAAAAAAAAAAAAAACTCCTGTCAATTGGAAAAAAAAAAAAGTTTAGAAAAAAAAAAAAAGGAACTTGCCCCAATGTAATAGAATAAGAAGAACATGAAGTGGTGTGCTAGGTTGAACTGGCAATTCTCTTTTGGTGAAAGGATTGAGACAATCCTAGGCTGGAAGCAGCCCTGGAATAAGACAGATCCCTACACTCTCCTGCAAGGCAAGCACGCAATCCAATCATCAGCCTATTTTTGGCCACACAGTTAATGATCTGTTGGTGCCCACACTTTTTACTTTGTCACAACAACAGGGGTTGCAGCTGAAGCACAGCTGGCCTCTCATTCTCCCGGCCCTGTAATTTACTTTAACAGCTTTAGGGACAAGAGGAAATGGCGGAGTGCCCTGGAGCCCCCACACTTGCTTCAAAAATTAGTTCCGTACCCGTGCTGTATATATACTCACAAGTATTTTAGGCAAACAGTGTAGGCAGGTCAGACCCATGTGAGCACATGACACTGCTGAATCTGGACTTCTAGCAGGGTGGGATCCTTGGCAGGGGAAGTAGGATGTGTACATGAATCCACGCTTCGTGTGTGTGTGTGTGTGTGTGTGTGTGTGTGTGTGTGTGTGTGAGAGAGAGAGAGAGAGAAAGTGACACCAACATGACTCTTCCATGAGTAGGCATGAGTAGATGTTACGTCCAATATGAAAAAAAATTGAAGCTTTTAAATATGTTAACATTAAAGTGTATATTTTATAGGGTTCAGTGTGATATTTGGATACTTGTATAAAATGAATAACCAAATGAGAGTAACTGGCATTTCCATTTCCTTAAACATGGGCTGGGAACCTTTGAATTCCATTCTTCTAGATATTTTTTTAAAATAACATATCTAATAAATTGAGGTGGGGAAATAGTTCAGCTGGTAAAATGATTGCTTCACAAGCATGAAGACTTCAGTTTGAGCCCCCGAACACCCATCAGAAGGCCAGGTGTGGTGGCACATATTTGCAATGTCAGTGCTGGGGAGGCAGAGACAAGAAAGAGGTTCTCTGAAGGTCACGGTCTAGCCAGTCTAGCCTCACTGATGATCTCCAGGCCAGTAAGAGACCCTCTCTCAAAGGAGGTGTATAGCACGCCTGAGAAACAATACCTGAGATTGGGCTTTGGCCTTCCCCCATGTACACATGAACACATACACACTCATAAAAATATAATGAGTTGTAGTAAACTCCAGTCACTCTTATGTGATGTAAGACATTTCATCTTAATCCCCCTACCTTACAGTATTTTGGCACCTGTTACTTAACATCACTCCACAATACTCCCTACCTCGCTCAGCCTGTGATTGCCACTGCTCTGCTCTCTACCTCCATGAAATCTACCTTTTAAAGTAGTTCTTCTCTTTCTATGTCTTTGTTCACCTCACATAATGTCCTCCACGTTGTTACAAATGACAGGGCTTGATCCCTTTGTGGTTGCATAGCACTCTATTATACTTATGTGCTTTGTCTTTCTTTACTAATCTGCCTTTTCTAAGACCTGAACTTACAGCACAATACCTTCCTATACTTAAGCAGACGCCGTCCTTGAGAACTACTGTGGTTTCCTGGTAACGGAGGTGAGTTAGTTCCACTTTCCAGACTCACTTTGGAACTTTGTAAATATCCCTGAGGGGGCGGCAGAATGAAAGAAGCTTCTGTGGGAAATGGAAACACATTTTGAAGTGTCCCTAGTCCTATCCTGGCACGTGATGTCCCAATTTATGACGCTGTGTCAGGTGACAACCTGTGTACACATCCAAGATGGAAAAGTTCTGAACTTTGGGGTCCTTTGCAGACTCTCTAAAGTGGAGCAGATGGACTGGAGAGAGGCTGAGAAAGCAAAGATGTTAAGTGCAGAGCCCGGGCTCCAGCGCCGTGGAGAGTGGGGGAGAATTCTGGTAGAATAAAGGGCGGCAGTAGTAGGCTGCATGTAGAGCTCCATAGGCAGGAGATTTTCAAGGAGATTTTCAAGGGCTTGAGGGAAATGTCACTGCCACAGACGTGGCTCTTCTCTTCAAGTTATAGATTCCCTTTGTGGGTGGCCAGTGGCTTTGGTGCTGGATCTTCAGGGAAGGATGTGGGCAGGAGACCTCTCACAGTTGGAGGACAGACTAGGGTCAATCATTATTCACTTATCAATTCTGAATTAAAATGTTCCTTCTCTAAAGTGTAATTCATTTGTTTCCCTTGTATAAACCTTCAAACATGCCATTATTATTTCCTTACTAAAAAAAAAAATCCCCTTTGATATCAAATCTTTCTACAGCCATCACATTGCTTTCCTCTCAGCAAAGCTATTCAAACAAGTTGTCTTTATCTGCCATCTTCATGTCTATCATCTTGTTCCTGGTTGACCAAAGCTCAGACGATATATCAGCCACATGAATAATCAGAACTGGAATATAATCAAAAGAATTAAATGCATACCCACGGTTAAATATAAGTAATATAAATCATATAAGCTAATAGAAACCCTGGTGAATAAACAAATAAATGGAAGCCACCTCCCCTGTAGAAAAATTCCAAATGATTTCTGTAGGTAGTCTACCTCAGGGTCGTGGAGAATCAATCTCTTCCCCTTCAAGGTAGGCTGTGTAGTTTGATTTCCTTCCAAAGCACAGTATGGAAAGGAGGAATATGAGATGCTTTGTGGGAAATACAATAGCACTACATCAGCTTGGTGTTCAAGGTCAACGTAGGAGAGACAAATCCTGTGTTGACCTTTGACATAATGTGATGAGGTTGTCCTCCACAAACCCATTGCTTCAGGCTCATTATGACAAGTATATCACACAAGTCCAAAGTGCACGGCATTCTCCCTCACCACCAAGCTCATTGAAGAACAGGGGGACTCTGAGAACCTGCCACTGCTCAAAGGGCCTCAAGACACGAAATGGCCAATCCTAATGGAATTGTGGAACAACAACAACAACCACCACAAAAAACATAGGAAAAAATTAATTAAGTCTAAATAAAGTATGGGCTACAGTTTGTTTTTAATATCTTGCCATGTTCGTTATAAAAGAAAAAAAAAGTGACCTAGGAATGTAAAATGCTGATAATTAGAGAAGTTTCAGGGCATGCGTGAAAATGTTGTATAATACATTTCTGTAAATTTAGGCCTATTTGGAAATTAAAAGCTTATTTCAGAAATGAGAAAAAATAAAAAGCAACTCAGCTTACATCTCACTCTTAGAAAACCCTCTCAAGATGTTCTATCCCTGCCCTGCGCCAGGTCTGCACTGTGTTGCATTAGAATGTTGTCACCGAGATCTGTCTTTCCTTCTGAGGGATACATTTACATGCAGTCAGGCTGATACTGGGGTAGATAGCTCAGTGGTTGAAGGCTCTTGCTTACAAGCCTGCCAACCGGAGTTCGGTTTGATCTTCTCTAGCACCCACATAAAGCTGGATGCAACGTAGCAATTGCATATATAATGCAGATTGCCTATGACAATTGGACACAGAGCCATGAGAAACCAGAAACTTGTGAGCAGCAGAGGCAAGAGAGGCCTTGTCTCAAAAGAAGGTGGAAGGAGAGGAGAAAACCCCTAAGGTTGCCCTCGGAACTCCACACACAAGCCATGACATACACATGTCTATATACACACATCATACACATACACACACATTCAAGTACATACACTTACAATTAAAGACTCAAAAAAAAAAAAAAAAAGCAATGATGTAATTCCTGCCCTGAATTTGCCTCCAAGACAGGATCTGCTATGGCCGCAGACACGTAAGCATTCATTTTGATTAAGAATCCGTTCTCAGCAAATCCCTTCCCTTCTTTATTCCTTACACTGGACATTCACTTAGGATAGAGACGATGAAAGACTAGGAGGGAACTTCCTGAGAAGTGTTAATAGCTGTAAGAACTATGCAATTTCAAATAAACAGCCAAGCCCAGTGCTGAAATCTAGGGAAACAGTAGATGTCTGCTATGATTATCACTGAACCACATTTGGCATTTTATCTCCTCTTCTTTCCCCCTGAACACATGCTTCAGTGATCCAGCCGACATCTTCCTTGCACCCTATCAATTCTGATTCTTAAATGACCTTTTCATGTTCCTTTGTTCCCCATCGCCACAGTGGCAACCTTTGCCAAAGACAATCACATCTCTTGTTGATTTTAACTTCTACACAATTGTTTCACTACAACTGCCTTCTTACGTCATTTTCCCCCTAATACCCTTTAGTCAGACCAGGTTTCAGGTTTCATGGGGTCTGTGTCTCTCTAGCCCAACCAGCCCTCCCTGCTCGCTCCTTTCTAATCACTGTGATTAAATGTATAAAACTTTTTACACCTCTCCCATTTTTTCCCTTCTTGAGACCTTTGTAGACACTGTTTCTTCCATTTAGAAACTCTTTTTCTTCCTACACTCCTTGCTTTTTGTGAATAATTGTACTCCTCCAGACACTATATATATATATGACTTCCTCGGGGAGCTAGCACCGAAGAAGCCCATAGCATTGCACACGTTCACGTCGGTAAAGCCATGTAAGATCCATCCTGTGTCTGTTTCATGGCATTCCTGGAAGGATAGAGAACATGTTGGCGTCATCTGTAGCAATGTCTCAAGGAACCAGCACAGTGACTGGTACATAATCATACTCTGTAGACAGACCGTGGATTAAGTGGCTGGTCCATTCCTCTGTCTCACTGCTATGCACAAATCAGCATGACTGATCCTCCTTCTGGTCTTCTTATCTAGTAATGAGTGCTGACCAATGACACCATGCCCAAGGGTTCTTTTCAGAACACGCAGTGCTTCTCTGAGGACATTTGATTCATTGCACTTACTTGTGCTGAACTTTTTTCTAGGTGGAAGTATTGTCCCTTATCATAGTTCATCGTCACTCACATAGTAATGACAGGTAACTGCATTGTTTATGACCTAGCACGAGGAAGCAAAGTCTGCTTTGCATGCCCACTTTCATCAAGTTGCATCAAACAACATTCAGAATAAACAAAGTCTTCAGCCCATCCCTCTCAGAACAAGGTCACAATTGCTGGGGCCAATTGACATTAGGACAGAAGACAACATGACGTGGTAGTGGCAATGTTCTTTTCTTTTTATCTGAGCCTGTCCAAGTTCCCATGACTTCCTGGGAAAGCTGCCTTATTAAGAGAATAATGGGGATAATGGGTCATGTGTTCCACTCCACCAATAATCAGCTCTCCTGGAAGCTTTCAGAGCCCCTGACCTATTTAGATTTGGCCAAAATGCCTGGAGAGGGGACTTTTTCACATTTCTCACAGCCTCGGTGAGGAACAAGTGGGATCCTCCCAGACAAGATGTCCTCAGAACTGCTCTGTCCCTCTTCGCACGGTGAGCCATGACTTCAAGTAAAATGGGAAGAACCTGATCACCTCTGTGTAATCAAGAAAGAGAACCACTCTACACATCAGCCAGCCCAAGAAATGCAGCATAGAGAGAGTGTGTAAGAGAGAGAGGGGGTGGGAGGGAGGGAAGGAGGAGAGGAATAAAGGGAAGAGGGGAGAAGGAAGAAGAGAGAGACTCTTTTTATGCTAGTCATACGTTTTGTTTCAAAGACCAAAGTGGCTTAACTCTCATGGCGTTTGTCTTGCCCTTGTAAATGTTGGGGATAGTTTTGAATTCCATCCTTTAGATCTTGGTGAGAACACAGATTGTCTCTGTCTGGGTAATATCTGGATTTTTAAAACATCTTATTATCCCCATTCATGTACACAACATACTCTGATCATACTGCCTTCCTACCACCCTCCTTGGCCCCGCCCATCCTATTGACCCTCCACTGAAACTCTTTTTTCCAATAAATTTCTCTTCTATTTTAGTATCTTCATATTAGGTAGGTCCTAGGTAGGTAGTATCAGCCACTGTGAGGTCATGAATGCAACAGCCATTTAGCATCCGGAGGAGACAGTATTGCAAAGTATGCCTCCCCTTCCTTTGGCTCTTACAGTCTTTCTACCACCTGTTCCAAAATGGTGTGTGAGCCTTAGAGGGTCAGATAGAGATTTCTCTTTTCATGCTAAGCACACCACTTCCCAACACTTTTTTTTTTTTTTTTTTTTTTTGAGGCAAGCCCAAACTGGCTGGCCTTTTTTAAGAGAGAGAGAGAGAGAGAGAGAATTAGAACACCAGGGCCTCCAGCCACTGTAATCAAAGTCCAGATGCATGTGCCATCTCATGCGCATGTGCAACCTTGCATGCTTGCATCACCTTGTGCGTCTGGCTAACTTGGGACCAGGAGAGTTGAACATGGGTCCTTAGGCTTTACAGGCAAGTGTCTTAACTGCTAAGCCATCTCTCCAACCCACTTCTCAACACTTTGAAGAGTTTTGTGTCTCTGCACTAGTCACTGCTATCTGGAAAGTTTTGCTAACCCAAAGTGTGAGTAGCGGAAATATATGGGCATAAACACAAATATGTACAGGGCAATTTGGTGGGCCAACTTTACCAATTTATCCAAATAACAGTAGTAGCTTCCTCCCTAGGGCTATGACCTCTCCATTAATAGATTTCTGATTACGTTTTTGTACCAGTTATGAATTCCCTTCTGTGGAGCAGGCTTCAATCCAATCTGAGAGCAGTTGGTTTCCCCCATAACAGACATAACAGACATACCACCATTGTGCCAGTTGACACATTTTGCCTATCTGGCCAGCTGTGTAGTTTCAGGGTCTACTGCTGGTTAACACTGTTGATGACTTTTCTCCTTCACCAGGATAGAAAGGTCTTTCCAGC
This sequence comes from Orientallactaga sibirica, assembly GCA_036365145.1. Classification (NCBI taxonomy): domain Eukaryota; kingdom Metazoa; phylum Chordata; class Mammalia; order Rodentia; family Dipodidae; genus Orientallactaga; species Orientallactaga sibirica. The sequence continues at coordinate 34,722,017 of JAEOAD010000020.1, read as the reverse complement.
ACATCACAGCTAGTCAATGGGAAGCAGACTGCTAGGTCACCTCCAACTTGATTTCTCAGTGCCCTACAGCTCATGATTATACTGTCTTCAGCAACAAGATCTTATTGTCTGGTTTGGGTGGGCAACAAGGAGGCTTGACAATAGTCTGCATTGTTTTGGAAACATCAGAGGCCTCTCTGACTCACCGATAACTCACTGGAAATGGTCCTAGCCCTTGCAGTGAAATTTTCGTGTAACAATCGATGGCTTCTGGACACAGTATTATCCACCCCCACAGGGTATTTCTACCTAAACTATTTTTAACATGCATATTTTAGTTAGAAAATAAGCAGGCTTCCATATGACTTATTTGTAATATCTTTATTTTATTATTTTTTGGGGAGGCGCTTTTCGAGGTATGGTCTTACTCTAGCTCAGGCTGACCTGGAATTCACTATGTAGTCTTGGGGTGGCCTTAAACTCACAGTGATCCTCCTACCTCTGCCTCCCAAGTTCTGGGATTAAAGGCGTGCACCACCACGCCTGGCTATGTTTAATTTTGATTAATCTTCCTCCACCTCCCCCTTCTCCTCCATCTCCTCACCTAACCCCACTTAGACTATTTAACTCCCAGTATTCTGTTCCTCTACTTACATATCTACTATATCTTCCCTTTAAGCTCTCCCTTCTCTTCCCCTCTTCCCCCTCTCCCTCTTTTCCTCCCTCCTTTCCTCCCTCCCTCATGGCCCTTTTGGAACTTTCTGGCTTTTACTACTGACCCTTACTCCAACTCACATATGAATCTAAACATTTGAAGCTAAGATTAACATATAAGAGAAAAAGTACAGTGTTTGGATTTCTGAGCCTGGGTTACCACACTTGTTATACTATTTTCTAGATCCATCCACTTTTTCTGCAACTTTCTTAATTTCAGTTTTCTTTACAGCTGAATAAAAGTTCATTCTATAAACGTTCCACATCTTCATTATCTATTCATCAGTTGATGGGCATCTAGGTTGATTCCATTTCCTAAGTTTTGGGAATACAGCAATAATAAGCATGTATGAGCAAGTATCTCTATAGTAATATGTACAGTCCTTAGAGTATATGCCAAGGAGTGATATAGCCGGATCAAATGGTAAATCTTTTCGTGAGAGAACAAGAGCAAGAAACAATTAGCGTTCCAGGACCTCCAGCCACTGTAACTGAACTCCAGACATGTGCGCCACCTTGTGCACATGTGTGACCTTGCGCACTTGTGTCATCTTGTGCATCTGACTTACAGATTTTGCAGGCAAGTGCCTTAAGTGCTAAGCCATCTCTCAAGCCCTAGTAAATCTCCCCTCACCCCCGCAAGGACCCTCCACACTGATTTCTATAATGGCTGTACCAGTTAACATTCTCACCAACAATGGAGAAAGGTTCCTTTTACCTACACCCTTACCAGCATATATTATCATTTGATTTCTTGATGACAGCCATTTCTAACCTGAGTAAAATGGAATATCAAGGTAGTTTTAATTCTTTCTAATCTGTAGGATGCCTCTTTTGATTTTGCAAATCTTTTTAACTTTAAGGGGTTCCACTGGTTGATTAGTGGCCTCATTTCTTGAGCAACTGAGGTTCTATTTAGAAAGACCATGGCTATGTTTGTTGGAGTATTCCCCCTGCTTTTTCCTCTGACACTTTCAGACCGGATATTATTGTCTTTGGTCCATTTGGAGTCAATTCTTATGCATGGAGAGTGATAAGGATTTAGTTCCATTCTTCTACATATAGATACACAGTTTTCCCACTACCATTTGTTAAAGGCTGTCTTTTCAGCAGTAAATACTTTTGGTCAAAAATCAGGTGCTATAGCTGCCTGCATTTATATCTGGGCCCACTATCATGTTCCATTGATCTATATGTCTGTTTTTGTGCCAGTACAATGCTGTTTCTGTTACTATGGCTTTATAATATATCTTAAAATCAGGTATGGTTTTAGTGATAACCTTATTTGTGTCATTCAGAATTGTGTGATTATTCAAGAATTTTGTGCTTCCAAGTGAATTACAGTACTGATTTTTCTTATTGCAGTGAAGAAGGCCATTGGAATTTTGATGGGCATTGCATTAAATCTTTAGAGTACTTTTAGTAACACAGACATTTTTGAAATATTGATTTTTCTAATCTATGAACATGGGGTGTCTTTCTATTTTCTAGTGTCTTTTCAACTTCTCTCTTCATTGATTGAAAGTTTTAATTCCAGAGGTCTTTGAGTTCCTTGGTTAGGTTTATTCCAAGATAATTTTTTGATGTAATTGTGAATGGGAGTGTTTCCCTGATTTTATCCTCTCAGCATGTTTGTTTTTGGTATAAAAGAAGGCCACTGATTTCTATGTGTTAATTTTAATTCACTCTGTAGTCTCAGGGTGGACTCGAACTCATGGTGATCCTCTTAACTCTGCTTCCTGAGTGCTGGGATTAAGGCATGCTCCACCATCCCTGGCTTCTTTTGGTTAGTTTTGTGAAGGGTTTATCAATCTTGTTTATCCTTTCAAGGAATAAACTCTGTTTTATTGATTCTTTGTATTGCATTTTTTTTTTCTGTTTCATTCATTTATTTTATTCTTTGTTTCTTTATATCTTCTGATTTGGGGTTTGACTTGTTCTTCTTTTTCCAAGGCCTGGAATTGTGATTGCTCTAATTTCATTATATAGGCACTTAAAGCTATAAATTTTCCTCTTAGGATTGTCTTTGTTATATCCTATGATATTTCCTGTGTTGTGTTTTCATTATCATTTATTCTAAAATATTTTTCATTTCCTTCTGGTTTCTTTAATGGTCCATTCATCATTCAATAGTATACTCTTTGATTACATGAGTTTGTGTATGTTTTATAGCCTTTCTTGCTGTTGATTCATAATTTTATCCCATGTGATCAGATGAAATACATGTATGGGCACATTATGTGTTGGTACCATCATTTCCCTCCTCCCTGCCTCCATTCCACTGAGGTTATGAGCTGTGAGAGCAGTAGTCAGTATTGTTGGGGGGAGCAATGCTTCTAGATATTCCTCCCACCCTGTGGCTCTAACAATCTTTCCACCCCTTTCTGCAAAATTCCCTGAGCTATGTTGGGCGTGTTTTAAGTCTACTTTAGTGTTGAGCTCTCAGCAGCTTCTGGATTTCTGCTTTGGTATGTTTTGAGTATCCTCACTGACTGTCTCCATCACCCCGGCACAGGTTGTCAGCCTTACCATGGAAGAGCCCTCAGTAATTCTTCTGTGGTTTCACCGGGGCCCTAGCTGACGTGTGAAGGGTGGTTCATCTCCTGTCAGAAACTCACCCATCTTTTGTTTTCTTGTTGATACATTTTGGTTTTCCTCAGTTCTTGCTGCCTTCGGAAAAAGAAAAATAGATTCTCTAATAGAGAGATCAGCAGACATTATTGGGGGTGAGCATTATTAATTTAGAGAGACTGTGATGATGTAGCCTCACTTTTGGCCAAAAACTCAAGGGAGCTTCCCATTAAAGTCCATAATTTTGGTCTCCATAGGATTCTGACCCGGTTCCCAGTTCCAGCTATGGAGTTCTTTCCACCAGTTACCCACCTAGGCTGGGTGCCACCATTGAACAGGTGTGTACGCCTTGTAGGGCTGGTTGCTTTCACATAGCAGTGTCCTCTGCTTGCTCACAGCATTGTTGGCGATTTTCCCCCAGCAGCTCATTGTAGCACTTTGCAGAATTATAGTCTAAAAATCTGGGAACTGGCTTCCTTCCAGATTCCAGCCAGATGTTCTGTGTTGGTAGCATGTGGTGTCTTCAGCAATAATGTCTTACCTTTTACCTCAGGTGACTAATCAAGTACTTTGACAGAAGCCTGTCTTATTTGGGGGACTTCATAGGTCTCTCCCATCAACAGCTCAATGTGGGTTATAACCAATTTCTAGTACTGAGAGTTACAAGCCAGAACCCAATGTTTTAGGGTTAGGCTTCATCCCACCCTCTCCAAGGTCCTTCTTTCCAGAAGAATCTGCCCATACTCCTATTGAGGATTATATCTTTTAGTCTGCTATCAAGGAGGAAGGTTTCTATGGTACTGACTCATTTTGGATTTAGTTTTGTATGTATCTCTCCTTTCATCTCATTATCTGTCCTTTATAACATTGCCTGTCAGGTATGCCTGCACCTCAAGCTGTTCCAGGCTAGGAACCACAGATGAGGGAGAATATGTGGCTTTTGTCCTTCTGATCAGATCCAAGTCCATCAATTTTCCTACAAATTTCATCATATCATTTTTCCCTTACTGTTGAGTAGAATTCCACTGTATAAATGTACTACATCTTCCTTATCCATTCATCAAACAATAGGCATCTGGGTTGATTCAAGGTCTTACCTATTTTGAATTGAGCAAGTATAAACATGGTTGGGGATCACTGCAGAACAAAGACTTTAGGATAGATGTCAAGTAGAGAGATAGCTGGATCAGTTGTTAGCTCTATTTTCATCTTTTTCAGGGGTCTTCATATTAATTTCTATAGTGATTGTACAAGTTTGCACTGCCACCAACAGTGAATGATAGTTCCTCTTTCTCCATAGTCTCACCAACATTTATTGTCATTTGATTTTTTTATTTTTATTTATTTATTTGAGAGCAACAGACAGAGAGAGAGAGAGAGAGAGAGAGAGAGAGAGAGAGAGAGAATGGGCACACCAGGACCTCCAGACACTGCAAACAAACTCCAGATGCATGCACCACCTTGTGCATCTGGCTTATGTGGGTCCTCAGGAATCAAGCCTCGAACTGGGGTTCTTAGTCTTCACAGGCAAGTGCTTAACCACTAAGCCATCTCTCCAGCCTGTCATTTGATTTTTTTAATGATTGCCATCCTGACTGGAGTAAGATGGAATCTCATAGTTGTTTTAATTTGCATTTCCATGATGGTTAAGGATGCTGACCATTTTGTTAAGTGGGTATTAGGCATTTGTATTTTTTCCTTTGAGAATTACTTATTCAGTTCTCTGCCACATTTTTTTTTTCGAGTGGATTGTTTGATTTTTTAAAATTGCTTAGTTTGTTTAGTTCTTTGCAGATTCTACATATCAGTCCTGTTTCAGTGGTGTGGCTGGTAAAGGTTTTCTCCCATTCTGTGGGGTATTCTGGTGGCTCTGTTTGTGCTATATTTGTCTGTAGAAATGCTTTTTACCTTCTTGTGATCTCACTGGTTGAGGAATTGTTTAATTTCCTGGGCTACTGGCATACTCTTCAGGAATTCTTTCCCCACTCCTACATTATGGAAAGTTCCCCTGTTTTTTTTCTTCCAATCATTTTGCCATCATTTAGATCTAGAAATTTTACAATTTCCTTTTTGATTTCTTCTATGACGCATGCATTATTTAATAGCATGTTGGTTAGTCTCCAGGAGCTGGCATAATTTCCGTTCTTTTTCTTGTTAATTTCTAGTTACATCAATTTTCCCAATTTATGGAGGCATGCTTTATGTCCTAATATATGACATACTTTGGAGAAGGCTCCATGGACTGTTGAGTTGAATGGGTATTCTGAAGAAATGGGGTGGAATGTTTTGCAAATGTCTTTTACGTCTAGATGATCTATGGCGTTGTTAAGATCTATTAGTTCCCCATTGATTTTTTAAATTAATTAATTTATTCATTTATTTATTTGCAAGCAGAGAATAGAGAGATAGAAGAGAGGCAGACAGAGAGAGAGACTGGGCATGCCAGGGTCTCTAGCCATTGCAAACAAACTCCAGATGCATGTGTCCCTCATGCATCTGGCTTACGTGGGTCCTGGAGAATTGAACCGGGATCCTTTGGCTTCGCAGGCAAATGCCTTAACCGCTAAGTCATTTCTCTAGCCCCCCTATTGATTTTCTCCTTGGCTGATTTGTCTATTGATGCTAGTGGAGTATTGAAGTCCCCTACTCTAGTGGTATTAGGATTTATTTCTGGTTTGTTGTCAAGTAGGTTTTGTTTTGAAACTGTGGTGCATTTGTGTATGCTGCATATAGATTTATTATTGGGATGTCCTTTTCTTGGATTTCTCCCTTGATGAGTAAAAAGTTGTCTTCTTTGTCCTTTTTGATTACGTTTTGGTTTGAAGTCATTTTATCAGATATTAATATAGCAACACCTGCTTGTTTCTTGTTTTTCTTTGCTTGGAAAATCACTCTTCTTCCTTTCATCCTGGGGGGGGGTGTCTATCCTTAGTGGTGAGGTGGGTTTCTTGAAGACAGCACATGGAAGGGTTCAATTTTTTGATCCACCCTGTCAACTTGTGTCTCTTGACAGGTGAGTTGAGACCATTAATATTTAATGTCATAACTGTGAGGTTCAATTTAATTCCTGGTACATAGAAGGCTTTAAGGGGTTTTGTGCTTTCTTGTTTGAATGTTTTTGTGCCCGCTCTAGTTTTGGTTCTTATGTTTGTCTTCTTCTAGGCTCTTGAGGTTGGCTGTTCAACTCTTCTGTGTGGAGTATACCCTAAAGTATTCTCTGTAGGCTTGGCTTTTTGTTCATATAATTGTAGAACTAACTTTTATCATGGCAAGTTTTCCTTTCACCATCAATTATGAAGGATACTTTTGCTTGTACAGTAGTTTGGGTTGGAAGCCATAGTTTTTTTAAACTTTGAAGGGCTCCATTCCAAGCCCTATGCATTTCAGAGTTTACATTGAAAAAATCTGAGATAACTCTGATGGGACTGACTTTGTATGTAATGAGTTGTTTCTCTCTTGCTGCTTTTAGCACTCTCTGTTTTCATTGTTTAGAGTTTTAGCTATGATGTACCTTGGAGAGTTTTATCTTAGGTCCAGTCTGTTTGGTGTTCTGTGAGATTCTTGTATCTAGATGGGTCTCCCTTTTGAGAGGGAGGGAAAGTTTTCTTCAATAATTTTGTTGAATATGTTATTCATGCCTTGACCTGAATTTCTTTCCCTTCTGTTTTACCCATGATCTGGATGTTTGGTCATTTCAAGGTATCTCACAGTTCTCTCATATTCTGTTCAAATGAGTTTTTGAACTTATCAAAGTTCTTGGACTTTTGAAAAAATGTCTTCTTTTGTCTTCCAGATCTGAAGTTCTTTCCTCCACATGATTAAGTCTGTTAGTCAGGGTTTCTAGGGAGCCATTTATAAGTTCTATGTGATTTTTGCTTTCTGTTGCATTTTTCTATATTGCGGCCATTCCTTTGTTAAGTTCCAATTTCAGATTGTGGTGTGATTTTCTTAATGCTTCTTTAAATTCATTCTTGCAGATATATAACTATGTCTTCATTAAGCTTATTCAGCTGATTATTCAGCTCCTCTGTTTGACTCCCCTTCAATTCATTTATATCTCTTTTGAGGTCTCTCTGGTTTTCTTCAAATAAATTAAGCCTAATGACAAAAGCTGTCTGTTGTAAGAGATGATTCTGTTGCCTTTCATTTATGTGATTGTCAGTTTTTTTGTTCATGATTTTCTTCCAGTTCAACAATTTGCTTGGTCAGGGTTACATACCTTATTGTACTTTCATTTTGGGATTCTAATTCTGTTGTCTCTTCTATGTTTTCACTGGAACCTTCCATTGTGTCATAAGACCACATTCTATGTTAGCATCTAAGAGCATCAGAATATTTTGTTGCTATGTTATGAGTATTTGCCTGTTGATTGCTGCTTCAATAGCTTCAGCTATAATGATAGTCCATGATTCCTGAATTTTCTGCTAGGGTAACTAATCTCTAAAAGCCTTAATAATGATTCTACTAGGGGCTATATTACTATGATTAAAGGTAAATATTGCCCTCCTAGCATAGCACTCCAGCTGGAACAGAGTAGGTGGTACTTGCTATGGGTTGATAAGCCCCAGACCAGTTCAGGGCATAAATATTTATGTTCTCCTGACAATTGTCTTTGACTTTGTAAATCCCCATGTTATAAAACCTGGTCAGCACCAAACTTTATAGTTAATGCATCATGCTCTGCGTTAATAGTTAGTCTGACTGGGTATTTCATTCTCTAACTCTTGGTATCATTTTCCATGAAGGGTGACTCATTTTCTGTCTTATTTGTCCTTTGTAGGTTTCTTTTAAGGATGATCTTTAAGGGTTCTTCAGGGGACAGATGGGTTTCCCAGATCTTTTGTCCTCCTCTTTCCTGGTCTGCATTTACCAGTATTTGAACCAAGTGTAATAAGTCCTCTTCTTCTCCAGTAAACAATGAGATGGCAGTCTCCATAGTCAGGACCACTTGAAAGAGACATTCTCAAGATGCTGAAGTTGTCACCTCTTCATATCTTTAACAGGTTACCAGATCAGAACTGATGGACTGTTAATCCTGAGGGTGGGGTCTGAGCAACAAGTCCATTAGTCCTGAGGGATGAAAACGTGGAGGCTATATCCAGTATACAAGTCTTTTAGAATCAATCTTTGCTATCCATGCTGGGGAGTTCTATAGACCTTCTAAGATGGAGAAACCATTTAACATTTCATATAAATATGAACCTACATCCTTCCTGGGAGCCATTCTAATCCTGAGCAGTTATAGGGAGGCATTTTGTCCAGGGTAATATGGTTTTGAGTACAAGCTTAGTGATATGTTTCTTAAGGTTTGATTCATACCTCTCTACTCTCCCTGATGAGGGAGGTTCTGGCAATGTGATGGTCTCAATTAATATTTAAAGTTTCCATAATTCCCTGCAATATCTTGGAGGTGATATCCATCACCTGAGTCTACATTCTCTACAAGGCCAAACTGTGGCTCAACTAGCTCTACAATGATTTTGAAGACACTGCCAGCAGTAACACCTGAGAGCGGAAAGACCTCTACCAGTCAAAGAAATGGTCTACAATTAACCAGTAAGTATTTTAGCCTTCATACCTTAGGCATTTCACTGAAGTCTACCTTGATACCCTGGAAGGGTATTTCTTATAATACTCCATTGATACTGTTGCCCCTGTGGAAGAAGAGTCCCTTTGCCTGGCTGGAGACAAAGCTAGGGAGTCATTTCTGTCAATTGCAGCTCAAATTCAAATTCTTTTTTCTTCCTATTACCTATGGATGCATGATCCATCCTTAATTCGGGAAATCAGTATGAATATTCCTAGCACCTTTCATTCAAGCAGTAGGTGTATGAGGAAAATGTTTTCTAGTGGCCAACATGCTGAAATAAACTCCAATGAGAATAGCTGCTTCTGTGGTGGGCTTGATCCCAACATAACAGTGATGGAAAATGTTGTGACCCTTTAAAAGGTAGAGCTATATGGAAAGTCCTTAGATCACTGAGGATGTACCCTTAGAGGCAAGGTGGCGGCTGGACCCCCTTCGTCTTTTTGCTTTCTGGCTCAAGATATGACCCCCAGATCTTACATGCAACCCTGCCAATATCACTGGAAATGCTCACCAGAAGCTCAATACAAGGGGCCTCCCAAATCTTATTCTTGAACCTCCAAAACTTGAGCTAAATAAACCTTTTGTTTTTCTTAAGAAGTAGCCATCATAATACAATCATGAACAGAGGTGGAGGGGGTCCATAATAATTGTTTTCATCACTGATTTACTAAGAACTATTGTTAAGTATTTTACACTAACTCCCTTAATCCTTTAATAGAAAGCAGAAAGATGAAGGGAGTTGGCAGCCTCCACCTTGCCTCTGAGGATATACCCTCAGTGATCTAAGGACTTTCCATATAGCTCTTCTCTTTGGAGGGTCACAGCATTTTCCATCACTGTTATGTTGGGATCAAGCCTACCACAGAAGCGGCTATTCTTATCCCAGTGATAGAGACAAGATTAGAACTTAGCTCATCTGGCTATAGATCACGTGCCTTGGAGAAAGAGAGCATCAGACATCCATCCTGTTGGTACCTGCTCCACACTGGCATAAGACTGGTTATCTTAGGCAGGGAGCTCCTAGGGTCACAAGGCAGCTCATTTCATTGTCAGACAACACTGGTTTTCAGAAAGATCTCAGTGATACAAAATCTGGTTTAGGGTGTTTAGGGTGCCTTTGGTGTTTGGGATGATGGCAGGATATCTCTCTGAAGAGAGAACCACTGGTTTCCTGTAATGGACCTTATGTTGCCTAGTGAGCCACATATATATCTCATCACAGGTTTCCCCAACAATATAGCCTATCCCCCTCTTGGCATGAGCTTGTGGATTGTTCTTATATGTATTTTAAGTTCAGCAAAGCTTTGAGGGGAAGAAAGTAAATCTGGGTGTGGTGGTGTTCACTTGTAATCTCAGTACTGGGAATCTGAGGCAGGATAATTGCTGTGAATTTGAAGCCACCCTGTGCTACAGTGAGACATAGTCTCAAGAATCACAAATTATATATATATATATATATATATATATATATATATATATATATATATATATATATATATGGAGAGAGAGAGAGAGAGAGAGACAGAGACATAATTAGCATATATGTATATATAAATTATGTTTATACACATGTATGTTCATAATTAATTGAACAGAACAGACACTTAACAAATGTTAGTGGAACTGAAGTAGGCACACTGATTAAAATTTGCTGAGATTGCTAAGGACAAAATTTCTTGAACGTTTTATTCCTTTACTAAAGTTGGAAAGAAACATAATAGATACACCCTCCTGATAACTGAGCTTGATTCTGAGGTATGTGGTAAGAAGTGTTGTGCAGGAGGTTGAAAGCAGTTATTTTAAAATGAGTGTAACAGCTGATAGAGCAAGTGGAAAAATCTGGAAGTGGCTACCCAACATTGATACCTGTAAGAGGTCCTGCTGCTGGAGGACTCAGAAGGGCCTCTTGCCAAGATCCACAGCAGTCAATGTCCTGCAGGCTTAGTCTCCAGGGTGGCAGTGTTAAGAAGTGGGAGAACTCGTAGGAGCTGGATCCCAGTGGAAGGCCGTTAGATCTCGTAGCCCCTACTTTCCAAAAAGGTTAATGTGATCTTGGAAAGGCAAGCCTCTAAGTTCTTGTCTTATCGTGCTGCAATCTCTTCTGGGCACAGTCTCATGACAGTGCAGCCTTCCACTGGGAGGCTCCCACCAGATCCCATCAGTTTTTCAACTCCCCAAACTGTGAAGGAAATAAATCTTTTTTTCTTATAAAGTGCCCAAACTGGTGTATTTCATGATAGCAACAGAAAATGGACTAAGACAATGCCTCTAAGAAAACACAAATGTTTTTGTCACAAATACTTCACCTTGTAAAGATGAGACTGTAGCTAGAAGGTAATGAACATGGTCTTCAGGGCCAGGTCAACAAGAATAGTGGTCCTGACTCTTTGCTCCACGTGGTACGCATCCTGGGCAAGCTATTAAAGTGTTCTAAATCTCACATTCTCCAAGGCTAAAGTGGAGGTACAGATATCACTTCTATCATAGGATCTTCAAGAATGAAGTGAAGACAACTAAACTAGCACATGCCCTGTATATCTGAGCAATCATGACAGCCAGTGCTTTTTTGTGAAGAAGATGGATCCTCACATTCAGAGCCATATTTACTCCAAAGCCGCAGCTGATTATGCCGGGGAACTCGTCTTCATATTTCAATTGAGGAAAAGACAAAGGGAGCTTTCCTTCTCCACACCACAAAGGGACTCGTGGGGCATCACTTCCCCTGGAGCCTCAACTTTTATTTGGAAGCTAAGTTGTCTGCTGGCAAAATGTCAAGCTCCACTTCCTGTGCCCAATATGTTACAGACCAGCTTCATGAACTAGAGAGAGGCAACAGCTAAAGCTAAAATGCTGTGTCTACTTAATATGCCACACTCATATCCACTGGAAAGGAAAGAAGCCCTTCAGAGAGCATAAGACATAGTGATTGGACATCACTATTGGATGGAGGGGCAGGGTTGAGAAAAATGTGACAAAACTCAATTTGCAAGAATGCGTAAGACCCGGGTAAGTGGGTTGATTCACTTTTCTTTTCTGCTGAAGAGCAAGGACCAGTTTACTATGCTCCCTAAGTTCATAGTCTGCCTGGTTCACCTTGCAGATTTAGACTCAAGACCATGTTATCTACTCCTGCCTGAGCTTCAACTAATCCCCCAGCCTACAAGTTGACAGCCTCCCTGAACACATAAGCTAAGTCCTTAAACTAAGCCTCTCTCCCCATGTTTTCTCTCATACAAAAACAGATAGATGATACATGATAGATTGACTAGATAGATAGATGATAGATAGATGATTGATAGATAGATAGATAGATAGATAGATAGATAGATAGATAGATAGAGGATGGTGGGTCTATTTCTTCTGTTTCTCTGGAGTTAAATGGGAAAAAGAACACCACATGATAACAATTATTGGAAATGGGTCAGGTGGTGATGGAACTTCACTGAGAACCTAAGACCTCAGATTTGATATTCACCCTCATGGCTGTGGCATTTGAAGCCCAGGGGATAGGCTGATCCCCAAAGAAGAGAGTTTAGGGATAGGTATGACCTGGCCTCAGGCATGGATGGAGGGTAAAGAGACAGGGAAAAAATGGGAAAGAAGGAATCCAAGGGAAGGAAGAGGATCCAAAAGAGAGTGGAGGCAGGCATAGGCTGCAGACTCTGAAGAAGGCATATCCTGAAAAGGCAAGAGCTACATGAGTTTGGGGCGGGGGGGGGGCGGGTGACAGGAGAGACGAACAGCTCTCCCATCTCTTGTTTTAATATGGTGAAAAAGGCACACAGTGACACCAAATGTACTTCCTTTGTCCCAATTACAAGACAAGTTACACTCCCTTTTTTGTTTGTTTGTTTGTTTGTTTGTTTGTTTGTTTGTTTGTTTGTTTTTGCATCAATGAGGAGGCACATTTTTGCTGGTTGTCTCTTGGTTCCCTAGCATGGATCACCCTCAGGTCTTACTTGCAGGTGACCTGGCCTCCTGGTGGTCTGGTGGGTCCTGGCCTCTAGACAGCATATGCTATTCATCTTCTCTATATCCATTTTCTGTGCCAGGGACTCAACCCTTCCACAGAGGCCATATCTGCCTCCTTGAGAAGAAAGCTTGCCAGTCACCACTCCCACTGCGGGCCTTCCACCCACATGAGAGCCCTGTTTTGGTCCAGAAGCAGAGGCAGGACTACAACAGCCATAGTTGAGGGAGATGGGCTGCAGCAGCCACCCAGTGACTCATGGGCACACACACAGGTCTGGCCAACGTATGACATGACTATGGTCCTTAGTTTTCCCTGGGTCACTTGCAAATCTACTTCTCTAGCCCTTCTAGAAAAATTTCTAAGACACTTGAAACCTTTATTACTGATCTTGTTGCCCACACAAACACAGATCTTGCCTAACAGGGAATAAGAAAGTTTATTAGTAAGTCAAATATAAATGACCATTATTAGAAGAACAATTAATCTAAGACTTATGTACTCTATTAACAAATACTTAAATTCATAATACCACTGAGTCTAGGATCACTGCCACACAGCAGCTCTCCAGAACATGGAAACTTCACACCTATTTCACAGCAGTTTCCCCATCACTGTTTCCCCTAGCATCTAGCATTCACCATTAGACTCTGTTTCTATGAGTCTGACTAAATTAAACACAAGTAAAACCAGAAGTACCTGTACTGCAAGTGGATTTCTTCACTCGGTACCACATCTTTGTGATGAATTGAATGTAAAATGTCCCTCAGGGGAGTGGGGGCAGGGAAGAGGGAAATGATGGTACCAACACATGATGTGTCATACAAAGTTTCTACTTAAGGGTTGGAGAGATGGCTCAGTGGTTAAGCTACTGGCCTACAAAGCCTAATGAGCCAGGTTCAATTCCCCAGTACCCATATAAAGCCAGATACATAGTGGCACATACATCTGGAGTTCATTTGCAGTGGTTAGAAGCCCTGGCATGCCCATTCTCTCTGTCTGTATCTCTTCTTTCTATCTCTCTCTGATTGCAAATAAATAAAAAAAATAATAAATAACATTCCAAGTTTCTTCTTAATAAAAAGGGGGTTGGAGAGATTGCTAGGTGGTTAAGGCACTTGCCAGCAAATCCAAAGGACTTAGGCCCAGTTTCCCAGTACCCATATAAAGCTAGATGCACAGGGCAGCACATGAGCCTGGGGTTCATTTGCAGGGGCACACCCATTTTCCCTCTGCCTCTTTGTCTCTCTCAAATAAATAAAATAAAAGTTGCCCCAAAGCCTCAAGTGTTTGTGATTCAGAATCCTACTTGCTCTCCATTTGGTGGAGCCTTTGGGAGGCAGAGCCTTGCTAGAGGAGGTGTGTCACTGAGGACAGCCCAGCCCCACTTGCTGCATTTAGCTCATTCTCTCTGCTCCCTCCCTGCTCATGTGGAAATGTGACACCCGGCTGTTTGTTCATGCCATGCTTCTCCATGCCACGATGAAACTTCCTCTTGCTGCCGTAAGTCAGAAGTAAATCCTTTCTTCCCACAAGCTACTTAAGGTCAGGTGTTTTATCCTGGCAATGAAAATATAGTCCTCCAGGATCCTCCATGTTGCCTGTTAACAGTGTAATGTGTAGATGGAACACACTTTCTCCACCTGCCCATCTGTTTTGAATAGTTCCAGGGGACATGGGAGTACAGCTATGTCTTTGAGATTCTGTTGTCAATTCTTTCAGATAAATAACCGAAAGGAGGATTGCTTAGTCATATGTATTTTCCTTTAATTTTTGAAGAACATCCACAAAGTCTTGACAGTGACTATACTGTTTTGAACTCCCACCATAGTGTTAGAGCTTTCAGTCTCTCTACCCATGCTCTAATGCTACCATTTTTGTTCAGTGGACAACCAAACCAGTCTTCAGAAAGAACAGATTTAAGCTTGGTAAGTTGTTACACACCTGTAGTCCTAACACTCAGGAGTGTCAGCAGGAGAATCAGGAATTCAAGGTCATCCTGGGATACACAGGGAATCCAAGGCCAGTCTGGGCTACATGAGAACCTGTGTAAACAGCCCCTTGTAGTGGTTTAAATGCATGGCCCTATTGTCTCAGGCTTGAATCTTGGGTCTCCAGTAGGTGGACCCCTACTGGGGAAGAGACATGTTACTGGGGGCAGAACTTGGAGTCTAGCCATAAGGTGTATTTAGGGTGGATCTTGAGTCCAGCCTTAAAGTGTGTGGAGAGCAGTTGAAGTTCTGGCTGTTTGTGTTTGCTGGTACTGATGTTTGCTGGCTGTTTGATGATGTCTCTCTGCTTGGATCTATAAAAGTGAGCCAGCTTCTTCTACCATTGATGGTGTTCCCCTGGAATTTGTAAGCCTGAAAAAAAACCCTTATCTCCCATAAACTATTCTGGTTAGATGTTTGTTCAGCAACCCAAAGCTGACTACAACATCCCTCTTTCAACAAAAATATAACCATAGGTAAAAGCATCACATTTCTTGGTTCAAAATACACTATAAAACATGTGGTAATTAAAACAGTATGACACTGGTATAAATGGACACATATAGAACAATAGGCACCCCAGAAGTAAATCTGGGATCTTTTTTCTTTTCAGTCCTTTGAAAAGATAGAATTAATTTCTTTATTTTCTTGTGGAGAGGATGAGAAGTGAACCTCTGGGGATTCAGCATGCTGAGCATACTCTTTGCCTACTGAGCTACATACTAGTCCTCAAATGCATTTCTGCCTCTTCAAAATATAACTATAGGCTAGCTGAGCTGCCAGTGTCCCTCATGAAACCAAAGGCTGTCTCTATCACTCATTTCTTCTGTCAGTGTCACAGCCACATTGGGAAAGGTGTCATTCTGTCCTATTCATGGGCCATATCCACAACCTCCCAGCACCTCTCTCTATAATCAACATCAGGCTATGTTTCTAATAAGGTATTTCTACAGGCTGTGTGATCAACCAGAATGTCTACTTTACAAATACTGACATAAATGTCCCCTTAAACTTCCTGTAAAAACCTGAGCTGAGCTGGAGACTCTAGGTCAGCTTTTAAGCATTCTCTAAAATGCAAGGACTAGAAGAACTTACCTTGCAGCTTCATCGAGTCTTGATTGAGAGAAAGAGACTGTTTGAACACTTATTTTTGTATATCTAGTAACTGGCATGGAACCCAAAGTTGAATTTCCACGTATTCAAAGCCCGAATTGTGAATAATTTCTGTTTATTTTCTTCACTATTAATATATTTATTCTCCCTTTAAAAATACAAATGTCTTTTCTTTTTTACTGCTATCCCTTACATCATTCTAAATCATAAACCCCTACTTTTTCTTCCCATCAACGCACTTTCTTAGAATCAGTCTACTTCATTTGTCATTAAAAAAAAAAAAAAAAAAAACTCTGTTTTCTGCCCATTCTTCCTCCACTCCATTTCAAAATCTCTTCATTAGTTCCTGGATAAAGTTAAAACTCATCTGGCAGCCATTTAAGGCCCCAGTGATATCATAGCATCATTACCTTCCTCTATAGCCTCACTCCAAAGACAATGGCATTCCACTCAGGATCCCACCTTAGGGTAGAATGATCATTCTTGCTCTTCATTTATTTCCTTTAATAATCAGACACTTGATCACTAAGTCCAGATCTTAGTGAAGCTTGCTACATGCAGCATACATATATGTCCATTCAAAACAGAGGGCACTCAGTAGTGTGGTTAGCCCAGCTTCCCAGTGCTGTTGAACCACCTCTTTTCTCTCTTTCTACACATTGTTTCTCTAGACATGCAGATTAGTCTCTGAAAGATTCAAGATAATCTAGATGCTTTGTCCTACTGCCTGTAAATGGACTGTCAGAAAGCTGGGCTTTTGGCCATTCTCCCAAAGATGAGTCAAGACACACCAGCCAATATAAAGCACCGCCTCCAGAGAAATTCAGAAGCAACTTTCGACACTTCTTAAGTGATGAAGATGAGTGATGGAACTGAGAGGTGGTCTAAGCTACTCAGCACTCTGATTTAGTTGGCAAAGACACTTTCCAATTATGTAGGCTGTTTCTTCACTCTGTTGTTTCCTTTTTTTGTACAGAAACTGGAGTTTTTCATGTAATCCCATTTTCCAGTTCTTGAGATCATTTTCTATGCTGATCAAGTGATTTTTTTCCAAAAACATATTTGCATATACCTGTATCTTGAAAGATGTTAGCCATGTTTTATGCTATCAGTTGCAAAGTTTTAGGTCTTACATTGTTGTATCCAAAACAACCAAAAATAGCTGATGGGAGGAAAGTTTTTATTTTGTCTTATAGTCTCGAGGGGAAGGTTCATGGTGGCAGAGAAAAGCATGGCACTAGCAAAGGCTGCACAGCACCTCTGCTATGGCAGGTGGGAAACCTGCAAGAGTGAGGTGAGCTCTGGCAAGGGTAGAGGCTGGCTACCCAAATCTCATCCCAACAACATACCTCCTCCAGTAAGACTCCACCTCCCAACTTGCCATCAGCTGAGGACCAAGCATTCAGAACATATGAGTTTATGAGGAACATCAGATTCAAACTACCACATATATTAAGGTCATTGGTCCCTTTTGAATTGATTATTGTGTAAGATGTATCCGGCAAAAATTACCTCCCATTCTGTGGGTAATCTATTGGCTCTGTTTGTTGTATGTTTGTTGGTGAAAAAGCTTTTCAGCTTCATGAGATGCCCATCATTGGTTTTCTTGATGATAGCCATTCTGACAAGAGTGAGATGTGATCTCAAAGTAGCCTTAATTTACATTTTCCTGATGTGATGTTTTTAAATGCTTATTGGCCATCTGTATTTCTTCTTTTGAGAACTCTCTATTCTGGTCTCTATTTTATGATTAGGTTGTTTAATTTCTTATTATTGTTTTTGTGTTCTTTGTATATCCTGGATATTAATCCCTTGTCAGATGTACAGCTGGAAAGATTTTTCCCATTCTGTAGGCTGCCCCTTTGCTCTATCCGTGATGTCCTCTGCTATACAAAATCTTTTTAATTTCATGAGTGGTTGATTAGTGATTTTCCTTGCCAAACAACTGAGGTTATATTCAGAAAGTCATTGCCTATGCCAATATATTGAAGTGATTCACCTACTTTTTCCTCTAGGAGTTTCAGTTTCAGGACTGATATTAAGGTCTTTGATCCTTGAACTTGATTCTTGTGCGTGGAGAGAGATAGGGATCTGTTTTCATCCTTCTACATGTACATGTCCAGTTTTTCCAGAACCATCTGAAATATTTCTTGGAACAGTTTGAAAAGCATTGATGTTAGATCGTCTTTTAAAGTTTTGGTAGATCGATCTATCATCTAGCTATCTCTATATCCCTATGTGCCTCTTTGTCTATCTCTCGAATAAATAAAATAAAAAATTTTAAAAGGAGGAGGCGGGCTGGAGGGATGTCTTAGTGGTTAAGGTGCTTGCCCGTGAAGCCTAAGAACTCATGTTCAAATCTCCAAGTCTCATATAGCCAGATGCACAGTGATGCAAGTGTGTAATATAGCACATGTGCTGCAAGGGGGCACATGCGTCTAGAGTTTGTTCCCAGCAGACTGGCATACCCATTCTCTCTCTTCCTCTCTATCTCTCTCTCAAAAAAGGGGGTTGGAGAGATTGCTTAGTGGTTAAGGCACTTGCCTGAAAAGTATAAGGACTCAGGTTTGAGTCTACAGGACCTACCATAAGCCAGATGCACAAGGTGGAGCATGCATCTGGAGTTCATTTACAGTAGCTGGAGGTCCTAGTGTGCGTGCTCTCTCTCTCTCTCTCTCTCTCTCTCTCTCTCTCTCTCTCTCTCCTCAGGCCTCTTTCTCTCTCTATCTCTCAAATAAATAAATAAATAAATAATTTTAAAAAGGTTTGGTAGAGTTTGATAATGAATCTATCTAATACTGGGCTTTGATGAAAGTCTTTTTTATAAAATATTTTTATTTATTTATAGCAAGGAGAGAGAGAGAATGGGCATGCCAAGGCCTCTTGCCAGTGCAAGTATTAGCTAATGGACCTTGGGGTTTCATTAGAATCTGTAGTAATTTTTCATCTCTAATTTTATTAATTTGAGTGTTCTATTTCTTCTGGCTATTTGAACTGGAGTTTTGTCAGTCTTTCTGATTTATTCTATATTGTTCATTTATTTTCCATTCTGTCAATGTCTGCCTGACCTTTACAATTTCTTGCTAAGTACTGCTTCTAGATATGGATTATTCTTACTTGTTTAGGACTCTGAGGTACATCATTAGATTACATACTTCTGATCTGTCAAGTAAGCACTCATAAGTATGAACTTTCATCTTAGAACTGCCTCATCTGTTTCACAAAGATTAGGATGAGTTGTGCTTTCATTTTTATTTGATTCATGGAATTTTTAAATTTCCTCCATGATTTTACAGAGTCTCCATGTGTTTGTATAGTTTTTCTTACTATTAATTTCTTGTGTTATTGAATTCTGTTCCAATAAGATAAAAGGCATTATTTCAATTCTTTCGTGTTTATTTGATTTGATTTGTGGTCTAGAACATGTGATTAATTTTAGAAGATGCTGTAACAGTTGATTTCTTGTTGTTGGAAAAAGAAAACCTAACCAGAAACAGCTAGTAGGGAATGAAGTTTTATTTACTCTTATATTTCCAGTATGGTAAGGAAACCATAGCATAATTAGGAAGCTTGTGTCAGAAGTTCAAATCAGCAGGGAGGAAGCAGAGAGGAAAATGGGTGCTTCTACTCACATAGTTACCTTCTTTTTATATAATACAGCCCATGGAATGGTACGATCCATAATGAAGATGGATCATCCCACCACAATTAACCTAATCAAGTTAATCACTCACAGGTATGCCAAGAGGCAAACCTAATTGGGATAATCGCTCACAGATGATTCTATATCCTGTCCAGTTGACAATCAATTTAAAACATCACAAATATTCCATAGATGTTGTTGCAGTCAGGTTCACATTGCTGACAGAAATCACCTTACCAAGAGCAGCTTGTGGGGAAAAAAAAATGGTTTATTTTGGCTTACAGCCTCAAGGATAAGGTCTATGATGGCAGGGGAAATGATGGCATAAGCAGATGGTGGACATCACCTCCTGGCCAAATTCAAATGGACAACAACAACGGGAGAGTGTGCCAAACACTGGCAAGGGGAAACTGGCTATAATACCCATAAACCCATCCCCAATGACATACTGCCTTCAGGAGTCATTAATTCCGAAATCTCCATCAGCTGGGAACCTAGCATTCAAAACACCTAAGTTTATGTGGGACACCTGAATCAAACCACCACATTCCACCCCTGCCCCCCCACCTGTCAGTATCGGTTAAGTGGGATAATCATTGTTAGTTTAGAGAATTTAATAGGTATAGGCCTTCTTGTAGCCAAAGACTGGTGGGAGCTTGATATTGGAGAGTGAACTCTATCTGGATATGATTCTGACTTTTTCCCAGTTCCAGATATGGTTCCTTTTCTCTTAGTGGATCTGTTAGCCAATCCAAGAGCAGTTGGTTACCCACTATGGCTGTGTGCCACTGTTGCACTTGTGTGAGCATCACATCAGGTTTTATGCTTCTGAGTAGTTTGGACCTCAAGTTGCTCAGACAGATGTTGGCCACTTTACCCCAGGAGCTCATGTAGCACCTTCTGGCACTAGACAGGTTAACTGTCTGGGGACTGGCTCTCTTCCAGATTCTGGCCAGGTCTCTCCATGTTCCATACCAATAGTATATGGTATTTTTGGCAGCAGGGTCTTACCATTAACCTTTGGTGGGTAATCAAGTGCTCTGACAGAAATCTGTCTTCTTTTGGGAAACCTTGCGGGCCTTTCTGATCAACAGCTCATTGTGGGTGTTAACCACATCCTGGTATTGGGGGTTACAGGCCAGTGCCAAGGGAAAAGAAAGAAGAAAAAGAAAGAAAATATAAAAGAGAAAGAATAAAAGAGAGTGAGAGAGAGAAACAGGAGATAATTAAGGTTAGGCTACATCTCACCCTCTCCAGGTATTGATTCAGGTGTTCCCTCAACATCCCTAGCCATCAGGGAAATGCAAATGAAAACAACTCTGAGATTCCACCTTACCCCAGTAAGGATAGCAAGCATTAAAAAAATCAAATGAATACAAATGCTGGCAAGGATGTGGAGAAATAGGAACCCTCATTCCCTGTTGGTGGGAATGTAAGATGGTACAACCACTATGGAAAGCAATATGTAGACTCCTTAACAGGTTGTCTACAGAGTTATCAACAGACCCATTTATTCCCTTACTGGGCACTTACCCTAAAAGCTCCATGCCTCAGTTTAGAGATATTTGCTCAACCATGTTTATAGCTACTCAATTCATAATAGCTAAGAACTAGAATCAACTTGGATGCCCATCATTGGACGAATGGATAACCAAGATGTGGTATATCTACATGATGGAATTCTTACTCAGCAGCTAGAAAAAAAAAATGGCACAGTGAAATTTGTAGAAAAATGGTCAAACTTGGAACAGATCATACTCAGTGAACTCACCCAATCACAGATTTTAAAAACGGTGTGTGAATAGAATATGAGTGAAATGTAGGACACCTTAAAAAGACCAAATATTCAGATCAAAAGTGCACAAGAATGGGAAAAATATAGGCCAAAGGCATAGAGAATATATTCAACAAAATTATTGAAGAAAATTTTCCTAATCTTACAAAAGAGAGACATTTCCAGATACAGGAGACACACAGAACACCAAATAGGGCAGAGAAGACATTCCCACATAACATCATAGGTAAAACACTAAACATAGGGAAAAAAGAGAGAGCTATAAAAACATCAAAAGACAAACAGCTCATTACATACAAAGGTAAGTCCATCAGAATTAGAGGCTCCAGAACCAGAAGAGCTTGGAATGTAGTACTGCAAATTTTAGAAGCTCATAGCTGCCAACCCAAACTACTATACCCAGCAAAATTATCCTTAATAACAAAAGGTGAGAGTTAGAGACATGGATCATCATTTGCATTGGGTTTTCCCATCTGGAGATAATCTCTTTGTATCATCATAATGAGAATGCAGCAATAGCAGCAGCAGTGTATCCTGTATTGTACCGACTGGTCCACCTGATTCTAGATAGGTTTGGCAGTCAGCCCATTCTCAGGTCTGTGACAGGCACACTTTAGCAATGGTCCACCTGATTCCAGTGGGCTTGGTTGGCCATCTATCCTCAGGTCTGAGATAGGTGCACTTGGGCAATGGTCCACCTGATTCCAGGAAGATTTGACTGGCAGTCCATCCTTAAGTCTGGGATGGGTACGCTACTGTCTGTAACCAGTGCCAGCAGGCCTACTTCTTCCTACTCTGTGATGTGGGCAGATGGTGGATTGGAACAAGTGACAAATGGGTCTAGTACCTACAACAGGCACCACCTGCCAGCATGCCTAGCAGCAGCAACAGAGACCAAACAAGAGGATTTTCCAGCATCATCGGCCTCTTTGCAGAGCCCAGAAATCTAGTTTTGTTTTTTGTTTTGTTTGTTTTGTTTTGTTTTGTTTTTTCAAGGTAGGGTCTCACTCTAGCCCAGGCTGACCTGGAATTCACTACGTAGTCTCATGGTGGCCTTGAACTCATGGCGATCCTCCTACTTCTGCCTCCCAAGTGCTGGGATTAAAGGCATGTGCCACCATGCCTGGCTCAGAGCCCAGAAATCTAAAGAAAAGTCTGCTGAGCTACTGAAAGAGATACAGGGGAACAGTGTGAGCAGTTACAGGCTTCCTGAACTCTCCCATCCCCCAACCATCAGAACCACGAACCTCCAGCATTCAGCTCCCAGAGGCAGCACAACCAGCCCTGCTGAGCCAAGTTCAAGTTCCACAGCACAACACCAGCAGTGCATCCAGCACAGCTGAGCTGAGCTCCAGCTCAAGAGCATAACATGGAGGGAACGAGGTCAGCATTCAGCATTGGTGAGATTGGAAGACGCACCAAAGGGTAACGGGCCAACTGACAAAAAAAAAAAGGTACATAAACCTGCATTGGAAGTGCTAATCTCTCTTTCCATGTGAGGGAAGGTTATGGGTTACATATTTGTGGTTGGCTTTACCATTTTCAATAAGCTGGACATGAAGTGTTGAATATTGCTGCCTTTAATGCTTACAGATTTATAGGTCCTTTGTCTTTTGCTTTTGTCATTATTGGGGGCAGGGTCTGATCCAGATCCAGGCTAACCTGGAACCCAATTCAGAACAGAATTCTCTACCTCCTAGCTGACAGGATTAAGGGTGTAGAGCAACACACACCCTTAGGGATTTTGGCCTTATAAAACTGTTTGTTTTAATCCTCACACTTATATACTCTGTGCTGGTTTTTATTGAATGTGTATATTGCTCAGTTGAAGTTTAGAATTTGCCAGCACATTGTCCCACCCAGTGCACTAGAATACTTGCTTAGCAAGCAAGCTCAATGCCTAGGATTACTTCTGTGGTTGGATTAGGGTACAATGGCTATACTTGGCACCTTAAACTCATATCCTGAAAGTATATAAAGGTGGATCACCACATCTAAGAACACTGCAGATAAATAGAAAGCCTAAGCATCAAATCCAGCATGCAAAAGTCACTACATTATATTACAAGAAACACAAAGAATCAAGATAATGAAATCACACCAAAAATTATAAATCCATCAGAAATGATCACCAATGAGACTATTTTAGATGAAGTACCTGACAAAGACCTCAAAAGAATGATTATATCTATGCTCAAAGAAGTGAAAAAAGAAATGAAAGGATTCAAAGAAGAAAACAAACTCACGAAAGAGAGCACAGAAAACTAGTTTAATGAAAGACATCTCATGTTCTTGGATTGGAAGAATCAATATTGTGAAATGTCAATCTTACCAAAAGCAATCTACATATTTAATGCAATCCCCATTAAAATCCCCATAGTATTTTTCACAGAAATAGAAAAAATAGAAAAAAAAAATCCTAAAATTCACCAGGAAGCGCACACACACAAAAAAAACCACGAATAGCCAAAACAATTTTGGGCAACAAAAATCAAGCTGGTGAAGCCGGGCGTGGTGGCGCACGCCTTTAATCCCAGCACTCGGGAGGCAGAGGTAGAAGGATCGCCGAGAGTTCGAGGCCACCCTGAGACTACATAGTGAATTCCAAGTCAGCCTGGACCAGAGTGAGACCCTACCTCGCAAAACCAAAAAAAAAAAAAAAAAAAAAAAAATCAAGCTGGTGGTATCAACATACCCTATTTTAAGCTATATTACAAAGCCATAGTAACAAAAAAGCATGGTACTGGCACAAGGATGGACATGTAGATCAATGGAACAGAATAGAAGACCCAAATCTTAATCCAGGCAGCTACAGCCACCTGATTTTTGACAAAAATGCCAAAAATATTCATTGGAGAAAAGATAGCCTCTTCAACAAGTGGTGCTGGGAAAACTGGATATCTGTATGTAGAGGTATAAAAATAGATCCTTGTCCCTCTCCATGCAAAAGAATCAAGTCCAAGTGGATCAGGGACCTTAATATCAGACTGGAAACTCTGAAACTGCTAGAGGAAAAGGTAGGGAAAACCCTTCAACATATTGGCATAAACAATGACTTTCTGAATATAACCCCAATTGCTCAGGGAATAAAACCACTAATCAACCACTGGGATCTCATGAAATTACAAAGCTTTAGTGCAGCAAAGGACACTGTGAATAGAGCAAAGAGACAACCTACAGAATGGGAGAAAATCTTTGCCAGCTATACATCTGACAGAGGGTTAATATCCAGAATATACAAAGAACTCAAAAAACAAAACAATAAGAAATCAAACAATCCAGTTAAAAATGGGCTATAGAACTAAATAGAGAGTTCTCAGAAGAAGAAATACAGATGGCATATAAACATCTAAAAAAG
This sequence comes from Orientallactaga sibirica, assembly GCA_036365145.1. Taxonomy (NCBI): domain Eukaryota; kingdom Metazoa; phylum Chordata; class Mammalia; order Rodentia; family Dipodidae; genus Orientallactaga; species Orientallactaga sibirica. Next base: position 34,697,293 of record JAEOAD010000020.1, on the reverse strand, counting down.
TGTTCTACATCCTTAGCTATTGGGGAAATGCAAATTAAAAATACTTTGAGATTCCATCTCACTCCTATCATAATGGCTAACATCAAGAAAACAAATGACAATAAGTGTTGGCAGGGATGCAGAAGAAGAGGACCACTTCTATACTATTGGTGGGAATGTAATCTGGTCCAGCCAGTGTGTAAATCAGTGTGGAGATTCTTGAGACAGCTAAAAATAGATTTACCATATGATCCAACTATAGCACTCCTAGGCATATATCCAAAAGACTCTTCTCACTCCCTTAGAGATACTTGCACAACCATGTTTATTGCTGCTCTATTCACAATAACTAGGAAATGGAACCAGCCAAGATGTCTCTCCACAGATGAATGGATAATAAAGATGTGATACATTTACACAATGGAGTTCTATTCAGTGATAAAGAAAAGTGAAATTATGAAATTTGTTGGGAAATGGATGGATCTGGAAAGGATTATATTAAGCGAGATAATCCAGGCCCAGAAAGCCAAACGTCGCATGTTCTCTCTCATATGTGGATCCTAGCTACAAATGTATAGACTTGTGTGTGAACTGGAACCAAAAATAGGTACCAGAAACCAGTAAGCTGGTAAAAGTCTATAAGGGAGGGAGGAGAGGGAAGGACTTAAGTGTATGGTATTGCACATAAGTAAGTAGAAGTACAGATTACAGGGAGGGGAATGGCCTAAGCGAGGCCATGGGAAGAGAATGTGTAAAAGAAGGGCAGGGGGAGGGTCAATCAAAATTCAAGATAGTGTGAATAAGACTTATATAAACCTACTTTTTTGAATAATGACACATCCAGAATCTGTAGACTATTACTAGAAAATTTTCAGTGCCTGGGATGGGATACCTTCCAGTGAGTTGTTGGCCAAGGAGGTCCCGGTAGCCTCCAAAACATTAAAGACTATTGCCAAGGCCCTTGGTTTCCCTTAAGAAACAGATGGTAATTTATTTTATTTTATTTTTTATTTTTGGAGAGAGACAGAGAGAGAGGGAGAGAGAGAGAGTCAGATAGAGATGGGCGCGCCAGCAGTCTCTCAGCTGCTATGAACAAAATCCAGATGTGTGTGCCCCCTTGTGGGCAAGTGCAGCATTGTGCCCTTGCGTCTCTTTGCATCTGGCTAAATGTGGGACCTGGAGATTGGAACCGGGTTCTTAGGCTTAGTAGGCAGGCGCCTTAACTGCTAAGCCATCTCTCCAGCCCAAGAAACAGATGGTAAGACCCTATTGCTGAAGACATCTCTTGCCTGAAAGGCAAGGTCACTGAGAAAGCAAGCTGGTGCTGAGCAGAAACTTCTCCCTATAGACCAGCCAACTGAAAGCTGAAAAAAGCTGCAGTGCATGCAGCCATATGGGAGAGAGAAGTCATCAGCGGTGAAAACAGTGGACACTGGAAAACTCAAGTTTGGCCAGAATGGCCCAATGACCAAACGGGTACAATAGTGCCATGTCTGTTCTTGGGGAAACCAATTGCTCCTTAATTGGACTGAAGGCCCTCTCTACGGGAGGGAATACATACCTGGTACTGAAAAAAACTAATCAAAAATCTATGGCAGGTGATGTCATAAGCCTTAGGGATATAAAGCCTACTCTTGTCTGGCTAAATGTATATATTATTCCCACCAAGCTACCCTGAAAGCACTACACTTAATGTTCATATTCACATATTAATGCTACTCTCACTCTGGTTATAGAAGCTTCTCTTTTCAGATGGAGATGACCACTGGGATGACCCAAAAGGCAACATAGTGTTGAGAAGAAGGGACAGAGGAGTGTCCAGCACTGATACATCTCTGTCACACCCTCCAAGCTCAGGGTCCATTGCAGAAGAGGGGGCAGAAAGTATGTAAGAGCCAAAGGAAGGATACAACTCCTTACAACGCAACTTTCCAGCCAGAAATTGGCCTCGATATCCATGACCTTGCAGTGCCTAGGAATACCTTCACAAGTTCCTCATAGTAGGAGAAAAAGATGACATCAAATTAAAAGAGAGACTAATGGAGAGAGGGAGGGGATAAGGTGGAGAGTAGAGTTCTTAAGGGGAATGGGGGGAGGGGAGGGAAATATCATGGTTTATTTTCTGTAAGTATAGAAGTTGTGAATAAAAAAATGTTAAAAAAAATTTTTAAAGTAAATGTTGTTTTGAACATGAGGAAAATTAAGAACCCAAGTATGGGTGCACTAATCTATAATCCCAGAACTGAGGAGACTGAGGCAGGAGGATCATGAGTAAATGGCAAGGATATATTCAATAAAGTCCAGCTTCTCCACAAATGATTTTTAAAACAAAAGCCGCATAGCCAAGGAGAAGTAGGCAGGATATACTTCCAAAGTCTGCTACACACTTCTGATAAACCTGCAGAGTGCTTCCTAAGTAAGAAAAGTGAGGCAAAACCATAACTGCTTCTAGTCACAACTATTTTGAGTTCTTTAGAAAAATAATAAATCAATAGCAAGGGGGCCAGAGATTAAGAAATAAATCCAAGCCAGGCATGGTGGCACACACCTTGAATCTCAGCACTTAGGAGGCAGAGGTAGGAGGATCACCATGAGTTCAAGGCCACCCTGAGACTACATAGTGAATTCCAGGTCAGCCTGAGCTAGAGTGAGACCCTACCTCAAAAAAACAACAAAAAAAAAAAAATGAAAGAAAGAAAGAAATCCAAAATTAGCCCATGAAATTTCTTTTTTTTAAATTGTTTATTTTTATTTATTTATTTGAGAGAGAGACAGACAAACAGAAGAGAGAGAAAGAGGCAGAGAGAAGGAGAGAATGGGCACACCAGAGCCTCCAGCTACTGCAAACGAAATCCAGATGTATGTGCCACCATGTGCATCTGTCTTATGTGGGTCCCGGGGAATCGAGCCTCAAACTGGGGTCCTTAGGCTTCACAGGCAAGCCCTTAACCAGTAAGACATCTTTCCATCCCAGCCCATGAAATTTCTACTATTTAGACAATACATAGAAAAGCTTAAGATGAATGAGGGGAAATTAATGATAAATATAAAGAGAACACCATAGAAAATCTACACTGTGATTCCATATGTAGAACATTCAAAGCCTAGCAACACTAAGCAAAATTATGCTTAAGGATACAAATACCTGTGTCACCCCTACCAAGACAAGGACAGAAAAGCTCCCCACACACTGCGGATTAGCTCTTCCCAGGTATAGAGTATGGGGAGAGATAAGGAGATGCTGGAGGAGGGACAGGAAAAGACAATGGTCACCTTAGCTCCTAAACTGGATGCTTGGTCTGTGGGTGTGACTTGTTTTCTAATCTTATGCCTTGTAATATTTATACTTTTTATATGTTAATATTTAATAGAAACAAAGATATACATTGAGGCTGAGGCTCCCAAGCCTCAGAGACATACCTGTAATTCCCAAGTCTATTGTAGAATTAGTCACAAAACACCAATGACACAGTGTCAACCTAAGCGAATGAATGGATAGAGAAAATGTGGTACATATACACAATGACATACTGTCTGGCCTTTAAAAAGAAGGAAATATATTCATTTATAGCAATATGGATCAACCTGGAGGACTTTCTGTTAAGAGAAACAAGTCAGGCACAGAAAGTCAAATGTTCTAAGGCCTCATTCATATATGGATTCTCCATAAGATGTCCTCACAGAGGAAGAGCAGAATGTTGGTGACCTGGGACAGGAGTGATTAGAGGAAAGAAAGTATAGGAAGAAGATACATAATTACAGTTAAATGGAAGAGATCTAAAGGTACAGAAATAATGGCTATTTTATTCTTGAAAGTTGCAAGAAGTCTGGACATTGCGGGTATCTTACACAATAATAACCATGTTTCTTTCTCAGCGAGATTTTCCATCAAGACACGAGAATGTACATTTATAAACTGACTAGATTTCAGCATTCCACATGGTACCTATGCTTCCAAATGGTATGCTGTATACAATAACAACATACAATGTTATCTGTCATATTAAGCTGTAGTTTTGAAACAATAAATATGAATTAGGCAGACAGTTGAGGGAGACTTAAGAGTACAAGAAGAGTGCTCTAGGATGGTGCATTTAAAGAACTAAATTGGGCACTTGGCATGTGCTTATTAGAGATGAGAGGCTCCAAAATCTGACTGAAATTTACCCCAACCTCACATACTAATTAATGGTCATTGAAAATATGTCCAAAATTTTTAAGGAAAAAAAAGAATAAACACATAAAAGGAGATGTATTAAAAATAAAATTAACGAGTACATAAATATACAAAGAAAGACTTGTCTAAGAATGTATTCACAAAAAAAAAAAAAGAGAGAGAGAAACAATTGAGATGAGCATGTTAACATTCAGGAGAAGGTGGTGAGCACAACGCTGTGGCTACTACTTGGTATGGGATTTTAAGACTCAAGTTGAGAAGTAAAATACCAGAGGGAAACAATACAGAAGATGGGAATCCCTAGCGAGAATGAATGTGCTATGTGTTTACAAACAGACTGCAGCTGTGTACCAACTCTAGATTTTAGGTCAAGTATGCACCTTCAAATGTTAAGGGTACCTACTTGGAGAATGGCATTTAGAATGCATAAAGTCCAAACTAAAAGCTGGAGTAATAGGAAAATAATAGAGGCAGAAAAAAGAAGGGAAATATTGAAATGTCAGGACAAACGTAAACATGACACAGGTGAAGCTCAACATATGCGGAATTGTAATGCATAACAATGTGCTTGACAACTGATTTTAAATGATCAGATCTCTTTCAAAAGTAACACTTTCGCAATAACTAAAGACACTGAAAATGAACATGCTCCCTTGACCTAGCAATTATACTTGTGTACAAATGGGGGCATGTATAAGAATGTTAATTACATTGTTTGTAATAGCAAATGTATTGGGAGACCATTGAAATGCCCATCACCAGAAGACCTGATTATGACATCCTGGGTCTGTTCACACAATGGAATGCCATTCTGCAATTAAAATGAATGAGCTAGCTGGAGAAATATCTATCAACACAGACTAATTTCAAAAACATCAATTGGGAAAATCAACCTGCAGAAGAATACAGAGAACATCACGGCACTGACAACTATGAGAAACAATAACAGGTATTGTTTTCAAACATATTCAGGGGGACCAGAAACCTAAAATGCCGTTTGGGAATATTAAACAATAATTTCAGCTGGTTGTTCTCCTGAGAGAGTGAAGGAAAGAAATGAGATTACAAAGGAACACACAGGACCTCCAACTGTACCTGTAGTATTTCTTCAAATAAAATTACATGAATTATATAACAGAGCAAAACATTTATAGGAAAAGAGCCAAAGCACCACACTTAATAAAACTGGGTGGAAGATACCATATTTATTTCCTATTGCCTCTTATTTAGTATTCTTTGCTCAAGAGTAGCATTATTTACTACACTTTTCTTTATGGTTTAATTTCTTTATAATGAGAAAATAAGTAGCACGCTAATATCATGACAACCTAAAGTTTACAAAAAGGTTTTGCATTATTACTGAATTCAGAGAGAAAAAAAATGTAATGGATCTTAGTAAATGTCATAAAATTGTCAGATGCCATAATACAATAATAAGCCCAGTATTTTTCTTGCCCTCAAGAGTGTAACCAAGAGGAGAAAAATAATATGATATAATAGGTACAGTAGCAAGGCAAGCATAAAGCTCTCCCAAACAAATCAGACATCGAGAAGGTTTAAATGATTGATGAATAAATGAAAAAATGCTAGGGAGGAAGTAAGCTAGAAAAAATTCAGATATATACAGAACCTTACATATTCCAGATATGGAGAGAGATTTACAAATGCTCCACCGATACTAGAGACCCACAGAGGAAAGATGACTGCCAAGAAGAACCAGAGTCATGGCATTTTCTTATTTGGAACTAAGCAAGCAAGTGGAATGAGATGTGTGAGTAAGAGACTGAAAAAATAAAAAGAAAAGAAAAAAAAAACATCAGGAATAAAGACTTTATACTGTAGCCTTTCCACAGAGACCTAAATAGTCAATGAATCAAATAAAATGCACTGCAGGAGAAAAGTAGGACAGAGAAAGATGCAGTACTGTTCATAAATTATAAAATAGTTCGCAAGTACAGGTTTAGCATTTTGCCTCATCAAAAACCATCACATGAATTCCTATTTCTGCCAACTGACTAGCCAAGTATCTGGTCCTATTTGAACAGGATGTGGGGCACCAGCTGCTGTGCCTCCTGGTTCTCTCACTCACAGAGCTCACTGATGTCTTGATGCAAAGTTCTGAAGACTAGAGTTAGAGCTTTGTTGGAATTGACGTACTCCAATTATATAAACGCAAACCTACAGTCATTCAACACCACGTCTAATGCATGCGTTTATACCATTTAAAAATCCATCAGTAATCTACATTCCAAATGTATGTGTAATTAGGAAATAAATTTTGTAGGCAGTTTAATGACTACTAATTATCTCATATGGTGTCTTGGTTTGTTTTGTGTTGCTATAACAAAATACCTGAAGTGGGATGGGCCACTGCATAAAGAGTTCTAGATGCAGGGAAGTTCAGGGCTGGACAGCTGCACGCAGCATTGTGGCAGGGCAATGCGTAAGAGCGAAGAGCAGGCCTGTGTATAAGAAACATGCAAGAAAGGAAGCAAAAGAACAAGTGGATGAAGCTGACCGTATTTCCTAAGTACTGGCCTTCTCAGGAACCAGTCCACTCCATGAGGCAGCATGAATCTTTCTTCGGTACTCCCAATGGCTAGTCACCTCCCAGAAGAACCATCACGTCTCAGGACCATTATATATGGGACCAAATCAATACATGAGTCTTTGGGGGCAAAGCACCTCCAAACCACCACACATCACTGTGGAGCATTTGAAATACTCTTTTTATCTAAATGTGGAGTACTTCTATATACTCAGGTGGATACAGGAGGATCATCAAGAGTTTGGGGCTAGCCCGGGATACAGAATGAACTCTAGGACAACCTGGGCTATGTAGCAACACCCTGTCTAAAAAAAAAAAAAAAAAAAAAAAAAAAAAAAAAAAACCAAGCAAACAAAATGGTTGATTTTTATAAGGCAGTTGTTTTCCCTGTCAGTGCATCCTCCACAAACGATGTCTAGATGCCTCCTCTGCTTTTCCTTACACTTCAGAGAACACTTCACAATGACACACCATCTGCCTGCTGCTGTTTTCAGGGTGCACTCAGCTCACCAGCCCACCCTCCATGGCCATTGCTGTCTTAGCACTCCTCGCCCACGTTCTCTTTCACCTTGAAAACCTCAAGGATAGGTCAGCACTGACTTCCCTTAGTAGTCTCCTGACTTTTCCTTGTTGGTCCAGTAAAAGGTGTGCCCTAGTTATCAAGTCAGAAAAACATGTTCTATTGGGAAAATTTTCTTGACTAAAGCCACACAGGAGATAACACATATCCCTCACTTCACAGTCATCCGCTTTGCTGATATGCTCTGCACAGGGCGTCTCCCTCATAGAACAGCACAAAAGTCAGCCATGGTAAATGAGACTGAATTTTAGTCTTTTTCTTGGTGTGTAATATATTCTCATAAAATAGTGTTCTCCAATTTATTTTTTTGACAACAAATCTTTGTTTACCAAAACATGTTAGGGTAGCTTTTAAGAAGTCTAAAGGTTTAAAAGACGAAAGTGGATAGGTAAAATGTATTTTAAAAATTAATTTAACTTTCAACTTAAGTGTCTCACAACAATGAAAACCAGTACTAGAGGTGAAACCCACCTCCTCCTTCTGCCCTGTCTTGGCATATTCTAGTAAGCATTTGCCTGAACAATAAATTCAGTGTATCTGCAGCCTCTTCAAGTTGATTTAGGTTCTGATTAGCTGAGACTGACCAACTCCAAAAGATCTGCTGAAATTAGAGACTGGTGGCCTTTTAAAGCCAAAGAGTATTGTCCAAGCAATTTAATCAGACATCTGAATTTGACAGTCAGAGGAACTAAGGCCCCACAGAGTAAAAGCTTTGTTGCAAACTACTTTGAGGCTGATGAGTGGCAGAAAGAGAGAAAATGGGCTCTTAGCCCAAGTCTTGCCTGATTCCCTTGCACTTACCTTGTTTTTATAGGACAAATGCTCTGTTGTCACTTAACACAGAAGAAGGAATTCTGTAAACTGTTTTAAAAGGTGAGGAGTTGATTTACTGACTAGGATTCCATGGCTGAGTATTTTTCATTTAAGGTTATTCATGCCAAAAAATCCCTGTATTGGCCAAAAAAAATTATAACACTATATCAGATCTTTTTAGCCTAGAAAACATTTTCCTTTTAAAAATGGTGTGGGCTTCAAAAGAGATGCAAAATTTAGTGGGACAGGGAATACTAAGAGGTATAACATCCTTGAAGAAAACTTAACTCAGCATTTGATAATTCAGATCAAATTGATGAACACAGAAAAAATTTCAACAGCTTATACAAAGTAGCATTTGTATCCTATGTGTGTACATACACACACACACACACATGCTGTAATAATAACTTACAAGAAAATTGAAAGAAACACAAGGAAAGGTGAGATTACAGAATTATACACACACACACACACGCACACACCAAAAAAGCAAACGTTGTGTACTCTCACTATTTAACTTCCTCAACATTATGTAAGTAAGGTGCCACACTGACCTCTTCCTTACTGCTCTTCCCAGCTGTGCTTGCAGGGTGAGTGCTTTCCAGATATCTGAAAGGAAACCTTCAGGATAGACAAAGTTTTGGGGGTGGAGAAGGGATGCTAAGGATCAAGCCTAGGCTCTCCTGCATGCTAAGTTAGTTCCCTATATGCTGAGCTACACCACCAGCCCTGGGCAAAGCTCTTATTTCATAGGAGCTCTACACTCGTCAGATCACATAGAATCCCTCTCTCTATCTCTCTCTCTCTTTCTGTGTGTATATGTGTGTATAATTCAATATTTTCTTTTTGTTTTATCGAGGTAGGCCCTCACTCTAGTCCAGGCTGACCTGGAATTCACTATGTAGTCTCAGGGTGGCCTTGAACTCATGGTGATCCTCCTACCTCTGCCTCCCAAGTGCTGGGATTAAAGGCGTGCACCACCACACCCAACTTAATTCTATATTTTCGTCTTTCTTTGTGTATATGATATTATATGCAAATTATAAGGTTTATATTAAGCTGCCCATGTGGCAGGTGTAATGTACATAGCATGCACTTTCTCTCACTGTGAAAATGTGCAGAAAGGGCTTAATCGCTCCCGGAATATTGATAGGTTCTCTTGCAGAAAGGTTCCTCTAGCTGCAGAGAGAGTCTGTGGGTCTATGAGGATCATAATAAGGCAGATTAAAAGACCATTTTCATGGTCCACATGAGAGATGATGGTATCTTAGACCAGCATTTGTATAATAGATAAAGGGAACCAAGAATACCTGAAGTCAGGAGATAAAGGTAATATTTCCATGGTAAATGAGCTAAAACTCAATTTTAGTGAACCTTGTTTTCTTACTGTTTGTTCTGAAGTCTGAAGGGTAGGAATTAAGCCCAGGGCACCACACATAGTAAGCATATGCACTACCCTGCTGGGGAACTGGTTCTAACAACTTGTAAGTTTGGGAAATGTTTGAATCAAAATCATCATGAGGGCCTGGAGAGACGGCTTAGTGGTTAAGCACTTGCCTGAGAGGCCTAAGGGCCTCAGCTCGAGGCTTGATTCCCCAGGACCCACGTAAGCCAGATGCACAAGGTGGAGCATGCATCTGGAGTTCGTTTGCAGTGGCTGGAGGCCCTGGCACACCCATTCTTTCTATCATCTATCTATCTATCTATCTATCTATCTGTCTGTCTGTCTGTCTGTCTGTCTGTCTGTCTCGTTCTCTCTCTGGCTGTCTGTCACTTTCAAATAAATAAACAAAAAATCATCATGAACTTTACCAACAGGAAACATATACGATGGCATAGCAAAACCATGAGAGGAAGTCTATGCATTTTCATATGTAATGTCAGTGAAAGTGAGTTATTTACTATCTCCAATAAAAGTATCAGTGCAGTAGATCCCAGAACAATTTACTGTTCTTTGAAATTTGTTTACACCTAAGACTCTGGATATAACCCCCCAAAATAGTATTTTGAAAAGAAATTCTAAGGTTTGGCCTTCACTTCCAGCCCTGCCACTCCTGCTTAATTTGGGAAGGATAACCTTTACTTCACAGTCTTGTTCTCCTTGTCTCTTAAACATCCATATCTTACGCCATGTGCCAAAATTAACTCCAAATGGATCAAAGACCAACTATTCAAACTAACATGATAAATCCCTGTGAAGCAAACAGGGAAAGTGTCATGACCTCAGATTTGGCAATAGTTCCTTGGATATGATACTAAAAATAGAAACAACAAAGGAAAAACTAAATGAGCTGAATTTCATCAAAAGTAAAAGCCTCTGTATATTACATGTTTCAATCTCAGGACACTGAGATATCAAGCTAGAACCGAGCCGTTAGCCTCTTCCTTGCTAAAGAGATAGCATAGTGCTAGAAAGTACTGTGTAGGCTGCTCAGGGAGAAAAGTCATGAACAGTTTGAACAAGCAGCAGATCCTGGGAAGTACAACTGGCCAGCCAGGGAAGATATGTTCAGTGTGCAATAGTGGCATGACTGTTATGAGGGAAACAAAATGCCCTGATTGGGTGTGAGGCTCACTCTGTGGGAAGAAATTCATGCCTGATGCTGAAACCTAGTCAAAAGTTCGCCAGGCGTGGTGGCGCACGCCTTTCATCCCAGCACTCGGGAGGCAGAGGTAGGAGGATCACCGTGAGTTCAAGGCCACCCTGAGACTACACAGTTACTTCCAGGTCAGCTTGAGCCAGAGTGACACCCTACCTTGAAAAACCAAAAAAAAAAAAAAAATGCCCATGGCTGTCTCAGGGTCATAGGCCATCAGGGAGACACTACTGCTATTGTTTGGTTAAATGGATATGTTGTGCCCAAAAAAATTGTTGGCCCTCTAAATATTTATGTTTATGTCCACACATCAGTGCTGCCCTCACTTTTAGGCAGAGAAACTTCTTTCTGTGAGGAGGATGACACTGGGGAGACAAACTCACTAAACTCTTATCAGAATAACAGACTGTGGAGTGCTCAACACTAAATGAGGCATCCACATGATCCCTTCCAAGGCTCAGGAAATGTTGTGGAAGAGGGGGCACAAAGAATGCGAGAGCAAGAAAACGGGGAGAAGTGTTTTGGAATGCTGTTTTCTGAATGCGAAGTGGGCATTGCATTCAGGCTGTCACAATGGCTGCCCTTACCTACACAAGACCTGCACAGTAGTGGGCCATTAATATTCCATCATGTACGATGGAGAGGGCCAAAAATTCACATCAAAAAGAATAGCAACTAGTTGGAAAGAAGGCATTCAGGGGAAGGGAATGTGGGAGTGGGACAAAAGAAGATAATGGGATATTATGATAAAATGAGATTATGATAAAATATATTATGTACATGTATGAAGATTATCAATAAAAATTACCAAAAACTTTTGTGCTGGGCTAGAGAGATGGTTCAGTGGTTAAGGTGCTTGCCTGTGAAGCCTAAGGACCCAGGTTTTATCCTCCAGTGCCCACATAAGCCAGATGTACAAGGTGGTACATGCATCTGGAGTTTGTTTGCAGTGGCTGGAGGCCCTGGCACACACACACACACACATACTCTCTCTCTCTGCCTCTTTCTCTCTCTCATTCATAAATAAGTAAATAAAATAAACTTTTGTGTATCAAAAGACACAATTGAGATAGTAAAAATCCCACAGAATGAATGAAAGAAAATATTTGCAGCCCATATCTCTTATAAGATTTTAGTATCCAGAATATACAAAGAACTAATATAAATCAATGGCACCAGAAAAAAAAAAAAACCCTCAATTCACAAAATGGGCAAATAACTGAATAGGTACTTTTCTAAAGGTGATGCATGTATGTCTAATAAACACATGCAAAAAGAGTCAGCACCACGACTCATTGGGGAAATGCAAGTTAAAACCGGCGAGATACCACTTCACACTCATTGGTATGCCATCATTACAAAACTACAACATGACAGGGCTGTGGAAAAACTGGAGTCATTGTGCACTACTTGTAGGAGTACAAAATGATGCAATAGCCATGATAAAAAAAATAGCTTGGTATTTCCACACAGAGTTAAAAAGAGAATTACAATAAGAAGCAGCCCATGTACCCCTAAACTCAAAATAATTGAAAACCGGGGCAATCAGATTATTTGCTCACTTGTTCTTTAGCGGCATAATTCTCAGTGGGCAAACCACAGGCAGACCCAATACCTCTCAACAGTCAAATGGATAAATAAAATGGGCTGTGGGCTGGAGGGATGGCTTAGTGGTTAAAGTGTTTGCCTGCAAAGCCAAGGGACCAAGGTTCTATTCCCCAAGACCCACGTTAGCCAGATGCACAAGGGGGCACATGTGTCTGGAGTTCGTTTGCAGTGGCCCTGGCGTGCCCATTCTGTCTCTTTCTCTCTCTCTCTTTCTCTGTCAAATAAATGAAAATAAAATATTTTATGATGGGCTGTACACATGCAATGGAGTAGCATCACATCTTAATTAAAGGAAGATAATTGTAATACAACACAACATCAATGAACATATTACATTTAGTAAAAGAAGCCACATGATTTAACTTACATCCAGTCCCTATAGTAGTCAGAATCATGGAAACAGGAAGTAAAGTGATGGCTGCTAGGAGCAGAGAGAGGCAGGATAAGAAAGTTGTTAATGGGCTCAGAGTTTCAATTTAGGAACATCCAAAAGTTCTGTATACAACAAGGTAAATATACTTAATGTCCCTGAATTATATACTTAAAATCATTGAAAAGGCAAGTTTTATGTACATTTTGCCACGATTTTTTTTTTAAAAATTCTTTTTTTAATGAAAAGAAAATCTTGACCAAACTGTCCGTAAGAATGATGTGTGAGAGACAGGAAGCTATTTTTAGTGTCTCTTCTTTACCTTAGCACCTTTTCTAGTCACCACACTGTCTCCTGCATAGAAGCTCCTCCCAGGAGCCACGCCTCAGCCATGACCAACCCACCACTGAGACTCCTCAGAAACTAGATATTAGAGAGGAATTGCTGCCATCAGAGACAGAGGGATGAAGATGAGGGAATGGAAATTCTGCAGGAAATAGCAGGTGGCAGACAAAGCTTGGGAATCTTCCTGAAGATCTTATCACATAGCTGATACTTCCAAGAAGTATTTCCACACTCATCACTCCCAACCGTGCTTGAAGCTCTCCCCACGAGTTAACTCCCCAGATGAAGCTTATATTGCATGGCATTTTGCTTGGCATTTACTCTGCTTATGGCAAGCACTCTTATCACAACTGAGCCTCTGCCATTAATTACACACACACACATATGTGGGTGTTTACATATGTGTGTATATATGTATATATAATCAGAGAGCTTTATGCATTTTTGTAACTGATTCCAACATTCATTACCAAATTGAAGAAATGTCTTTGGCTTTATATGAATCATCCAAAGACAGCAGAGTTTTCTCATCTCACCAACATTATAGCACAGCTAATTAGAAATATATACCATAACAGGGTAGGAGAGCAATTAAAAATTAAAAAATCAGACTAGGGAATATTCAATGAGAATACAATGTGAATACCAGATGGGAAAGCACGCTGCCTATATAGAGCCCATAAGCCTAGCGGATGATGAAGACATAATTGCAAAAGAATTTTTCAATAGAGAACTTAATCCAGCCCTCAAAGAGGACAAAGCTTGTCTCAGCATCTATGTTAAACTAACCCTCTCCTGCAGGCTCTCACGTAGACCATATTGAGAAATAGTAAGTTCTGTCTATGGTAGCGTTACAACAACCAATGCCATAGGTTTGCAAAGTAGTTTCTTACAGCACTGCTCATTATAAAAGACACTCTTATTATACCAAAGCCCAATTGTTTCACTGTGAGCAAGGCCACACACTGTTGTCCAAAACAAAAAGGCACTACCTGAAAGCCCTAACCATAGCTCATATGAACTTAACCTCTATGAGTTGCTTGGAGAAGAATTTCTGAATAAGTCATTGTGATAGCAAAAGAAACTCTCATGTTCTCATGTTTCTTCCAAATATTCTTTTCCTTTTGTGTCTCCCTGGAGGTAGCTCCCAATCCTGGATGGACAACCATCTCAGTGCACAGGGAAAATGGGGAAAATGCAGACATTGAGTTGGTAGCAGAGACAAATCTCAAGCCAGATGCAAGACTTTTATGCACGTTTCACTGGGTTTTACAATAGGCCACAGGGCCAGGAGTCAGGGTTTCCACTGGCTCCCAGCCAAGGCATGGTATGATACTTTTTCCAGTAGTTACTAAGAACCAGCTCTGTCTCTTTTCCAAGAATCTCTTTCTTCTTTAAGAAGAAAGAAATTGTTAGCTGTGTAGGAGTTACAGCTAATAGTCCTCCAGGTAGCTCTTACTGTGGTCTGGATTCACAATTCCTCACATGTGCTCCAGCTAGTTAGCCCGTGGTAATTCAAGCCCCAAATGTTAGGGAACACACCTAAGTCATCGCACTTCTTTGAAGTATGTTGGCAAAGTTTTTAAAAATTATATCCCAATAGCTCTAGCAAGACCTACTAGAAAACTAAATTTTCTGGAGGTTTCTGGGTGCTATAGATGTCTACTGATTCATCGGGTTAGCAGAAACAGTAAGATCCAACCCTTGTCCCTAGATTGTTTACGACATACAGATGGGGACATATGTTTCCCAGGAGAGTTAACAGACCCAAAGCGGTACTTGCTTGGGTTTTTAGTACAGACCTAACCAGCAGAATATAGGATAAGTTCATCTTCACAGTGTTCACTATCCAATTGTGAGGAGGTAAAAGCCTAATAATCCTAGAAAAATTTCTATATGCTGTGTTCAGCACATGATGACCTGATGACTTGCTTTATGATTGACGGAATTTTAGTTTCAAAAGGAAAATTCTTATAAGTACAATTCATGAACCCACCACAAATAGGGCCTCATTATGAAAGTAAATGCAAACAACATTTCATTGAAAAATTCGAAAATGAGTACACATATTTACAAGAGTACACACTAAACAATGCGTGCAGTGTGAAGGATGAGGTCCACCAGCAAGCTGGATTTTCTTTGCACAATAGCCACAGAGAATCAAAGTTCCCTCATATTGTTCAGTTTGTCATATTTTTATCACCTTGTAAAATTTTCTGATAGTGGGTTCAAAATGGAAAATAAATTAAAACCCTAGAAACTCTATTTGCAAAGATGCCTGGGTATGACCCTTTGAACCGCCAATCCTGGAGAAATGAATGAAAGGGGGATTCCAGAAGATTTCGGGGGGGGGCGGGAGCAGAATTGTTTGGGGTGAGGGAGGAGAGGAAATCGGAGAGAAGGGAACACAGGGAGTAGCAACTGGGAGCTTAGACCCCATGTCAGTTGCTCTTCTCATCGTTGTGACAGGAAACCTGACAAAAATAACTTAAGGAATGTATTTACATTGGCTCATGGTTGGCAGGTCCAGTCCATCTTGGTGGGGAAGGCCCAGCAGCAGCAGAAGTGTGAGGCTGCTTGCTCACATCTGGGCCGCTCAAGAAGGAAGTCTCCTTTTCTCTTTTTATTCAGTCCAAAACCCGAGTCCTTGGGATGGAGCTTCTCATCCTTACAGCACAACTTACCCTCATAACTACTCCTCTCTGGAAATGGTCTCACAGAAAGACCCAAAGTTGCCAGGCATGCTGGCTCACACCTTTAATCCCAGCACTTGGAAGGCTGAGATAAGAGGATTCCCAGGAGTTCGAAGCCAGCCTGGGGCTACAGAGTGAGTTCCAGATCAGCCCTGGCTAGAATGAGACCCTAACTTGAAAAAAAATTTTTTTAAATGAATAGAAATACCCAAAGGTCTGCCCCACTCATGATAATCAATACAAACCATCACAACCCCCAAACCTGAATATCCCCAATAGTGACTGGAGGAAAACCAAGCTGGACCTCTGGATTTCCACGGCACTGGTGAGCACCAGTCACAACACTGGCTGAGATCAGAATGAGGCAATTCTCTTTTAACAAGTCTCCTGGGTGTTCTGGCCAGGCCAGCAGTGCACCATCTGACATTCTGGCTCCAAATTGTCCTGGACAGTGCTGTGCTGAAATTGTCCTTCAGAAACCCTTCAAGGGCTCTCCACTGCTTATACCTGGACTGGACTTTAAAGAAACCACAGACTCCCAGGGCTTTCAAAACCTGCCCTTCCTCCTCCCAGAACACTGCTCTCCGGTGTGCTGGTTCACGAAGGACCCCCCTTTTTACTAGCAACTATTCCTCTTCTCTGCCTCTTTCTCCAAGCACCCCAGTCACAGAGTCTTCTCTCCTCTGAAATGCTAATGAGCTTCAGAGGACAGGGTCACTTGAGCAGCGCTTGGAAAAGCACATGGTGTGATTGTCTTCCTAGAAGCAAGCATTTCTCACCAGGTTATGAAGAAACGCACAGCAGGCATGCTGTTTTATAAAGTGGCACCTTGCTCCATACTGGGATGTGGGCTAAGAAGTGTTGGTCAGTAGTTTATTTTCTTTGTGAGCATCCCAGTGTGCATTCGCAGAAACCTGTATGGACTACGTCAATCCCTTAACTTGGTGTCTTGATGCAAACAAGAGTCACAGCAAAACATAAGATGGATAGAGGCTTTGGCTAGAGGAACACAGCCTGCTATTTACTGTAACCACTTTTAATAAGGAAGGAATACAATGAATTAGTGGTATACTAATTACATAAACCAGTGGCATTGTCATTTATTAAGTCTTACTATTGTGTATAATGGCATATGTTACATATACTGTTATATAAATGTCAGTGTATCATGTGCTTAAAAAGTTAGTAATGCATTGAGCTACCACAATAAAACAGCGATATCATTAGGCTATGGGAATTTTTCATCTCCATTATAACCTGGAGCCATGATGTTGTGGCCTGTCACTGATCAATACATCACTGCATACCTTTGTGCTGTGCATAATGAACTACATCCCACAGGAAACAATTTAGTTGTGTGTGGATTGTTGCAGTCACAGGGGGAGCCAACTCCAGTTTTTAGTGTGACCTCTCCTGCCTGATCAAGGGCCAACCCACAAAGACATAGTCACACAGGTTAGACCCTATGCACTTGAATCTCCAGAACCAGCTGGGAGGCATCCTCACCTGATGAGCTCTGATGGAAAGGTTAAGCACTTTTGGAAGAGCCATAAATGAGAAGTGAAGTTTCCACCTGACTTCACATGCATTGGGAAAGGGTAAGACAGGTGAACCCAAGTAAAAGGTCTGAACCAAAACTCCTTGAACCAAAGATAGCGAATCCCAAGCTCCTCCAACGACAAACTCATGACCTGTGGAGGCTTATCAGAGACGCAGGAGCCTTTGCCATTTCCAGAGGAAACAGCCATGTGCCCCGGTCCATGGCCCATGATCAGAATACGTTGTTGTACTCTGCGAACAGCTGAGACAGGTTGACTATTTATATGGATGAAGCTCTAATTAACTCATTTAATCACTGGTTCCAAATAGAGTGTCTGGGCTGGGTTTGTAGCTTAGCAGTAGAGCACTTGTCTAGTATTCATGAAGTTCTGTGTTCAATGCCCAGCACCACAAAACAAACAATAAAATGGCTGACATTATATTTGTTCACACACACAACAAGAAAGGAAAGCATCTACCTTTGGAGAATGACACATTGCTTTAAATAAAATGTGCACATTTTCAAAGTCAGCATCAAATCAAGTACCTTTAGCCATGTCAAAAAGACCACTTCCCTCTGATATCTGAACTTCCACTACATTTTAAATCTACATCAGGGATTCATCGCTTTCTTTTAGCTCCTTACCAGACACTCCAGAATGGCTTGCTCTCCTTGTTTCCCTACTCTTTGCAGTAAATCAAACTCACTCTTTTCTGATCAGGGGACTCCAGAATTCCACCTTTGGCTTTAGCTGGTTCACCTGCCAGCTGCTTCCCTTTCCAGCCAGCTGCTCCTTCCTTGTGTTGATGGGACTCCTCTAAAGCCCTCAGCTTCTAGGACAGCTGCCTGATGCATGCCGTGAAGATGGCCTCCCCAGGGAAATAGAAACTTGACTTTTATTTGGTGCTGTGGTAATTGGAATATATTCAGGATTTTACTAAAGTTGGTAATTTGGGTATGCAGCCACCTGGTTGGAGGAAGTGTCACTGGTTAGAACCTACGGTCCAGCCCTAAGGTGTAGTGGTAGATTTCGAATTCCAGCCTAAAGTGCTTGAGCTTAGCCTGGAGTTCCAAAAGTGTGTTTGCACGTAATGGTGTTGGTGGCTTTTGCTTTGTTTTTCCCCCTCTGTGCCTGGACCTGTAAAAACAGGCCAGCTTCTTGTGCCATTATGAAATTTCCCCTGCTTCAATAAGTCCCTTCCTTCCATAACTGTGCCTGGTCTGGCAGCTCATCCCCGCAACATGTGGCTGTCGACTACAGAATGGGTATTGAGTGTGAGATGCGGCTGACATGAATCTGACCATGTGGATTTTGGTCTGTTGGAACTATTTTCTTGGAGGAACAGGCATGGACTTGGTACTTGCAACTGAAGATGCCTTCTGGAGCAGTCAGCCAAGTTTTGAGGACTATTCTTGTGAGAATTTAAAGCTGCTAAGTACAGAGAAAATTGTATTTGGAAGCTTGACTTATGAACTTTCTAAGGGGAAGGAAAAACGGCAGCAAACCTTGTTGGAACTGGGCTACTGGCATAAGGGCTGGCTGCATTCTGTTGCCAAGGCCCAAAGAGTTTAATCAAGGTTAAATTTGTAATAGACTGATGTGCTTTATTACAGGTATTGGATGAGAGATTTAAGATTTTAAGTGGGAAAAAGTCAAATAAGTCTAAATTTACTGGCACAGAGACTGGTTTTAGGTTATTGAAGCTGCTATTGTCAAACACATTAACGATCTTAAGAAAAATGGACCAACTTCTTTATATTAAAACAATAGAAAGGATGCCTGAGGAAAGACTATGATAAAAATACAAATTCTTTTGGAAAGAGTTGACTGGAAAAGGAAACTGCTCTTCAAAGTCATGAATTTGTCCCTGAATTAAGAATATGACTGTGTCCTTCACACCTGGTATTGGTTTCAAAAACATTAAAAAAATGCATGGAGTGGTCATAAACTGCACACAGTTCTAAGGAGCCACTGCTAAGATACAACATACAGGCAGGGCGTAGTGACCCTGATAGGCCAGGGCAGCCTTTGGAAGATGGACCATGATTTACATGGAGACCCAAAGATATTTTGGATATACCAGGACTGTACAAGGGCTACCATGGAGAACATTGCCAGCCTAGGATGGATGATTTCCCTTGCTATTCTGCCCAGCTAGAGGGGCAAAATTGAAAAATCCAGAGACTTCAGTCACTGGTTATATCAGACTCAAACTGCAAATGTTTGCTGTTTGCTTGATGGTTATTGAATTTACATTGTTCCAGTCTCTCTTTGTTATGCCTCATAATAACTTGTTTTGATTTTGCAGGACTCACGGCTAAAAGACTCTCCTAAATCTCAAATAAGACTTGGGACTTTAGAACTGTCTTAAGTTGATAAAAACAGTGGAGACCTTTACATTTAAACTAAATACAAGTCACGGTATAAGATGGTTATGAAGCTATTGCAAGCCAGGGACAGAACGTAATAGTTTGAATAGATGGCCCCCACTATATTCAGGATCTTATTAAAATTTGTAATTTAGATCTGCAGCCTCCTGCCTGGACGAGGTGTCACTGGGCAGATCCTAAGGCCCAGCCCTACAGTGTGGTGGTGGATTTAAAATTCCAGTCTAAAGATATGCAAAGTGCTTGAGTTTAGCCTGGAGTTCCAAAAGTGTGTTTGTGTGTACTGGTACTGGTGTTGGTGGCTGTTGCTTTTTCTCTCTGAAACATCCCCTGCTTCAGTAAGTCCCTTTATCCCATAACCACGCCTGGTCTCGAAGTCCATCCCAGTGATGTGTGGCTATCTACTATAGGTGCCAAGAATTCAAACTGCTACTCCTCACCCAGAGCAATGGCATCCAGGTCTCACAAGCACTGATGCATGCCATCCTCCCACAATGCCATGGAGCTCACTGGCCCAGCTCTGTCATATTCTCCCACAACGTTCAACAGGACAAGTACTGAATGTGGAAGAAACCTGGACAGCCATACTCCTTTATTAGTCAGAACCTCTCATCTTCCCTTCCATGGACCTTCATCTTTCACACTTCAGAAGACAAATTTCACCTCTTTTGTAGCTAGCTCACCAACAGGAATAATGTTAGACAGAAAACAAAGTGTGGAGTATGGAGAAGATGGCATGAACAGGGGGGACTGCTATGCTTCATGCACACAAGGAAACCCTGTCAGCCAGCTCTGCTCTAGGATAATACAGGGGTCATGGTCATGGTACTATAGCCACAAGCTCCCCATCAGGGACCTCAACATTGCCCTTGCCTAATTCTTGGGAGAAGACAAGACAAAACTAGAATTTCCCCATAAACACAATTTACATAGAACCTACACAACCTACACATATAATCCATACATATCCATACATATATATATTTGGTTTTGCAAGGTAGGGTCTCACTCTGGTCCAGGCTGACCTGGAATTCACTCTGCAGTCTCAGGGTGGCCTCGAACTCTCAGTGATCCTCCTACCTCTGCCTCCCGAGTGCTGGGATTAAAGGCGTGCGCCAAGATGCCTGGCTTGTAATCCTTATATCTTAAATCCTCACTGGATAGCTTGTAATGATGAACACCATGTAAGTGCTACGTCTACTTGCCTGCTTGGGAATTTATAGTGATGAACGTCATGTAAATGGTGGGTGTACTTGCTGTCTATGAAGTTTATAATGAACTCCATGTAAATGCTGTGTCTACTTGCCTTTTGGGAGTTTGTAATAATGAACTTCATGTACATTCTTTGTCTACTTGCTATGTTGGGCTGGCTTTCCATTCCTACAGAGGTGATAGATAATGATATGGGAATCTAAAATTTGCTACTGCATCTGTAATTAGTCTCCTGAATACCTAATGACATAGGACATAAGGTGTTTTGGCAACTTCTGATCAGAACTCTGTTCAGAGGGTGAGAACTCACTGCCTGTCCCTGTTGGGAATGAAGAATATAAACTCTAATTAACTAGTGGAACATCAGGGAGTATTGAGGCAAGCCATCTAACTCTTCAATTTGTATGTGAACCAGAATACCTTTTTCAAATGGACACTAGGCCATATATTTTTAATTAATTAATTTGCAAGCAGAGAAAGAGAGTGTGTGTATGTGAACGGGTGCACCAAGGTCTCTTGCCACTGTAAACAAACTCCAGACACATGAACCAGCTTTACATGGGTCCTGGGGAATGAAACCCAGGCCAGTAGGCTTTGCAAGCAAGCACCTTTAACCATTGAGTCCCAGCCCCATTAGGTCTTATTGATGAATATGAACCAAAGAGGCTTTGAAATTAGTTGAGAAATATAAACCTCATATTAAAAGCAATTTAGTCTGAATTACTCTTTCATTAAAAGGAATCACTGTTCTCTGACCTCAATTATGTGCATTCACTATGTTCAGAGAAAAACACACTTCTCTTTTGTGAAAGCAAGCAAAGATGTGAAATCACTGGCCAGTTTAGAGGAAACCCACAGGGAAATGAGACATTGGCACGGAGTCAGACGTTCTCTCCCGTTTGATTTCCCAGCCCTCTGTGCCTATTAAATAACAGTTAAATTTCATCCTCTTCTGTTAAATGCTCACATTAGGTCATGGTTGCTGTTTCTAAAGGCTCTCAGGAACTTCTCACAGTGACCTTGAGACAAATCTTCACATAAGCCAGCCCACATGGTGACAAATACAGTAATACCAAAACCAACCATCTGATTCCCACAGGTAGAATTTCCAGAGCAGCACAACCTGGAGCCCAGGGTTGCGTTTGTCTTTGCCATTTCTGGAAGGAGGGACATTCTCATGCTGCAAAGAGAAAGTGAGCTGTCAGAAGGACTATCTCATGCCATCTTTGAATCTGTGCTCAGTGCAATGGACCATCCAGGAGAGACCTCTGGATATCACATACATTAGGGAAACAATGCGTGCCAACCATGTTACCTCTAGTTAGAGCCCAGGAAGCATATAAAATTTCTTCATTCCATTCAATTTCATAAAAATGTACTGTGTTTCTCTATAAAAGTAAGCAAGCCCTGGGGAGCCAAGATGTCAGGAGCTCAGAATGTCATGTCCTCACACCTAATGGGAAAGCCATCTCTGAGCTAGATGACCATGGGGAGAGTAAGAGTGATGTGTATGCTAAGAAGCGTTTAGAAGAACCAGGTCTTGCCTTCCCAGCACACAAGAAGCAGGTGCAGAACGAGAAAGAATATTTGAGTTGTCATCAAATGGTGCAAACATTTCTAAGCAATGAAAAAGGATCAAGGAGAAAGACTCTGGGCAGAGGCAATGTGCATTCTGTCAGCCAGACTTTCCATGACTCTAACAGATACCCGAGGCTAATCAACTCACAAAGAGACCATGTACACGTTGACTCATAGCTTTGGGGGTTCCCTCTCAGGATTGCTTTTCAATTTCTAGTGGCAAGGCAGTACCAACCCATGGCAGAATGAAATAAGAGAAATACCAGCACCTCACAGTCCCCTGCAAGGATCCACTCCCAGGGAATTAAAGCACCCCTACATCTTAGCGGCTCCATTAGTGTTATGGTTTAAATGTAAAACTCTCAGACAAGCTCCCTCCTGTGTGTAAATGCTTAGTCCTCAGCTAGTGGTGCTCTTTTAGGAGGTGAGGCCTTGCTAGAAAAGTTGATCACTAGAGGAGACGCCAGGTCTTGGTCTGGTTTTGTCCCTGCTTAGCACGCAGCCTCATGTTCCTGCTGCCACAGCCAAGAGCCAAAGTGACTCCACTGTGGTGGGCACACCTTCAAACCATGAGCCAAAACAAATCCTGCCTCCATTAAGTTACTCCTTGTCAGTTACTTGTTTGCAAGTACAAGAAAAGTAGCTAATACAACCACTTTCCAGTAGCATCACACTGAGGATCAGCCCTTCAGCACAGAGGCCAAACTTCAGCACCCATACAAAAGAAACTCTTGAATCTGCCCCTCAATACTTCTTCTTCCACAACTACCATTGTTGAACACCCACTGCATGTAGCGCTGTACACGCTTGTGTGTGTGTGTGTGTGTGTGTGTGTGTATATATATATATATATATATATATTTTTTTTTTGCTTTTTCCTCACAATTCCGGAAGGTCAGAATTGATACTTGCTTTCTAGGCAAGAGCTCTTGATGAGGAGGATTTACAGAGGCTGCCGGAGAAAACAAGTAATGACTCGTCATAAAGTAAAAGTCATCCACCATGGGACACCATGTACCTCCAAATGTGTCTCAAAAGATACCACTTTGGGGCTGGAGAGATGGCTTAGTGGTTAAGGCGCCTGCCTCCTAAGCTTAAAGAACGCTGGTTCCAATCTCCAGCGGTTCCAATCTCCAGGTCCCACGTTTAGCCAGATGCAAAGTGACACAAGGGTGCAATGCTGCACTTGACCACAAGGGGTGCACGCATCTGAATTTCATTCAAAGCAGCCAAGAGGCTGCTTGCGCGCCCATCTCTATCTGTCTTCCTCTCCCTCTCTCTCTCTGTCTCTCTCCAAAAAACAAAAAAGATACCACTTTGTTTATTATTCATAAGAATTGATCTATATAAATAAATAGATGAGTAGTATAAGGAATGGGGGAAGGGAGAGGATACACACACACACACACATACACACACTTATATAGAAGTACCATTACTTAAAATGTGTATATGTTCAGAGTGTTCCTCAATCAACCTTGGGATGTATACAGTAGACTCTTCATCCTTAAAGGCAATGTGTCCCAAGAACCCAATGGAACTTTAAATCCACAGATAGCAGTGAACACTGCTTTTCTACACATACACACCAATGATGAAGTTCATCTTACAGAGTTAGGTACAGTAAGAGATGTGCAGCAATGCCAATAATAAAATCAAACAATTATAAGTACACTGTATCTTAAAAGTTATGTAAAGCATATACTTTACTAATTTCTGAAAATTCCCATTAATATTTTTGGGCTATGGTTGTCTGGGTACCTGCAGCTGTAGAAAGAAACTCTACAAATGAGACTACCCTCCATCATCTATATCCCAGTACCAGACATAGTGCTCTCCCATCCTCCCAGAAAGCTCCCTTCAGTCAGCCCTTCCCCTAGCAGCATCCATCTTCCATTTGGGTTACTGGGCTTGCTTTATCTGGTCTTCAACAGCAGAAAAGTACAATCATTGAGTAAGCTCTCTTGCGTTTGTTACTCCTCTTATTGAACATGAAACTCATGCACATTGCTGAATGTTATCAGCAGTTCCCATTCCTTGCCAAGCAGGGTTTTGCTGTCTGCAGACCACAATTTCATAGTCTCGTGTGCATGGACATTCGGATTATGTCTAATTTGTTTTATGAGTAACTGCTCTAAGCATTTCTGTAAAGATTTGCTGTGAGCATGTGTTTTTATTTCTCTGGGGTAAATACCCAGGAGTGACATGTCTAGACCAAGTGGGACATGGATGTTTAGCTTGGTAAAAATGACTAGTTTTTCAAAGTCCCTGTGTTATTTCACAAACCCTGAAGCAGTGCACGAAAGCTCAGTTGATCCATGTTTTTTTTTTTTTTTTTTTTTTTTTGGCATCTTTGGTGTTGACAGCCTTTTTGTTTTTTGTTTTAGCTCCTCCAGGGTGTATGAAGTATCTCATTGCAAGTTAATTTGCATTTCTCTTGTGACAAGGGATACTGGAGCATTTTTCCATGCACTTACTGACCATTATGATATTCTTTCATAGGAAAGCCTCTTCACATTCCTTGCTCATTTTTGTTGGCTTGTGTTTCTTCATCATTGACTTGTAAGAATTCTTTATATCTTATAAGACAAGGCCCTTTTCATATCAAACCTTTTCTCCTTGTCTGTGACTTTCTTAGCAGTGCCTTTATGAACATAAATTTATAATTTTAATAAATTTATCATATTTTTCTAGTTTGTGTATAATGTATTCTTTTTAAAAATATTTTTATTTTTATTTATTTATTTGAGAAAGAGAAAGAAGCAGAGAGAATGGGCACACCAGGACAAACTCCAGATGCATGAGCCACCTTGTGCATCTGGCTTATATGGGTCCAGGTGAATCAAACCTTGGTGCCTTTGGCTTTGCAGGTAATTACCTTAAACACTAAGGCATCTCTTCAGGGCTCTTCTATTCTTTATAGCAATTTTATCAGCAATTTAGTTCAGGATTTTCCTGTGTTGTCATTTAGAAGTTCTTTATGATTATGTATCCCATCTAGATAAAGGTATTTTTACTTATCAAGTAAAGTTTGAAACATTACCATACAAGATCCACTTGTCCCAGCACTATTTCCTGAAGAAACCTTCCTTTTCCTATTGAAGTGCTTTGTCATTGGTCAAAAATTAACTCACTAAGGTCACTCCTGGTAGCACAGCCCTATAGTATTAGCTACTCAGAAGGCTGAGGCAGGATGATTGCAAGTTCAAGGCTTGCTTGGGCTAGTCCAGTGATGTTGTTATCTATCTATGTCTTAATGCTATCCTGACTTTGTAACTGTGACATTATAACCAGAAACACAGTTTGTCCAACTCAATTCTTCCTCTTCAAGATGGTTTTGGCTTTGCTAAATTCTTTATGTTGTGATCTAACCATTTTATGAAGAGATAAGTTTTAGAATCTGCTTATTCAAAGGATTAAAGACTGTTAGGACTTTTAATAGAAATTTGTAGAATATTTATAGAAAATTTTGCAGGGTTTTAGGGTTCTTTCAATGGTAGGGTATATGCTTTGCATGTGCAAGATCTGGACTGGGTTCAATCCTTAGCAACAAAAAAAGGAAAGAAAATGACATTTCCAGTCAAGATGGCATCTGCCTAACAACCCTTCACCTCGTGGGGAAGGAAAGGCAAGATCTTTGGGCTTCTTAGGGGTTGTAGATCTTAATAGACCTCCAGTGGGAGGGCAAGGAGGTGCAAAGTAGGGAACTGCTGATTTACACACTCTCAGGTAGCCCACCAGTTCCCCAAACTCTTCAAGCAGCCTTCCCAGCAGCCACGCCAGCCACCACGCTGTAGACCAAGTTCCCTCCTGCACTACCTGCAGGCTACCTGGACCCAGGCCAGCAGGCTAGCATTCCTCCTCCTTCCCCCTCCTTCCTGGAGCTCTCCCACCACAGAGATCTTCCTGCTCCACCCCAGCTGCCACCCCACTGTGTGTGGACCAGGTTCCTCCTGCACTAACCTAGAGGATACCAGGTCCCAGGCCAGAAGGCTAGCATTCCAACTCCTTCCCCCTCCTTCCTCCTCTTTCCTGTGGCTTTCCTGCCGCCAAGATCTTCCTGCAAAGCCCCAGCAGAAGCCCCACTTTGCACAGACTAAGTTCCTCATGCATTACAGGGAGGATACCCAAAGCCAAGCCAGCAGGCTAGCAATCCCCCTCTCTCCCTCAGTTTCCCCACCATAGAGATCTCCTTGTAACCTCAGTCCAGCCACCATCCTGCACCAGGTACTCCTGCAGGCTACATGGACCCAGGCAGGCAAGCTAGCATTCTCCCCTCCTTACTTATCAAGGCAATGATGCAACAAGAGGATATCACATCAGTCTTTATGCACCAAACACAGGTGCACCACAATTCATAAAACAAAACCTTCTTGACAACAAAACAGAAATAACCACCAACACCATCATAGTCTGGGAATTCAATACTCCACTATCAGCAATAGATAAATCATCCAAACAGAAAATTAACAGAGGAGTAAGAGAGCTCAACAACACCATAAATCAATTAGACCTAATGGACATCTACAGACCATTCTACCAAAATCCACAGAATACACATGGAACCTTCTCTAAAATAGATCATATACTCAGCCATAAAGCCTGCCTCAATATTTTTAGAAAAATTCACATAATTTTCTGCATGATATCAGAGCACAATGCTGGTGAGGATGTGGAGAAATAGGAACCCTCATTCACTGTTGGTGGGAATATGAGACGGTACAACCACTATGGAAAACAATATGGAGACTCCTCAAAAGGATGACTATAGAAGTACCAACAGATCCAGTTATTCCCGTACTGAGCATTTACCCTAAAAGCTCCAAGCCTCAGTTCAGAGATATTTGCTCAACCATGTTTATAGCTGCTCAATTCATAATAGCTAAGAACTGGAATCAACCCCAATGCCCATCATTAGACAAATGGATAACCAAGATGTGGTGTAGATACATGATGAAATTCTACACAGCACTAAGGAAAAAGGACACAATGAATTTTGAAGAAAATTGGTCATTCTCAGTGAACTCATCCAATTATAGAAAAATAATTGTTGCATGGACTCAGTCATCTGTGGCTCCTAACCTGGATCTGCCTGAGATGCTGTCATACTTAATAGGCATCTTGAGGACCAGGCAACAGAGAGGGTGGTGCTGGAGGGGAGGGTAAGGGTCACAAAACTGGACCCAAATGGAATTGGTACCATAAAAATCCTATGTCCTGAAAGACAGACTAAAAGGTTGAACCTTCTTCAGGTCCTTAGAGGGAACATATGAATCAAAAAGAGAGTATGATGAAGACTAACCTTAATCTTCTCTCTCTCTCTTTTTCTCTTTTATATTATCTATCTTTTTCTTCCTTATTTTCCCTTGGACCAGCCTGTAACTCCCAGTACCAAGATGCATTTAACATCCACAATGAGCTGTTGATCAGAGAGACATACAAGGTTTCCCATAAGAAGACAGACTTCTATAAGAGCTCTTGATTACCCACCAAAGGTTAATGGTAAGACCCTACTGCCAAAGACACCATATGCTATTGGTATGGAACATGGCTGGAATCTAGAAGACAGTCACTTCCTAGACTGTTAGCTTGTCTAATGCCAGAAAGTGCTACATGAGCTACTAGGGAAAGATGGCCAATATCTGTCTAAGCTACTTAGCAGCAAACAACCTGATGTGATGCTCACCCAAGTGCAATAGTGGCACACCACCATGGTGGGTAACCAACTGCTCTTGAATTGGTTATCGGATCTACTCAGTGGAATGGAACCCAGAGCTGGAACTGGAAAACAAGTCAAAGTCATCCAAAAAATGAGTTCACCTTCCAATATCAAGCTGCCACTAATCATGGGCTACATGAGGGCCTACACCTATTAACTTCTCTTTAAACTAATAAAGGTTATCCCATTTACTGGGAGCTGACTTCACTCTCTGTTGGAGAATTTGCTTCTCTTTTTCAGATGGATGCAGAACCTGAGGAGAGAATCAGCCCATTGTACTTCACTAAGGCGCTAGCTGAAACCATATAGTAATTGGGGAA
The DNA here is from genome assembly GCA_036365145.1 of Orientallactaga sibirica. Taxonomy (NCBI): domain Eukaryota; kingdom Metazoa; phylum Chordata; class Mammalia; order Rodentia; family Dipodidae; genus Orientallactaga; species Orientallactaga sibirica. Next base: position 34,668,823 of record JAEOAD010000020.1, on the reverse strand, counting down.
ATGAGCAAGAATGCTGCTTTCATGGTGAACCTGGTATCAGCACAAGGTTGAAGGAGATACACTCAACTCCTAACAAACCAGAGATCCAGAGACACAGAGACCCCCAAGACCTCATCGCTGAAGTAGACCTAAAACAAACCCAACAGGGCTCAGGGAAATTCATGGAAGAGGGGTCAGAAAGATTGTTAGAACCACAAGTTGGGACATTAAGCACAGAGACATTGCCTCTTCCCCATAACTGGTCACTATCCTCATAATGCACAATCCATAATCCCCATTGGGATAACTGACATCCCCAATGAGGAGAGTCCCTTCTGAGTGGGGAGGACAGGGAAGAGGCTAAGAATGGTACCAACATGTGCTGTTTACACACTGAGTATGTGCATAACTGATAAAGGAAAAAAATTTAAAGGAAAAACTTATAAAATTTAATATTGCATATAAATTGTATAGGATTTAATCCTACAAAATTGTAGAAATTTTATGATGAATGCTTTGCCTCTACAGAAAGTTTGAAGAACCTGGACATCTTCACAATATTGAGACTTCCAATCCATGACCAATACACATCTCCTACTTCCAATCCATGACCAGGGTACATGTCTCCTCCTCCTAGACCTTGTGACCTTTTCTCAGCAGCGCTCAATAGTCCTCAGGGGAGAGGCTTGAAACACTCTCATTACTTTTATTCTTAGAAATATAGTGATTATTATGCTGTGATCATTTTTATTTTCTAATTGTTTGTTGCTGACATATTGAAATACAATTGAATTTGTTATGTGGGACTTGTATACAAGATGTAGTAGTTGCATTCTCCTTACTGAGATAAAATACCCAACCCAAAGAGCTGATGGAAGGAAAGGGTTTCTTTGACAGCCAGGGCATCATGTCAGCTGGGGGGAAGCAGCAACAGTGAGGGAGCTCTGACCTCCCAGTGGCTGGACTAATGAACATCAAGGTCCATCCCTGTGGCACACCTCCCTTCAGCACGGTTTCACCTCCCAAAGGCTCCTCCAGCTGGGGATTAAGTATAAGGTTTAATCACACAGTTGTTTTCTAAAAAATAATAAGAGATTTAATATGTGAACATACTATAATTTGACCATAATCTTCTCCCAATACCATGCCTCCCTCTCACACTCGAATTCCACTAAACCTTTTTCCAAGTAGTCCTTCTATTTTGATGTCTCTTTTTTTTTTCCTTCTCCATCTACAGCATAATGTTGATGGGGTCAACATTATGCAGAACTTGTGGAGGCAACAACATCCACTATGAAGTCATGAATGCACCATTTAGTTCATGTCTGGAGGACAGTGCCCCAAAGTCCTTCTCTCCACTCTTTCCACTCCTATTTCTCCAGTGTTTCCTAAGCCTTATCGGGCATGATAGAAATGTCTCATTTAGTGCTGAGCACTCAGCAGCCCCTTATTTTCAACATACTAATGAGTTTGCATGTCTGTGGTATCTACAACCATCTTCATAGAGAAGTTTCTGTAGTCAGTGGTGAGAAGAAGAAAACTAATAATAAGGTTTTGCTTTTCAATTTTTTGATTGTGAACTTTACTGTCTAAACATATTGGTCATATTCCTATTGGGTTATACACTTACATGTTTTTTTGTTTTTGTTTTTGTTTTTTCAAGGTAGAGTCTCACTCTAGTCCAGGCTGACCTGGAATTCACTATGTAGTCTCAGGATGGCCTTGAACTCACAGTGATCCTCCTACCTCTGCCTCCTGAGTGCTGGGATTCAAGGCATGCACCTCCACACCTGGCGGGTTATACACTTATGTATCCTCTCCCCTCTCCTCATTCCACTGAGAGCCCTTCTAGGTGGGGTTACTGGTATTTCCTATGGGGTCATAAATACACCAGTCATTCTCTGTGGAGTAGGGGCAACATTGCCTCAGGAGACTCCATCTTGGTGGCGCTTACAGTCTTTGTGTCCCCTTTTTCACAATGTTCCCTGAGTCTTGGAGGATGCTTTATATGTCTTCTTTAGTGTTGAGCTCCTGCATCCTTTGATTTTCTGCTCTGCTGAGACTTGGGTCTTCTCAGTGTCTACTTCTCTCTCTCTGGAGGAGGTTTTCAGGCTAGAAATGAGAGCAGCACTCATATTTAAATCACTGCTTCTTCCTTGATGTCTCCTGGGACCTGACAGATGGGGTAGATATGGACTATGTCCTGCCATGTAGTCAGCTGTCTTTTCTTATCATATGATGGATCTAGGGTCTCCCTGGTATTCACCACCATTAGCAGAAAGCAGACTCCCCAAGCAAGAATGAGAGCAGCATGGATCAAAGAGGATAAACATACTCATTTAAAAGACTTTTTGATTGGTATACCTTCTCTTTAACTAAAGAATAGTGGGATCTTCTCTCTAGAGCTTATGACTTTCCTATCCATAGGCTTCTCACTTGGTTTTCAGTATCTGGTGTGAATCCCTCCCACTGAGCAGGACTCATATCCAATCAGAGTAGTTGATTACCCACATAACCTATGTGCCACTATTGCACAGGTGTGTACATCTTGGCCAGTGGTTTTATTTTGCAGCTTTCAGGATCCACTGCTTATTCAGACTATTGGTGGCCATCATCTCCCGCCAATTCATATAGCACTTCCCAGCAACACAAATAGTGTTAGTAGGTTCTTTTTATTTGATAAATTCCTATTTTCTAATCTATAATCATATCATCTAAAAATAATGACACCTTTACTTCCTTTTTCAAACTTAAGTCTTTCCATCTATTTTTATTAAGTTTTCTGTTTTTGCATTATCTTCTTGTTTTATTTTGTCTTATCCTAGCTGGAATGTCTAGGGCAATGTTGTAGGAATGACAAAAGTCCACCAGCTTTGTCTTGTTCCAAAACTAGAAAGGAAGTCTTCAGTATTTAATGACTAATACAATATTTGCTGTGGAATTTTTGTATTACCCTCTGAAAGTATGAAAAATATTTTTTAGTTTGACAGGGTTTTTTATTCATTAAAACATTTGTCACATGCTTTGTTAATATCTATATTGTGGTCATTGTGTTTTTATTTTGCCCTAACAATGTAAAAATACATTAATTTTCCAATGTTACACCTTATATCATTAAGATTAATGTCATTTTGTCATTGTGCATTATTGCCTTTTCTATTTCTGCCTTTTCTAAAGAGTTATCTGTATCTATCTATGTTTGTGACTACTTTATAATTTCTTCATCTTGCAGCCTCTGTCAAGGCTCAATAGCAGGGTTACTCTGACCTCACAAAAATACACTATGCAGCATGCCCTCCTCCTGTGTTTCCTCAGGTTTTGCAAGGTGGGAACTATTTCTTATTTGACAAATTCTCAAATGTACATTTTACCATCTCTGCAAGTAGGATATATCTTAAACTCCTAAGTGTAATAAGGTTTTTTCATTTCATCATACCTTTAATGCTCTTATACTTTAAAGCCAATGACCATTAAATGGCAGTAAATTATGGTGTCAGATTCAAATACCTCATCCCTTGAAATACTAACTTTTCCTCCCAACCAATCCCTATTCAATAGATTCTGTTTTCAGTAGATGATTCCATATAGGTGTGTTTATTTGTGTTGACATTGATGAGTCTAAGTCTCATTTTACAGTTTATGTGTTTCAGCCTCCCAGAAAACTTTCAAGTGTTTTCTAATAACAAAGGATGTATTTTTATTATAAAAACTTAAAACAGGAAATCATGAAAATAAAAAAATTACCACAACCATACAAGTCAACATAATGTTTTGAATATTTTGATCACTTTTCTTCTAACCTTTTCCAAGTTTGATTTTTGTGTATATATACACACATGTGTGTATAAGATGAGGAGAAAGGGAAAGAGGGATGGGAGATGAAAATATGTGTGTATTGCAGTTATAAGAATATATATATATGTATGTATATATATATATATATATGTGTGTGTGTATATATGTGTGTGTGTGTATATATATATATATGCCTTGTTCATCAGAACTCTTCTGGAACAGAGAAATTGGACAGGGGGATGTGACAATCCCTCAATCCCTGAAATAAAAGCAAATAAAGTGACTATACATGTTTCAGTTAAGTATGTGGTAAGTTGGTGGCTGGCAAACTCAAGCCATTTTTTTTTCACCAAAACATTTTTTTTTATTTCCAGTGTTTAATTGGGTATGCACACAGGCATGACACAGGTTTGGATTTAAGTCCTCATGCAGAATTATATTCTTCTCAATAAGCCAGTTCCATCCAGGATCCACTATCTACACACCTATGTTACAACATGTATATCAAATCTGGTATCTGAAAAAAAGATACACATATAATATCTTCATTTAAGTTACGTATTTTACAGAAAGATTAAAAATTCAAGTCACACAAAACTCAAAAACTATAAAGACATTTTTTTAAATCAGTCAGCCTTTGAAGTAGATGAACAGTTCCACCTTGCAAAGGAAGCAACAAAGACTTTGGATTCTATAATACTCAGGTGCATTTAAAGTACCTACAGCATTCAAACACCCTGTAGGTCCAGTGGTGTGAAATCTTCTCCTCACAAGTCAGCATCTAAGCTGTGAAGACCTGAACAGGCTATTCCAAAATCTGGGTTTTCCAAACCTGACTCCTGGTCTCCATAGCTTGTGCCTCTAGCCATGGCTCTCTGATGTACCCCATCCATCCTGACCCTGGTGCCCAGCCTGCAATGCTAAAAGGGCAGCACTTGTTTTGATGCTCTGCTCTGTTGCATTTTCACACTAGCCAAAGTTTCAACACTACAAGCCAGGAACATAGAATGCAGACCTTTTAAATGAGTATTAAGACAGCCACAAATTTTGATATTGTACTAGAAGGCCCATGGAGATATCTAGCTGGTATGAAAGCAGTTATCTTCATTTACTTTTCAGTTTACAAATGAATGTGCAATCATCCCTTACAAGTGGGTGGTCTTGCTACACAGTGTGAATTTACAAAGGATTCTGAATACTGAAAATTAGCCTAAACAACTGGATAGGATTTGGAAAATCTAATCAGCATAACCAGCCAATCTGAGGAAATGGATGGAGAGGATACAGTGTTCCCCAACACATCTCTCAAAACCTACACTGTCAAAACCCACTGATGTCATAGAAAGCACACACAGCCTGTAGCTGAACCACTTTTTTTCAGCAACAAAAAGGCCTAGAACAGGGGTTTTGAAGCCTAATGAGGCAATCCCAGATTAGAAGAATGAGTGTGAGAATAACTGTATCTATTTCTGGACTCAAATATGGTTCCTCTTTGTCTTGGGCTTAGTTTGCACACACAGACAGTGCACAGTGCAAGGCACAGACAGCAGGGCTGCAAGCAGAGAATTCACACCCACCATGTCTTTAAAATTAGTTATCTGATCTAAGAAAGTTGGTATACCTTCTCTGTTTTGTAGTCAAGCTAAATTTAGAGATGGAAAGCCCTTTTCTCAAAAGCAGATATATCTGATGAGTCATCCCAGAAGCCATTTCTCCATCATCTTCAGTAGAAGTGGGGGAGACCTCCCTGAGAAGCCCTGCAGGGCTAATCATACCAGAAGCCTGACCTCAAACATCATGGAGTCTCTGGAAGGAGTTTTCTCAGATGGGACAATATGATACAAACAAGGAAGCCAAGTCAAGTCAAATGCATTTCCTAAAACAACGTGACTGCCTCCACGGTAGCCCTAGGATGTGCAAGGATGTGGAGGTGCAGAAATAAAGAAAGGGTACCTCTCCTGAGAGAGTTGTTCAGTCTATCACTACTTTCTTCTTTTTATTTAAATTTTATTTATTTATTTGAGAGAGTGAGAGAGAAAGAGAGAGAGAAAATGGGTGCATCAGGGCCTCCAGCCACTGCAAACAACTCCAGATGCATGCGCCACCTTGTGCATCTGGCTTACATGGGTCCTGGGGAATTGAACCAAGGTCCTTTGGCTTTGCAGGCAAATGCCTCAACCACTAAACCATCTCTCCAGGCCCATCTTCTTTTTCTTTTTCATCCTTTAGACATGGTCAAGTCTATGGCTAGCATAAAAGCACTAATGAGGTCAATTTAACTGAAGAGAAGATCTTTCCATAGTATTAACTTGGCTCTTTCACAAATACATCTTGGCAATGCCAGTGCATTGAGTGACCTTCAATATGTAGAATCTTAATTAACACTATCCTTTCATTTCAATCACTTTTGCATTCATTGCACAGTATCATAGGTTTATATCTAACAAGAATTTGAGAGAGAATTATGCCATGCATCACAAATGCTTTCCAAACACTAAAACGCTATAGGTCATAATTTGTGTACAAATTGTGAGATTCAAAGTACTCAATTCATTGCTACTGATAAAAGAATAAAAGCTCTCGAATATTTTTAAAATATAACTTTTATTCCCAGTATTTGTAAATGTTTATATTGCAAATAACTGAAGACTTTGTATGTGGTCATTCATGGTTGCAGACAGCATCAGCAAAGGTCATATCTCCTCATGTTACTAGGCCGTGGGCCAGTCATAAGTATTGCCACTGCAGGTGGATTTCACTCAGACACCACTTCACAGCACCTGTGGAATAACTCCTGTGTGTGGCTGATTCAGCACAGGGTAAAGAGCCAGGGCCACCCCAGGGCCTTTGTCCAGCATGGCAAGCTAGGCTCCAAATAGCAAAAACAATGTGAAATTCATGTTAGAACATGGCATCATTTGAAAACTGAACATCTTAAAAACTTTAAATATCCTGAGCGAAAACTTTAATCCTAATGAATCTAATGCCACGTTGACATATATAGCATCAACTACTAAGGTCAGAGCAGTTGAACACAGACTTCTTATCCTTAGCATCTATTCAATCCAACAGTCTTAGTACCCTTAATAGAAAAACCAAGTCCTTCCAGAAATGGACAAAATAGAACATAACCTAGCAGCTCTTCCCCCCCTCAAAGGCCTTTAAACAAAGATTAAAAGAAAGACGCCATAAAAAATGTTTTTGACAGTTCCCATTTTTAAATATAAACACACTGATGTATTTTTAATACTATGAAACAGATAAAAGAAAGAGTACTATTTTAAAGGGTGGAATACTTTATGCTAATGTAAACAAAACAAAAGAGCCTTCCAGGAAGTCAAAAGTTATTATACATGAGAAGAAGCATGTTGTTTTCATTATAGACACAAGCAGGTCCAAAGGCATCAGACATGCAATTTCCAAAGTCCATGCGGGCTCACAGAGGCCTTCTTCTGCTTCAAATTCCATCCCAGGGCCTGTGGCAAGAGAGCTGGGTCCACTGTCCTTTAGAAGGAGGGAGGCTATGTTGAGATTTCAGGTGAGAAGGAAGGTATCTTTCTTCAAGCCTTACTTCCTGCACTAGCTGTAAGCACATGTGTACAGGCTCACAAGCAGGTATACATATACACAGGTATGCACACCGATATGTACACACACAACAGAACACAGATATGTAATAGTGCACATATAGAGACCAGTAGGAACACCCACACATACATACACACACAAATACATGTAAACACAGAAACATTCACACCCAAGCACACAGGTGAACACACAAGACATACACAGATATGTATAGGTAATTCTTGCAGCCTTCTCTTCCATTCTCATCATCAAATCCTATCTATCAAATGTATCAAATGTGATAATTGGTGGTAGAATTTACCAACTCTAGTTAATATGTCCAGTTCTTTTCCACTACCATTTTCTGTTTGTCTGTTTATAGTATGTGTTTACATCTACCTAAAATTTAAATCTAAAATGCAGTGGGAAGAGGAAAATTAGAACAAAGAATATATACATATATATCCATTACTTGGTGTGCTAACTAAAAATTAACAAAAATAAATATTGTTGAATACAAATGATGAAACAGTTTACTGTCTATAATTTTTTCCTTACCTTTATTTTCAAATTTATTTACTTAGCAAAAAAAAAAAACATTTACTATAAAAAGATGAATTAGTAATCACTCTCTATTAGATTTATATGGATACAAAGCAACTGAATGTGTGGATGTGTGGGATATGTTGTAGACACACACATGCTCAAGGGGAGGCCTCCTGAGGTGCTCCACACTAAAAGCCAGTTATAAAACCTCCATCTTCTTATTCACACATGATTTATATTATGTCTTTGTATGTATATTATGTATATATTATATTATGTATATTATGTCTTTTTATATTATGTCATGTATAAAGATCTTGTTCAGCTGAAGAAATGGCTCAACAGTTAAAGGTACTTGCTTACAAAGCATGACAGCCTGGGTTAGATTCTACAGTACCCATGTAAAACCAGATGCACAAAGTGGTAAATGCATCTGGAGTTCATTTGCAGCATCTAGAGGCCCTGGCACACCCACAAGTTCTCATTTTCTCCCCCCTCTCTCGCCTTGCAAATAAATAAATAAAATATTTTAGAAAGATATTGTAGAATAAGGTCCATCCAAAAATGAACAGGGGAAAATGTTTAATAGATTTTATCCTAATAAGATAAGGATGGAAAAGAAGGAAGTGAGAGTGATAATTAGCTGTAGCTGATACATTGAATTTTGTGTTTCTCTGAAAGAGAGAGAGATACTATGTTGTAAATAAACTCACTGATCATGTCTTCAGGCATCATCTATTTGATAGAGTTAATACCATTCCAAAAATTGTCCTCCAACTATCTAGTCCCCAAATATAAGTAGTCAATTGTAACACTCTCTTGAATCCATTCAGACGGTTTCTGAGGGAATCCAAAAGACACTCTGAAACTATGCATCATTTCAGAGAGTACCATAAACAATGGTCATTGTGGTGTTTCCACGTGACAACACCTAGAACCACCTATGAGAAATGGTGATTATTAGGTGAGCTTCAATGCAAGTCTGTGAGGGATTTTCTTGATTACATTAATTAAGGAGAAAAGACTTCACCTGTGGGCAGCACTATTGCATGAGCTGGGGCCATGGACTGTTTGACAAGGAGAGAGCGGGCTAAGCAGCAGCCCTCAGCACGCTGCTTCCTCACTATGGGATGAACGTGAGCAGCTGCCCAAGCTCCTGCCTCTGTCCTTCCAACCATGATGGCTACCACCAGGAACTGTAAGCTGAAATAAACCTTTCCTCCCTTAAATGGATTTTGTTAGGTATTTTGTCTTAGCAGTGAGAAGGGAATTGATACCATCATATTAGTGAAAAGCAAAGATTTGGGATCATACAAAGATTTACAGTGGAAAGAATGGCAATTAGGATTTCTGCAGTGTTTTCAATCCCTTTCAGCCGAAGAACTGAACATTCTTTCAAAAACATCATTGATCCTATCTCAACCTCACAGTCTGTTTACCCGTGGAGGAAGGGCAGCCTGCATTGATCATGTAGATCCCCTGCCCCCCTTGGACAACAGAGCCTTTCATGGCTAAGGGACTAAGCCTCAGACATAATCCACATATTCAAGATAAACTAGGAAGGTTGATAATTTAAGAAAGTTAGAACAGAAATAAAAAAACACAAAGTTGAAGGTTTGGCATGACACCCTGAGACATACAGAAAGGGCAAGGCAATTTAACTCTTTTATGTTTTTGTTATTGTACTGGTGGTGATGGTGGGTTTTTCAAGGTAGGGTCTCACTCTAGCCCAGGCTGACCTGGAACTCACTATGTAGTCTCAGGCTAGCCTTGAACTCACAGCACTCCTACATCAGCCTTTTGAGTGCTGGAATTAAAGGTGTGCATCACCACACCTGGCAAAACTATTATCTCTACATTAAGACTTTTGTATGCATTCATTCGTAGAACAAATATTTTACAAAATATTTTATTTATTTATTTGCAATGAGAAAAAGGGGAGAGAGAGAATGGCACACCAGGGCCTCTTGCCACTGCAAATGAACTCCAAATGCATGCACCACTTTGTGCATCTGGCTTTAGGTGGGTACTGGGGAATTAAATCTGGTCCATCAGGCTTTGCAAGCAAGTACCTTTAACCACTGAGCCATCTCACTAGTCCCCTCAATGTAACTTTTAAATAAAAAGGATTTCACTTTTCAAACTGTCTATATAAATTTCATGTAAAAGATCCCAGCGAGGAAAAAATAGGAATCAGAAACAGAAAAGCTTATACGGGACTGGAAAGCCCAGAGACAGCCTTGGTTTCAAGGTTACCTTGGAATTAAAGATTCAGAGAAGGTGGTGGAGACAAAGATTCCTTTGCTTAGCATATGGCCACCTGGATTTCCAGAAGGGTAAGACAGGGTGACAGGACTGCTGATTGGGACAGTAGGGACAGGAGAGGAGTCATCATGACCTTTTCTTTCTGCAGAGGTACACTGCATTTACTTAGAATTGTGTTCACTTGGGGTGGTGTCAGGATAAGCATGGTGATTATGGGGAAGAGGTCCAAAAACACTCCACCCTCCATTGACTCCCTATTAATACATATCTCCACCCTAGTCATTTGAATGGCCAGAATACCTGCTTAAAAGTCAGGCAAAAGTGTCATTTCTGCCACACACACGTCTTGAGACAGTCTGAGCACAGAAAGCAGAAAAGCCTGGTTGATAGAAGGGAAAGGGTTGGAGAGGGTTTCCCAGATTTGCAGGTTTACAAGGGATTGCCTGAAGTGGGTTAGTACCAAAGCTGCAGGCTGAGAAGGCGCTCTGCAGAGATTCCTTCCACACTTTGTAAGTGAGGGCTTTATATCCAACACTTGGTCCTCAGACAGAGCAGCTTGGCCCAAGGCTTCATCTAGAATACTAGGGTGTGCTCCTGATACCCATAGGACACAGTTAAGTGATGGCTCAGTCAGTGAAGATCCCAGAAAATATGAGAATGTGGCTCCGATAGAGACCACTTACTGCCCCTTCATAGCTCCTTCCACCCCACTCCAATACTAGAAACAGAGCCCAGGATATTACACATGCTGACCACGCCCTCTGCCACTGAGCTGAATCCTCACCCCCAAGTTAGTGCTCTTAATTTACATTAACCAAACTACTGCACCTACGTCGATAATAAATAATGCTTCATTTATCATTTGATATATTCTCAGTTTCCTCTTTCAAATAGTTCTGTATAAAATATTTAATTTAAATGTACTGCTGCAATGCAGGTTTTATTTAAATGCTCATGGTGCCCAATGAGCGCACCTCAACTCCATCTGAAACAGGCAGAAGATGGGAACAGAAAGGTGTGTCTGACACAGAATTAGACACAGGCACAAGAATGTGACCTCTGTGCCCCAGGGCTCCCTGAATATAACAATTATACAAATTCCTTTTATGTGTAAATTTAAGAACGTGTGATGTGCATTTTCCAAGGGCCTGGAAAAGTTATCCTCCTAGAAATGATAGGAATATTGCCATTAAATCGCTTCGAGCGGTTTCAATGTAACATGGTGTCACTATGTCCTCTTCGTAACCTGCAGCTCCTGTCTTAGAGAAACTACTAAAGACGGATCACTCTCTAGATCTCTGCCGAGGGCTGCTTGTTGAAGAACAAAGGGAAGATTGACCCTCTCATTAGAAACAAACTTATAATTCAGCGTCCCTACATTTCCTCCAATGTGTTTGGTGCTAGCAACATATGAGGAGCAGACTGTCATCCTGGGGACTCGATAAAGCCATCTCACCTTGGCAAAACATAAACCAAACAAATATTTGGCCTTAGGAAATGGTGAGTCATCTCTGTGATCCTTCCGGCTGTGCTTTGTACTGGGGTAATAAATCATGCATAAATAATAATCACCAAAATTAAATATGTGGATGCTGGATAAGTCTTTGTCACTGCTCTTCCCTGATAACAGTAATTTGGTTAAGCAAACCGTATTGATATCACATGCTCCACATAGGCAACTTTCAATTAGAAGGTATTGCATGCCCTTTTTAAGTGACACAACATCACACTTCCTCTAGCCTCCCTGACCAAGATTTGCTCTTCTACATTTTTCATGCCTTTTTTTTTTCTTTTTTCTTTGTTTGGTCTGCTTTTCTTTTGAGGACCAACACTTCCCTGAGTTGTGCACTGCAGGCAGCTCCTGTACAAGGTCAAAGTGAACTGGCTGCTACAGGCAATGGAGAATGATGCTGTGTGTCCCCCACCCATTTGAGCATCAGTGTCTGTGCTATCAGTGGTACCCTGTCACATCTAACATCTCCAGGAGCCTCACTAGTTACTCCCAGAAGAGGCTCAGATTATGACAATGGCATGGTCTCCAGGCCAAAACCAGATGTGGAAACTGAGCACACAATACAACTCCACCTCCACGAGTATTTGTGGCATGGAGCAACTCCGCAGGGCCCTGCTCCATTCTGCTGTTGCTCCCAGTGACTGCATTCTCCACAGAGCCATATGAACCATCCATGAGACTCTGGTTCTGCTGAATCTGTGGCTGTGTGACCCCACACACACATACACTTTACACAAGGACATGAAAAGAATTTATCTTCCTTCACCCTCCTAGAAAGAAAAATGTTAGCTAGAGGCCAGCAAATGCTACCGCTGTAGGCACTGTACCCAAGCCACACAGCAGGTCAGCAGTGGAGTAAGAATTTGAGCCAGGGCCAGGCATGGTGGCGCACACCTTTAATCCCAGCACTTAGGAGGCAGAGGTAGGAGGATCACCACGAGTTCAAGGCTCCATAGTGAATGCCAGGTCAACCTGAGCTAGAGTGAGACTCTATTTTGATAAACCAAACTACAGGCAATAGCTCAGCCCTCAATCTAGAGTCCCTGGTTATTGTCCCATCAACTGAATGCACACAAAAACACTTGCCCTACAGCACATTTCTCATATGACACAGACACTGCAGTACGGTCAGGCTGGTTCATGCTGTCCAGGTTATACAGAGCCTGCTGGCCATCAACCCAGGACTGTATCTACTCTACCCTTGCCCTCTGTACACAGCGGGTCTCTGGATATTACTACTGAGGCTGTAGATCAGGACTGCCACTTAAAAAAGGTGGTGTGGATACTTGTCATGTTTAATTTTCTAGTAGTCACATTATAAAAGTAAAAACCAATAAAATCACTTTTAGAAATACATTTTACATAACCTAATATATCCAAAGCATTGTCACTTCAAGGTATAAGCAAAATAAAAAATTCCACAGATGTGATATTTTCTTTTCTTTTGTCACACTCATTCTGTCCTCTCCGGTATATGCTTCTCTTTCCATGACCCATGTCCATTGGGACAGCCCTGTTTTGGGCACACATGAGGCCAGTGGCCACTGAACCGGATATGTGAGACCTGTGCCCGAGATCACCTGCAGGAGCACCAGCAACCTCGCCGAATGTGGCCCTGGGGAGGGTACCTCAGCAGATTCATTAGCTGCTGGTCCAGGAGCAGGCCCTGGCCATCCTGCCTCTGCAGATTCTGAGCTCTTCCTAGCTCCAGGAATGAGTCTGGATTTTTTTATTGCTAATAACACACTTCCACTGAACTGGTAAGTTATAAAGAGGTGTTTATGTTGCCTGATAGCTCCGGCCCAAGGTCAAGAGGCCAACTCATGGCCATCACATGGCAAGAGACTGGCAGAGTGTGTGTGGGTGGGTGTGTGTGGGTGTATGTGTATGTGTGTGTGTTTTGGTATCTTTCCCTCTTCTTATAAAGCCACCAGGATTTAGTCACAGGGGCCCCATCCTGGTGACCTCATTTAATCTTCAATACCTCCCAAAGGTGTGCTTCCACACACCACACAGTCAGAGTATGTTTCTAGCCCACATCACAATGCATTTCTCATTGTATCAACATAGGATTCTCATTAGGACAGAACATATTCAAGCCATACTATACGCCTCCCCATTAGCACCAGCTTCAGTGCAAACTCTAAAAGGAAAACATGGCAGAGATGTTGGGATAGAACCTGTCTAGTGGTGGTTTCTAAGGTCTCTTCAAACCACAGTATGATGTAAGCATGACAATAACTCTGAAACCATCCAGCAGACTGTTGTCTAATAAAGCTGAGTCGGCTTCAGGTTAGAATTATTCACAAACAGGGGAAGGGCAAGAATACAGCGCTCAAGGCGATCACAACACCAGAAAAAAGGCTGAAGGAGATAAACACAGAGAACATCCAACTCCAACTAAGCCAGATATCCAGAGACACAGAGGCTCCCAAAACCTCACCAAGGAAGCAGAACTAAAATGACCCCAATGTGGCTCAGGGAAACTCGTGGAAGAGGGGGCGGAAAGATTGTTAGAGTCACAAGTTGGGGCATTATGCACAGAGTCTGGGGCCTATCCACCAGAACTCTTGAGCAAACTCACAATGCACGATCCACAGTCCCCATTGATGAGGGCCCCTTTGAAAGTGGGAGGACGGGGAGGAGGACAATGGAACCAATACTATGAATGTAAAATCAGAATAATATAAATAAAAAATATATATTTATTTTAAAAAAAAGAATTATTCACAGAGTATACTAAGATATTCCACTCATGGCTTGCAACAAAGCAATCTTGATTGCAAGCTCTGTGGATTGAAGACGGGAATCCAGGCAGATACACAGCAAATTTAGAGACAGTTCAGAGTGTCAAGTATCTCTCAAGTAAAATGAGAGCAACTTGTCCTAGGTCAGATGCGATTTGGACTTAGAAAAGGACAGCAAAGGATTACTTCTTGCTGATTTGTAATAACTGGTATATGACAATAGTAGAAAACTCTTCATCCCAAACCAGTCAGTGCTGCTCACAGTCCATCACATATAGACATAAGCCACTGATGTCACCATTTGTCTATTCCGGCATTAGTTTAGCAAAACTGCAACGCACATAGTCAATATTCTGTTTCTTGCTTCAAGCAGGAAGCAAAAGGCTGAAGAGATGTCTGAGTGATTAAGGCACTTGTCTGCAAATCCTAAGGACCAAGGTTCAATTCCCCGGAACCCAAATAAAGCCAGAAGCACAAAGTGGTACATGCTTCGGGAGTTCATTTGCAGTGCAGCTAGAAACCCTGGTGTGCCCATCTCTCTCTCTCCCCCTCTCTCTCTCTTTGTGTGTGTGTGTGTGTGTGTCTATATCTCTGCTTTTAAATTAATAAATTTTAAAAAAAGAATAAAGCAAAGTGACTTCAAATGAGTTGGTGATATCTATGTCCAATAAACCCACTGAACACAGAACCTGAAATTTAAGTTGACCTGAAGGGAACACAGTGCCAGCCATTTACGTGTCACAGTACAGTGTACAGTGGGAGGTCACCTAACACAGCTCATGGAGAAGAAAACCAAAGCCACGATCTATGAATGTGGCAGGCATTCTGGCTCTGTATGGAAAACAGGTGTGCACACATAAGGTAGAATCCTGTGGGAAGGGAGGAGCTGGAAAGGGGTAGGTCTCACACAAGAGAACCCTATCACTCCAAACAGCTGTTCCATCAGAGCTCTGAAGAGTGATGGGCAGATACAACCCCCCACTGGCCCAGTAGGGATTTGGATCCTGTTTGGCTCATCCATCTTTTCCTGAAGTAGCTGGCAGTCGTTGAAGCTTGATCGCTGGCATGTTCCATGTTATTTGCTTCAAGTTCATCAGCTCCTGATGGGACCTGCAGCAGCTGTGAGGCTTGGCCTAATCAGAGCAAAAGGGCAGGAGAAAGTGTAGCAGGCCCCCTGGAGGCTCCAGCCTCTGACAAGAACCACAGCTATGACTCACCAGGTTTTGGTGACACCGAAAGCCAATGGCATGGTCCTGAGGCCATTATATCTTTAAAACTGTGATATGCTGTGACCATCACAACGGTCTCCACCAGCGATGCTGACATGTGGACACCCGTCTTGTCCACAGAGTGGCTATGGAAGTTCTAGCCGTTGGTTTCCTTCATTTTCCCTCCATCAATTCAGCTGAGTCAAGAGTGTGAACGTTGAAGTCAGACCAACCAGGGCTGCCCTGGTTCTGTGAATGATTTTCACCAAATTGTACAACCATTTAACATGAAGTATTTCTCTGTAAGGATAAGATGTGTTTCTGTATATGCCAATACTTAACAGTGCCTCATTGGAGCATTCCAGAAATGCCACCCATCTTTGTTTAATTCTCATTACTGCTACCACCTTCAATGACACAATCATGATGGTTGAGCGGGCATGAGTCCAGATGCAAAAGGAGACATAGCCATGATTGTCCCTGGACGGCTATCTAGCAAGTGGACAGACAAGTGAGACAGTGGCTAACACTCAGGGCAAGCTAAGGCAGCACAAGTGAATCATTCCCCACGGGCCTGTAACTGGCGAGCAAGCCTGATATTTAAGATGACGAGGGTGGTGAGAGTGAGTGGCCTTCTCCCAGCACACAGGGTGACAGCTGGGGACACTCTTTGACCCTGTTGTTCCCACATGCTAGAGTCTTTAAGTGACCCATAGGCATTCCTCCTCGGCCTCTCTTCTCCCTTTCTCTGGTCTCTCTTCTCCATTCTTCCTCATCCTTTCTTCACCCTTCCTCTGGTCTTTCTGTTCCATAACACATCTGTATTCTGGCCTGCTGGGCCCAGCTGAATGTGGTTCCAAGCATTTTGGCCATTTAAAAGGGTTGTATCCAACTGGCACCAACAAGAAAATACATGACCATCCTAAGCAGGAATTCAAGGATTACACAACCATAAAAGGCACAGTGTAGCCAGTGGACTCTGGGCTGCAAATGGGGGGTGGGGGAAGCTGTTCTTTCCCTGAGGACTAGCTTGAATGCAAGTGTCTCACAGGAGGACAAGGAGGCCACCGATGGAGGGCTAGTTTCCTGCTTTCAGATTGCAGATGGATCTTGGTGTGCTGAAAGCCTGGAATCCCATGGTGGGTATGGGCCTGTCCCTTCTTCTATTAGTGCTCAGCCAGGAGGCAAAGGAAGCATCCCATCAAAGACAGGAAGCAGCTCACTCAGGTGAGCTCAGATTTTTGCAGGGTGGCTCCACCCAAACCCCGGCTTGAACATGCCCTTGGCCTCTGATGAGCATGTTGGCTGCTCTGGGGAAAATGAGAGGGACATCCAGTACCTGATACACTCTGGCGCTCCCTCAGAGAGATGGGCAAGAAGGGTGATCTGCTGCCCAGGACAGCACGCCACGGGGGTGGCCACGCTGTACATGAAACCGAACACTTCCATCCAGTTGTATATTTCCTTTGCATATCTTTGCCCGTTTTGAAGGCATTTATTTCAGGGATGGTGGTGTTAACTATCAGAGCAGTGAAAATAAGTCCAGGTTAGTGTGGGCCCTTCCAACATGAGCACCAGCACCGTCTCAATGGTCCGACTTACAGAGCTAATTCCACACCACGCCATTTATTCCTTCTCCTTTCAAAGACGTTAACTTTGTGGATGCCTGCGGGAAACTTTAAAAGACAGATCAAAGGAAATAGCTTCTATCCATCCCCGTCCGTCCGATTGAGATCCTTGCCCCATCCATCACTGCAGATTGCTATTTACAGCCCTTTTCATCACTCACTACCTGCTTGGGCAGAGGAAAGAGGTCAACAAGAAAAGGGCAGGGAAAGGAGATACGGAAGCCCCAGAGGGTCAGCTCTAAACACAGCAAGTGAGTCAGAAGTGAGGCATCCTAATGCCCCTCCTGCACAAGGCAGGATCTATTCCTTCCACTGAGCTCCACAGTCCCTTATGCAACCCTCTGCTCTGCAAGTTTCCATAGTGGAGTGTTCATCATGAATTCAGCATCTGCATCTCCACTAGACATTGATCCACTAGCTCCTGGAGGGAACAGCTGATTTCTCCTACTGCTCTGGGGCTCCTGCCACCTGGTTCAAGTCACAAGGAGAGATTCCGTGAAGAGATGGGTGTGCAGTAGACATGCCAGTCAGGAGCCCTCAAGAAAATCACCACAGGAGACCCCAGGGGAAAAATGAGCATACTTCTAAGATTCCCTAATACACTATTAAAAGGAGCTGTGCTCATTATATAAAATGTGGACGGCACCAAGATCAGGAGCCAATTTTCTACATTCTAAGCAATGTTCTTAGTATTTGTTAGTTGCATTTATTTCCAGGATCTTAAAGCTTCTTCTAAACTCAGATTTACATATCTGTTATTACATTAACCCCCATAATGAAACACTTGAGTATGGATTTGTTATAGAGAAAAGAGACTGATTTCACTCCCAGTTCTGGAAGTTCAAGGACACAGCACTGGCATCAGCTCAGCTCCATTGAGAACCTCACGACAGACTGCAGGAGCACGTGTGAGAGGAAGAGATCCTACGGAGAGCAAAAGCCAGACAACATGAGGGGTCTGCCTTGCTAGCTTATAAGTCCAGTCATGAGAACTATCCAGAGTCCCACAAAAGCTACCTTAATCCCTTCTTAGAGCACTATCCCCAATGACCCACATGAGCCTCTTAAAGTCTGACCATCTCTTTTTAAGGTTTTGATTGATTGATGTGTGTGTGTGTGTGTGTGTGTGTGTGTGTGTGTGTGTGAGAGAGAGAGAGAGAGAGAGAGAGAGAACAACTTTGAGGTGCCTGTGTTCCACATTCCTTGAGACAGGTTATCTTGTTGCTGCACATGGACTACCAGATTGCAAGTGAATGCAGACTAGCTCACCCAGGAGCTTCATATTCTCCTGCCTCTACCTCTCACTGTCCTACATAGGTGTACTGGGGTCACAGGTGATGCATATGCTATGTGGCTGCTGGAGAATTGAAACCAGCCAAGTATGCTTTGTAAATAAATAATTTTACTTACTGAGCTATTTCCCCATCTCCAAAGTCTGACTACCTCTTTTTATTTTATTTCTATTATTTCTATTATTCTGATTTTACATTCATAGTATCGGTTCCATTTTCCTCCTCCCTGTCCTCCCTCTTCCAAAGGGACCCTCATCAATGGGGAATGTGGATCGTTGGGATCCAAAAGGAAAAGATACTATAAAACCCTTTACTCTGAACAACAGGCTAAAACATTGATCCTTCAGCAGGCCTGCAGAGGGAACACCCAAACCACAGGAATCTGGAGAGAGCATCATGAAGGCTAACCCTAATCTTGTCCAGCTTCTCTCTCTCTCTCTCTCTCTCTCTCTCTCTCTCTCTCTCTCTCTCTCTCTCACTCTCTTTTTCTACCTCTCCTCTCTATACTCGCTTCCTCTATAATAGTATCTATCTTTTTCTTCCCTCACCTTTCTAGGTGCAAACTTAAAACTCCCAGTGACTACCTCTGAACATTACCACACTGAGACCAAGTTTACAACACATGAACTCTTGGGGAACAAAACCACATCCAAACCACAGCACTCATGTAACTAAATGAACTATGGGTAGATGGAGGGGAAGCAGTGAAGAAAATACTATGTAAGAAATTTTACCTTAAATTGAAAGTAATTATAGAATATCCTATGAACAGAATGACATTAAAAACCTAAGAAGCAAACTTTGCTTTATTCCATTTCCACAGGTCTCCCTACAAACTCTTCTACTACCACATCAAAGGTCCCACTCGTCACCCCCTCGGAACCTTGCTCATACACCTCTCCCTGTGTTCATTCCCCTTACCCTACCTACTTCCCTCACACAGATTCACACCCCAAGGCAAGGTCCCAGGGCTCTTTTTATGAATTCAAATTTGTATTCCTATCAAGTGATAAGAAAAACTAATTCATAGGAAACAGTGCCTGGCAGGTAAGACTGGGCTAGTTGATCCTCCAACGGGGCATTATCATGGAAACAGCAGGCCAAGCTTTCACATAAAGAGATGAAGATTAAAGAAATGGGGCTCTGTGTGTATTCTGGCTTTCAGAGTCAGGGAAAGCAATGCCACCACAGTGGAAAGCACATGGTAAGGTAAGGTTGAGCTAGAAACCCAATAACCACACATTTACAGAATAATAGGAATGAAAATGAAATACTTCCTCCTCTCAAAATTGAGCCTGTCACTTGCTTGAAGGGAAAGACTTTCCTGATGTATCTATGGAGAAAAGGAAGCAGGTAGCTACTAGGTTTGCTCCTAACTTGGCTTTCACCTTCCTCTTAAAAAAAAAAATTCATTTATTTGTAAGGAGAGATAGAGAGAAAGAGAGAGATGGGGGATGAATATGGGTAGGTCAGGGCCTCCAGCCACTGCAATGCATGTGCCACTTTGTACATCTGGCTTTACATGGGTACTAGGGAATCAAACCCAGGTTATCAGGCTTTGCAGGCAAGCACCTTAACCACTGAACAATCTCTCCAGTGCACCTGAGCTCTGGGCCATCACCTGTGGAGCTCTTCCCATTGAAATCTTTACCTCCTCCACTGGTGAGTGTCACTCACCACTGGTCTTGGCAGAATCTTGGTCCTCAGCTCACTATGTGGGCCATAGTAGACAACCAGCCACTTTGTTGAATTTGATGAAACCAACAGCTTCCAGGCTAGCAGTAGGACCTTTGCAACTTCACCACCCCCCTCTTCTACTTTTCTTTAATGCCCTTGAGAATTACACTGAACCCAACTAGATAATCCAGGGTGATGCATCTGTTTTAAAGCCATATGATGAATAATGTTAATTCCATGGGCAATCATAATCCCTCCTTTTTAATGAAAACTAACAGTCATGGGTTTCAAGGAAGTGAGCTCGGGCATCTATAAGGAATCCATTATTCTACCTACTCCTGGCATCCAGGGAAACTTGCCTATGCCAATGAAAAACATATCTATAACTGTTAAATTTCTCCCAAAGTGTCAACAATTATAGTTTCTAATGTCCAAAGTCTCAACTAACCCAACCCCAACTCTGATCATACAAACCACCTCCTCTGGATATGAAGGAGGCAGTGTATGTAATCCATCTAAGCATGATTCCTCTTCCACACATGAGCCTGTAAAATTCAAGAAATGGATTGTTGTCCTTCAAAATTAATACATCATGTTTTCTAGCGTTGGACAACAGTCACAGACATTCTGATTCAAGAAGGGAGGAAAATAGAAGGAAATAATGAGAATTCACTAATCCACAGCAATTGGAAAATTCCAGGTGCTCCCATGGCCTGAGAGTTATGCTGT
This sequence comes from Orientallactaga sibirica, assembly GCA_036365145.1. Classification (NCBI taxonomy): domain Eukaryota; kingdom Metazoa; phylum Chordata; class Mammalia; order Rodentia; family Dipodidae; genus Orientallactaga; species Orientallactaga sibirica. The sequence continues at coordinate 34,647,877 of JAEOAD010000020.1, read as the reverse complement.
GGCTCAAGCTGTGCCTCTGAGGATTCCTTCTTTTCTATAAAAATGCTTGTAAAGTTTGTGAAATCTGTAATTGTATGCATATTTTCCTCTCTCTATCTCCCATTCTCTCTCCCTCTCTCTCTCTCTTTCTCTCTCTCCATCCTAGCCAGTATAAACTGCCAGTATTCTGCTGATACAATATTCTCAAAACTCTATGGCTCTCCCAGGTAAGTCACAGGATTTGCCCTATTAAATAAGAAGCTTTCCATGGACCTTTCTAGATAATCCCATCTCTGTTTTTGTCTTCTGCCAAGATAGCAGAAGGAATCACTGCTTAATCTTATTAAAGAGTATTGTGTGTCACTAAATATTATGACTTTTGATCTTTCAGAAGCACTAGCTAAAGGTTTCCAATCATACACTCAGCTTCTTATCAACAGCATGCTTTCCTGATACTAAGTCTCTTAATTATAGCATATTTTACAATCTAGACAGGTTAAGAATTCCCCAGAGCATCACTTCTTAGTTCATTTTGTTTAACATGCCTTTCCTGTATTTACTGTTTCCTCTCACAAAGTCAGCCTAAAGGCACCCTGAATCTCTCTTAACACTCCATAAGAACAAGTCCCAAAGGATTTGGCTGATGATGGGAATGATGGGCCAAAAGATCTAACACTATTTATAGAATAGAAAAAAAGCCATCACCTGAAAATTTTTAAATTTGCAATGTCCAGCATACAAACAAAAATTACAACAACTCTGGGCTGGAGGGATGGCTTAGCAGTTAAGGCATTTGCCTGCGAAGCCAAAGGACCCAGGCTCGATTCCCTAGGACCCATGTTAGCCAGATGCACAAGGGGGCACACGTGTCTGGAGTTCCCATGTTAGCCAGATGCACAAGGGGGCACATGTGTCTGGAGTTCGTTTGCAATGGCTGGAGGCCCTGGAGCACCCATTTGCGCTCTCTCTCTCTCTCCTCCCTCCCTCCCTCAAATAAATAAATAAATGACAAAAAACTTTAAAAAATTGCTACAATTCATGCAAAGAACACAAAACTGTGACCTATATGCAGTAGGATGGGGGAAGTGTGTGTACTGTAAGGAGAGAAGTAGAAGATGCCAAAAAGACTGAAACAAAGATTTTAGATATAATATAGTATTCAAAAATTTAAAAATACACTGGGTGGAGAAAAAGCAAGTTGGGTTCTAATGAAGAAATGATTAATAAAGTTGAACACAGTATAAAATGACACAGTATAAAAACTACCCCAAATAAGCCCCAAAATGAAAAAGCAACATGTTTCTATGGCATATAAGATCATTAACCTGTGAGACAATCCTAGCATTTAGGAAACTAGGGCAGAAGGAATGCCACCGTAAGCTGTATAGTGAGTTCTGGGCCAGCCTGGGCTATAGGGTAAGACCATGCCTCAGAAAGAGAGAAAGAGCAGGGAGAAGGGAGATAGCTGGGGAGAAGGAAGTGCTTCCTGGCTTGGTTTACCTGACACTATCTTGATACCAAAGTCAAACCAAAAAAAATTCTCTGTCTCTCCCTAAATAATACCAGTATACTTAATGAACATAACTATCCCTAGCAAAACTTAGTAAATAAGCCCAAAAAATATGTAAAAACAACATGTCTAATTTATATGTGAATGTGCAGGTGTGGTGTGCATGCATGTTTGTATGTGTGTGGTCACACGCATGTGTAGGTACACATGCATGCATGAATGTCTGGAGGCCAGAGGTTGATGCTGAGTGTCTTCCTCATTGCCCTTCATCTGTCTACTCCTCCCCTGCTCGGGTAGTATAGGTGCAAACTACAATGCATGGAACTTACACGAGTGCCAGAGATTCAGACTAGGGTCCTCATGCTTGTATAATAAGCACTTTACTAATAAAGTCATCTCTTCAGCCCTAACATATCAAGAAAACTATAGAATATGAGGTTGGCCTAACATCAACAAACTAAACTCAAAGGGTTATATCAGATTATCTGAGTAGGTGCAAAAGAGGCATTTCACATCATTTTATACCTAGTTGTGACTCTGAACAGGAAACAACTCTCAGTCAGCCAGGACTAGAAGGAATTCTCCTGAATATGATCACAGGAATTTATTTTAAAAAAATAAACAGCAAAACTCTGTTCCTGAAGGACTAAGAACAAGGCAGGAATGTTCTTTCTTGTTCATTAATGTTCATTTCTGTTCATTACAATACTGCAGGTCTCACTGTATAAAACAAGAAAGGAGATAAAAATATATAGAGAGGAGAGTAGTAACAAAACTGCCTTATTCAAAAGTAACGTGAACATCTATAAAGAAAATTCTTTAAAGTTTATTTTAAAAATGCTTGGGGATGAATAAGTGCAATGTTACAAGATGCAAGGCCATTAAAAAATCTGAATGCTGGGCTGGAGAGATGGCTTAGCAGTTAAGGCGCCTGCCTCCTAAGCCTAAGAATGCTGGTTCCAATCTCCAGCGGTTCCAATCTCCAGGTCCCATATTTAGATGCAAAGTGACGCAAGGGCGCAATGCCACACTTGACCACAAGTGGGCGCACGCATCTGGATTTTGTTCCCAGCAGCTGAGAGACTGCTGGCACGCCCATCTCTATCTGTCTTCCTCTCTCTCTCTCTCTCCAAAAAAAAAAAAAAAAAGCTCAATGCTAATTCTATATGCTAGAGGTAAATAATTTGGAAATACAGTTAAAACACATTATCAGTTACATATCACATTCAAAACATGAAAGTCTAGGGTTGTACTTAACAAGATAAGTAAAAGTCCTATACACTCAAAGTTTAAAAATGTATCTTAAGGAAATATACATAGAGAGACCTAAATCACTTAAATAAAGGTGAACACCATGTTCCTTGGCTAAAACACTCACCAAATACTGCTAAGGTGGCAATCTCTTCTAATCCATCTACAGTCTTGATATAATCCCCACAAAATCTCATCAAGCCTTTCTCTTCCCAGAAAATGATAATTTCTTTGAAAAATGCCTAAGGCATGCCAAAAAACCCAATTAGAATATCTAGAACATACTTTGGAGAAAAACAACTTGGAAGAATAACATCACATTTCAAAACTTCTCATACAGCAACAGAAACAGTCAATATGGAATTCAGATAAAAGGCTGGGTATACCCCCAAGTTGAATTAAAGGAATGACATAGAGCAGAACTGAGAATTACTGAAGAAAACATCAGAGGAAAGACCCTTGGTGTTGACCTTGGTATTGACCTTGAATATTATTTGGGGGATATGTCCCAAAGCTGCATCAACAAGAGCAAAATGAAGTGAGACTACACTCAAGTACAGACCCACTCTGCAGTGAAGGAAGCCATCAGCAAGAAACTCACTCAACTCAGTGGATATGGGGCTGTTACTATGTAAAATATACAAGAAACTCACTCAACCCAGTGGCTATGGGGTTGTTACTATAAAATATACAAGAAACTCACTCAACTCAGTGGATATGGGGCTGTTACTACGTAAAATATACAAGAAACTCACTCAACTCTGTGATTATGGGGCTGTTACTATCTAAAATATACAAGAAACTCACTCAACTCTGTGGATATGGTGCTGTTACTATGTAAAAATACATAAGAAACTCACTCAACTCTGTGATTATGGGGCTGTTACTATGTAAAATATACAAGAAACTCACTCAACTCTGTGGATATGGTGCTGTTACTATGTAAAATATACAAGAAACTCACTCAACTCTGTGGATATGGGGCTGTTACTATGTAAAATACATAAGAAACTCACTCAACTCTGTGGATATGGGGCTGTTACTATGTAAAATATACAAGAAACTCACTCAACTCTGTGAATATGGGGCTGTTACTATGTAAAATATACAAGAAACTGACTGAACTCTGTGGATATGGGGCTGTTACTATCTAAAATATGGAAGAAACTCACTCTATACAACGGATTTGATGGTGTTGCTATCTAAAATATACAAGAAACTTGCCCTGTAAGCACTTTTCTTAACATTCATAACCATATATTAATGCCAATCTCACTTTTGGCTAGAGAAAGTTCTTTTTCAGATAGCAGTGACCACTGGGATGACCCAAAAGGCACCATAGTACTGAGAAGAAGTGACAGAGCTGTGTCCAGCACTAAAACATCTCTACCACACCTTCCAAGGCTCAGGGTTCATTGTGGAAGAGGTGGCAGAAAGAATGTAAGAGCCAAAGGAAGGATAGGACTGCTTACAATGCAATTGTTCAGACAGAAATTGGCCTCCATATCCATGGATGATGGCATCAAAATAAAAAACAAAATAATTGAGAGAGGTAGGGGATATGATTGAGAGTAGATTTGGGAAGGGGAAAGTCAGGGATTTATCATGGTTTATTGTCTATAATTATGGAAGTCGTCAACAAAAAAAATCTAAAAATACACACAAGAAACTCACTCAACTCAATGGATATGGATACTATACTTCAATAATCCATTAAAATCATGTGTATTAAGTTTACAGAAGAAATTGGTGTTTAGTAAAAGAAACAGCCTCAAAATAATTTAAGTGAAAATTTCAGTTTATCAAGATGACCATCAGATCCCTCACTTGGAGGAAGCATGCTAGTGTGACCTCCAGAGAAAAGACTAGCAGAAATTACATCAAAATGCTATTTCCAGATAAATGAGTTATGTTTAATTTAATTTTGTTTCTTGATGTTTTTGGCATTTTCCAAATTGTCAGCAAAGACTATATATTAGTGTGCTGAGGAGAATTAGTTCCAAAGAGTCTAACAAGCCTCCTGTGCCCTGACATGCTTGTGAAATCACCTACTCTCTGTTCCCACTCATCTGTCTTATTTCTGCTTACTTATAGTGGACACACATGTGGTCCTCGTGTGGTTGGCAGCATGGCTGAAGAAACGGCAAAATGACCCATTGTGGAGGTAAAATTTCCATGGCATGCAGTACTACGAAGTGATGCAGAGGCAGGCTAATTAATTTGGAAATACAGTTAAAACACAATATCAGTTAAATATCACATTCAAAACATGAAAGTCTAGGGTTGTACTTAACAAGATAAGTAAAAGTCCTATACACTCAAAGTTTAAAAATGTATCTTATAATCCCCAAATCAAAATCTCATCAAAACACTCACCAAATACGGCCAATCTTTCTAATCCATCTTCTTGATATAATCCCCAGAAAAAATGATAATTTCTTTGAAAAATGCCTAAGGTATGCCAAAAACCCAATTAGAATATCTAGAACATACTTTGGAGAAAAACAACTTGGAAGAATAACATCACATTTCAAAACTTCTCATACAGCAACAGAAACAGTCAATATGGAATTCAGATAAAAGGCTGGGTATACCCCCAAGTTGAATTAAAGGAATGACATAGAGCAGAACTGAGAATTACTGAAGAAAACATCAGAGGAAAGACCCTTGGTGTTGACCTTGGTATTGACCTTGAATCTTATTTGGGGGATATGTCCCAAAGCTGCATCAACAAGAGCAAAATGAAGTGAGACTACACTCAAGTACAGACCCACTCTGCAGTGAAGGAAGCCATCAGCAAGAAACTCACTCAACTCAGTGGATATGGGGCTGTTACTATGTAAAATATACAAGAAACTCACTCAACCCAGTGGCTATGGGGTTGTTACTATAAAATATACAAGAAACTCACTCAACTCAGTGGATATGGGGCTGTTACTATGTAAAATATACAAGAAACTCACTCAACTCTGTGATTATGGGGCTGTTACTATCTAAAATATACAAGAAACTCACTCAACTCTGTGGATATGGTGCTGTTACTATGTAAAATACATAAGAAACTCACTCAACTCTGTGATTATGGGGCTGTTACTATGTAAAATATACAAGAAACTCACTCAACTCTGTGGATATGGTGCTGTTACTATGTAAAATATACAAGAAACTCACTCAACTCTGTGGATATGGGGCTGTTACTATGTAAAATACATAAGAAACTCACTCAACTCTGTGGATATGGGGCTGTTACTATGTAAAATATACAAGAAACTCACTCAACTCTGTGAATATGGGGCTGTTACTATGTAAAATATACAAGAAACTGACTGAACTCTGTGGATATGGTGCTGTTACTATCTAAAATATGGAAGAAACTCACTCTACACAACGGATTTGATGGTGTTGCTATCTAAAATATACAAGAAACTTGCCCTGTAAGCACTTTTCTTAACATTCATAACCATATATTAATGCCAATCTCACTTTTGGCTAGAAAGTTCTTTTTCAGATAGCAGTGACCACTGGGATGACCCAAAAGGCACCATAGTACTGAGAAGAAGTGACAGAGGAGTGTCCAGCACTAAAACATCTCTACCACACCTTCCAAGGCTCAGGGTTCATTGTGGAAGAGGTGGCAGAAAGAATGTAAGAGCCAAAGGAAGGATAGGACTGCTTACAATGCAATTGTTCAGACAGAAATTGGCCTCCATATCCATGGATGATGCCTAGCACCACCTCAAAATAAAAAGGAGGAAAAGATGATGGCATCAAAATAAAAAACAAAATAATTGAGAGAGGTAAGGGATATGATTGAGAGTAGATTTGGGAAGGGGAAAGTCAGGGAAGGGAGGGATTTATCATGGTTTATTGTCTATAATTATGGAAGTCGTCAACAAAAAAAATCTAAAAATACACACAAGAAACTCACTCAACTCAATGGATATGGATACTATACTTCAATAATCCATTAAAATCATGTGTATTAAGTTTACAGAAGAAATTGGTGTTTAGTAAAAGAAACAGCCTCAAAATAATTTAAGTGAAAATTTCAGTTTATCAAGATGACCATCAGATCCCTCACTTGGAGGAAGCATGCTAGTGTGACCTCCAGAGAAAAGACTAGCAGAAATTACATCAAAATGCTATTTCCAGATAAATGAGTTATGTTTAATTTAATTTTGTTTCTTGATGTTTTTGGCATTTTCCAAATTGTCAGCAAAGACTATATATTAGTGTGCTGAGGGAGAATTAGTTCCAAAGAGTCTAACAAGCCTCCTGTGCCCTGACATGCTTGTGAAATCACCTACTCTCTGTTCCCACTCATCTGTCTTATTTCTGCTTACTTATAGTGGACACACATGTGGTCCTCGTGTGGTTGGCAGCATGGCTAAAGAAACGGCAAAATGACCCATTGTGGAGGTAAAATTTCCATGGCATGCAGTACTATGAAGTGATGCAGAGGCAGGCTCAGATTGTTGTCTTGCTTATCCCTTACCACTGTCTCTACACAGGGCTGTATCTGTTGAGTTCCACTGCGCCAGAGACAGCCGCTTTCTTCTGGAGATAAGTGTAGGTCATCCACTGCTAAGCCTCTGCAGGATGGAAACATGCACAGCTGGGCTCCTCAGGGAACAATGTCAAGCCATCTTACATCAGAACCAAAGGCAAGGAGTGATTATTAGCCAGAGTGGAAAGAAACCATATTAGCACAAAAAGTGTCAGCTAGGTGAAAGGATGCAGGCTCCATCCTCCTAAGCAGAGAACATCATCACACAGCTCCTGGTTCTCATCATCACGCCCTTGGAAAGCAATATATCAATTACCTTCTATTTAGAAGGGCGGGTGGTGGGGAGGAAAGGTTGTCATCATTGAGAGGCATACCACCTTGGGAACATGCGTTCAAATGTTTTCCAGTATGATCTTGGACAACTTACCTCTGCTCCCCAGTCTCAGCTGACTACTTCTAGAACAAAGTAAGGATGCCTGCAGCACAGTGTCCGAGCAGGTAATGCCAGCAATACATGTGGGTCTGGGAATGGAGTCCAGGGGTACAGCACTTGCCACCCATGCATGGGACCCCGGATTTGAAACCTGACACTGCAAAAATAAATTAATTATTTAACTAATTAAATGGAATATTTTGTCTCTGATTTTCTTTTTCCTTTTTTTTTTTTTCCTTCCATAGTATCCCTGAAGCTTATATGGGGCACATGACAGGACTTCAACATTCACTAATAAATAAATGTATTCAATAAATGTAAAGATTCAAAATAGGAGCAGATGTGTTGATATGTATGTAAAGGACTTTTCCAGTGAGTCTCCAAGTTGGAGGCTTACACTCTGCAATGGCACAGTTGCAGGCCTCTGATGTCCGTCCCTCCTTGCTGATTGTGAGAGGGTGCCATGGGACCTCTTTGTCTCACTGCATCCTCTGTATCCAGCATGTTCCCTGACATGATTAAGCATATATCAACTATGTAATTAAAAAGATACTTTTAAAGCAAAACGAGGAATTTTGTCTCTTGATTGTTTTCCAAACCATGCCAAATGATGACTTCTTTGGAAAATTTCATTTTCAGTTATAGATGCATAAGGTTTCCCCCTTTCCTTGAAGCACTTCCCACATCCCCGGGGATAAAGAACAGCTTAACCACCTGCAGCCCCAGGACAGGATGCATCATCCCTGGGTACTGCTGTGGGTGTGAAGTGATTTGCCAGTTCTGCTAGGTTCTGTCTGATACATGGAAGAATCTTACAGTGGGACACTACATTTTGGCAATTAAATTAAATTTACATGTCTATCCTCTGTGAAAGGAACACCAAAGAGCCATGTGGAACCCCCTCTCTCCCAACCTCCTGATCCACACGTCTTCCCACAGTGGCTCCATCCATACCTGCTGCCCACCCTCTAACGTCAGGTTCATCACTATAACTGCACCAATATCAGGTCTTTCTTGAGGACTGATTAGGGAACATTTCAACTATTTTTGTAGCTTACTTTCTATTCATAATGTTCCTTTCCTGCTCTCTATATCAGCTCTAAAACACTCCACTATTTTTGCAAATCTTCTATCTCTCCCACCTTCCTTGGCAACTTGCTGGGCAGATCATTCCACATGCCATAAACTCTGCCCTGTTGTCTTCCTTTAGCACATAATATATCCCCCTGGCATCTATTTATCCTTAATGCCCACCCCACACACACACACATAAATTGTGGCTGATTAGGCCCTCACTAACAATGCAGTCCATTCATCTAGTAAACCCGACTGGCAAGTGTGGGCAGCACAATATAGATGTGCAAGGGGAAGCCAATGTTTCCTCCATTGTCGCCTTTTTCCTCTGGAATTTCAAGAGAAAACCTGGTAAGATCTGGAGCAGAAAAGACAAGTCTCTTTTTTGCTTCAAAGTCAAAATATTTATAAAACTTTTCCTCTTCTGGGGTATATGCAGTCTCAAAAGCATCAAAGTGACTTTTGTCAACTGCCAAACAGTGTGACAGAGATCACAGGGAATATAAGGGCCATTTGGGGAAACCTGAGTATATGTGAGGATCGTAGATAGGATTTCCAGTGCCCACAGACTTCTGACACGGTATCTACCAAGAGATGCTACAGACGAGCTTTAAAAAACTGGAAGGGCCGGGCATGGTGGTGCACACCTTTAATCCCAGCACTCGGAAGGCAGAGGTAGGAGGATCACCGTGAGTTAGAGGCCACCCTGAGACTACATAGTTAATTCCAGGTCAGCCTGGACTAGAGTGAAACCCTACCTCGAAAAGCAAAAAGACAAAACAAAACAAAAAAAGCTGGAAGGACGTATCCTTCCCCAGAGACACCTGCTTTCAGGTGAATGACAGGACAGAAAGAAAGCCATCAAAACAGGGTGAACCACCAGAGCACGAGGACTGGATAAGCAATATTTCTGTTATACTTTAGTGACAAAAGTTAGCTTGGGAATGTATTTTCCCATATATACTTGTGATGGTTAATCATCATTATCAATTGACTGGATTTTGCATCACCTAGGAGACATGCCTTTGGGCATGTCTGTAATGAGGTTTCCAGAAAGGCTTAACTCAGGAGGCATGATTCGTCCTAAATGTGGGGGGCGGGGGAACCATGCCATGGCCAGAGTTTCAGACTGAATACAAATGGGCAAAAAAGGAAAAACAGCTGAGCACCAGCATTTCCTGCTTGCTGCTTCCTGTTCCTTTGAGGCATGAACAAGCAGCTGCCTCCACACCATACCTGCCCAACTATGAAGGAACCATATCCCTTCAAACCATGAACCAAAACAAGCCATCTTTTCCATGAACTTACTTCATGTTCAGTGCTGGTCACACAATGAGAAAATGTGAAAATGAGAAAAGCAACTAATATAATACCTTTTTAGAGATAAGTGGCACAGATTGTTGTAGCATAAAAACTCTTCCATAGAGGGAAGAGAGGGGAGAGTTTAAAAAATGAAAATGGAAGAAATATCTGATTTGGAAAAAAAAAACCCTACTCTATAGAATAGTTGTGTGTGGGGGGGTGTATGCACGCATGTGTGGTGTGTATGTGTGTTTGCATGTGTATGCCAAAGGTTAATGTTGGGTGTCTTCCTCCATCACTCTCTACTTCCTCAGTATCTCTCACTTAAGCCTGGAGTTTGCTGATTCAGTTAGCTTCGCTAGCCAGCTTTCCCTGGAGATTCTGGATTCACACCCCAAGTGCTGGGATTAAAGGCACCCACCACACCTATATGGCATGTATGTGGGTGCTGGGAATCCAAACTCTAGTTCTCACACTCATGTGACAAGCCCTTGATCCACTGAGCCATCTTCCCAGCCTTCCCTAGACTCTTTCAACAAGATCCTCATAGGGCTTTTTCCTATGGGTGTGTGTGTGTGTATGCATGTGTATATTCACATGTATGTGGGTGGTGTTTGCAGACGTGGGTGTGTATGAGCATAAGACACAGCATTATATTCTACCCACTTCGATACACTCTCCTTGGGCAAAGGTCATAGGCCAGAGCATCCCATTATTTATAAGGTTGCATGGCATGACATAGATGATCAGTACTAATCTTATATATAGCACTGAAATGATTGGACCTCTTTAGATACAATGGCTTGAACAAATGCCGCCCCCCAAAATGTCCATCTGTTAAAGTCTTGCTCCCTAGGTCATGGAGTGATGGGGAGGTAGTGAAGATTGAATGAATATTCACATCCTGGCCATGATGTCGATAGCTTGCTCTGTGACATATCCCTGCCATTTGTTGTCTCCCCGTAGGCCCAAAAGCAAAAGGACCAACCAACCATGAGTGGAAAACAAATCAAAATAAACTTTTCATTTTGATTAGTAAGTTGACTGTCTCAGGGTTGTGTAACAATAACAGAGAGCTGACTGACACACATATCTTTCCCATAAGATACAGACATCTAAGCTCCAAAAAGGTTCTCTGTAAGGTACATTAGGTCTAACTTAGAGTTATTTCATGAACATTTCCTGATGACATATGTCTCCCTGAACATAATCACAAAGACTATTTTTCAGATGTAACAAAAGCATTAAGAAAATTGTAGCTGTAAAGAGATCCGCTCAGTGTAAAGGAACCCATATCTGGAATTGGGAACCAGATCAGAATCCCAGGGAGACAAAGATTATGTTCTCCAGTGTCAAGCTCTCACTAGTCTTCGGCTAAAAGAGGGGTTACGTACATCAAATTCTCCCTAAATTAATAATGCTTATCCCATTTAAACTATGCTGACTTCACTGTCCACTGGAGAATCTGTTCTTCTTTTTCAGAAGGTAGCAAGACTGGAGGAGATAAACTACCCCTCGCACTTCAGCCACATCACAACCAAATCCACAGAGGAATTGGGGAGACAAGCAAGAGTGCTGCTTCCATGCTGAACCTGACAATCAGCACCAGGGTGTAGGAGACAGATGCTGAGGATACTCAACATGTATCAAAGCAGAGATCCAGAGGCTCCTAAGAGCTCATCACTGAAGTAGACTTAAAACTCACCCACCATGGCTCAGGGAATTTTGCAGATGAGGGAGCGGAAAGATTGTAAGAGCCACAGGTTGAGACATCATGCCCAGAGGCATTCCCTCCCCCCACCAAAAAAACTGACTACTGCTCCCACAACGCATGAACTACAACCCATGAGGAATACCTGCAACTAAGGAGCATTTGGCCTGGCTCATAGCCCTGTGCTTTCTCCTTCTGGGGCTGGAGCATCCCCACTGGAATGGGGGCAAGGACAAGGAAAAAGAGGATACCAACCCATGAGGTATCCATACGAAACATCTTCTTTTATTTTATTTTTAAATATATACTTTTTATTTATATTATTCTGATTTTACGTTCATAGTATTGGTTCCATTGTCCTCCTCCCTGCCCTCCCTCTTCCAAAGGGACCATCATCAATGGGGAATGTGGGTCGTGCATTGTGAGGTTAGTCAAGGGTTATGGGGGGTAGGCCCCAGTCTCTGTGCATAATGCCCCAACTTGTGACTCTAACAATCTTTCCGCTTTCTGCTTCAGTGATGAGGTTTTGGGAACCTCTGTGTCTCTGGATATCTGGCTTAGTTGGAGTTGGATGTTCTCTGTGTTTATCTCCTTCAGCCTTTTTCTGGTGTCGTGACATCTTGTTAATAATAATAAACATTCTAAAAATAATAAAAAAGAAAAAAATTGTAGAATGTTCAAGAATATGAAGGTGGACTTGGGAATTTTCCTTCTGTCCCTATCCCCATCTCCAAATAGCTGGATGGCCAAGATGTGAATATCCTAACTAAATCAGATGTTGAAGCATCCCAGGCCACCACAAAAGTTCTCCCCATTTCAGGAAGTAGAAAAGCTATGCACAAAATGTTCACTCTGGCTTCCTTCGAAGAGCAGTTGTTCATCTCCACAGGCCACAGTAGGACCTCTGGAAATGCCTTAGAAATCCACAGTGTCCCCAGGGCTGGATGCTGGATGCTGGATGCTGGATGCTGGATGCTGGATGCTGGAGCAGAAGCCCTGGGATCCAAGTCACATGTGAGATGAAGTTTCTTTCTGACAGTACACAGCTGCATCTACCTTCAAACCGTGTCTTGAGGGAGGTCTTCTGGGTGTTCTCTGATGCCTGTCAGATATCAGAAGCTCAGCAAATGGCTTTCTTATGGCTAACAGTACTTTGGAGCCTCTTGTTCACACTGAACAAACAGCTTCCTGCCGTCTTGCTTGGCTGTCACTGAGTGAGCCAGATGTCTCTGTTGGCTGATGCTACAGCCCAAGACTGTCTTCCTCGGACTCATCCCCTGAGGATTCTCCATTCTCCCCAACAGGACCCTCTGTTCCCAGCCCCAGAATGAGAAAGCACAGGGCTATGATCCAGGCCAAAGCTCTGTCCCCACGGGAGCTTACCGTAAACTTGAGAAAGCAGAATACACAAGGCTATACCCTATAGGTCAAATTTGTGTCTCCCAGTGTATTCCTACTATCACCAAGGAGGCCAGAGAGGCTGCACTCTTGCTATCCTTGGTCACAGGGCTTTGGTGACCCAGCATGGGCTGGTCGCCCATAATCCAAAAATTCAAAATCTGAAATGCTCCAAGATCAGAATCTTCTTAAGTGACAACAGGACCTCACAGATGGGAAAACCATTTGTGCAGTCATGTCACAGGCAAAATGCAGGTGCACCAAAAATATCAGATAGAATTACCTTCAGGCTAATTATAGAAAATATATATGAATCACAAAAAACTTTTGCTAATATTCTGAAATCAAAAAAGTCCAAAACTTGAAAGTACTTGGTTCCAAACATTTCATATTAGACATCCTCAACCTGCCGCAGAAGTAAACCTGAAATGGAGGCACGGGATGGCTTGTGGGAAAGTGGGGCTTTCTAGAGAGGAAAACCGTCACCCACACCCTGAGCCCAACAGCTGGGGACGAGCATGAGTACAGCAAGACAGCAGAGCAGGAAGCCCACTGTGAGCAAGATCAAAGTTAACACATGATACCTGTTCTCTTTCTAAGAAAATAAAATGGCATGGAGCTTCCAGCCAGTGAGAGCAGCAAACATGATTGCCACAGTTGAGTGTCCCTTACCCAAAATGCTTGGAACCAGAAATTCTTCAGATTTGGGATATTCTTTAGATTTTGGAATGTTTTCACATACATACATAATGAGATTTCTTGGGAACAAGACTCAAGTCTAGACATGAAATCCATTTATGTTTCATACATACACTATACACATAGTCTGCAGATTTTATACAATAGTTTTTCTTTTTAAGATTTATTTTTTAATTATTTATTAGAGACAGAGAGAGGGAGAGAGAGAGGAAGATGGGCATGCCAGGGCCTCTAGCCACTACAAACAAACTCCAGGCGCATGTGCCACCATGTGCATCTGGCTAGCATGGGTCCTGGAGAATTGCACCTGGGTCCTTAGGCTTCACAGGCAAACTTCTTAACCACTAAGCCATCTCTCCAGCCCCTACAATAGTTTTATCAAAGTCCCATGCCAAAGAATTACTCATTTGTGATGTCATGTTGGGTTCAAAATGTTTCTGATTTTGACCATTTCACATTTTAGAACTTCAACCTATATAAGTAGCATAAGCCTTAGTAAAATACAAACCTATCCTAACATATAATATATATATATATATGTGTGTGTATGTATATGTATATGTATACACACACACATAATCTCAATGGAGGAATCCCCCACTTAAAAGCAAGGGAACCCCAAATTCAAGTTCAGTAAGAGACAATTTCTGTCACATGTATACAGAGTGGAGATTTGATCAAGGAGGAAGTTAAGGAATGTGGCTGACAAGAAAAAAATGTGCATAAAAGGGTTGGAAGATGGATCTGTGATCTTTCTGTCACCATGCTCTTTAACAAGTTATTTAAATACCAGTGGTAGGCTTCTCAGTACTATATATATGTTTGAAACAATTGTTGTGGCTTTTTTTTTTTTTTGTTATTTTTTGAGAAAGGGTATCACTGTCTAACTTGCAGTAATTCTCCTGCCTCAGGCTCTCAAATGTGAGTCCTGGGATTATAATTGCATGCCACCACACATGACTACTTTTAAGGTACAACCAGAATTCTGAAAGAAGCAAGGGTAAGGAACCAATTTTGTTTTCAAAACACTTGGACCATGCAAACACCACCCCCCCCCAATTTGTATGCAAGTTTTAAGGAGTCTTTAAATGATATATAATACTTCCACATCAAAGAATAGCTTTAGCAATGAGAGTGAGGACCAGTGGTTTATGCCTATAATCCCAGTACTCTGGAGGAATGAGGTAGGAGGATTACCATGAGTTCAAGGCCAGCCTGGACTACTTAGTGAGTTTCAGGTCAGTCTGGGCTAAAGTAAGACCCTGCCTCAAAAAAAAAAAAAAAAAGACAATAATAGAGCTTTGGAGTTTGTAAAAATAAGGTAACAAATGGCTTCAAACAGAAATAATCATTCCAAACACTTCAGAGATGTAAAAGCACCAAACATTTTCTATAACTATCATCTAGTCTGAGTTTGGATATGTATGTGAGTTGTGTATGTGTGTACACATGTATGAGTATATGTCGTTCATTTTAATCAGGTAGAAGGTATGTACTAATGCTGGGAGTTACATAGGGCAGTACTAGCTAGCAGACACTGGTCCCCTTCCCTCCTTTCTAGAAGTAATGGTTACTAGTCCTCTATAGAGTGTGTGAAGCCTCTGGCTAGAAGCTGAGCTCAGTAGAACTAAGTTCACAAAGACCTTCATTAATTCTACTTATGAGCCCTAGAATTCTTTTTTCTTGTTGTTGTTGTTTTAATTTTATTTATTTGCAAGCACAGAGAAAGAGAGAATAGCTGCACCAGGGCCTCTAGCCGCTGTAAACAAACTCCAGATGCATGTGCCCCTTTGTGCACCTGGCTTATGTGGGTCTTTGGTTTTGCAGGCAAACGCCATCTCTCCAGGCCGTTTTTGGTTTTTTTGAGGCAGGGTCTCGCTCCGGCCCCGGGCTGACCTGGAATTCACTATGTAGTCTCAGGGTGGCCTTGAACTCGTGGCGATCCTCCTACCTCTAGCTACCAAATTCTGGGATTAAAGGCATGTGCTACCATGCCTGGCTGGCCCTCACATTCTTTGATACACAAAATTAAAGAATAAATATGGAAACAACTGAAGAATTTCACAATGTCCGGTATGTTCATATGTCCAATATGTGTAATAAACTTAAATAAATTTAAATTTATTTAAATTAAATTAAATAAATTTAAATAATAATGATAACAAAGTACCTATTGGAAGTAGATGTCTTGCCACCTCCAAGTGTCTGGCTTCGTTTTGAGATGGAGAAAAACCCCCATTCTCAATAATACCTAAAGTCAAAACTAAGGATCACGCACACGGTCACTCTCACCAATAAACAGGGTGATGGTCTTAGGACACTTGTGTTGGCGACTTGTGCATACGCTTTCTTCTAGACTTTTTTCTCAGCAGTCATAAAGCATTGTCTCCTGGACAAGAAGCTGAAAGCAATGATCGAGGGCTCTGCTATGAGGAACCAGCAGAATGACAGATGCACCTTCTATTGGGTCCCTGTTGAAGTGGCCTGAGCACACAACATCACAGCCGCAATAGCCAGCATCAACCCTGGAGCCCACCAGCACTCACTTGCAATAACATGCTCACTGCCCATTTTCACATCTGAATAGCTTCAGCCTCCTGCCAAGGCTCCAAGGCTCACACCAAGAACTATGACCATCACTGATGCTTCTGGAGAGCCCGGTGGTGGCTTTGGAATGATACCAACCTAAAACACAGGTGTGTGGGAACAGGAGCCAGGTACCTAGTGATGAGAAAGTGTCCACAGGACTGGCCAAGCCAGCCTGGTTCGCCTCAGAGCCGTTTCCTGGAAAGGCAGCAGGTGTGTAGCCACATGACATGATCAGGGCAGTGAGTACAGTGCTCTGGCTCTGGAAACCAAACACTGGCCATTTATGCCTGTGTTTGGAGATAACTTTTAGTTTGTTCACATATAGAACTGGAGAAAATACTTCCTATGTGAAAGGTAAGATGCCCCAGACAATGAGGGGAAGATTTGATTCAGGGAGTTGCAATTTGAAGAACACCCTTGGCTGGTAATTGTAGATGTTTCTAAAGACCACCAAATAAGCCACTCATAGGGAGTGTTCAGGAGTCACAGAAGGAGGCATATAGGGAAGGGGGGTGGTTCTTCTCTAATAACCTGAGAGTGGCCATTTGTCACCAGACATTGCTGGGATCACAGAAGAGTGGGAGGTTTCTTAGCTGCCTGAGCACAGGATTCACCATCATTACCCACCTACCACCTAGGGACATGTAAAAATTAAATTATGTTTACTTCTTAACTAGTGCATACATAAAAGCTACATTTTATGAGGGCAGCATATATATATATATATGTATTATGTAATATTCAAATAAGATTACTATATCTATTGTCTCCTCAAACATTTACTATTTTCTTTATGGTAAATACATACAGTCCTTGTTTCCCAGCTGTTTGCGACATGTAGTACATAATTGTATCTTTAGTCACAGTACTACATGTTTCTATGAAATAGAATATCAGAACTTACTCCTGCCTAACTAAAACCTACTACCTGCCCATCTTCCTTCCCCAGTGGACTCTCCTAAGACTCCAGTGACCACCATTTTATTCCCAACTTGTATAAAATCAACTATGTAGGATTCCATATATAAGTGAGAGGAGGCAGTATTCATATCTCTGTGCCTAGCTTATTTCACGTAACATACTGATCTCCAGTTCCATCCACGTTGCTGCAAACAATAAGATTTCTGTGTGTGTCACAACTTTGATTTATCTATTTATTCATAAGTTGATGAACATTTAAGTGGCTTTTGTTTTAAATTTTGGATTTTTTGTTTTATATGTATGTGTGTGTGTGTACGTATTTCTCTATATATACATACATGCATATATATGCATGTATATATAATACACAACATGTTTTATATGTATATTCATCGTTGAAAGGATAAATTGGGCTTGTTCATATATGAACTACCGCAAATACTTCATTCAGTGTGCATGTATGTGGTAAAACCACCCCAAATCTTAGTGACTTTAGAGTCCATAACACATTATTAGTATAGTCATTGTGTTATGCAAAGGATCTCTTGATAATATTCATATGAAATGCCAAGTACAGGGCACATGCCCCATAGCCATTGGCCCAGACCCTGTGCTAGCCTTAAGAGCAGCTGCTTCCAGGCAGAGGGTTCACAGGCTCCTGCACGGGGACTCTGTTCACAACAGGTCCCCTTAGAGCCATCCCTTCTTGGGAATCTGTATTATAAAAAGCCTGAGAGAATGAAGGCCAGGGAGCCCAGAAGCTTAGACCAAGCCAGGAGACAGCAAAGGTCACGAGGTGTCCAGAGAGGGTCTAGATAAACTGAAAGCAAAATGGAGGAGGAAATGAAACAGGAGTGGTGATGACAAGAGAAACACCTCTGTGCCACTGTGGTGGCAGGATGCCACTCATGTGTTTACATCTCACAAATTGAAGCTTTCTAAAGGTTTTGTAATGCTGTTTGCTTTGAAAAAGATGCAGTGATTATAGGTTGGAGAGACCTTTTTTATCTGATTTTAGTTTGTCATATATTGTGTACATTTTTAATTTTTAATACTTTTAATTTTTATTTAAAAAATTAGAAATGGGCAAACATATCAGTAGCCTAATGCTCTTAGAAATTTTCTTTCTGCATGAAAGGTTGACATCTGATAAAACTTCCAACCCAGTCTTTATGGAAATCAAGGCGCCCCTAGAAGCTTTCCATAACAGTGGGTCATAGTTCCCTCCTGCATGGATGCCCACCTCCAACCACACTTGCTTTCTTTCAGAACCATCCTGAGCTAAAACTGCAAAGATTGGGGAGGAGCAGATAGACTGCATAATAATGTGAATTATTCTTGTTTTATTTATTAGGTGCTAATGATATATGTTACCATGTGTACAGTGTGACACTTCTTTGTTTAAAGAGTCTCTCTCACTTCAAGGACAGAGAGAATAATTCCTATGATGTGGGATAAAAAAAAAAAAAACTATCCAAGGCCATTTTATCTTCAGTGAAGAGAGAGAGAGAAAGAAAGAAACAGACAAAGACAGAGACAGAGACAGAACAGAATGATGCACCAGTATTTAATCCTCAGAAAAAAAAGGCAAGAGTTACCCAAGAAACAGAAGGTAAATGCCACATCTGTGGGCCTCTGTCAATCTTTGTGAAATCCTTCCATGGTTTTTCAATTAGCCATTCAGATCGTGGCTGCCGTCACCTATAAGGCCTTCCTCTGGAGATATCTATGATAGATGAGGAAGGAACCAGGAGATGTAAGGAGGCCTGGATGCCAAAGTCAGGAACTGTGGCTACAGAAGGGTCAAGGCCAGTACTAACAGCAGCACAGGAGAACAGCTATAGTTGACAATTGAGCATATATTTCAAAATGACAAGTCAAAAGACTTTTGAATGTTCCCAAAACAAATGATCACTATCTGAGGTAATGGATATGTCAGTAGCCTCATTTGGTCATGGCACATGATCCCCATGCGTGGAAATGCTGCACAGCACCCCATAAATATGTATGTGACTACACATGCCAATTATAATAAAACATTCTAAAATCAAGTAGCTTGTGTTTGAGTTGTGAACAAGTGTTCATACCTCGGAAGGGATCCCCTTGATGTCCTGCACAGGCAATGATAAAGCTGCAGAAGCAAAAGTATTCTAGGCTTACAGGTGCCCAATGCCCACTGTGTGTTAGTCACTGAGGGGTCACTTACAGACTGCTGCCAGCCACTCTGTCTTCCTCTTCTCTCTCCAGCTACTCCCCAAACCACCACATGCCCCCTATGCATTCTGCAAAATGTAATAAATGAAAAGAAGCAAAAACATTTCCAGTTATTTTCAAGTATTTTGCCAACCAAATGTCTAAAGAAAATCTTGACTCAGGAATGGAAGTCTCAGGGCATTTCAGCCCCCCTGGCTTGCGTTGGGCGTACACACTAGCCTCAACATGCATGGAAATAGGAAAAAGATTTTTCAGGTGAGAGAAAGAAGGGCTTTGCCTGATTTCCCCTGTCCCAGCTTTGGGAGCAACACAAGCGGACAGAGAAGAGCCAAGGGCTTATCCCGCTGTCACTTGCCAGCAGTCACTCTGTGTCAGGCTTTGCATGTCATCTTTTCCATGTGTTCCTCGTCTCAATCCTCATCCCACCTCTATGGCTGGGTCACTGGGTCTTGCTGCTTTTCCTCAAGTTCCTCATGAGGAAAATGAGGTTCTGACAGGCTAAAGAAACAGTCCACATTCTCCTGCTAGTCCACAACCAGTGACTGCAGTCTTCACCTGTTCGTTCAGACATGTTTGGGGCTGACGATTCTGGGAAGCATGTTCCTCATCACCACAACAGCATTTGGCTGACACTGACAGCCAGGCAGCCCTTGGACCCAGACACAGAGACCCTACCAGTTCTGGAGTTGGGGCTGTACTATTTCCTCTTAACCATCTATTCTGAGTCTGGGTTTAACAATCTCTCAGCGACTGTGACTCTCTGCAGCCCCATCCCCCACAGAACTGAACGGTCGAAATTCACTGGAAACTAAGTCAGAATGTCTAATAACCTTACAGGACACCAAAGATTAAAAGACCTTTATTGGAAGCTATTTTCTGTTACTGTCACAGAATGCCTGAAACCGAGTGATTTATAAAGGAAGGAAGTTTTTGATGTGGGAAAGCCCAAAGACACAGCACCAGCATCTACTTGGCCTTCAGGAAGAGCTTCATGCTGCTTACACTACCAGTGGGGCCAGGGAAAGGAAGGAAGTATGAAAGATAAGGCATGATATTCCTATGGGTTTGGTCAGCTGTGCCTTATAACAACCTTCTTCTAAGACCATTGACTCAGTCCTTGAGTGTCTACATTCTCTCTTGGATAGAGTTGGAAAGGTTCCTATCAAGCCAACCTTCAGTTAAGCCCCTGGAAAATGTTTATGCCGTAAGTACTACCAACACTGGCAAGTATCTCACTTCACCTGGGCTCTGCAAAATAAGCATCAGCCTCATTTTTACCATGCAGTTGGTTGATGGTTAACTATGTCTTCATCTTATCCCAGGTCACAAGCTTCATTGGCTATGAAGGGACATGAACTGTCACCTTCATCCATCGCAACACCTGCTCAGCCAGAATGTGACAGTGGATTGTTAACTCACTACCAGCTAGTGTGCTATAGCTTTTCTCTCCAAAATGACACATACTGACACACTGACCATGGAGGCGCTGTGAACAAGCACACAAGGTTGCTTGCC
Organism: Orientallactaga sibirica; assembly: GCA_036365145.1. NCBI lineage: Eukaryota > Metazoa > Chordata > Mammalia > Rodentia > Dipodidae > Orientallactaga > Orientallactaga sibirica. Next base: position 34,626,774 of record JAEOAD010000020.1, on the reverse strand, counting down.
CATGTCCTTTGATATCTGGAAAGCACCATGCCAAGTTAACTGTCATGCACATTAACACATTTTTCCTGCTTCCTGGGCCTGAACCTCATAAAGCCATTGAGTGTGAGTGAGAAGGCTGAAAAGCACTTTGGGTTAACCACAGAGTGTTCTGAGTTCTAGAACAGCGAAAAACCTCCCTCAATACACTGCTTCCTCGTGCACATATGGAAAGACTGGGAGAAAACATAGTTACCTTATATATTCACAAGTTATGAATACCAGGATCAAGAGTCCTCTGGGGCAGTGACATCAACAGCAGGGTTCCTGGCTTTCTATCCCAAGTGGTGAGTACACTTGGCTCCCTTCCCAACCACTGGTTTGCATTCTTTTAGCTTCTACTTTTTCAGTTGGATCTCATTTAATTGTTATCATTTCATGCATTCACCTTGAAGCCCTAGGGCACCCTAAGCACCTTAAACACATCAAGAATAAAGCATACAAAAATAAATTCCTCTCCAATCTTTCCACATGGCAAAACGCAGGCCACTTATAATAGAACCCTGATGTGCCTCCCGAAACCATCTGAAAAGTACCTCCTGGGAACAAAACAAAACAAAAATAAAATAAAATAAAGCACATCAACCTCACCAGCCCAGCAGTTAAGAGAGATGGAAAGAGAGAAAGTGAGGCAGGGAAGAGGGATGAAAAGGAAAATACAGCATGAGCTTTTCCTTCCTGATTCTTTTAAAGGATTGGGATGCCATTTTGCTGGAAAGATTGAGTCAAATTCTATGTACCTTGTGAAACAACTGGGAAGAAAAAGCAAGCATTTCAGAAGATATAGAAAGCTATGTATTGCTGATGATGGGATTCCTGGTACAACCAGTTTCTTTATTTTATTTGATTCTATGTTTTCTAAATGTCTACACTCAATGGAATTCAAGGGCATGATTGTCAGCAATCATGAGAATGTAAATTATTCTAGTGGCCCTAGCAACTCATGATCTGACCTTAACTTGCCTTTGGGACTCCTGTGTATCATCTGGTCTCCTCAGGAGTCCCAGTACAGAGGCAGTTGCTGACTTATCACAATGCCATGGGGTGATTCCACCCACTGACCCTGCTCTCATACACTCTAGTAATCCTGGAAAAATTCATACCAGAGCCACTGTCTGACATAGAGGAGTGAGGCAGAGAGATGGAAACAAAGAGCAAGGCAGGCATTGGAGGCCATTACTGCCAGCCAGAGAGGAAGTCCCCATGTCTGCACCTTCCCCTGCAGGAAAAGGAGGGACCTCCTTGGCATAGGCCTATTCTGGGGGCAATACAGAATGATGGGTGGCAAGTTATGACTACTTCTTCTCATCTTTTACATTTCCCAGCATTTGAATGTGGCAATGTTCTGCTTGTGAACCACTGCTTGAACCAACCTTCTGTGGGCCACGGAGTATCTGGTGACACTGAGTGCAAGGGACTCTGTATTTGAAAAAGCTTGCAATCCACATGCCCATTTTTTCCTCACAGCCTCATCCCCTACTAGTCTAGTCTGACACTGATGTGACTTAAATGTGTAATGTCTCCCACAGGCTTGTGATCACAGCTAGGGATGCTACTTGGCAAAGTTGAAGCACCTTGAGGAAGTGGAAGGAAGCTGGAGGAAGTGGATGAGTGGGGGCAGGGCCCTAAGGTATTTTAGCTTGAGCCCACTTCCTGTATGTGCCGTGCTTCCTGAGCCTGTCTACAAAGTAAAGATCTGGCTCTTCGCTGCCAATGTCTTGCCTTCTCTGCTATGATGGAATATACACTAGCCTTCCTACGCTGTTTCTGGACAGGTACTTTGTCTTAGCAAAAAGGAAATAATAAATACAGACATCAAGCGTCAGAGGCAACGCATGATCTCACACGTGACTTTTGCCTTTGTGTGTCTACCTGAGTGCTGCAGATACAGACATTTTTAAGTCCAGGCTTAGATCTACCTCTATACAAAACTTCATTGACAGAGAAGCTTAGTTCAAGTATGAGGGTGTCCTCAGAAGCTCCATCACACACAAGGCTGCTGCACACTCACTGCTCCGTCCCCAGAGGGTGGGTCAACTCATGTCCGTCTTACTTGGTGGGTGCCTGTACCACATTTGATACCTGAGACATTAAGTGTCTTTTATATGACCCTTAGAAGCAAACTCATTAGAATGCCGCATTTTATTATCTCTATGCACCTGATTACTTAAAATTATGCGGGCTTCATCAAACAAGCATTCTATTTTCTCATTGTTTCTGCACATTGGATCCTCCAGCTCTCATGAAGCTGCATCCAAAGTGTCACCTCAAGGCTGGGATGGGGTCTGGCTTGAAAGCCCATGCAGTGGTATTAGCTGGTCTTGGGTTCTAGCTGGCTGTTGACCAGAAACATGGGTTCTTAACCTCCTCAGCTACTTAACAGAGCCACTCAGAGCTCAGGGGCCTGCTCCCCAGAGCTGTGTCTCCAGAGAAACTGAAAGCTGGAGAATCAGGTGGAAATCAAGTGTGCATGTTCTGATGCCATGTTCAATGTCATTATCTTTTATCATAAACAGTAGATGGACGGTACCATACAACCTTTTCTGAAAAAACATCTGTCTTTTTTTGCACATGAAATTAATGTGCTGCAATACAATTCTTTGCAATTGATGCCTAAATCTTCTTTCAAACATAGTAGTTGTAAAACTAGTGTATAAAAGGGAAAATAGGGGCTGGAAAGATGGCTTAGCGGTTAAGCGCTTGCCTTTGAAGCCTAAAGACCCTGGTTCGAGGCTCAGTTCCCCAGTACCCACGTAAGCCAGATGCACAAAGTGGTGCATGCATCTGGAGTTCGTTTGCAGTGGCTGGAGGCCCTGGTGCACCCATTCTCTCTCTCCCTCTCTCTCTCTCTGTCACTCTCAAATAAATAAATGAAAATAAAAAACCAAAAAAAATTTTTTAAAGGGAAAATAATGTAAATGGAGAAAAATGCCTCTGTTATCTGAACTGGATTACTTTTAAAATATTTTATTTAATATTTATTTATTTGAGAGAAGTAGAGAGAGGAAGAGGCAGAGAGAAAGAGAGAATGGGCATGCCAGGGCCTCCAGCCATTGCAAAAGAACTCCAGACACATGCACCCCCTTATGAATCTGGCTTATGTGGGTCCTGAGGAATTGAACCAGGGTCCTTAGGCAGGCAAATGCCTTAACTGCTAAGCCATTTCCCCAACTCTGAACTGGATTACTTTTATTTTATTTGTATCTCTTTTTTGTGACTCTGCCTATTTTTTTTTTTTTTAAACATTTCCTAAGGACAAAAGTATTTCAGAACATATGGGCTGTGTCTCTGTTTTGGATGTAAAAACTTCTGGCATTTCACTGACTTCATTTCATTCTGAGTCACTCTCTCATTTGCTATAAACATCAGGGTATTTTGATCAATTAGGAATAACTGAGATACTTTGAGCATAACACTATATCACTTTGTCCTTCCTAAATGAGTAAGTGATTGCCCAATGTGCTGGCTTCCTAATTATTTTTAAATTTATACTTTCTGTTTATTTAGTTACTGAAACAGACGATGTGAGTAGAAGTTTTGTTCAACTACAGATCAAATGCTGTCTAGCCCAGTGCTCAAAGCAGATTTTAGACTGACCCAGCCTGGGTTTTCAGGCCGAATGCGAGATGCCACCTTCATAGCCTTGACACATGTCACTCAACATCTAAGAAGCAGTAGCCGGGAGCTTGTGAGCCTCACACAGGTCATTCCACAAGAGGATCATGATTCCAAGTGACAAGATTTTCCTCACCTTATCCAAATCTGTGGGGCGCTGGAAGTGTGCAATTCTGTGCCCCTGTAAAAGTGTATTCAGCTGCACATACACACATTTATCCCTCACAGACACACACATGCACACATCCATATTACACATGTATATACACTCTTATACAGAAACATACTTTAAACACATCATGCATACATACCATGCACATACATCACATGCACTTGAGAGAAATGTATATACCACACATGAGCTGCATTCATTGTCAGCCTAATCACACACACACACACACACACACCATAGATATACACATGCTGTACAAATACAGCACATATATATATTGTATGCATAAAATACATATACATTAACACTGCATATGCACATTTTACTCATATACATACTACACACACTGTCTCATTATTGAATTTGAAAATAAAAATACTGATTAAGGGACTGTAATTAAGAATAAAGCAGAGACTAAGACAAGCAAAAATCTTATCTCCAAAGAACTTTAAATTCCTTTTTGTTTTTTCATTTTCTTTTGTTTGGGTCTGGTTTTTGAGACAGGGTCTTACTATGTAGCCCAGGCTGGTTTCAAACTCACGGGAAATCCTCCTGTCTCTGCCAGCTTAGTGCTGGAATTGTAGTTCTGAGTCACTACATCAGGCTCAAACTTAAATTCCTATCAGAGAAGCAAATAAACAAACAAACAAACAAGTTAAATGAAATTTGATCTCTCAGGAAGAGTGTAAGGCCACTTGAAGGAATATAAAATATGAAAATAAGGGTTACATTTTTCTACTTTTTTAGAAAATTACTTTTATTTTTATTTATTTATTTGAGAAAGAGAGAAAGAGGCAGAGAGAGAGAGTGAGTGGGCATGCCAGGGCCTCTAGCCACTGCAAACTCCAGACACATGTGCCACCTTATACATCTGGCTTATGTGGGTCCTGGAGAATCAAACCTGGGTCCTTTGGCTTCGTAGAAAAGTTCCTTAACCACTAAGCCATCTCTCCAGCCTGATAAAGGTTATTTTGGGATCATGACTTTTCTGAGGTGAATTGTGAAACAGAAAGCCGAGTTTCATGGTGTGTGGGATCTAGTGTTGGCAATACCTCTGGGAGAACATACTTCCAGGTAAAGCCAACAACAGACGCTCAATCCTAAATTGGTTGCTGTCTGGACCAGCCATTATGTGGGTAGGACATTGCTGAGCTGCAAGTAATTTTTGCATATTAGAGAAAGAAGAAGGGAGTGAGTTGGGACTCTTGACCCCAGCCAGGCTTTCAAAATGACGGGTGAGCACTTGGAATCTTAAGTTCCAAGTCAGTTGTCTCCTATTCTCTCAAGCTTCATTTTAGCAGCCTGTTGTAAGTGACTTTCTTCACCAAAGTCACTTGGCCTTCAGTCTCCCCACCTCTTCAAGACCCAAACTACAAAGACAAGCCCTACTCGTTCAGATTCCTCAAATCTTCCACTAACCCAACTCCAAATCTACAAAAAAAGCAATTAAAAAAAAATCAAACAATCCACTCAAAAAAAAATGGGATAGAGAACTGAATAGAAATTCTCAAAGGAAGAAATTCTAATGGCTAATACCCACCTAAGAAAATGTTCAACATCCTTAATCATCAGGAAAATGCAAATTAAAATAATTATGAGAGTCTATCTTACTCCAGAAAGGATGACAATCATTAAATATCAGACAACAGTAAATATTGGCAAGGAAACAGGGAAAGAAAAATCTTCACTTGCTGCTGGTGGAGTTCAAACTTGAACAACCACTGTGGAAATCAATATGGAGACTCCTGAAAAAGATGAAAATACATCTACCAACTGACCCAGCCATTCCTTTACTGGGCAGCTATCCTAAAGGCTCCACTCTTCACTGCATAGATATTTACTCAACCATATTCATAACTGCTCAATTCCCAATAACCAAGAACTGGAATCAACCCAGATGCCCATCATTTGATGGGAGGATAATGAAGATGTGGTACATTTATACAATGGAATTCTACTCAGCAGTAAGGAAAAATGATATAATGAAATTTGTAGGAAAATGGATGGATTTGGAACAGATCATACTAAGCAAACTCATACAAGCACAGAAAGACAAACACCACATGTTCTCCCTCATCTGTGGTTCCTAACCTGGAACACCAGGAGTTGCAGGCATAATTGACAGGCAAGTTAATGGACAGATAAGAGGGATGGAAGGGTACAGGAGGAGAGAAACTGGGCGGGTTGTATACACAAATCCAAAATGAATTGGTACCATAGAAACCTTCCTCCTGGGTCCAGACTAACAGATATAACCCTCTATAGAAGCATGGAGGGATCATATGGTTAAAAGGACCCTGGAGAGGGTGGGATAAAGCCTAACCCTGAAACATTTTTGGCTCTGGCTTGTAACTTCCATTACCAGAAATGGGTCACAACCCACATTGAGCTATTGATCGAAGAAACCAACAAGGTCCCCCAAACAAGACAAGCTTCTGTCAAAGCTTTTAATTATCCACATGAGGTAAAAGGTAAGACCCTATTGATGAAGACACCACATGCTGCCTACACAGAACAACGAGAGACCTGGCTGAATCTGGAAGGAAGCCAGTTCCCAGATGTTTAGCCTGTACAGTTCTGGAAAGCACTACATGAGCTGCTGGGGAGAAACGGCTGACAACATTGTGAGCAAGCCAGAGACACTGCTATATGAAAGCAACCAGCCTGACAAGATGTACACACATGTTCCATAGTGGCACACAGCCTAGGTGGGCAATCAATGGCTCTCAGATTGGCTATGAGATCAGCTTAGTGAAAAGGAACCCATAGCTGAAAGCAGGAACCAAGTCAGAATCCTACGGAGACCAAATGATGGACTCCAATGAGAAGCTCCCACTAGTCTTCGTTCAAAAGTGAGGTTAAACCCATCAAAATCTCTAAATTCACAATGATTATCCCCTTTAACCTATCCTAATCTCAATCTCTGTTGGAAAATCTGTTTTTCTTTCTTTCCGTATCTTTTTCTGAAAGCAGTGAGAACCCAGGCCAACCAAAATCTTACAACAAGACAAGGATAGCTGACTCCTTACAGGAGATGATCCGCCCCTCCCACAGCACCCAGGGTCCAGGTGAAACCACGGAGGAACTGGCTTGAGGAGCATGAGTGCTGCTTCCATGGGGAGTCGGATAATCTGGGCCAGGGTGACGGAGACGGACACTGAGGACACTCAAATGCACCAATGCAGAAATCCTGAAGCTGCTGAGAGCTCAACGCTAAAGTAGACTTAAAACACTCCCACCAAGGCTCAGGGAATTTTTGCAGAAGAGGGGGCAGGAAGAATGTAAGAGCCATAGGGTGGGAGGGAATTTCCAGCGGCATTGCCCCCCTCCCCAATGACTGACTGCTGCCCTCACAATTCATGACCCACAGCTCCACGGTGAATACCAGCAATCCCACTAAGGAGGGCCCACAGTGGAGGGAATGCAAGAAGGAGGGAAATGATGGCACCAATACATAATGTGTCCATACAAAGTCTCTACTTAATAATAATAAAAAAAAACACTATAAAAGTGAAGGAATTTTTATAATTTGAGTTTTAAAAATTTGGCTATGAGCAAATTATTAATTCATGGAGGGTCATAATTTATAAGCATAGCAAAATCTGAGCTACAATTTATTTTCAACATCAATAATATGCTTATGACCAACAAATGTACTTATGACTAAAATGTACAAAGCACATACTTTATGGATATTTCATTAAACCTTACTAATCTCAAAAAAGTTATAAAAATGATCATCTTGGGGCTGAGGAGATGGCTCAGTGGGCAAAGTGCTTACTGTGAGGGCCTGAATTTGGATCCCAGCACCCACGTAGAAGCTGGGTGTGATGGCACATGCCTGTCATCACTGGAAGAAGGATGCTTAGGGACTGCTAGCCAGCTAGTCTAGCCAGATCAGTGAGTTCCAGGTTCAGTAAGACTCTGCCTCAAAAAAATGAGGTGAGTACATACCCACATATTAATGCTACTCTCACTGTTGGTTAGAGAAGTTTCTCTTTGCAGATGGTGGTGACCTTGGGATGACTCAGAAGGCACCATGGTGCTGAGAAGAAGAGACAGAGGAGTGCTCAGCACTAAAACATCTCTAACACACCTTCCAAGATTCAGGGTCCATTTCAGAAGAGGGGGCAGAAAGAATGTAAGAGCCAAAGGAAGAGTAGGACTCCTTACAACGTGCTCCTCCAGACACAAAATGGCCTGGATATCCATGACCTCACAGTGCCTGGCACTACCTACACAAGACCATCATAATAGGAGGAAAAGATGATGACATCAAAATGAAAAGAGAGACTGATTGAGAAGGGGAGGGGATAGGATGGATAGTGGAGTTTCAAAGGGGAAAGTGGGGGGAGGGAGGGAAGTACCATGGGATATTGTCTACAATGAAGGAAGTTGTCAAAATAAATAAGTAAGTAGCAAAATAAATAAATAAATAAATAAATAAATAAATAAATAAATAAATAAATAGAAAAGAAAAGGTGAAAAATAATTGAGGAAGATAACCAGTATTGACATCTTGCCTCCACATGCACACACATGCACACAGTGTGCCCACACACATGTTCACACTATACACACATATAGTTGCAAAAAAATAAGTCTTCTTGACTTTGTTGATATGCAATTTGACTATTAATTGTTTAACAATGGCACTTCAAAGGAGATGACAGGTCATCTAGGAAGTGACCTCCTTTCCTAAGGCAGAAAGTCCACTGGATCCCTATGAGTCAGCTCATCATGACACATTTTCCAGTGTTTGGAGAAGTCTCCTGAGATACTTCTGTTCACAAATGGTGGGTCAACTAAGAGCTTATCAGTCTGTATTCACCAGAAATTCCCCAAGCATCTTGCTAACTGTGACTTCCATGGATTGCCCGTAGCAACATCAGCAGCCTCACTCCTCTCTCAGATGTAAACCTGACATTTTCTGAGAGCTCCACAAACAAGACTAAGCTTTGCGAATGCCACTCTCTTTGGATGACCTCACTTCACTATCTTTAAAAGAGAAAACTTCTCCCCACCCCACTGCTAAAGAAACCATCCATGGCAATAGAAACCAATGAAAGCATTCCAGAAGGATTCAGAATGAAGGATCAGCCTTGGATATATTTGGTACTGGTCTGCTGTCACCAAGTGACTAGCCCAAAGCTGGATGTCCACGCTGAATGTCCTTTAGCCATACAGATATGTCCTGCTGCGGTATCACCCCACCACATGTGCTTCTACCTGAGATGATGGCCAACTACAAACCATAAGACAGACTCCACATTGTTTTTCACTTGCCCTGGGACAAAAATGTAACCTTTGTCACATCGGGCAGAGCACTGGTTAGGATGTCACCATGGGTTTGTATTTCTTTGTAAGAATTCCATAGGATGGAAATTCAGGCTAAGTAATTCAAGTTTCTTGTCTGCAACTCTGCTTTGTTCCATTGAGGATGAAGGTCACTGTTAAAAGCATTGCTGATATTTACCTTGACTCTCACCACCCACTGGAAAGAGGAATACATGGGAAAACACAGCCAAATATCTCCCACATTTTTATGACTGTTTTACTTTTTTTTTTTTTTTTTTTTTTTGGTTTTGCGAGGTAGGGTCTCACTCTGGCCCAGGCTGACCTAGAATTCACTACGTAGTCCCAGGGTGGCCTCGAACTCACGGCAATCCTCCTACCTCTGCCTCCCGAGTGCTGGGATTAAAGGTGTGCACCACCACGCCAGGCTTAGACTGCTACTTTTAGCATTTGTTGAGGAGCAAAGATTTTTCTCTCTATTATCCCAGATTCTACCTCAGGGTTTATAAAATAAATTGACAAAAGTCAGAGGAAGGCCTATGAATGTATTGATTTTGAATATTGTGTTCGTGGGTCCACAAGAGAGGAAAAAGTGAATACTCAAGACAGCAGTGAGACTTTATGTGTTATGTGCCATCCGACCAAAGGAAAGGGGCTCGAGGAAGGAATAGGGTAAGGACGGTGAACAGGGCCTTTGAATACTGCAAAGGATAGGTGAGACGTTGAGGCAATTTCTCCAGGTATAATATCAACCCCTGGACTCCAGGATTCTCTCTTCCCCAGAATGCTTTAATTTATTATAGTTTTACTTGGGTCTGGTGCCAATGCATCTGAGTTCATCTCCCCCAGTTGATGAGCCCCTCAAGACTGGGCATATGGCAATGGAGTTCCTTGAAGATCTGTCTTTGGGCAGATAGGGGACACTCATAGAAATCCTCTCCTTACAATTGTTGTTCTTTGAGTATTTTTAACTCAAAATAATTCATATGCCATGGTGGCACTTTTTAGAGTGGTATACTCAGAACTGCTTTGCAGTCTATGCATATGCCACAATGTATTTCTGTAACAGACGCTTTGGTGCACAGCTCTCTACTGGACCCCATGTGCTGAATAGTGGTTCCCTGCATCCATTCAGCCTTCTGAGTAATCATTTCATCTTGATTCTCATCTTCTGTTCCTATCCCAGCATCCCCTAAAGGAGTATTTGTTGTCCCCACTTTATATAAGAGGAAAATAAGTTGTAAAGAGATTAAATATCCCTCCCCATAAAGATCACTGGCTAGAAAACATCAGGAAGCCAATTTCAGCCTCCTTTTCCCTGCAGCACCTCTTCCAAGGTTCTTGGGAAACTGTTCAACTTTCTTAACTGCCAAATCAGACGTATTCAGAGACAATACTGTCAAAACCTTTAGCATTTCCCTCCACCCTCCCTATTCCCTCTACTTCCCTTACTATTTCTCATCTAGTGCTTTTAAGTGGAATCTACAAAGACATCTACAACTAAACACACTCACACTTTCACTCTCAAAACAGTGAAGAAAAAAAAAAGAAATGTGCCAAGGCAGAAACAGCAGAAAGTTCATTTTGTTCCCTGCATTTCCTCATTCAGATCTCTGCTACAAGCAGCATTTATACCTGAGTGTGCCTGGCTGAATGTAAAGTACTGCTTAATACTCTAATACAGATCTACTTACTTCTGAGTTGAATAGCTAGAGTCCAGGGTCACTGGAAGTATTTGATTTCAGAGTTTCAAAAGGTATGAAGTGAGAGATTGGACAGCTAGAAATTATTTCAAAATGGTATCCAAATCGAACAGGCCTCTGAATCAAGACAAGAAGTATTAGAGCAACAAGATCTTTTGAAAATCACATGCACACATGGACTCATGTCTGTGTAAGCTTAACTGATGCACATGGGTTTTCAACCTCATTTGTTTAAGCAGGGAGTCTTATTCCTAAATTAGCTATACAAAGAAGCTCCAAAGATAAAAGTGAATAAGGCAGAGCGGCTCCAGGGGCCCACGCCCTGTGGTCCTCCCAGGACCCTTCGGTGAATTCCTTTGGGCTCCATGGAACAAAGGACAAAAGTCAAATACTAAAAGCTCTGCGCTGACACTAGACCCAAAGAAAACAATAATGATAGTATTAACCACGAGTTGAAGCATTCTAAAGACGAGCAGGTCTTACAAAAGGCAAGCAATTGAGTAAAAGTGTGTCTAAGCGAGTGTGTGTGAAAGAACCCAAATGTGATCTGATCTAAACTGTTTCTTTCTATAACTTGAATCAACTTTGATCTTATATTTGAAAATTTGCTTTTAACGGATAATGTCTGCAGCACAAATTATAGGAAGGCAAAAACATGAAGGATTATAGGGATACAATATGTTAAATGTAATTTTCAAAGATTCTTCTTTTGTGAGGAATTACAGTAAATGTCTGAACACAAAGTGACTTTGAAGTCAGGGGTGCCGCGTGGCCTTCTGCTGTGTGATGCCAGGACAGAGCTATGATTAGGCTGTCAGCAAGAATGCCTCGGCAGCTCTCTTTTCCGTACATGTCTTCCACCTATTCACAGAACAGTCCTGCCTCCCAAACACTCTAATAAGTCGCTAAAAACTAATAAAGAGGGTTATTATGTACTATGCTGAAAAGCCATGCCGTTATGTAGCCCAGGATTCTTTTACTATATAAATGAAACATATTCCTGACCATTTTTCTTCTTCTTCTTTTTTTCTACTTCAAGAGGTCAAAATGAAATGCTTCAGTTTCTAAGACTATAAAGAGCAATGCTGTTCTGACTCTTTCAAGCTTCTGTGAGTCACACACACTTTATACAGTGATCAGAGTCACCCCACAGTGTCCACACTTTATACAGTTATCAGAGTCACCCACAGTGTCCACACTATACAGTTATCAGAGTCACTCCCTAGTGTCCGAACACTATGTTGTTATCAAATCTCACATTGCCACTAGGGGTTCAGAAAATATGTCTGTGAAGTCCTTTTTAGAGTGGGAGAAGAGGAACCTGAGTGAGTCGGGAGACATGTTTAAAACCTTCAACTTAGAGGCTGGGAAGATAGCTCAGTGGGTGGATAAAGTGCTTGCTAACAACTATGAGGACTTCAGTTCAGGTCTCCAGAACCCATGTAAAACCTGGGCACAGCAACACGTCTGACAACCAGCACTGGGAAGGCAGAGGCAGGAGGATCCTAAGGCTTGCTGGCTGCCAGGCCAGCCTAACTGGTGAGCTCCAGGTTCAGTAAAAGGCACTGCCTCAAAAGATAAGGTGAAGAGGAAGAGCAGTTAAGGAAAGACCTGGCATATATACTTAAATATGTGCATTTTCTTTGGCCTATAAGTTTTAAGAAGCTCATTATAGGAGTCACCAGGGCTAAAGATGGTCCCCAAGCAAATATGTCCAAGTGAGCATTGTGACACTGTATATTTACTTTTACCTACAGCCTCTGTGTTCATTTTGTTGTTGTTGTTTGTGTGTGCATGTGTACTATGTGTAGCGTGAACATGAGTCTGTGGTATATGTACATATTTTATGCATGCATAAAGGCCAGAGGAGAACTTTTGGGGGTATTCTCAACTACTCATCTACATTTACTTGAGATGGAGTGTCTCTGAACCTGGAGGACTTTTAGGGGGGCATTCTCTACAACTCATCTGTGTATTTACTTGAAACCGAGTGCCTCTCTGAACATAGAGCTGCCACCTTCACCAGTCCCATGGCTTCTCCAGTCTCCACTCCCCACAAGACTCAGGTAACAGATCTGCTTAGCCAAACCTGGCTGTTTACATTGGTTCTAAGGAATCAAACTTGGGCAGTCCCTGCTTACAAGGCAAGTGCCTTTAACTGTTGAGCTCGCTCCCTCTCTCTCTAGCCCTCAGTGTTTCTTATTAAATTAGCAAATAGAATAATTAAATGAGCATTTTTCAGTTAGATTAAAACTGAATTGCACCATTTTGTGGACCTATCCCTCCACCATGCCTCCATCAGTCAACATGAACAAGTGCAATGTCTAAACCTAGTACCCACTTAGATCTTGTTAGCTGGTAAGGGTGATCTTCCACTGGAGGGCTTGTGCCATGCAGTGCATCCTCCCAAGACAGCCAGTCTCTGGGAGGGAATGTCAGTGAGAGGTTCCTTGCCTAAGAAATTTTCATGCTTACCTATTTTTATTTTATAGCTACAATGGAGGTTAACATTTATACTGGCAATTCAAGACAAAATTGTTTAGAGTTATTTATAATTAAGATTAGGAAATTGCTTACCCACTTGTCCACATGATGGTAACAGGAGACTAGAAATTTTATTCCCTTATTCATTAGAAACCACAGAGTAGCTCTTTTCATACACTAAACACAAAGATAATATCACATGGAAATCCAGTCCATTGTTTAAAGCAGTGTATCATAAGCTCACTGCTAGTCATCTATGCATTCATTTTTAAATGTTTTCATTCCATTCACAGATCTCAGTCATACTGTTCCTCAAATTGCCTGGAAAAGAATATGATTGTTCAAATTTGAAGAGGATGAAATTGAAGCTCAAAGCAGTTAAATTAAATTGTCAATGCTGCATCTATTACACAACCTATTCTACGAAAATAAAAGGATAAGAAGTTAAAGATCCCAAAATGACAAAGAGAACTTGCACTGAAAATGTAAAATACTATAAAAGTTGAGCATATCCGAGTCCAGGAGGCAGGAAAATAGACACCAAAAGGTTACTGTTTGGGGAGGTGACTTGCAAAGACTCAAGGAACCAAAGTGACTCTGAAGGGTGAAGCACACTTCAGTCCTCAGAAATGCTCTTAGTAAATGAAAACTGGACGCTTGCAAGGAGAATGTGGCAAGGCTAAACCTAAAACTAGAAAATAAAATATGGAAAGAGGAAAGAAGAAGAACCAATAGACTGAACAAATGCAACAAATGGAGTGTTGTTGTTGTTGTTTTCTATTTGTTGAACTGGAAATCAAGAGAGCATGCAGCCAGCTCCTATCCTTACCGGCAGGGAAATCCATGCAGGTTGAAGCCCTTATATGATATGCATGAGATCAGGAAAAAAAAATCAGATTTGTGAGCTGTTTGGATTTAGGAATATTTGCATGTATCTCATAAGACAAGTGAGGGCTGGAGCCAAAGTCTAAGCATGACTAGCACTAATGTTTCATACACACACAGCCTGAAGGCAATTTCAGACAATATCTTTTTAATTTTTATTTTTCTATTTTTGACATTTTCATATATGTACATGTATTTTGATCTTATTCCCCCAGTTACTCTTTCATATCCACCTTCTCCTCCCATTAACATGCTTCTTACCCCTTAATCTCTATCTTACTTCCATGCCTTTAAAAAAAAAAAAAAAACCCATACAATATGTTTAAGGCACCTCTGCTTTGTCACATGAGGTCAAAGGTGGGATTTTCTACCATGGCATCTCATGAGTGCTCAAAAAGTTTTGGACTTAGAAGCATATCATAGTTCTGGTTTTCCAGTTAAGGGTGTTCATCCTGTATTTATATGTTCTCCAACAGATAAGAAATGTGTGGTGTAGCTTTAAGACCCCACAGCAGCAGCCTCAACAGGCATCCTCAGAGAAGTAGTTCCTAAAGTTAAAATCTCCAGACGTAAAATGAATCATCCAGTCATCGCCTCATGATCTATTTAAAAAAATATTTCTAAATGAATGCTGAGTACATCCTCTACTGTCATTACTAAACAATGGGACCTGTTAAAGTATTTTTATTGGTTCAGAGCCTTCCAACATCAGGAGACCTCTGAGATGCAACAGAACAGATGTTTAGAACCCAGACACTCCTGCTAAATCGAATATGTCAGAGCTAAAAGCCTTCTTGCTTCACAAACACACATTCTAAACCCTGTTTTTCCATTTGCAGATAAAAACACTGGCAAGGACATAGGTAATTTCTGTGCTTTTCCAAAGCCGTCGTTTCCAAATTTTCTTTTCTTCTTGGCTCTATAGGTAATCAGACTTTGCATTGAATACAGTTTGCCTGGGTCTTCCAGAGCTAACTATGAGTGCTACTAGAATAATATAGAGTCTGAATTCTGAATAACAAAACACACAGACTTCTCACAGAGCCCAGATTGCAATGCTCATTGCTGAGGACAACCTGCACTCTCTAGTCGCAATATTTTGAAATCACAAAGCTTTTTTTTTTTTTTTTTTTTCTGGGAAAGACTACCTACCATGCAACCCAGAGCTGAAGAAATTCAAATTAAATTCATGTCTGTAGTGAAGCACATAAAAACTCCAAAAGCTGATAAGAAAGTCTCAAGATTTCATTTGAAGTCTCATTTCAGCTCTCAGCTTTTATTAATTATAAATATTAAAATGCAACAACTTTGTGTTTAAAAAGCAATTGGTGACCAATGGTACTTTTGAACCATGTAGCCCGGGTGGCATAGAACATTAAATTCACCTATAGGATATTTTCTCTAGGCCTCTGGCATTCAATATAGACTGTAGGAAAATAGTCTGCCTCTGAGAAATAAATATCCACTCTCTATTCTTAATATCCTTAATTTAAAAAACAAAAGTTTCTGACATTAAATTCTTTTACCAGTCTTGAATTATATATTGACTTTCTATTGTTTTGGGGCCCAATCAGAGACTTATCTTCTTAAGTTTGAAAAATAATTTTAACAGTCAACAAAACACTTGCAACCGTAAGATTCTTTTCTTTCCTTTTAATATGCGTGGTAGGACCTCATCATTCTGCCAGAAGTGTGCCATCACTTAATGCAAAAATGAGAGGAGCTACGGGTAGAAACAAATGCGTTTGTTCCCTCGACAACCACGAAACCTCAATCCAATTGGGAGCTGCCTAGCTGATCTTTCATGCCTAGTACCTGTGTCAGTACAGCAGAAACCCCAAAACCTGTTGGACAGAGATGGATTAGCCCTATTCATGAAAGACCAGCTTTTCTCCACAGTCTTGGGCCTTTAATAAAGAGTCATTTATTTCAATACTACAAAGTTCCTTCAATTTTCCCACTCTGAAGAAACCCTGTATCTCCAGTCAAGAGATAAAGAAAGGTAGAATCAACTAATTCCTTCCTGTGAAGGTTTTTTCCTTCTTAAAATTAAAGCCACAATAACTGAGAAGGGTGAGGATGTTGGGAAGTTACTAAGTGTAGTGGTTGAATCAGATGGCCCCCATAGACTCACGTGTTTTGATGCTTGGTTCCAAGATGGTGGCAATTTAGGAGGTATAACTAGAGGAGATGTGTTGCTGGTGGGGGGGGGCAGCTTTGGGGGGTTATAGCCCAATTTCTGCTTGCTGTTTCCTGCCAGTTGCTGAGCAAAATGTCATGTCAATCCTCTGCTCTACCATTTTTTTCCTGTCATGCTGAAACTCCCCATTGAGACCATAAGGCAAAATAAAACTTTTCCTTTTGCTTTTAGCTGGAAGCTTTGTCCCAGCAATGCAAAGGTGACTACAGTGAGCTGATCTACATGTAAGCAATGTAAGCAGCAAATGAGATCAAAGTGTTCATACTATGACCTTGAGCTCTTCCTGACAATAAGGCAGCTCCAGCCACTTGTGCATATGGAACCCTTCACAAGTGGCCATACAAACAGGTATCCCACAAGAGTGACAGACACTGGGCTTTGAATCTTCATAGGAGGAGAAGAATGGAAATAGCTCTGGTTTTTTTTTTTTTTTTTTTTTTTTTTTGAGAGACACAGAGAGAGACAGAGAGAGAGGGAGAGGAAGACAGACAGAGATGGGCGCGCCAGCAGCCTCTCAGCTGCTGCAAACGAAATCCAGATGCATGCGCGCCCTTGTGGTCAAGTGCGGCATTGTGCCCTTGCATCACTGCATCTGGCTAAACGTGGGACCTGGCAATTGGAACCAGCGTTCTTAGGCTTAGGAGGCAGGCGCCTTAACCGCTAAGCCATCTCTCCAGCCTGGAAATAGCTCTTTTATTTTTCATACCAATGACTAGTTGAAATAATATTTGAACATATCAGATTAAATAAAATATATTATTAAAATTGTTTTCATGCCTTCATAATGGCTGTTTTTGAATGTGGTCACTGGGACATTTTAGATGAGATAAATGGCTCACTCCATATTTCTTTTTTATCTTCGTGTGTGTGTACAAATGTGTATGATGCATGTGGGAAGTATGCTGGGGCCACAGCCCATATGTGGTGGTCTGAGGACAACCTCAGGGTTCTTGTCCTCTCTGTCCATTTTGATTGAGGCAGGGGTTTCCTGTTTTGTTTTTGCTGCTTTATGTGTGCCAGTCCAGCTAGCACATGAGCTTCTAGAGTCTCTTGGCTCTGCTTCCCATTCCATAGGCACATTTGGATTAAAAGTTCATGATCCACTTTATGTCCTTGTCCTGCTTTACATAGGTGCTAGGGAACTGAACTCAGGCTGGTAAGCTTGCAAGCAAGTGCCTTTGACCTCTGAGCCATTTCCCCAGCTCCTCACACCATACCTTTACGGAATTTGATTACTCCAGAACAGAGGTAGGCGAATATTTCCAGACAAGGGCTACATGGTAAATTTTCAGGCTTTGCAAAGTATACTGTCACCATTGCAGCTCTTATATTTCACTGTCAAGGGAAAACCAGCTCCACACAGCATGTAAACAAAAGAGTAAGGATGTGCCTGTATGGTTTTGCTTTCAAAAAGCAGGTGGCAACAAGCTTGATTCAGCCATGGTTCATTGTTCATGATTCCTGCTCGAGGGAATGCCATGCATTTTAAAATGAACATGTCATAATTCAACAGCTTGCTTTTGTTCGGCAGCCCTGTTGAGCCACTACTAAGTAGACATGGAAGAGGTCTTACGCTGCTTCCTTTAGGTAGAATCAGACTTGCAGGCTGCTGGTGGAGGTGCTCTGGCCTCCTCTGAGAGAGCCTGGAGTGCATCTCACCCTGTTCATTTCAAAGATACCCATCAGAAGCAGTTCTCCATGAAGACAAGACCACCCTCAAGCATACTTCTCCCACGGAAAGGACATCTCACATGAATGTTCAGACACCGAGTTCCTTCTCAGGCCTGTGCCACTGGCATAACTCATGAGTGAGTCACCATTTTAGGACAATTCACTCTGCCTCTCTTGACACTTTGCTAATTTCCCAATAGCCCACATTTGCATTTCAAAGTCACACAAGTTGCACAGTGGCATCACTTAGTTAGTATATCTGGACACGCTTCTGTGAAACATGCTGAAGTTCTTAAGAAAATGGCAAAATGCATCCCAAGTCTTCACACCAGAAAATGCTCCAAAAAAGGGGATGATGCCTGAAATAATATTGCTTTTAAAGACAATGTGGGAGGAAAAGATAAAGGTATAGGCTGGACAGTTCAGATAGTATCATAAGGAGAACCCATCCCCACTGACTCTACCTTAATCAGATTCAGGTTTATTCTTCAAGCCTTGGCCTAAAATCAAAGGCTGGATGTCGGATGTCTCAGCTAATTCTCAAAGTTCTTGCCAGTCGCTAGTTCTGCTGTCCTTCTTAATTTTCTCAAGTAGAATAAAAATTGCCAGCGTTAACCATATATTAATGACTTCTTTCACAAAAGTCAGAGCTGCTGAGTGACCTTCCCATTTATAGACAGATACTAGGAAATCAGCATCACTTCCCACTCCATTGTTTGTTAATATGAACAGCTGTCACTGCATTATACAAGATACCTCCATAATCTGATCTGCATTTTTGTTGTTGATTGAAAACTAATATTTGTCCATTGGTTGCATGAAAAATAAACTATTCCCCAACATATGGCTGAGTGATGACTCGGGACAGGGTGAGGCTGTCTCGCGCTTCTCCCATCCCACTATCCCTTCTCCATTTTAAGCAGAGAGGATTAAGTTACCATTTCAGAAAATAAGCACAAGACAAATCATTAGAGATATTAACCATCATCATTTTATACGTCCTCCTCTTTTTTAATCCAGTTAGGTGCTGACATGCATAAGCTCTAAGTAAGTTGAATATTATCCTCTTGTGTTTTATTGCTAGTTACAAACCCCCAAAGCACAGCAGCAGTCACAGTTTATGTTAGAAACAGCAAAATCATAGTGAATTCTGAAGTTGACAATGATGGCAGAAGAGCTCTTATTCAAGTGCACAGCACTGTCTCCTAGGCCCTGTGGTCCCTGGAAGACAGGCAGTGTGAGCCACACAAGTAGCCACGCCCCCACAGCTACTCACACATAGTCACAGACTTGCCTCTTGCTGTTCAATTACAAGGTTTTGCCATATCTACTTCCTCTAAGACACCACAGTCTGCAGCCATGTACCAAAGCATCTGGATTTTCCTGAGTTTGCCTTCCACCAAAGAAACATCCCACTGATTTGAGAACTGCTTGCAGGGCTGACGCAGCACCGGGATGACATCTGGCAAGTCAGTTCCCCTTCCCAGTCCAGTCTTCTCAAAAGCAAAAGCTGGGGCTGGAGAGATTGCTTAGCAGGTAGGGTACTTGCCTGTGAAGCCTAAGGACCCATGTTCAACTCTTCAGATCCCACATAAGCCAAACACACAAAGGTGAGGCAAACACAAAGTCACACATGCTCACTAGGTGGTACAGGCATCTGGAGTTTGTTTGCAGTGGCTGAGGCTCAGGCATGCCAATTCTCTCTCTCTCTAAAAATAAGGTGAAATAAAATAAAAACAAAAAAGCAAAAGCTCATAGCGCCTGCAATGGTTGAGTTAAGGTCTTCACATTAAACAAAAACTTGCTGCTTACAAAGTGTATGTGTCTGTGAGAGCCCATGTGTTCTCACAGTGGGGGCTGCCTGGTGCTTACCACCCTTTTATACTTTACATGTTCATGTCTTCGAATAATAAAGGCAATGTGGTTTTAGAAATTTCTTCTTCCTTCCTTCTTCCTGCTTTCCTTCCTGCTTTCCTTCCTAGCCCAGGTATTCAGTTTGAGATGCCAGCTGGAACTTTGGTGTACAAAGATTATATGACAAATATGTCACATCATAATTACTTATGAAATAAGTTATCATCCCTGATACAGTGTGTGAGGAATATGCCAAAGGTTGAAGCAACTGTTTTGGCAAGCTGATTTTGTCTGTCTTGGGGAGGGAGACAAGGTGTCCCCAATCAGGTCCTCTGTGATTCAGCCTCTGGAAGATGCACTGGGGACCTTCATACGGACGCTGTCCAGAAGGTGATGCCTGTGAGCTCAGGCACAGGCCTGCAGCCTCATGGAGAACAAGGTCAGTACATACAATCTATGGAGTCTGTGAATTCACTGCATATTTGAAATTCTATTAGGGCAGAAATGATTTCTCTTAGTAATCCATTCCCTCGATAAAATGAGAGAAACCACGAGTTACTATTACTACCTAGAGCTGATTTTGATTTTGATTTTTTTTTTGACAGGTTCTCAAAAAAGGTCCAGGTTGACTTTGAACTCACTATGTAGCCAAGGATGTTCCTTAACTCCTGATCCTCCTGCCTTCACATCCCAAATGCTGGGATTATAGACATATGCCACTATGCCTGGTCTTGGCCTTTGGCTGATCTTTTTTGCTTTTTTAAATAAGGACATACTTTTAAATTTTAAACACACACAAACACACATACGCACTCATGCACACACGACTTCCTATGAAAGTTTATCATATGGCCAAGGAAATAGTGTCATGTTGTGTTAATTTTTTTTCAGCACCAAAAAAAGCTACAAAGCACTTACCTTTCCAGCCAACCTCAGATCTTCTCCTTTGCCTCCTCTGAGTATACATCTAGCCCTCTGCCTGCTGACTTTAGAACACTGAAGTGATCAGATTCCTCTAAGCAATGGCTAGGCTCTGTCCTGCCCATTGATTGCAACCCACAAAACTGCTTTCCAGTCCAAAACTGCCTCATGAAATAGCAGGATACCACTGGCTTGGAGTTCCGTTTTCCACTCACTGTATCAGTTTGCTCACCTGAGACCTTGGCTGTCCCAGCAATCACCTTTCTTTGTAATCGAAGGAACTTGCTGTCTGCTAGAGGCAAGTGGAGAGTGAGGACCTTGGAGCCTCTTTCCACATTTCTGTTTTGTTCTGGCCACTCAGGTGAGGCTGAGCCACCCTTCAGTGTCTTCATCACATACAAGTGTATTCACTTATTTAAGATGTAAGTTATTTAAGGTGTAGATTTGCACTTTATTTTTTTATTATTTTTTTATTTATTTTTGGAGATAGACACAGAGAGAGACAGACAGAGAGTGAGAGGGAGACAGATAGAGATGGGGGCGCCAGCAGTCTCTCAGCTGCTGTGAATGAAATCCAGATGTGTGCGCCCCCTTGTGGTCAAGTGCGGCATTGCGCCCTTGCGTCACTTTACATCTGGCTAAACGTGGGACCTGGAGATTGGAACCGCTGGAGATTGGAACCAGCGTTCTTGGGCTTAGGAGGCAGGCGCCTTAACCGCTAAGCCATCTCTCCAGCCCTAGAGTTGCACTTTAAAGAAGGAAGTCACAATGTACACAAAGTTCTTCTCTCCTTCCCCTGGAACTTCCATGGTTCCCACCCAGCACCACCCACAGGAGGGTATGGGGGAGGGGTGCATGGTTGTCAGGGAAAGGTGGTTCAACTTGGTTCAAGGGAAGCTTTCTCTTGCCAGCCCCACACAGAATATTACATCAAAGTGTTCAGCACTCACGTGATGTTGTCCATGTGCCTCAGGAACTCCTCTAAAGAAGAATCGTGTTTTTCCTCAAAAATAAATGAATAAATAAATAAGCTCCCTGAGCTAGCACTATAAGACTTCTGAGGACCCTGGTCATGGCTGCTCCAGTCTGAGGGATTGGGACTAGCACCGTTATGTGACATGTTTGAATTTAAACATCCTATTAGTCAGCATAGTCAGAGAGAAGGATTGACTTCTACTGAGGTCACAACAGCCCTTTACATGTTCTATGAAAGAGACTCAGTGGCTCCAGATACCAAATAAGGATAAGGAGTTGGAAAGGTTGATTACCCTCTCTTGATCACTATATTTCATATATATATATATATATATAATTGTTATGTATTAATCAAATGTATTTAAAAGTTTAAGAATATGGGCTGGAGGGATGGCTTAGCAGTTAAGGTGTTTGCCTGCAAAGCCAAAGGACCCAGGTTCGATTCCCCAGGACCCACATTAACCAGATGCTGGAGGCCCTGGCATGCCCATTCTCTCTCTCTCTCTCTCAAATAAAAAAATAAAAATAAAATTTTAAAAGTTTAAGGATATGGAAATACTAAATGCTCTAATTTGTTCATTACATACTGTGTATATGTAACAAGCTATCTCACTATGATCCAGAAATAGGCATAAAAGAGTCCCTTGCAGAGTCTAACCCACCCTGGGATTCACATCCTAAGAATTCCACTCAGAATTCATGTAGCTGGAATGGTACAGGGCTGCACTGGGAGAACAGGTTGAAATAACCCCTCCTCTGGGTCACTATGAACCCTAAGCAAGCAGCTAAGCATATTTCTCAGCTAATGATAGGCAAAGAACGATAGTGGGTTCCCATAGAGCCACCATGAGAGACCTGGGGTTTTGGTTAATAAGACAGCCAAGCTCTAGACCAGCCAGGAGTCTCAAGATCCACACTACAAGTGCTCCCAAGAATGCCCTGCTCTGTGGGAGAGGCCTGTCTGTCCCCTGGTGACATGCAGGACCCAGCACATGGCACTTTCAAGCTCCCTGATGAAGCTGCAGGACGGACTCTGCAGACTCATATTTGGAGCATGGGTAGTTTGGCATTGTGCAGCCTTCATATCTCATGGGGGTGTGTGAAAATCATGACAAAAGCAAAGGGTAAAAAGTAAAGCCTGCGTTAGCAGCTGTGAAGCAGGAGGAAGTGAGCTGCCCACACTATTCTGGGGCCTTGAAAAAAAGAGTGACCAGGTGCATCCAGGCCCAGGTATAAAAATAACAGGGACAATGTCTTTCAAACAGTCCTCTGGGAGGCTAAAAGAATGCACCTCAAACTAGATCTTCAGGAAAAGCAATATTAACACCAGCATAAATTTCACCCAAGCACATTAGAGTGTTTCTTCCTACCTTTGTTGTCTTTGTGTTTTTCAAAGTGGATTCTGACAGTTGGCTTAGAGAGGTAAGAATTTTGCCTAAGGCCAAATTGTTAGAAAGTGCCAGAGCCCAAACCTGAGATTAAGCAAAATTTCTGCTTTATTTATTTATAATAAGCTGTAAATAAAAACTGTTTATAACAAACCAACTAAGAAGGAATCATCAGTTCATTCTATAAATCGAAAATTATACTTGGAAGATGTTTTGTTAAGTGAATAGGTTCCTAAATTTCCCATTACCTCTGAAATATGTGAGCTCTCACTGCATGTCACCTGCTTCTTGCACAGTTCCTGGGATGTCCTCAACCTTTCTGGTCATCGTTTACTGAGGACCTACTGTGCCCCAGTCAGTGCCCTTTGGCAGCTATCTTTTCATTTACAGCCTCAAAGATCCAGATGAGCCCAAGCAAGCTCCTGAATCAGCTCTGTTTCTCCGATAAAAAAAACAAACTCAGACAACTTTCTTGACAAGCAGCCCATCCCCCAGGGAAGAAGTGTGTTTGTAAACAGAAACATCAGAGATGTATATGCAACCCTGTCAACTCAAGCTCGTTTCATAAAAATATATTTCAGGCCTGGAGAGATGGCTTAACGATTAAGGCATTTGCCTGCAAAGCCAAAGGATCCCAGTTCGACTCTCCAGGACCCACGTGGGCCAGATGCACAAGGGGGCGCACGCATCTGGAGTTCGTTTGCTGTGGCTGGAGGCCCTGGTGCACCCATTCTCTTTCTCTCTCCCTCTCCCCCCCTCTCTCAAATGAATAAATAAATAAAATATATTTAAAATATACATGTTTCAATATCTTCTAAAGACACAACCTCACATAGCATTTCATATCAGTATCTTATGACAGTCACCTTTTTCAAGTTTCATCTTCTTTTCCAAGGGAATGATCTTTTAGGAATAGCACATTCTTGAGCTTGCAAAGCCTAGTTCAACACGATAGAACATGATTCACCAAGTGTTGAGCACTGACTTAAACTGAGCATTTAAGGAAACAGAAGTGTACATAGGACCCGGATGGAGAGAAAACCATTAAAAATATGAATTATATCACCTAACATTCATTTACTACATTCACTGCAACAAATCCCATAAAATGCTTGTTAGAGCAATTTCATCCCATTGTGTTTAGAAGGAAGGGAAGCAAAGGCAAGATAATTCATCTTAATTGTCAACATGATTGGATGAACAAACTCCTCTGCTTCCCATACACCGTGATGTGCGATGTTCTGACACCTTAGAAACTGTGTGTCGTAGTAAATCTTTCTTCCTCTTAAATTATTCTCCCAGGCATTTTGATTATAACTACAGAAAAGCACGTGAGACAGGAGGATGAAGTGAATCGTCAATGGTCACAAGGTGACAGGGCAGTTTCAAATCCAGGATGACAACAGAAGCATCTCTAAACAGTTACACTGTTTTCCCAACAGGGTGAAAGTCCAGAATGCAGACAGATACCTCAGATACCACTTCCCACGCCCCCCAAACCTTAACTTCCTAGCTTAGACTTGTCCAAAGTACACTTCCTTTGGGATCAGCTTTCCTCCCTCTCCCAAGCTTGGGAAAAGATACTGCTTCCGTAATGTCCCAGCATCTTTTGGTTCCTTGGTTCTAATAAGAGGTATAATGATATGAAGAGGAGAAAGGAGTCATGTGACCAATTAGGAA
The DNA here is from genome assembly GCA_036365145.1 of Orientallactaga sibirica. Classification (NCBI taxonomy): domain Eukaryota; kingdom Metazoa; phylum Chordata; class Mammalia; order Rodentia; family Dipodidae; genus Orientallactaga; species Orientallactaga sibirica. The sequence continues at coordinate 34,601,895 of JAEOAD010000020.1, read as the reverse complement.
TTAAATCCCTTTAAGAAAACGTGAAAAACATTGGAGGGGTTGAGAATGCAGCTCAGTGGTGAGGGGCTCATCTAGCACACCTGAGGTTCTAGCCTCACTACTCCAACAAAATGTTGAGGACATTTTCAAAAATATTATGTTCAAATTTTGGTCACGATTGGAGAAATAACAATAACCAAAACAAAACTCATGGGGCTGGGCTGGAGAGATGGCTTAGTGGAGGGCTGCAAAGTCTAAAGACCTAGGTTCGATTCCCCAGGACCCACATAAGCCAGATGCATAAGGTAGTGTGTGCATCTGGAGTTCGTTTGCAGTGGCTAGAGGCCCTGGCATACCCATGCGCTCTCTCTCTCTCTCTCTTTCTCAAATAAATAAATAAAATACTTTAAAATATTTTAAAAATCACATTCTTTCGCCATGAGAAAATATCATTTTTCTCACCGTTTGGAGCTACCTTGAGTGAAGACTTCATCCCCATCAACTAACCCATTTAAAAGGCTCTTTTGCTTTTTTTTTTTTTTTTTTCCAAGGTAAGGTCTTGCTCTAGCCCAGGTTGACATGGAATTCACTATTTAGTCTCAGGGTGGCCTCAAACTCATGGTGATCCTCCTACCTCTGCCTCCGGAGTGCTAGGATTCTGTGCACTACCACGCTTTAAAAGGCATTTTAACCTGAACGTGTGATACAGAAGATACTTGAAATAACTTCTCAGTAAAACTTACATGAAACATACAATTATAGGTGACTCACGCTTCCAACCCTGTGACTAAATGGAAGCATTGGTCAGTAACAGCAGCAGACATTGAACTAAGTCCCTGTGGTGCTGCTGGAAATTTGTGCCTTTGAATGAGCTTAAGTCTGAAAGCTTGAGAACTCCATGCTTATCAAAAGTTATATGGCAAACTTGAAACTAGAGTTAATTTGTATTCCTGAGGTTTGGGAGGCGTTCTATGAAAATAAAACCCAACCACAAAAATTCTCTGGATCCTGGACACCAAAGGCCTCATTAGAACCAAAGCAAAAGTTTTCTTCCAGAATTCTACCCAGTTGTCAGAGTAAATGATGTGTCCCAACCCATCTTTAGCTACTGCCAAGCAGCTAGAAGACTCCAGTTTTTGTCTGGTCTAAATCAAAAGGTTCCTGCATTGCTGACTACTCTCATTCCTCAGCTCACAGAAAGAGGGTCTTTCAAGATCTTTTGGTACATGATCCCTCAAGCAACTAGCATCTCCTTTCCTTCCCCAGAAAGCCCAGGGGAAAGCTCACCTAACTCATTATTCAGGACAGACGGTTCCCATCAGTGAGCCCTACTCACAGGACCTCCCATGGGCTGCACCTGGCTTTGGCTTCATCAATGGTGCTCGGCCTCTTATATAACCCATTTCATGTCACTCCTAGCTCATGTGGTGCCATACAAGTTGCACATGAACCAAAATACTTTCAGATTTACCTCTGATGCCTCAGGTCTGCACTGTGAGTCACCTTCTTTGACACAAGGAGAATCCAGGTGAACTCTGACTCTGCTTCCTCTCCAGAGCTACTTGCCTGCTTTCCTTTTCTTCCCTGAATAAGGTGAGGTTTTGCTAGCATTTCCCTGAAAGTCTGTGTTCATGTGCAACTTAGAAAGGATCTTGTGTTAGTCAGACTTTCATTGTTGTGGTAGAACATCTGAGAAAAATAATGTAAATTGAGAAGGGGTACATTTTGGTTCCCAGGTTCAGAGGTGTCAGTTCATCATGGTAGACAAAAGTTCCTTATCTTGGCCGGGCATGGTGGCACACGCCTTTAATCCCAGCATTTCGGAGGCAGAGGTAGGAGGATCACCATGGTTCAAGGCCACCCTGAGATTACATAGTGAAGTCCAGGTCAGCCTGGGCTAGAGTGAGACCCTACCTTGAAAAACCAAAAAGACAAAAAAAAAAAAATTCCTTATCTGCCCTAGGTGGGTTTCTCCATCTTCCCCCTTTTTAATATTTTTTATTTATTTTTATTTATTTGAGATAGGGAGAGAGAGAGACAGAGAAAGAGAGAGAGAGAGAATGGGCACACCAGGGTCTCCAGCCACTGCAAACGAACTCCAGATGCATGCACCACCCTGGGCATCTGGCCTATGTGGATCCTGGGGAATTGAACCTGGGTCCTTTGGCTTTGTAGGCAAGCGCCTTAACCACTAAGCCATCCCTCCAGCCCATCTTCCCCTTTTGTTACATTTTGGCCCCCGGGCTTTGGGTTGCTGTCATCCACATTCAGGGCCAGACTTCTCCTCTTTCTCTGAAAATGCTCTCACCCTCACTCCCAGAGGTGTAGCTTGCTTCTCAATCCACTTAGGATTAAACATTACAGATCTATGGCCCTCGTAGAAGAAGCCAGCAGAAAGCAAGGAGGTATGGGAGGGATTGTGTGGAGCTGTTCATCATTAGGTACACTTGAAAATGCCACGTACTTTGCCTTTCTATCATTATGGTGGGTGGAATTAACTGTGACACAGCATTCCTTCTCAGCCCTTCCCAGGGTGCTTCAAGCCAAGAGGATGCAAACTGCATGCCCCAGATTGCCTTGCAGCCAAAGAGCCTGAGGATATTCACAAAATTTTAAAGGTGGAAGAAAGGCTGATGACATTGGCTTTTTATCTGTGGGCAGCAAGGTCTTGGGGGTTTGAAGGGTTTCCTGTGCTACTGGTACTAGAACCTATTTCCAGGCTCCTGGTCACTCACAGGCAGCCACAGATGAACAGAATTCTAATTCTGTTCCATCAGCTTGCACAGCCTGTGCCCAAAGCCTATTGGCCTTAAGGTGACCTGCATACTCCTCTGGCTTAGCTAAGCAGTAGCATCACACCAGGGGCATTTCCAGAGTTCAAATCTAAAGTCTGTTTCTCTAGTCCTCTCAACAGTTGTCTGAATATACCCAAGTCCTAAATTTCTCTCTGTTTAAAATACCTAACTTGGATTCTAGGTTGCGCTCAAAATACGCCTAGCAAAGGGACCAACAACTACAAAATTCCTCATCCGTCACATGGTGATGACTGTCTTGTTGATCCGTCTGCACAGCATCCAGCTTATAGACACTGCACACGGCTCAGGTCAGCAGTTTTTCAGTTACCATGCTTTACCAAACACTGAAGCCTCAGGAGCCATCTTGGAAAAAGTCTGCCATGGGAAATGACTGAGAATTCTATAAACTTGGAAAAATGTTAATATATTTGCCATCATCGAAAATTCACATACACATTTGGCCAAGTATCTGTATGAGCCCCATAAATATTTAGAAGAGACCAAAAATAACTTAGAGCTAAAGTTGCAAGGACTTCACTTATTTTTTCCTCACTTATTTTATTAAAAGATGTAGGAAATAAGCTAGCAAAATTTGAGAAGATAACTTCTGAGTTTTCAAAAATTATACAACACTCAGGAGGCAGAGGTAGGAGGATCACCATGAGTTTGAGGCCACCCTGAGGCTACACAGTGAATGCCTGGACTAGAGTGAAACCCTACCTCGAAAAAAAAAAATTATACAAAATAGCATTATTTAAAAACTTAAAGAAGGGCTGGAGAGATGGCTTAGCAGTTAAACACTTGCCTGTGAAGCCTAAGGACCCCGGTTCGAGGCTCAATTCTCCAGGACCCACGTAAGCCAGATGCACAAGGGGGTGCATGCATCTGGAGTTTGTTTGCAGTGGCTGGAGGCCATGGCGCACTCATTCTCTCTCTCTCTCTCTCTCGCTATCTCGCTCTCTCTCGCTCTCTCTCTCTTCCTGCCTATTTCTGTATCTCTCTCTCTTAAATAAATAAATAATAAAATATTTTTTAAAAAAACTTAAAGAAGCTAGGCATGGTGGCACATTCCTTCAATCCCAGCACTCAGGAGGCAGAGGTAGGAGGATCGCCATGAGTTCAAGGGCAACCTGAGATTACATAGTGAATTCCAGGAAAGCCTGAGCTAGAGTGAGACCCTACCTCTGGAGAGAGGGAGGAGATTTGAAGGAGAGTGGAGTTCTGAATGGGAATGAGGGGAGGGGAGGGAAATATCATGGTTTATTGTCTGTAAGTATAGAAGATGTCAATAAAATTTTTTAAATAATTTTTAAAAATAATCAAAAATAAATGAATGAATTTTACTGCCTAAAAAAATCTTAAAAGAAGGGGCTGGGGAAATGGCTTAGCAGTTAAGGTGTTTGCCTGCAAAGCCCAAGGACCCTGGTTCAATTCCCCCAGACCCACATAAGCCAGATACACAAGGGGGCACATGTGTTTGGAGTTCGTTTGCTGTGTGGCTAGAGACCCAGGCGTGCCCATTCTCTCCTCTCTGTCTGCTTCCTCCCTCTCTCTCTCTCTCTCTCTCTCCTCTCTCTCTCTCAAATAAATAATAAAATATTTTTTAAAAACTTAAAAGAGGGGCTGGAGAGATGGCTTAGCGGTTAAGGCGCCTGCCTTCTAAGCCTAAGAACGCTGGTTCCAATCTACAGGTCCCACGTTTAGCCAGATGCAAAGTGACACAAGGGCGCAATGCCGCACTTGACCACAAGGGGGTGCACACATCTGGATTTCGTTCACAGCAGCTCAGAGATTGCTGGCGCACCCATCTCTATCTGTCTTCCTGTCTTCCTCTCCCTCTCTCTCTGTCTCTCTCCAAAAAAAAAAAAAAAAAAAAAAAAAAAAAACTTAAAAGAGATGGCTTAGCAGTTAAGATGCTTCCCTGCAAAGTCAAAGGACCCAGGTTTGATTCCCCAGTACCCACATAAGCCAGATACACATGGTGGCACATGTATCTACATCTAGAGTTCGTGTACAGTGTCTAGAGGCCATGGCGTGCCCATTCTCTCTCTCTCTCTCTCTCCCAAATAAATAAAATATTAAAAAATTTTAAAAATGTTAAAAGAAACAGAGTGTAGCTGGGCGTGGTGGCGCACACCTTTAATCCCAGCACTTGGGAGGCAGAGGTAGGAGGATCACCGTGAGCTCAAGGCCACCCTGAGACTACATAGTGAATTCGAGGTTGGCCTGAACTAGAGTGAAATTGTACTTGAAACACATACACACACAATAAAAAAATTAAATAAAATTTTTTTTAAAAAAAGAAGCAGAATGCTATCCCATAGCCTTGAACAAAACGTATATGTCTTCAAACAGGTAATACCACATTGTATTAGTTGAATTTCTCATCAGCGTGACCACATACTTGACAAGAAGAAAGTTAAAGAAAGAAGCGTTTTGGGGGGCTTATGGTTCGAGAGAATATAGGTCCATTAAGGCATTTTCTTGCAATGCCTAAGGATCCAGGTTTGACTTCCCAGAACCCACAAAAGCCAGATGCACAAGGTGGTGCATGCATCTGGAGTTCCTTTGCAGTGGCTGGAGGCCCTAGCATGCCCATTCTCTCTCTCTCTCTCTCTCTCTCTCTCTTTCTCTCTCAACAAATAAGTAAAAATAAAATAAAAACATATTATAAAAAAAGAAAATCCCTCACTACAGAGTAAATTTGGCTAACAAGTATTAAAAATAACAAACTGAAGTTGGTGTGATACTTGAAAAATTGACCAAAGAATCCTAAAATTTCCAAAACTTGATGAATACATACATACATTCAAAGGAAGTTGACACATACTGGGAAAAAAATCTTATGTTCAATGTTGAAGTTTGAGTTGCTGATCATGAAATCTGCTTCTCTGAATAGAACCTCATTACCTTGTGTCTTTTAGCAATCAAAAAAATAAATATTTCTTAAAATTGTGCCTTGAAAAACAAAAAAAATGAATCAAGCACAGCTTAAGAGATGGCCAAAGGCCAAAGATTTGGTCTACCTGCCTAGCCCTTTATTTGCTCCAGCCTCCCCGATTCCCTCTTGGCTTCTCAACGTGTTCCTGCCTTCTGTCCAGGGGCTTCCTAACAGGTGGTTCATTCCCCATCCAGTCCACAACATCCTGGACTTCTCACTCTTCTCAGAGAAACTTCTTCACGCTCCTGGCCTGACACAGGCCTACCAAACTACTCACTTCTAGAGTGTAAGTTGAAATACTGAAGAGGCCTCTCTATCCAGAGCTGTGTAAAATGCAGGTATCCCCCTTTCATTCTCCTTAGCTTCAGATGCTGGTGCCTAACCACAGCCCCAAAATATAGCACAAAACAATGAGATACTGTGAGAGCCCATTTTTACCTAATGTTATTATAGTATATAGTGATCGTTGTTCAATTTTATTATTGTAATCTTTCACTTTGCCCAATAAACTTTACCGTAGGAATATGTTGTTGTTTGCATGTGAAATGTCTCCCATAGGCTCCTGTATTTGAAAGCCAGGTGTCCTGCTGGTATTGGAACCTTTAGGAGGTGGATGGGGGAAATGGGCCACTTGGGGGCAGGCCTGAAGGTTTCTTAGCCTGGCCTCACTTCTTGTTCATCCTCTGCTTCCTGACTGAATGTGATCTAACCAGCCAGCTCCCCACTTACTGCCACACCTTGCCTGCAAAAATGAAGAGTATCACCTGGTGCAGTGAACCAAAATAAACCCTTCCTCCTTCTTTAAGCTGCTTCTTTTCCGGTTTGGGGGTCAAAATGAGTAAAGTAACTAATAAGGAATGTATGTATAGTCAAACTGTACAGATAAGGTTTAGTGCTGCTGATTTCACCAGGGATCTTAGACTGTGTTTCCTGTGTATAGGAGCGGTATTCTCCATGGTTCCACTCAATAAATGAGAGGATGAATGGATGGATGAATGAATGAATGAACAAAAACTTCACTAGAGGTAGAGGGTTAGGGGCTGTGGGCTAAAGCCAGGTGTTAGTTAGCACAGGACAACGCCTGGCCCAAAGGGATGCACAATAAGGTCTCAGGTAAATCAGAATAGGCTCTGGCCCCTGGCAAGTAGCCCAGTAAGGCATTTTGCCAGTTTTATAGTTTTGACTGGAGCCCACCCTGGTTGTAACCCTAACCAAAGCTGAAATGGCCTCCAAGTCATAAATCTAATTATATCCCTAAAAACAGAAGATGTGGAAAGGATCATAGAGAAAATGTTTTGAGGGTTGTTTCTTTTTTAATGCCCAGAACACCTTAAATGGTTCTAATCATAGAAATTATAACAAAACTCAAAATTCATATTGGATACCAATTTAAGGTAGGGCCAGTCTAGAAATTACAATCATTCTAGTGGCAAGTCACTGTAATAAATGACACAACTGTGACATGCAAATGATTCCTTTTCTCTGTCTTCTCAATATTATGTGCATGATTTTAATGTACTTTTAAAATATTATTTCATATTTTAATGTATTTTAAAAATATAATTTCACATTTTCACACTTTCAATAACACATGCCCACTTTCATCTACCCCCTCTTGAGCAAAATAAAAATCTTCTCATTGTCCACAATAAGTATATGAATACATGCATGACGATTATCCCAAAAGGACATCCCAAAAAAGAGATTAACTTTAGGAAAATTAAGAAGAAAAGGAGTACGTGTTAACCTCTAAAAGCAAAAGCCCACAGACACATGAAAGAGAATCCAAATCCAGAATAAAGAGTCATGTATTTAAAGAGCTGTGTGGCGGCTTAAATGACAGCATTAAAAAGGAGCGAGCCCTTAGGATTATGAAATTATTTCTGGCATAGCCCTTGTGAGATATTAACTGAACCTGTGCTAATTTTCTCTTTCTTAAAAATAAAATGGCAAGATCAGAGAGTATTTAATTTAGAACAGGCAGTCCAAAGCTGTGCTCATCACTCATTTATTTTTCTCTAAAGCACTCTCCTTCCAAACAAGTGATGCAGATAAAAATATGCCAATATCCCATAAATAAAAAGCCATCCAAATAGATGCTAAGGGTGACTGATGCACGTCAAAATACTTCTTACATACACAGCTGATTTTAACAGAATCGGATGCTGGTGTTTGTTTCTGTCCAGACAGCAAAAGCAAGCCTCTACTTAGTCAAAATCAGTGCTTAAAGGGAACAGAGGCTCCTGAGAGGAACTCTATGGAAGGGGGTCTGCTTGGTGGCCACCAGTCATGGCTTTCAGTGCTGGGCCATCGGGTGGTTTATAAACGTACATTGACTCATGTCTTAATACCCAAGGGCAGAGCTAAACTTTATGTTTTCTGATCCCTCTCTAGGACACTTGTGTGCATGTCCCCCCTCACCCCTTCCACAACCTACACCCATGTGGTTACAATCAGCTATACAGAACCAGCAAGTGGCCCAGTCTGGATAAACGTTACAGGCTTTAAAAAATAAGCATGCCATACTCCAATTCAAGTTTATCAGCCTCTCCTACATCAGGGTGCAGGAAGAGCAAAGCCAACAGTTTACTATTTCCCATCAAGTGTCACTGTAAAGGCAGGAGCTGGTTGGTGGCATGGCAGGTTGTTCCAGTTGTGTGTGACATAAAAGAAGTGTATAGATCACTCCCTGGGGACCTTTCATGCAGGTCACACATCTTCTGAAGACACTGCTTCTGTTTAGGGCCCTGCATTTTTCTCTCCCTCTGCAGCTGTCTGACTATGAAAAGCCTGGGAGAGACATCAAAATGCAGATTTTTTTTTTTTTTCACGGAGCACATTCCATAAAACCCAAAGTTTCACTTTAGGAGTTGACACTTCTTTTCTGTTAATTGTCAACCTCTCATATTTCTCCCTTTTTTGTCCATTAATCCATCTCGTTCAACTGTGATCAATGTTACCGCTTTCTATGGCTTTTGTTCCTCGCACCCTACCCCCACTTATACCTAAAAGCGGCACCTTGCCGTCTTCCTCCCAGACCTGATTGGCCAGGCGGCATTCCGCTCTCCTCTGCATGTCGGACTCCCAAGCCATGTTGGCCTTGGCTCCTGTACAGATTTCTTCTGCTGGGTATTGGAATTCAAAGCCAAGCATCTACTTATGAGAACTGTGAGGATTTCATAGCTATGTATAAAGCAGACATTTGACCATGAAGCGATGTACTTAGAGCAGTAACCATAAATGAAGCTCAGAAAGCCCAGTGGTCCTGTCCAGACTTGGGCCCCATTCAAAGCTATACATTAGTGGCTTAACTTGTAACCTTATGTCTTCATTTAAAAAAAAAAGGTCTACCAATATCTTTGGGGATTTTATTGTCTTTTTTTAAAGCAACAATAAGTTAAATGGACCTTAGACCTAATTTGAAGACATAATTGACAGCTGTGATTGTTACGATATTAAAATTGTCAAAGGGCCATAGGAACGAACTGCTGGCATTGTTCTGTTCCCAGCCATGAACTCAAGTACCAGCTGGGCTAGGCCCTATGTGAGGCAGAGAATGACATCATTCCAGTGTTGTGGCTGCACCCCTCAGGTGCAACACTCTTCTACTGAGCACTGCTTGTGTCATGAGTGTGTTATGAAGAGTCATTAGAAAATGTTTCCAAAGTGCTCGGAATTCACCAGAAAATACAGGCCTGGGCTGGAGAGATGGCTCAGAGGTTAAGGTGTTTGTCTGCAAAGCCTAAGGACCCAAGTTCAGTTCCCCAGTGCCCACATAAAGCCAGGTACACAAGGTAGCACATGTGTCTGGAGTTTGTTTGCAGTGGTTGGAGGCCCTGGTGTGCGTGTGCCCATTCATTCTCTCTCTCTCTTTCTTTCGCTCTCTCTCACTTGCTCTCTCTTCCTCTTTCTCTTTCTCTCTCTCAAAAAATAAAAATAAAAAATTCTTTAAAAAAATTTTTAAAAAGAAAATACAGGCCTATCCTTGGGAGAGAGTTCAGATGTATCCCCAGGGCTTTGGGTAGGATTGCTTTTCTTTAAAAAAAAAAAAAACTTTTCCTGAAAATTTTCATATATATACATAATGTAATTTCATCATAATCCCCTTCAATTACTTTCTGTGGTATCCCTTACCTATTCCCCTTCCACTGGGCCACCTCTTCTTTGCAACTGGTCCCTCTTCAATTTTGATGCCTTTCTTTTCTGCCCTCCTCCATCATTCAGCTAGGTCCCCAGCTGGTGGCAATTTGGGAATTGGAGTCTTACTGGAGGATGTGTATTGTTGGGGGAGGGCTTATGGGTGTTATAACCCGCTTCCCCTGCCAGTGTTTGTCACACTCTTCTGCTGCTGGTTTCCACCTGACGCTGGCCAGGAGATGACGCCCAACCTCTGCTCATTCCACAGTTCCTCTTGCCATCATGGAGCTTCCCCTCGAGACTGTAAAACAAAATAAACTCTTTCCTCCCACAATCTGCTTTTGGTTGGGTGCTTTGTGCCAACAATAGGAAGATAATGCAACAGTAACATTGGTACTTGTGGATTGGAGTTGTCGTTGCTAGAACCCTATTTCTTTTGGCCTTTGGGGACTGATTTATAGAGAGAATACGGAAGGGTTTGAAACCTTGGTCTAAGAGATGCTGAAGGCAGTGTGTGATGGACCATTCTAATCAGAGTTGAAAGATCTGAATGCAATAAGAACTATGGACTATAATATTTGGCTTGTAAGGAGGAAGAAAGAACTTTGTTGGAACTGATCTAGAAGCAGTTTGTATGAGAAGCTGTTGTGTTCTACCTGCCTGTGTTCTGAGAACTTGTCCAGAGTTGTGTTATATAGAAGTGGCCTGGTGGTGAGCACAGCTAACAGTTAAGAGATCTTGGACTGTGGGGATGTTTGATTAGTACGAGAACTGATTTCTAAAAAAATGATGGGTACTTTTAAAGTTGGACTGAATGCACTGCATTTGACATTATGGATGGTCATCAGTTTATAGGGGCCAGGGGTGGAATGTGGTGATTTGAATTAGGTGTCCCACATAAACTCATGTGTTCTGAATGCTAGGTCCTCAGCTGATGGCATTCTGGGAAATGGATCCTTACTGGAGGCAGTGTGTTGTTGGGGGTGGCTTGTGGGTGTTATAGCCAGCTTCCCCTGCCAGTGTTTACAATAACCCCCTGCTGCTGCTTTCCACCTGATTTTGGCCAGGAGGCGATGTCCAGCCGCTGTTCGTGCCATATTTTCCCTGCCACCATGGAGCTTCCCCTTGAGTTTGTAAGCTAAAACAAACCTTTCAGGGCTGGAGGGATGGCTGCAAAGCAAAAAGACCCAGGTCCTATTCCCCAGAACCCACGTAAGCCAGACGCACAAGGTGGCACATGTGTCTGGAGTTCATTTACAGTGGCTAGAGGCCTTGGCATGCCCATTCTCTGTTTCTCTCTGTGCATTTCTCTCTATCTCTACCTCTATCTCTCTCTGATTCTCTCTCAAGTAAGTAAGTAAGTAAGTAAGTAAATAAATAAATAAATAAATAAATAAAATATTTAAAGTAAACCCTTTCTTCCCACAAATTGCTTTTGGTCAGAGGCTGTGCCAGTAATGAGAAGGTAGCTACAACAATATGGTAGCATTGGTATGAATTTAGGGGATCAGCTTTAGTTTCTTTGAGAGAGGACACTAAACTAGGAAACTAAATGTTAATTAGTTGTTTTAAAAAAAAACTAAAAATACTTAAGTCCCAGCTGCTTCTTTTAACTCGGGCTATCTACTCCATTCTGTGTAATCCAATAAATGTGCTCATGAGTCAAATGGTCACATTCTCTAAATCCGTGTGGATTCCCTCCTCCCCCAGGGTCATGGACAAATTTGAAGTGAACTGATCTATATTCTGCACCCTTAAATATCTTTCCATGGAGCACACATTCTACAGCACCTGTGAGAATCAAGCATCAGAACACATATCCACTAACCTCTCACTAACCACTCTCTCTTACTACACACATATATGCTCTTTCCTACACAGATATATGCACCCACTCTTACCTACACACACATCACTCACTCTTATATAGATATATATTCTATACTCTACCTACTTTCCCTGTTAATATACCTCCCTAAACACACACACACACACACACACACACACACACACTTTTCTGTATTATACTACTCACTCTTCCCTTCTTCCCGACATATACCTTGCCTTAAACCCCTTCCATTCTGGTCCTTTTCCTCCATCCCACACAGACCAACTCTCATGCTCATAGCAGGCTCTTTGTAAGCAGGCGTGTCCCCATGCATGTCAACACAAGGTTTGTGATCATTTTTACTTTACCGGAAGCAAAGAAGGAGACAACATGTAGTACATCAAGTTGTCCCTCAACACCAACACTAAAGGCCCCTCCAACTCTCTTGAGGCACTGACACCAGACTTGGCTTTCTCATTGTTAATAGAGTGGTGGCACGTATTTCCATGATCTTCCCTCACAGGCATGTGGAAGGACTGAAGAACAAAGCAAACACAAGAATGTGAAAGCATGTGGCATAATGTGTGGCACACAGACTTATCCAAATACGTTCCTGCCTTTCTGAGGACGTCTGACAGAAGGCAAGTTCTGCACTTCCTCCAACACCTGTCTGCGTCAGGAACCAGTGGTCTCATCCACTGTGTGACCCAGAAAGCCTCAGCAAGACCCAAAATGAACTGGACCTCTTCTGTCCAGCCCATCCCTTCAGCTCTGAGGAGCAACACATGGTCTCTCTGTGTCTGCACAGGGCAGGGGCTATCTATATCCTGGAGCAGATCCCAGCATAGGCCAAGAGCTCTGTACCTCCATAAGTCTTTTTAAGGAAAAGAACACAAAGTCGCAAGCTCATACTGAGTATAAGACTTTAAAGGGGCCTAGGCAAGTGAAGTTCCTCAAGTTTAAGCGACATTCACCCCTCATTAAGTCCAGCTATAGACTCAGCTTTTCCCACTAAATGGAAGGTCGCTGGGAATGGGGGGGTCAGCTGATTTGAGGAAACTTCTCGTGACCCTCAAGATGGCGCTATGGTCTATGGACAGCTTAAGACATGCTATGGCCTAGCAAGCATTTCTTATCTGACCACTTCCATGAATGGTCTTCCTGCCCTAACAGTGAAAGCAAAATTAGCCATTCTTTTCAATACATATTCCGAAGCATTTCAATTCATAACACTATTCCAGGGTGTGACAGAAGTAAAGGCACATGAGATGCTCTCCAGAAGCATCCACACATGGTGGAAAGGAAAACGCTCAGGCACATGACCGTAATACATATGCTAGGCTCATAAGATTGCTGTGGAACACAGAGGACCACTGCTATTTTGCCAACAAGTAGGTGGCGTGAGCCTTTAAACACAAGGGTGTGAAGAAGTGCACTTCAGACCACATGGACCGAGGGGCACGTGCACACGGCAACCTAGGCACACTGTGACTGGTTACAGGACCTTGGGCATTTGACTGTGGAATGTGATGGGAGGGGGACCGGGTATCAACTGGACAGAGGAACTCAAAAGTGGCCAACTAAGGACCTTTTGAGGATAATGGACAGATTGCCAACAAGCAGAATGCACCATATCCACACGTGACAGAATCCCATTAGATGTTAAGTGGGTGCAAAGAGTCAAAATACACATGCTAAGTGTTCAATTAGTAGATCAACCAGTATTTGCTATGTTGTGTATACAGGGTGCTGCTTCATGGATCAGTTTTCCATAACTGTGACAAAATACTTGAGAAAATCAACTTCTAAGGAGGAAGGGTTTGGGGTTTCAGTATTACCTTCAAGGGTATGCCCCCAGGGGCCTTCTCCTCCCAATGAGGCTCTCCATCATCAAGTTCCCATCACCTCCAGAGAGCTTCATTATTAGTTGAGGACCAAGCCTTCAACATAGGGGTTTTCAGGAGACATTTAAGATGCAAGACATAGCACTTGCTTCTCCCGAATACAGAAGAAATGAATGATGTAATCCCTCAAGACCCTACAGTCTAGTTGGGAGGAAAAAAAAAAATCAAACTCTACCAAACATCAGAAGAACCTCACATCACTCAACACAAGAACCTCGTATCGCTCAGCATGAGAAGCTACGTCATGTAGTTGGAGAAGCAACCTAAGAACATCACATCGCTCACATGGCACACGCTGAGCGTAAAGCTGTTCTATAAAGGGAGGTTCCCACTAGGTTAGGCACAGAGGAGAGGAACTTGGGTAGACCTTGAACACAGGAAGGCTTGAGGTTGTATCCTGTAATTATAGATGGTTCGGGGCACCGCCCAACCTTGCTCTATAGTTTGATAATTTTTAAGTCCTCAGATATGTTATTTAACCACCCTGGACTCAGTTTACTCAACTAAGAAATGAAATATACTAGTGTGCTTCATGTAAAAGCACTGGGACTTTCAATTTCTATAGCAAGGAATATTAATCATGAGCTGCACACATATGTCAAGGAGCTAAGTAGAGAGGGTGGGACAAGAAAAACTATTTTAAAAATATGTAGGGGAAAGGATACAGCTACATAGCTGATACATCATTGTCAAGTTCGCACCTAGCCATATAGGATGCTTCCTCCCAGATTGTGCCAGAAGAAAGCTGAAATAGCGGAGAGGTATCCTGGTCAGATAGGACCACTCGGAACAGAGCATCCCACAGGTCAGCCAGTAATTCCACTGGTGGATGAAGCTTCCAGTGACCTTCAGAGGAATCTTTAGGAAGTTAGTATAAAAAAATCACTTACTTGAGGCTGCTCAAATTCTTCAGGGCAGTAAGCCTTGAACCATCCAAGTCTCACTGAACACCTGCAATGGGTCTTCAATGGAATAAATGGTGTGATATAAACAGACCAAAGGAGAGGCCCATGCCTCTCAGGGCCCTTTGCCTTCCCAGGGGGCAGCCAGGGTTGGTTCTGGGTGTCTTCTGGTCTGGCCTGAATTTCCTTTCAAAGAATTCAATTTACTTTCCAGAGCAGGTGAGGAGAAGGAATGTGAAGCAGAATGATCAAATTTCATCCAAAAGAAAATCCAGAAGTAATGGAATCAGCCATTACATTAATCCTCATCCTCAGTCAAATTTTTCTTAAAGTCAGCAGGTGGCAAGAGAGTGGGCCAAAGGTGACAACTGATGAAATCTGATGAAAATCTGCTCTTTTCTTCTCCAAAGCCTGTTATAAAATCCACTACTATCCTTGCCCCAACCTCACAAGGAAAGTGGCTTTGTTGCTGTATGAACAACAGATCCCAGGATTTTTTATTTTAATCCTTCTTCCAGTTGTCCATGATTAACATGCAAAAGCTCTTCAGCTGCCCTTGGGGTGGGCAGGAGACTCAGTAGTCGTGACCATGGCCATGTGTCTCGTTAGGGAGGTGGTTTGGGTAGGAATATCTCAGGAGAGGCTGGAGAGATGGCTCAGCAGTGAAAAGCACATACTTTCAAATCATGCCAGTCCAGGTTTAATTCCATAGCCATTCAGGTAAAGCTTGACAGGCATTCATTTGCAGTGGCAGGAGATCCTGCTATGTGGCATATTCACGTGCATGCAAACACACATGAATGCAAACAAATAAATAAAAGTAAAATTTAGCCAGGTGTGGTGGCTCCCAGCACTTGGGAGGCAGAGGTAGGAGGATCGCCATGAGTTCGAGGCTACTCTGAGATTACATAATGAATTACAGGTCAGCCTGAGCTAGAGGGAAATGCTACCTTGGAAACCCAATAAACAAACAAACAAATAAATAAGTAAATTTTTTAAAAATATCTCAGGACATGGTTTTATTCCTTATCTGCATGTGTGTTAATTAAGGTGCTGGCTTCCAAGGACTGAGTACAGAAAGGTCCCCAGGGAAATAAACTAAATGCCAGTCCTGTGCATCTATACAGAATCTGGTCCCGCACCTCCAAGTTTGTCCATGGAGAGCTGCTTTGAAAACAATCCATGGACTTAAATCAGTCCACATACACAAAGCATCTTCGCAAGGAGAACATGACCTTTCTTTCTGACCTTATAACACATTTGACCAATGACAGTGATCATTTTGGAACATCTGTGACAAATACCATTTATTTTTAAACATTCCATGGGTATTTGAGGAGCTCTTAAAGGAAACCCACAGAATGGTGAACGTATCATATTTCTCTTCTTAATGTTCTATATGGTATAGAGACAAATTTTGGCTCCGATAAAGATCTCACAGGAACATTTGAGACCCTTTATTGTTAACGCCAAGCTTCTCAGACACTCACAGCAAAGCCACTCCCACCCCAACAATGCACAATGAGAGCCCCAGAGCCTTGTGATGAAGCTTGAAGTAGGTAGATGGCGCACGAATGAAGTCACTTAGCTGATTTTAAAATTCATTCAAAAGGGTTGGGTTTTTAATCCTTATAGCCTCTTTTATTTCATGCAATGTGAATGCTTTAAATTATTCACTGGGAAACTCTTGGGTGTTCCCACATTATGGCAGACAGATAAAGATAACTCCAGGAGGCCTGTGTTGTATGTAGCCCAGAGTGGATGGTGACTGTGCTCATTTTGTGCCACACCAAATTGCAAAGCCCAGATGGAAGATACAAGCCACAGGCTGAGCAGATGAGAGCCTGAGACACTAGAGTCTGGGGCCTGGGAGCCGCTCCTCTCACAGTACAGATTAGTCCCTGAGGACTTCAGAAATGAAGGGATTTGATCTAGCAGACTAGGAATGGGCAAAAGAAGCAAAGGGCACAACACAAATATTTAGGTACTTGGCTTTTTGTTGTTGTTGTTGTTCCTCAATTCAAAATTGGAGCCCTCAAAATGCAGATTCTCCATAATATAGTGTCTTAGAAAAGCAATATTCCAGCATTAGCAGACTCACCGGTCTCAGATAAGATCAAGGCAAAGTTAGAACACATATAATTTTTATTTAGGTAGGAAATAGTTTGCAAGTGACTTATGTACTATATTCAATGAGATTTAAAAAAAAATAAACTTGACCAAAATCACACGTTCAGACTTCACATCATATTCTAATATTTTACAAGTGCGTTCTTTTGCATTTGATTTTCTCCAATTCTGATACTTCACAAGAAAATACTTTTGAAGACCAGATTGACAAGCTCTCCTTCCCTACTCTTCTTCCTCCTTTCTCCTTTCCCCTTTCCTCTCTCCTTCTGTCCAACACTCATTTTTTCTTCTCTTTTCTTCCCATTCTTTCCTTACCTTCTGCTCCTTCTTATTGGTCTTCTTTTCTCCCTTCCTTCTCCTTCTTTCCCCTTCTTGCCTTTCCTTCCATCCATCACTGTGACAAATATCCACTACTTGTTCACTGTGTAGCAGACCCTCGAGTACTTTCTGTGGATAACACTCTGGCTAGGTACAGAGCCAGGCACAATGATGCTGACAGCCTGGTATGAGAACTTCAAAAAGGACAGATGATCATGGAACCTCAGATGTTGACAATGAGACAGGGCTTCCTGGAAGAATGACACTGAAGGAGACCCAGGAGGTCAGTATGTCCTTGTCTGTATTCCTCAGTATGCTACAGACTCAATCATACAGAGACTAGGACCAGACCTCTCTCCCTGCCCCTTGTCTGTGGGTGGGGGTTCCAATGAACGCACATCCACCCACTCTACTTTGTCTCCACAGCCAGCAGCCTCCTTAATGTAGGGGCAATGCCTGATATCCCCTGATACTCTCTTTGCCGATCCTCCACAACACACTGTCCTTCTTTCTATGCCTCTATCTCCACCTCCCAGGGAGCCAGTCCGTGAGGTTGAGTCTGTATCCCTTGGTAAATAAATGTGTCTTTCAAGTGCAGAAAAAAAAAAAAATCCAAAAGTTTCTCCTCCTACAGAAGAAGGAAAGCCCTGTTTAAGTATGTGATTAAAAAGGTTTCCTGGGCCTAAAGAACCCGGGTCAATTCTCCAGGTCCCAAGTAAGCCAGATGCACAAAGTGGCACATGCATCTGGAGTTCGTTTGCAGTGGCTAGAGGCCCTGGTATGCCCATTCTCCTCTCTCGCTCTCTTTCTCTCTCTCTCTGTCTCTAATAAATAAATAAAAATAATAAAAATAAATATTTTTTTAAAAATATTCCTGTGTAAGAGCACCAGGTAAACAGGGACTTTCATTCCATCATAGTTTCCCCAGAAAGATATTTTTAAAGTGACACTTTCCTGCCACGAGTGCAGAGTTGATCCAACCCCCCCACCCGTGACCTTAATATGTGCATCAGTGGTGAAAGACATAGCCCATGTGGTCATGTAATGGGCCTTGATGTGGCCCCGCTGTTGGGACTCTGAGTGACTCAGAGGGGTGAGCAGCCAGTGATATTCCAGTGTAGCACATCCCCGTGGGGGGCTGGGATTCAAGGTGGTCACATTTAGAAAGCCACACATGAGGTTAAACCCTGTCCATTAAGGGATCAGTCAGCTGCCAGAGTTGTAGGGAGCTGTCACAAGGAAATTTTTAAATAGGCTGGAATTTATATTCTTACAGCACCACCATCCCCCAGTGTGTTTGCTTCCTTTCCCCTGGAGCCTTCCAAGCTGTCCTGCTCAGCTTTAATTGGGTGTAGACAGGGGGAGGGAATGAGCGAACACCCCAGAAACTCCCGGCAGGGCTTTGTTTGGGCCTCAGTATTAAAAGTGTAATTGTTCACTTTTTCTGTAAATGCATGAGTCTCCAGAACAAAAATATGAGTGAAACAACATCCAATTGTCTGGGAACCTTGAGGCTACACTCTCCTTTAGAAGTTAAAAACAAACAACTTATCTCAGGCTGGCACCACAAGGTATGGGGGCGCGGTGTGCAATCTTCACACTTGGGTCCTCAAAGCCACTGAAGATGAATATAACTGTTGTTAGGGAGGCAGTGAAACATAAAATCTGCATTGCAAAACACTTGAAGATCAGCATATTGTTACCCAGCAGGAGTGACTATTTATTTTTATCCCCCTGTAAACAAGGTGATACTGTAGTCACCTAACACTTGGGGAGACGTTTATAGACTTCTGTAATAATTAACATTGCTTCTGCAGGCATTACTCAAGGTGACTAACAGAGAAAGGAAGGCAGAAGGTGGAAGTGCCGATCATATTTCTTTCCCTTTTTCTGCAATAATGATAATAATAGCTAACACTATAGTCTATACCCAGCACTTTCTATCATTGATTTCCTTACCTTTCCGGAAATGATGGGCATTAAAAGAACTGCTGTGGTGACTATGAATCCGACCTCATAGTCCCTAAGGGCAGCTACCATATTTCATTCATTCTTGCCAGTGCACAGTAAGCATTCAACGAATGTTATCTGTTGGTTATCTGTTTCCATAAAATCCAATCTTAGATTGGATCGTTGGAAGGTGGTTAAAACGTTATTAGCCTGCTTTCCTTTAGTCAAGGTCTTTAAACATTTTTTTGCTGAACTTGCTTAATGCACTTTTGTAAAGCAAAGTTGCACATGTCATGTATGTCATGTACCACACCCGGGGATGGTACTACAATAGCTTGAGTTCTAAGTGTCTTCAAGCATCCTGGAGGTTTGCACTACTGGCAAGTGATGGAGCCTTGAGGAGACAGGGTCTTTACAGAGATTCCAGATCACTGGGGCATGTCCTTAAAGGAAACCTTACCTTTTGCTCTTCCTTTTCCTGTCTTTTCACTTCCCAGCCAATGGTTTTGCTTTGCCCTCACACCCATGCTGTGATAAACTGCCTCACCACAGGCTCAAAACAAAGGGCCAACCAATCATGGGCTTAAACCTCCAAAACTCTGAGCCAAATAAGCATTCCTTCTTTCTTTATTTTCTTTCTTTCTTTCTTTCTTTCTTTCTTTCTTTCTTTCTCTATTTATTTATTTATTTATTTATTTATTTATTTATTTATTTATTTATTTTTATTTTCTAGAGAGAATAGAGAGACAGAGAATTGGCCCACCAGGACCTCAGCCACTGAAACTGAACTCTAGATATTTGTGCCACCTACTGGGCATGTGCAACCTTTCACTTGCCTCACCTTTGTGTGTCTGGCTTACATGGGATCTAGAGAGTTGAACACTTGTCCTTACGCTTCGCAGGCAAGCATCTTAACTGCTAAGCCATCTCTCCAGCCCACCTTCCTTCTTTATAATTTGATAATCTCAGGCATTTATTGTACTGATGGGGAGCTGACTGGCACATTCACTAAAGAATGCAGCAAGAGAACACAGTATTTTATGACAAATCCTCAGGAAAACATGGTTCTCCCTTAACCATATTTTAATGTCTTAGAATGAGTATGCTCATACAAATAGGATGCTGTATTTCAAACACTGAATATTACAGTTTTCCATGCTATCTGTTTAATAGTTAGAGATCTATAATGTCATAAAAAGAAGACTCCCACAGACCTTTTACTATTATATGCAAATTCCCCTAAAATGAGGTACTCACTTAAGGTACTTAATTAATTAAACAACAACTAAGACCATAATTAGAATAAATTATGGAACATTGGTCTAAATAAGGGAAAAGGTTGAACTACACAGTGTGTTTGTAAGTGTATACACAATTTGAGTGTTGATAAGCAATCCAGAAATATTGGCAGCCCTCAACTTCAACAAGTTGTGATCCAAAACTAGATCTGTAAATTTTTGTTGGGAATTTAAAACATACTTCCCCACCAACATAAAGTTGTAAGTCATGGTTAGTGTTCACTGTATGATGTTGTGGTTAATGTTCATTGTATGAAGATCTAGAAAGATATGTGGCCAAAATCATGGTCCTTACCTGTGGCTTTCCTGATGGTGTGTAAAGTGAGGAAGACAGGGCAGATGTGTCCTGTGTATCTACAAGTGGAACCCCTGAGCCTATTTGCTACAGGACATCACCTAATGAAACCTACTGATTTCAGTCCCTTTCTTTCACCCCTGTACTGATTTTCCTCTTTGGCATGTCTTGCAGATGGCTGGTGTCTGTGCTGATCTGTTTGAACTGCAGTAACAAAGCACCACAGGCTGAACAGTTTTAATAGACATTTATTGTCTCACAGTTCTAGAGACTGGGAGGCCAAGGTCAAGGTATTGCCAAGGCAGTTTCTTATAAAGACCTCTTGACTCACACACAGGTGCCTTCTTACCGTGCCTTCACATGTTCTTCCCAATGTACCTAACTATATCCAAAGTTCCTGTCCTTAGAAGGAAACCAGTTATTTGGGATCAAGATTGACCTATGTGACCGTGTTTAGCTTACATTACTTCTTTTTTAAAAAAAATATTGTATCTTGCTGGGCATGGTAGCACTCGCCTTTAATCCCAGCACTCAGGAGGCAGAGGTAGGAGGATCACCATGAGTTCGAGGCCACCCTGAGACTACATAGTGAATTCCAGATCAGCCTGAGCTAGAGTGAGACCCTACCTTAAAAACCAAAATATACATATGTGTGTGTGTGTGTGTGTGTGTGTGTCTTTATTTATTTACTTATTTGAGAGAGAGAGAGATTGAAAGACAAAGAAAGAGGCAGAGAGAGAATGGGCACTCCAGGGCTTTCAGCTACTGCACACAAACTCCAGATGCATGCACTACCTTGTGCTTCTTGCTTATGTGGGTCCTGGGGGAATTGAACCTACGTCCTTTGGCTTTGCAGGCAAGTGCCTTACCACTAAGCTATCTCTCCAACCCCAAGCTTTCATTGCTTCTTAAAGACTGATCTGCACATAAGGTCATATTCTGAGGGACTGGGGGTTTAAGAGTTAGCATTTTGGTAGAGGGTTGGAACCAGGGTTCATAATGCAGCCCCTAACACAGCCCATTCCTCATTAGAATGGAGGAGTAAAGGAAAGATACTTCGTAGCTTTAGAGATGTAGAGCAGAGCTGCCAATGCTATCTAGACTTCCCAATACAGAAAGAGAGCCCCGCTCTCCACAGACCCTGGCAAGCAGTCACAAGAGCTAAAACAAGTACATCAGAGTTGAACAGCTATTTAAAGGAAAGCATTTAATAGATTTACCTGTAGACCCACATAGCATAGGGCATGGAATATTCCATGTGGCTACTTTCCATTAATTATTGATCAATTCATTACCACTGTTTCCTCTGGTCTTAAAAAACGGATAGAGACATAATGCATTTTGGTCTACAAAGCTGATTGTAATTCTTCAGAGGCACAGTAGGTTGGCTCTGAGAGGAGGAGCCGAGGCCTGGGTTCCAACCACAGCTCTTCCATTGGAGCAAAACCTCACTGCTTCAGTTTCTTCTGCTTGGTGCTTGAGCTGGGGCCAAATCTGCTCCTTCTTTTTAAAATTTCATTTTTGATAATCTGTGTTGCTGGGGATCTAACTGGAGGCCTCAAGCATGCAAGATGAGCTATATCTTGGGCTGAAGATATGACTTAGTGGTTACAGCACTTGCCTGCAAAGCCAAAGGACCAAGGTTCAATTCCCCAGGACCCACATAAGCCAGATGTGCAAGGTGGCACATGTGTCTGGAGTTCATTTACAGAAGGCCATGGTGCACCCATTCATTTTCTCTCTCTCTCTCTCTTTTCTCTTTCTCTCTTTCCCAGATAAATAAATAAAAACAATTTTTTTAAAAAGTTGAGCTCTCTTATCCTGAGCTACAACCCTAGCTAAAGGTGTCATGCACCAATACACTGAGTACTGCTTGGCTGTCTGTCCTCCAGCTCCACACACTAACATAGGGTGGTGGTGTGCTAGGAGCTTTTACACAGGCAGCCTGTGCAATCCAAGGACTGCTGGGGGTGTTCACTGCAGAAATAGCTCTGCTGACATTACTCCATCAGATCCACAAGTGTTCGCTGCCTTACAAGGACACAAAAGTGAGTGGGCATTGGTTTTGTCCTGGGGTAGATTATGGCTGAAGGTCACAGCTCTGGGGTCCCCATTTCCTCATGCATCCATTCACATGCCCCTTCTGGTGTCCTTGATGAAAGAAATACTTTAGGAAAATCAAGAGACACGTGACCTCTACTGGACTCCTTCCCTGTGACAAGATAGTCCAAGGGTCTGGGCAAGAGCAGTGCACAGTTCATTTTGGAAGGGGAGCATTTCAGGCTCTAAACATAATTGAGGGACACTGACAGAAGGTCTTAGACAAGGATCTGGAGGACTGAAACCATAGCTCACCTCATTGAAAGCCACTGCTTGGGCGCTCATGTAAAATCAGAAGATGGCATCCTCTTAAGAAAGTGGAGTTTGATTTAGCTAAGAGTTTTGCGAGCAGAAACAGAGAGGATTTGGACCTGTTCCCCTTCAGCTAATGCCCCTGGGACGGCTCACAGCTAAGCCATCTCATCCTGTAGCCCCATTCCCACACACCTGGGTCCCTGCCACACTTGACCCAGTTCCTTCTCTGGTGAGATGTATGTTTCCATGAAATTTAAGTTTTCTCTACCTGATGTTCTCCAGTCTTTCTCTGCGACCCTTTTGCTTATGAATAGTGTCCTCCTGATCGAGACCCAGGCCAACACAATGTGCCCAGACACAGGCACAAACACAGGTCCCAGAGTAGGGAACTCAAAGCTATGCATCCTCCGCGACTCAGAGCCACTCGCGGTTCCAGTGCCCTTTGGTCTCTGTCCTACTTTCTTTCTCTCCTTTACTCTCTTTGTCTCCTCTTCCTCACTTGTGGTTTCTCCCTTCTTCCTCTCTTCCTTCTTCCCTCCATCATCCCCACCCCGTATCCCTCCTTTCTTTCACATACCTTATTCCCATTCTTTTCCCCTTCCCTTCCCCTTCCCCTCATTCCTCTCTTCTTCTTTTCATTCTTCCTTCCTTATCTTCCCTTCTTTTATCCCTTTCTTCCCTCACTCCTTCCTTTTCTTTTCTTTTCTCCTCCTCCATCTTCCTCCCCCTTCTTTATCTCTCTCTCCTATCCTTGCTTTCTTTCCCTACTTTCACTCCTTTGTTCACTAGCACCCAACACCAACTCTGTACTGAATGCACTAAAGCCATGCTGTGCTCCACACAGAAGTGAAGATTTCCTTTCCTCGACTTTTGGTCACATGTGATCACCCCTGAGGCTTCATGAGCTCTCAAGAGTCTACGCTCTTGTCTGTCAACTTGCTCCCAGTCTTATTCTCTAACAAGAGACCCAGTCTCACATTGCTAGCATAGGCTTAGGGAACAGCCTCAGGACAGACACCCCTAGCTGATCCCATCACTTCATGTTCTGCCCATCCTGTTTTTGTAAATAAAGACCACGCTTAAAACACTTTCCTCAGAGTTCACCAGTGCCCATGCACTTCTATCACCCACTACAGAGCAATCTTGGGACTTTGCCACAAACAGAATGTTAAATGCGAAGACAGGAGTAAATATAATTCTATTTGATAGCACCTGGGAAGATGCCACTGTGGCGCACTTGCAAGGAAAGCAGCCACACCAAGGCTAGGTGGTAATTCTGCTAACTGAGTGGTTGGCTGCTCATTTTCAAAAAGAGGCAGGAAGTTGCAGGAGGAAGATGAGCAGGCACAGCCTAGGGATGGACTGATTTGCAGCACTGGAAAACAACTCCTTCTCCTTCAGCATTCTTCACTGCAGAGGTCTGGTTAGAGGAGAAACCTACTAAGACTGTGATTCCATCAAAGATAAGATATCAAGTCCAAATGTGGCACATGCATCTAGAGTTTGTTTGCAGTGCCAAGAGGCTCTGGCATATCCATACTCATCTCTCTCTCTCTCTCTCTCTCTCTCTCTCTCTCTCTCTCTCTTTCTCTCTCTTCTTGCAAATAAAAAACTTGTGGTCTAAGCTACTCAGCAGCAAACAAGCTGCCGTGATGCTCACACAAGTGCAATAGTGGCACACAGCCATGGTGGGTAACCAACTGCTCTAGATTTGGCTAATGGATCCACTCAGTGGAATGGAACCCATACCTGGAAATGGGAAACAAGTCAAAATCATATCAAAAAACGAGCCCACTCTCCAATATCAAGCTCCCACCAATAGTGGGATACAAGAGGGCCAACACCTATTAAATTCTCTCCAAAATAATAATGATTATCCATGTATCTTGCATTGACCTCACTCTTGGTTGAGAATCTGCTTCTCTCTTTCAGATGGACCCAGAACCTGAGGAGAGAATCAGCCCATCGCACCACATCAGGGCACCAGTTGAGGCCATAGAGTTATAGGGGAATGAGCAAGAGTGCTGCTTTGTGTGAACCTGGTA
Organism: Orientallactaga sibirica; assembly: GCA_036365145.1. Taxonomy (NCBI): domain Eukaryota; kingdom Metazoa; phylum Chordata; class Mammalia; order Rodentia; family Dipodidae; genus Orientallactaga; species Orientallactaga sibirica. Next base: position 34,577,018 of record JAEOAD010000020.1, on the reverse strand, counting down.
CCAGCACAAGGGCGAAGGAGATAGACACAAAGAACACTCAACCCCTACCAAATCAGATATCCAGAGACACAGAGACTCACAAAACCTCATCACTGAAATAGACCTAAAATGAACCCAACATGGCTCAGGGAAACTCACAGAAGAGGGGCAGAAAGATTGTTAGAGCCATGACTTGGGTCATTATACACAGAATCATTGCCTCTCCCGAATAACTGATGGCTACCCACATAAGGTAAGACCCACTTAACCCATGGGGAAGGACAAGGAGAAGGCTAATGATGGTACCATCATGGCAATATACATATATACATACATACATACATACATACATACATACATACATACATACATACACTATATACATAACTAATAAAAAATATATTAAAATTTTTTAAAGGAAGTTGTTCGAGGTGGAACAATGTTGGGGCCTAAGTGAGGTGCAGTCAGGAACAAAAGACAGTCATGTATATGTCTGTTGTCCATGGTGACCCTGTAGAATGGCACTTTGGGGGACCAGAAAACAGACCAGGAGGAGCAGAGCAGAGCTGAAAAAGGACAACATCCAAGGGAGCATAAGCCACAGTTAAGCAAGACACCAGAAAGAAAGTCGTGTGGAGGAAGTTTTCAGGGGACGTGGAGGGCAGTAATTGTTTTCAAGCATTTCAGTAAAAGGGTCTGTATCCTCAGAGCAACCAGAGCTAGCATGGCGCTGGTCGTGAAGGTCCATGTGTTGTTGTCAGCTGTTTGATGTACAGGTTAAGCGTCCTGAATGCAAACACTTGAAATCCCAAACCCCATGAGCACTGACAGGGTGCTACAAGGGGAAATTTCCACACCATCAAATTCAGCTTCCTGCACAAATACTGTTTTTAAAAACCTCACCTTGAGGCATGGATAAAATGCACATGAAATATAAACAGATTTTGTATTTAGACACATCCCATTATTTATATGCAAACTAGTTCTAAAGTACAACAATTGAAGCAAACACATCCTAAGCCTCCTGAGCCACTGTGACATTAAACAAATTGTTAACCCCTTTGAAAGCCTCAGTCTTCTCAGCTGTGAAGTGGGTATTCTCTTCATGTGCTGAAGACTAGGGAGGGCATTCTACAGCTCTTAACATAGTGCTGCATCAACACTAGTGCCTGCTACCACCACTACGCTGCCTCTCAGTCATTGCTGGGGGATTTGTGACCCTGTTGGGCTACCATTGGTTCAACAGCATCTTTACCTTGTTTGGAAAGGTCAAATAATAATTAAATAATGTTGGGGGAAGAACACAGCTAATGCCCTAGGCCTGTAAAGGTTAAGATTGTTGTTTATTTGTTTGCTTGTTTATAGGAAGGTAGCCCAGGCTTGCCTTGAACTTATTATGCATTGAAGCTAGCCTCAGACTCATGGTCCTCTTGCCTCTGCCTCCCCAGTGGTGGAGTTAGGGATATATGCCACCATGCCCAGCCCTGCAGAGTCTGGCCAGTAGTAATTCTCAGAACTGGGGGGGTTGAATGCCCTGTTGGAGGGAGGCCTTGACGTTCCCTTTTCTTATGGGATCTAATGCTGTTGAGTGCCTTGAAGAAAATCGATTTCCCACACTGGGCCTGGTGGCAGAGCCTCCTCCCACTGCTGAGCTCCCAGGGAAACTTCTGGGAAGGATCTTCTCGCTAAAAATAAAGGAGTGGCACCTGAAGGATAAGCCCTTCACCAGAGGCTCTGTTTTCCACATTGTCATGTGAGAAGATGATGCTTGAAGCTGTTACTATATCAGAGAAACAGCAGCCCAGACCCCAGACATCACTGGACAGCTGAAGATACCTGCAGAATCTTGCCTCTGCACTTTTTAGTGAGAAAGAGGAGCCCCAGAGGGGTAAGCCACTTTCAGTTGCGAATGCTCTTACTTGCAGCCTCCAACTTTCTTTTACCACCTGTAAGTGTGGTACACATGAGTTACTGGCTGTGTGACCGCAAAAGTTTTACAGAACCACTCAGATCATAATAGGACCAATGCGGAAGACTTGCAAGGACAGAAGTTCAAGCAAAGCCACTGGTTATCAAACGTTCCACATCTAAGAGGGCTGGTTTAGACATAGATTGTACATGGCTTTTTCATGCTTCCATCACTACACTTATAGGAACATTGTGCTTGATGACTCCGTTTATGACTGTATTGATACATTGACTGTGTCTTGGTCACTCTTCTCATCACTGTGGCAGAAGCAACTTAAGGAAGAAGGATATGTTTTAGCTCATGATGTAAGAGGATACAGTCCATCATGGTGGGAAAGGCTTAGCAGCGGTCGTGGCAGCAGGAGCATGTGCTGGGTCTCCCCACATCGTGCCACACCAGGAAGAAGAGAAGGGAGGAATGCTGACACTCAACTGGCTTCCATTGTATTCATTTTTAATTCAGTCCAAGACCCTGGTATATTTGATGGTTCCACCAAATTCAAGGTGTGTCTTCTCTCCTCAGTTAAAGGCCTCTACACACACCCAGAGGTATGTCTCCTGGGAGATTTCAAATCCAGTCAAATTGACAGTGAAGAGTAACCATGACAGTATGCAAATGGATATTACGCACAAGTCAAGCTATAGCAATATTTGCCAACCCCAAAAGGAAAACCCTAAGCAGGGGACTTAGTTCACGTTGATTCTGAATATGAGTGTAAAACCTCACAGGACAGCATGTATAGAAGATAGCTGAAGATAGACTGACCAGACTCCCAGTAAGGCAGTGGGGGCCAGAAAGCCAAGAGTAGATATCCAGGTCATAGAGACTGGTGATGTCAGTTTTCTTTGCCACTCATAGGCCTTCTGACCTATTCTCACAATCCCAAGTTATCATTTGATGGACTCATCACTAAACTGTAACATTTTATGTATTTATTTATTTGCAAGCACAGAGAGAGAGCAAGAAGGGAGATGGACAGAAAAAAATGGGTTCTCCAACTGCTGCAAACAAACTCCAGATGCATGGTATCTGGCTTTACATGGGTACTGGGGAATCGAACCAGTGTTGTTAGGCTTTCAGGCAAGCACCTTAACCACCAAGCCATCTCTTCAGCCATAAACTGATGGCTGTTTATCTTCACGTTTGTATTATCCCATTAACATTCACTAAACTCTCACAAGTTACCTTGGGTTACATAATCTTTTCATCCAGAGCACAATAGCAACACAATTTAAAAGAACTCAAAAGGCTTTTAATTCATCTTTAAATAAATCCCAAGATTGCTCTAGAACATTAACAAGCACTTACGATAAAGAATGCACTGAAGAGGCTAATTAATACATTCAGGCTAAATAAGCAACACAGCACTGGAATCAAGACCAGGACCCAGGAATTTCCTCCCCAACAGTAAAAACCTTTCAGACAGAGTAAACAAAGTTTATTTTTCCTTCCTCCTCCTCATCCTCATAGCCCAGAGCTGCCCCTCCAGGGTCAGGATAATTCAGTCATTCCTCAAGGAATGTTTAGGGTTGTTTTGAAAATTGCATTGTTGGTCAGATTTTTTTTTTCATGTGAAACACATTTTTCAACTAGGAAAGGCAACTGACAATTAGAAGGAAATTAAATTTTATGAAATTCCACTTCTCTCTGGACTTATGCCAGGCATTTATCCATAAGGCATCTCGTTTAATCTTCACAGTGACCCCAAAATGGGCATATAAAAACCAATTTTCACAAGCCTGGAAAACCAACAGTGAAAGAGTTCCACTCAGAGTGCCCTGCCTGTTGAAGATCAGGTGTAAGGTGTGAACCACATTCTCTTTCCTAAGTCCACATGGGCTCCTGGGCTAAGCCACCCCGGCATCAGAGGGCAGGGTGCAACACTGTAAAATGACTTTCTTCTAGAACTTTGCAGCAAGGAATTTGGGCAAACTTCTTAAAACTTTTCTAGGCTAATATATTCTTACTCTTCTATTTCAAACAAAAATAAGCTGCTTTTATCTGAGTATCAAAGAAAGAAAAAAAATTAAGATGGTGAAAATATCCCAATGGCAACTGATCTTTGTGAGAGGAAAGCAGATACATCTCTAAAAGGAATCTTAGAGGAAGAAAGGAAGATTGAAGAGTAAGAACCTACATCTATAACAAAGAGGATGTTATAGTTTTGAGATAGAGAAAGACCAGAACTCAAGTGGAGGAGATTTTTCTCAAAGTCACCCAAACTGCTCTGCCTGCATGAGAATAGACCTCAGCTCTACTTTCTAGAAATATGTCTAATGCTACCTTATGAAGCACAAGAGTTCCCTTGACTATTTCTCTCAGAAATCGCCCTCAACCTAGCAACCCTAACACTTACATGATGGAAAAGCCACTATTGCCGCTAATCTAATACTTGACTGCTCTGTGTCAGGTCCATCTCCATTTATCACGAGACTCTCTCAGCTGAAGAAAATTCATGTAGAAAGAATCTATCTTGTCTGAACAAAGTTCCAGATGAACTAAGGGCTCGTGTCCATCTCTCCCAAGGACATGGGCTTGCTCTCTTCATCACTTTTTCTGACAGCTACAAGTCAGCCTGTGTGTCCTGACCCTAGATGTGTGCAGGAACTTCCATGGGCGTTGCAGATGCTCAGGAGTCTCACAGGATCCCTCTCAGATCCTTCATCTCCAAATGTCTGACCAACAGACATGGCACCTACCCCTCATGAAACTGAGATGTATCTTGTGTACAGGTAGTGGCTAGCTTGAGATGAGGATAGATGTTTCACAAATAATTTCACACAGACAAAAATCACAAATATAAAATGCTCCATGAAGAAAAGTTGCCGATAGGCCTGGTAGTACAGACCTCTCATCCTTGCTCCTGGGAAAACTGAGGCAGGAGGATCATGAGTTCAAGGCTTTCCTGGGCAACACAGTGAGACCCTGTTTCAAAACATAAAGTAAGTCAAGCCTGGTGTGGTGGTGCACACCTTTAATCCCAGCACTCAGGAGGCAGAGGTAGAAGGATCACCGTGAGTTGGAGGTCACCCTGAGACTACATATTGAATTCCAGGTCAGTCTGGACTAGAGTGAAACCCTGCCTCAAAAAACCAAAATAAATAATAATAAAAAAAAATAAAGTAAGTCAGTGGTAGAGTGCATGCATAGCATGTGTGTGTGGAAGCCTAGTTGAATCCCTGTCACTAAAAAGGACTAAGGGTAGTAGGTAGCAGACTGAGCTTCCCCATGGGATTGAATTATAGAGCAACCAGGAAGAGAAACATACAGAGGGAACATGGTGGGAGTCATGGGAACTAAAAGCAGCCGGTGTTAAGAAACCAGCAAGCAAAGGGTAGCTGCAGAAATGGGGTGTCTTGAAGGTGAGACGTTTTCACAGTGTTTCATATGTCACTTGAGGGATGCTTTCAGGGTAACTGGCTGGGTATTTGGATGGCTTGAGACCAGGAAGGAGGGGTCAAGATGGGTTTAGTGAGGTCACTGGAAGACGTACTCTCTGAAATAAGTCCAATAGGAAATGATGGCCCCTTGGCCTGGGCACTGTTGAGACGGACTGGAAACAGAATTAGAATATCAAACTCATTCTGACTCCCTCCTAACCTGTCCACTCCTCTTCACACCTCACAGCTTCACTTTCCTTCCCTGGACAATAGCTACCACTTTCAAGGCATCAGTGTTTCATGCTTCCAATCTTCTGACTGCATTTGTGCATGGCCTGTGATTCTTAAGATGTTCACTCGGAACCTCTTAATATGTTAAACCCAAGCCGGCCCCAGGTCCTGCTTTCTGCCTCTTCCCAAACACACTGCACTGTCAGCTGGCTCTATGCACCTGCCTTACTCAGTGTTCTCTGATGCTGAAAAATCACCATTAGCTTTTATATGAGTGACTCCAACTCCCCTTAAAATTTAAGTCAGTCCAAATTCAGAATTCCCAGGCTGATTTCTGCTAACTGCGTATCACTTTCCAACCATTGTGTAGTCAACAGATCATAAGTTGAGGTGCGATTAAGTCAGAGACTGCCTACAATTATAAAAATCAGGGATTTTGAAAACTAAATGAGTTAAGTTAGAAAACAACTTAAGTTTCTGGCCTTGGAGAAGGGACTTTACCCTTTGTGACACCTTGAAAAGTCAACAGGAGATGGGAAGGAGATTTGCTTCCTGTAGGGTTCTGTTCTCACGTTGTGGACAACATGACGTGGCCAGGCTCCTGTGCATTTAGCTTCCCCTGATGAATGTGAGATGGTTCACCTAAAGTCCTAACGCTCGGGATCATCTGGCTATCTGGTTGGCACACCCTACAACCAGAAGAAGGGTGAGAGCTTGGATAAATCAGATCATGGTGAGGCAGGAAGAGCAGCTTGTGGAGTGTGAGTCAGGGGACAATGGCTGCACTCTCCTCCATGTCACAAACACAGCAGCTCAGAGGTGTCCGTACCCAGATAGCCCGTGCCTGGCAGGAGAATAGGCCATCTGAGCCCTTCTTTCTGGGGACTACAGGGACTGAACTTCACCCCACCCCACCCCCCATTCCTCATCTAGCCCAGGTACCATTTGGACAGCTCAGGAGACTACAACCTTCTCTGACAATGAACAAAATCCCAAAGGAAAGGATACAGTTGGACACTGAGAATAGAGGCAGTCACACTAAGGATAGTCAGGGTTATGAATAAGGGATAGTAGGAACACAGATTGTATAAGTTAGATTTAGTTCTCACACTTTCAGAACTATAATCTTCTTAATAGGAACATACCAATATTTCCAAGCTCTCTCCACCCAACTTCTTCTACTGTTTAACAGTTAAGTACAATAAAATTGTCCTTCTAAGCTCAAAGAAAGTTAATATAACACTTAGCTCTTGTCATCTCTGACAAAAATTCTCATCACTTTTGCTTAGGAGGAAAAAATAAATAGAATACTTATTTTTCTTTTGTTTAACTTATTGACAAGCTCCATCCATATACACAGAGTACCCCAATCATATTGCTCTCCTGCCACCCTCCTTTGTCCATCTCAACTATCCTCTGAACCTCTTCTTTTCTCGAACTAGTTCCTCAGGTAATTTTTTGCCCTTATATTATATAGGTCTTCTGCATGTAGCAACAGCCACTGTGAGATCATAAATGTAACCACCACTTTGTATCTGGAAGACAGCATTCAAAATTACTCCTCCCCAGTCTCTGAGCCTTGGATGGTGTGATAGAGATTTCTCATTTAGTACTAAGAGCTCAAATGTCACTTCTTCTCAACACATTGATGAGTTCTGAGTCTCCCCAGCGGTCACCATCATCTGAAAAGAGACGCTTCACTAACAAAAAGTGAGAGTATTATTAATATATGAGCATAAACATAAATATTAAGAGGGCAATTTGGTGGGCATAATACTTCATTTAACCAGACAACAGTAATAGCTTCCCCTATAACCTTGTGAACTTCCCACTCATAGCTTTCAATTGGGTTTTCAGTATGAGACATGCATTCCCACCCATGTAATGGGTCTCAAATCCAATCAGAGAACAGTTGGTTACCCCCATAACAGTAATACCACTATTGCACTAATGGACACACTTTGCCTGAATAGCTACTAAGCTTGCAGGGTACACTGCTGGTTAAGACTTTTGATGACTTTTCTCCCCCAGAAGGTCTCATAGCACTTTCTAGCACTGTCATAGCTAGTCAGCAAAGAAGAGGTTTGTAGCTCAGTTCTAGCTTGACTTCTCCGTGGTGGAAGCCTTAGTAACAGCCTGTATTGTTTGAGGTTATCTCAGAAGCCTCCCTGACCAACAAATCACTGAGAGATATCCCACCCAGGCACTGGATTTCTGAGTGCATCATTATCCATAGATAGATAGATAGATAGATAGATAGATAGATAGATAGATAGATAGATAGAAAGATAGATAGATAGATAGATAGATAGATAGATAGATAGATAGATAGATAGATAGATATTCAATAGAAAGGTTGTACTCTTAGACCTCCCTTTCCCTCACCTCAATTCTGCTGAGGGTCTTTGGTGAGGTTTTTGGTATTCGCTTCAGGGACCAAAAGGTCTCAGTCAGTCTTCATGGAGGAAGAGGCAGAATACAGTGCCTCAGGCTATGGCCACCCACCCTGGGGCTCTTACATTCTTTCCACCCCCTGTTCTTCAATGTTCCCTGAACTTTGGAAGGCAATATAGGGATCTGATTTAATATTGCTTTCTCTGTAGCCTCTGGACCTCTGTTTTGATGAGGTCTGAGTGATGCCATTTCCCTGAAACTAGTTTTCAGGCTATCCATGAGAGCAGTATTCATGTCACCACTTCCTCTATAAGGACTTCTGGGCCCAGTCAGATGAGGTGGTGCCCCATCTCATGGTGGACAGTTGGCTCTCTCTGCTTGATGTATTGATGTATCCCTGTTCTTCCTAGTATTCTCCTTCATCTATAAAATAGAACAGATTCACCAAGTAAAAGTGAGAACAGTTTGAACAAAAGAGAATATAAGCCTAGTTGTTGGAGAGCTATAGTGGTGTGTATATCCACTCTTCTTAGTTGAAGAGCAATGGAGGTTCTCTCTGGAGCCCACTGATTTCCTGTTCTAGGGGAATCTTGCTTGGTTCCCAGAGCCAGACATGAATTCTCTCCCACTGAGTGGGTCTCATGTCCAATCCATGAGCAGCTGGTTACCTGTAATTGCTGCGTGCCACTATTGTACAAGTATGTACTTCTTGCTTGGCTGGTTGATTTTGTCACTGGCAGGATCGCCTGCTTATTCAATTAGTTGACAACTGTTATTCTCCAGCTGCTCTCATAGCACTTTCCAGCACTATGAGTGCTAGCCAGGAGGGAACTGGGTTCCCTCTCAGCTCCAACATGATCACTTGATATCCTGTGGCCACGGGCTGTGGTGTCTTCAGCACTAGGAATTACCTTTTAGCTCTTGCAGGTAACCAAATGTTTTGGCAAATGGCCTGTATTATTTTGGACCAAAAGCTCACTGTGGGTGGAACCCAATTTCTGGCCCAATGAATTACCAGCCAGAACCCATAGTTTTAGGGTTATGCTTTCTCCACCTTTATTGGAGCTCTTCTATTTGGGCCCCCACTCCCCTTATTGAGGGTAATAACTTATGGAACAGTATCCAGAAACAATGGTTTCTATAGAATTGATTCTTGTTGCCATTAGTTTTTGTCTCAGCACCCCCCACACACACACACACTTCCTGTATCTCCAAGTCTTTTTCATCATTCTCTTTCTTTTTTGTACTGCTGACCATAGACTTGTTATCAAGAAGCCCTTCTTCCCTTCCCTCCCTACTTCCCCCTTTTCCTGTCTTCATTTTATTACCATGTCCATATTGATGACATTTATTATGGCTTACAATTAATGATACTCATCCAGGTTAGGAACCACATGGAAGAGAGGTCATGCAGCATTTATTTTTCTGAGTCTATGTGTCCTACTTAGCAAGATTTTGTCCATGTCCCTCCATTTCCCTGAAAATTTGATTATTTCATTTTTTTCTTGCCACTGAATAGAATTCCATTGTGTATATGTACCACATCTTCATGAACCATTCATTTGTTGATGGGCATCTGGCCTGATTTCAGTTGCTGGTTATTGTGAACACAGCAGCAATAAAAATCGTTGACCAAGCGTCTCTGTGGAGTAGATTCTTTAGGGTATATGCACAAAAGAGGTAAAGCTGGATCTAACGCTACCTCTTTTTTTTTTTTTTTTTTTTTTTTTTTATGGAGGGATTTACTGAAGCTTACAGATCCAGGGGAAGTTCTATAATGGTAGAAGAAGCTGGCCTGCTTTCACAGGTCCAAACACAGAGAGAGAAAGCCAAAAGCCTCTAATAGTAGTTCTATTTTCAGCCTTTTGAGGAGTCTCCATATTTATTTCCATAGTGGCTGTACAAGTTTGCACTCCCACCAGCAGTGGACGAGGCTTCCTCTTTCCCCATACCCCTGCCAGCATGTGCTGTCATTTGAGTTTTTAACGGTTGCCCTGATGAGTAGAAATGTTGAACATCTCTTTAGGTGTTCAATAGCCATTTGTATTTCTTCCTTTGAGAAATCTCTATTCAATTCCCTGCCCCATATTTTGAGGGGGATGTTTGATTTTTTTTTTCATTGTTTAGGTTTTTGCGTTCTTTATATATTCTAGATATTACACCTTTGTCAGAAGTTTAGCTGGTGAAGATTTTCTCCCATTCAATAGGTTTTCTATTGACTCTGTTGATGGTTATCTTACCAGTTGTTGAGTGTTTGCCTAATTCCCTGGGCTACTGGGATCTTGTTTTGAAAGTCTTCCCCTACACCTGTATCTTGGAGTGTTCTCCTTGCTTTTTCTTCTATTTAGAGTTTCAGTTCTTGTATTGAGATCCTTGACCCATTTGGAGTGAGAGGAGGGGTTCCAAGATCAGTCTTCTGCATGTGGCTATCCAGTTTCTCCAGCACCATTTGCTGAAGATGCTGCCTTTGCTCCAGTTAGTGTTTTTGGCTCCTTTGTCAAAGATCAGGTAGCTGTAGCTACTCAAACTCATACCTGGATCTTCAATGATATTCCATTGTTTTATGTACCTATTTTTTTTTAAAACTTTTTATTTTATCTTATTTTTTTTGGAGAGAGACACAGAGAGAGAGACAGAAAGAGAGAGAGATAGAGAGAGAGAGAGAGAGAGGTTGGGAGGAAGACAGAGATGGGCGCGCGAGCAGTGTCTCAGCTGCTGCGAACGAAATCCAGATGTGCGCGCCCCCTTGTGGCCGAGTGCGGCATTGCGCCCTTGCGTCACTGCATCTGGCTAAACGTGGGACCTGGAGATTGGAACCGCTAGAGATTGGAACCAGTGTTCTTAGAGTTAGGAGGCAGGCGCCTTAACCCCTAAGCCATCTCTCCAGTCCTTATGTACCTATTTTTAATGCCACTATCATGCTGTTTTTATTACTATGGCTTTGTAGTATAACTTGAAATCAGGTATGTTGATAACACTGGACATGTTCCTTTTACTGAGTATATTTTTGGCTGAGACCTTTTGTACTTCCATATGAATTTTTTTGTTTTGTTTTGTTTTGTTTTGTTTTGTTTTGTTTTGTTTTGTTTTGTTTTGAGGTAAGGTCTCACTCTGGCCCATGCTGACCCGGAATTCACTATGTAGTCTCAGGCTGGCCTCGAACTCACAGCAATCCTCCTACTTCTGCCTCCTGAGTGCTGGGATTAAAGGTGTGCACCACCACGCTCAGCCTTCCATATGAATTTTGAGACTGATTTATGTAACTCTGGAGAATGTTGCTGGGATTTATATTAGAATTTCATTAAATCTGTATTTTACTTTTGGTAGGATGGACATTTTAACAATATTAATTCTTCCAGTCTATGAGCATGGGAGGTCCCTCCATCTTCTCATGTCTTCCTCCAGTTCATTCTTCGATGTTGTATGACATAGGCCTTAGGTATCTTGTATATTGCCTTCATAATGGTGAGATATGGGCCTCCCATCTCTGTTTTCTCCAGTGTTTTAATCATGAATGGATGTTGAATTTTGTCAAAGGCCTTTTCTGCATCTATTGAAATGATCATATGGTTCCTAAGCTTGAGTCTTTATGATGTATTAAATTTATCAATTTACATATGTTGAACCAACCCAACTCTGCATCCCAGGGATGAAATCCAAATGATCAAAGTGGATGGTGCTTTTGATGTATTCTTGAATTTGGTTTGCCAGAATTTTATTGAGAATTTTTGGGTCAAGGTTCATAAGGGATATCAGTCTATAGTTTTCTTGCCTTGTGTTTCTGTCTTGTTTTGGTATTAGTTTAATATTGGCTTTCTAGAAGAAATCAGGAAGCATTTCCTCCTTTTCAATTGTGTGGAAAACTTGAGAAAAATTGGCTTTAGTTCTTCAATGAATGTTTGGTAGAATTCAGCATTGAAACCATCTGAGTCTGGACTTTGTTTTTTTGTTAGGAGTCTTAATTACAGCTCCAATCTCATTTGATGTCATGTCTCTATTCAGGTGGTTTGTCTCATCTGGGTTTAGTTTCATAGGTGGTATGAGTTAAGGAATTCATCCATTTCTTTCACGTTTTCCAATTTTGTGGAGTATAGCCCTTTGAAATATGTCCTTATGATTCTCCCAATTTCATTTAGGGACTGTTGTTACATCTCCCTTTTCATTTCTGGTCTTGTTGATTTGACGCTTCTCTTTTTTCCTTTTAGTAAAATTTGCTAAGGGTTTATCAATATTGTTCATTTTTACAAAGGCAGCATCTTCAGCAAATGGTGCTGGAGAAACTGGATAGCCACATGCAGAAGACTGATCTTGGAACCCCTCCTCTCACTCCAAATGGATCAAGGATCTCAATACAAGAACTGAAACTCTAAATAGAAGAAATTTTCTTCAAAAACTTTGTTGAAGATGTTCTCTATGCCTTTAGTCTGTATTTTCCCCTTCTTCTATGCTAATGATCCAAATATTTGTTCTCTTTAAGGTGTCCCACATTTCTTTCATATTCTGTAAACATTTTTTTGTAATGTATTATTGGTTTTGAACTGCTATATTATTTCCTCTCTCATGTCATCAAATTCTGAGAGTCTGCCTTCCATATGGTCTACTCTCTTGGTGAGGCTTTCGTGGGAGCCTGTTAGAAGAGTTATTTCATTGTTGTTGTCTATTATGTTTTCTTTTTAGCATTCTCTTTGTGGAATTCCAGTTTCATTTCTTGATTAGACTTGCTAGTTGTTTGTTTGACTTCATTCCTGCATTTCGTTATATCATCACTGAGTTTATTCCATTGCCTATTGACATCACTTTTTTTTGTTGGTTCCCCTTCATTTTTCTTTTTATTTTTAATTACTTATTTACAAGGAGAGAGAAAGAGAGACTGACTGACAGAGAGAAAGGGTGTACCAGAATCTCTAGCCTCTAGCTACTGCAAATGAAGTCCAGATGCATGCACCACTTTGTGCATATGGTTTTTTTAAAAAAAAATTTTTATTTTTTATTATTTTTTTGGAGAGACACCGAGAGAGAGAGAGAGAGAGAGAGAGAGAGAGAGAGAGAAAGACAGAGATGGGCACACCAGCAGTGTCTCAGCTGCTGCAAATGAAATCCAGGTGTGCGCGCGCCCTTGTGGGCAATTGCGGCATTGCGCCCTTGCATCACTTTGCACCTGGCTAAACGTGGGACCTGGAGATTGGAACTGCTGGAGATTGGAACCAGTGTTCTTAGGCTTAGGAGGCAGGCGCCTTAACCCCTAAGCCATCTCTCCAGCCCTGTGCATATGGTTTAACATGGGTACTCGGGAATTAAACCTGGGTTATTAGGCATTGAAAGCAAGTGCCTTAACCTCTGAGCCATCTCTCCAACCACTCCTACATTTTTCTTTATCCTTCTATCAAGTCTTTTTGTGACTTTTCTTCAATTTTTTGAGTTGTACATTGGATTCTTCTGGCTGATTGGTTTCCATCAGCCATGCTGATGTGCATTCGTCAAAATTTTGTTGTTTTTCTTCATTCAGCCATGCTTTCAATGCTCTTGTGAGTAGCTTATCTCAGTTCTCAACTAATTCTTACATCCTTTGGTTTATGTCCTCATTAATTTTATTTAATCTACTTGTCATAGCTTCATTTTGGAGTGTGGCTGGAGTTTCCTCTAGGTTTACAATGGAAGCTTCCATTATAGGACTAGGTGACCTAGATCGGGATATTTTGTCCTGCTGTCTTGTGTTCTTTGTTTTTCCCTGGGGTTTGCCCATCTTGAGGTCATTGTCTTTTTTTTTTTTTTTTTTTTTTTTTTTTTTGCTGTGACTGTAACAATCAGCATTTCTTGTGGCATATGCAATGATTGCCTTGTAACGGTTTGATCAAAGTAGGAATGGGAAGGTGGTATATATATTCACAGGTTTTTGGCTGGGTGTTCTTGAGCCTGATCCAGGTCTTTCATTCTCCTTGGAATTCTAGGATATGTCCTGGAGTGCCTGGAAAACTCAGTGACCCTAGAGGGTCCTGTTATCTCTCTGGTACTTGCTTCCTGGTCCTTGGTGGTGGGCTTGGCTGTGGCAACTAGTGGCAGCTAGGGTGAGAGATAGTGAAGATTCACTTCAGGGGTTGGATGTCACTGTGGTTATAGGGCCTGCCTAGGTCATGCATTTGGGATTGAAATGATTGAAGGTGAATCCCTGCTTGTGAGCCTGCCCCAACATGTCTTGTGTGGGGATCTGGTGGTTAATTACCCCACCCCCAACACACAGATGTCTGCACACCACCCAGCAAACTTGGGCCTACTCACCCCACACGAACTACTGGGGAACCACTGGGGGACCAGGACACCAGGTCCACCCACATGCAAATGCCTCCAGGGAACAGGGATCTACCCATCCCCCATGCAAGAGCTGCTGGGGATTATATATTTTAATTAGCTAACAAAGAAGTTATGGTTTGTTCATAATATTTTAGTTTTGATTAAATCTTTCCCTATACAGTTCTCCTGACCCCACTTAGACCTTTCCATGCCCAATATTGATTTATTTCCCTATACCTTTGTTTGCCAGGCACTGGGCTGAATATATGTTTATATAGGTGATAATGTTATAATACATTAACTCTGTGAGGAATGGATTAAGACTTTAAGTAACTTCTCCCAAACATCACTACTTCTCAGAAATGAAGTATGCATCTATATGGAGGTCTTGTTCTACCCAGAGCTTTTAGAATGCCACACAATACAGTGGTCCAGATGAGAGCTGGTGCAGTGGAGAGTGGCTCAGGGTGTCACATTGGCAAAGAGTTGTCATTGTGGAAGTCACAGGTTTATGCTTTTATTTATGAAGGTCAACGACACTGTTGTTCAACTTTAATTGTAGCTCAAAGTTTCTTTTAGACAGAAACTTTTATTTAAGAGGGGAGGAGGAAGAGAGAGAGAGAGAGAAAGGAAGGGAGCTAGAGAGATGGCTCTGTGGTTAAGGCACTTGCCTACAGAGCCTAAGGACCCAGGTTCAGTTCCCCAGTGCCCACATAAAGCCAGATGCACAAAGTGACATATGCATCTGGAGTTTGTTTACAGTGACAGGAGGCCCTGGTGCACTTATTATCTCTATATCTACCTCTTTGACCCTCTCTGTCAAATAAATAAAAATATTTAAGAAAATAAAGGGGAAAATAATCAAGGAAGAGATGTTCATGAAAACAATCATCAAGGTATTAATCACATAATGAAGTTTGCGTCCTCTGCACTGTCATCTGCCCTCTGGAACTATTTGCTATACTGATCATTGGTTACATCATGTAAC
This sequence comes from Orientallactaga sibirica, assembly GCA_036365145.1. NCBI lineage: Eukaryota > Metazoa > Chordata > Mammalia > Rodentia > Dipodidae > Orientallactaga > Orientallactaga sibirica. The sequence continues at coordinate 34,561,789 of JAEOAD010000020.1, read as the reverse complement.
ATGTGCTGTCAATAACCCTTGTCACACTGAATTATAACCTCTAGCTTTTATGTGCCACAAGCACAGGCTATCATGGAAAAGTTCCATATTCAGGAGGGGTCTCCCAGAATTTATGAACCCCAAGTTTTGCATTATGTCCTACCTTTAACAAAGAATTGATAAAGACAGACTCAAAAGGGGATAAATTATGAATTATGAAGTTTATTTATGGAGAAATCATGAATTGTGGGGTTTAGGAAACACACTGTCATGTGGAAACACTGCACAGTTTATAAGGATCGTTGAAGAGAAATTAAGTTTTTGGAGAAAAAACTGGAGTAGAGTCACAAGCATGTGGACTTCAGAGAGACTGAAGCTTTTAAAGGCAGATTCGAGTAAAGCTGCTGGCACCTGGAAAGTAGAATCTAGGAGCTTGTGTAGGGAAACTTGGGAAAAAACCCACATGGCATCTGCCATGTGTATTTAGAGGAGTTAAGGGCGAAAATGGTGAGACTCGAGGAAAAAAAAATACTGAGAGGGCAGATAGAAAAGCAGAGACCAAGAGATTCAGAGGAGAAATGAGTCATGAAGAGAATTGCACTCATGGTTACCCCCAATTTAAAGAAATTGCACAGGTAGCAAGCCTAGAGTTAATGAAAACACCCACGTGGTAGATCTGGAGTGTAAGAAAAATACACACATGGTAGGTTCTGAAGCCAGAGGAAAATTATACATGTAATTAAAGTGAGAAGTTACCCCAAACTATAGTGCAGAGACAAGCAGAAAAGCTATCCAAACCAAGAAACAGTTTTATGCTGTCCCCACCCCTAACCCAGCCAGGGGGAAGCCAGACTCGCGTATATCCTTGTGGCCCAAAGGAAGAGAGGTAGGCAGGTCTAACAGAGATGCTGTGCTGAGCTGTGCTGAGCAGAGCAGAGGAAGGTGAAGTTCAGAAGAGGAAGAAAAAGGAAGCCTTTATAGGCAGCCGGAAGACCTGATTGGTTGGTAGATTGAGGGCGGATCCCTGGGACAGCCCATCCAGAGCTGACTGTCTCAGTAGTATGCTAGCTTTCTCCTATCCTCCTTTCGTGTCATGCATTTTCTGGCTATCCAAAGCTGGGAAGAACTGTTAAGTGGAACAGGGGAATAGAGGAGAAGAAGCAGAAATAGAAAGAGAAGAAGGGAAAGCCAGGCGAGCTGATGCACGCCTTAAATCTTAGCACTTGGGAGGCAGAGGTAGTTGCATCGCAGTGAGTTCTAGGCCACCCTGAGAATACAGAGTGAATTCCAGGTCAGCCTGGGCTAGAGCGAGACCCTACCTCAAAAAAGAGAGAGAGAAAAGAAAGTAGAGGAGGAGGAGGGCCAGAAGACCAGGAAAGAGCTGCCTGAGTGGGAAGAGAGAGCATTTCTAGTTTGAGTTAAACAGAAAGACTTCAGGGAAGAGGTCAGAGCTGAGCCAAGTCTTCCAAGGTGTCTGAACTCACACAGATGGAGAGGGACTAGAAGGAGTGGTGAGTCTGGTCTTGCTGGGTGGGGCCACAATTTGGACCTTGACCTATATGGAAACCCCCAAAGTGAGGTCCCAAAGAGTCCAAGGAAACAGAATGCCTAGAAAAGAAAAGTAGACATTGGAAGGGTCTGAATCAATGAAGCCATCCTGTGCTACTGGGGAAAACAAACTCAAACCACTATATAAAGCTTCACACCTTCCATTGGTGAAAATAACTCCTCCCAGCAAAAAGTGACCTTGACATTCAAGATAAACACTTAAACCGGGTGTGGTAGCGCATGCCTTTAATCCCAGCAGTCAGGAGGCAGAGGTAGAAGGATCGCGGTGAGTTCTACGGAGACTACAGAGTGAATCCCAGGTCAGCCTGAGCTACAGTGAGACCCTACCTCTAAAAGACAAAAAAAAAAAAAAAACTTCTCGAGGTTTGTTTTGTCATTTATTTTGCTTGAAGTCACAACACTACTCAGATCCACCCATAATAACATGGTAATTGAAAGAGTGAAAGCAAATCCCAGTCTTCTGCCCTCAGTCACCCAGACACACCAATACTCAAAGGTCTGCAAGCAAATTCCTCCCAAATCAACCTGAGCAGGTAGAAAACCCTGAAGCAAGGGGGCTCTGCTTTGACAAAAGTTCTGCTGGCAGCTCTCTATGCAAAGAAACCAGGTCTGAGGCCATGCAGGACGTTAATCCTGTTTGGAGTTAAAATGGAACACACCTCTTAACTGTGAGCCTTGTAAGCAATGACACCAATGTTGATACACAACGTGAAGTTCGCCAAGAATCAACAACTGTGCTCTGAGGTCTTGGTTACCCTATAGCAGATCTTGTCTAATGACCTTCACATACCTGAACTAGGGCTGATGGTGATGTTTCCCCATGACTTTGGGGAGAAATGACTCTCCCGCTGGCATCATGGTCACAGTTGTCCATGGATCGGGCTGCATACTCTCTATGTGACCAGAGTAACAAGAAACAAGCTGAAGTCAATAGAATGGCCATCCCTCCAAAGACTTGACACACATACAAAAGGAGAAGCCTTCATTCTGGTCCAGATGTCTCCCTTTCTCTCGTAGAATTCAACAGGTACTAACCATGGCTTCTAGGCTCAGGGCTCACAGATCTATCAAAATTTCACCATCCACACAGTAACCAACGAGGCCCATCTAAAATGCAAAGTTTGTCAGTTCTCCCCCTGTGCTGCAGTCCTCCAATGAAGTCCTTTCTCCTTACCACACACAGCATGACATGGGGGTTTGTCATGCTTTACATCACAACAGCCAATGTGTGAGGTTCAGATGCTCTGAGGATGCCTGTCGGTCAATGACTCTGTCTTAAGACAGCAGCAATTCAATACTGGTGGAGCCAATCTCATTAGGCCTGCAGAAAAGATTAAAAAACACTCGCCAATATTCCCTATCACCTTGGTGAGTCCTCCATCCCTCAATTAGAAGTTTGCCAAACTAGAACTGGGGATGTAGCTCAGTGTACTTGCCCAGCATACAAGAGGGTCTAGGTTCATTTCCCAGTACCATAAAAACAGGAAGCTTGCTAAACCAAAAGTGACTACATTAAGTGTTTCTCAATACAAATGTACTTCACACTACAATAAACAATTACCTTCTTGTTGCTGTGACAAAACACTTGACCAGAAGCAGCTTATGGAAGGAACTGGGTTATCTCAGGCTTACAGTTTTGAGGAGAGGCGTCATCATGGTGGGGAAAGCAGAGCAGGAACAGGAAGCTGGCTCATTTTGTCACATACCAGCAGAGAGGAAGTAAAGACAGTGAGCATCACAGCACTGGTGGGGAGTCGGGGGGGGGGAGCTGGACTATAAAATCCCAAGGCCCACCCACAGTGACATATCTTATCCAGTAAGGCTTTGCATCCCAAAGGTTCCCACAGGCTAGGGATTAAGTATGAAGCTTCATCTCAAGTATATGAGGCTGCGGAGGATACTCCACGTTCAAACTACCACAGCCCTGGAGTTCCATCATCATCACCTGAGGGCTGGCAAACATGCAGGCTCCTGGGTTTCCCCCAGCCTTACTGGCCTAGTATCAATAAGCAAAAGGCCCAGGAATCTCTACATTTAAAAGTTCTCTTTTTGAAATATATACAAAGCTTACTGGCTAAAATTTCAAGCATGAAGATAGCAGTTAAATCCCAGAACCCACACAAAAATGCAAGGCACAGCAAAGGACACTGTGACCCCAGTGCTGGGGAACCAATGAGAGACCCTCTCCCAAAAGGGATGGATAGCATTCCTGAGGACACCACCCATGGTTTTCCTCTGGCCACATGCACACACATGCAAACACACAGACACACATATTCCCATGCACCACACACACAAATGTGTATAATAGGCACCGGTACCTTATTCCCATGAATATGTACTGTCTAGAGTACACTTTAGGCTTACCCACATGTACTTCTGTGTGTTTAGTTTGAAGTCAGAGAGCTTCGGATTGTACTAGCTTGCCACAGATCAAAGCTGCATTGTGCCCATCAGTAGAATCCGCACTCCCTGACTTTTATTCCTTCACTACATGATGTGGTATCCCTCATCTGAGGAAAGTATGGTCAAGACAGAACTGATAGCCCACATGCAGCATTTCATGAGAATGTGCGCTGCATTTTGTGAAAGAGCTTCATGAATTGTTGCAGGCAGACAGAAAGATTGCATTGTCGCATATTAACATTCCCACTCTCAGGACACACCCGGGTTCTCATTGAAGACATTGTCGTGAGAAGCCTTTACATTCAAAGATTATGAGACCAACAATGATTTTAAAAGGGAAGACTAAGGCCACAGGGAACGAGAGCTAATCAAACATATCTAGGCTGTTCTGCTGAGATCTGGCTTTTTATACTTTCCAACTTAATAATGTCGCTTTGTCCAGCTCTGCTCTCTAATTGCTGTGGAAATGCAGCTTTGGGGTCAAATGCTAAAACATTATTAATATTCTAAAACTCAAATATATGTGTCCCTCTTATCCTTTTGAGAGGAGATAGAAAAAATTGGAAGAACACTGCATGAGTCAACTGAAGACCGAGGCTGGTACTTTATAAAAGAACAATGATTTGGCTCAGAGTTGAAACTGTGATGCAGGATGGACGGCATCTAGTCTAAAAGATATACCCTGTGTTTCCATGGAGACAGATGGGTGATAGACAACAGGTTCCGACAGTGGAAAGGACTAGCCTCTGATGCATCGGGTTCACCAGTGTGGTCTGCTGTGGGAGGTGGAGGGCTCACAGGCCATGGGTTTAGGCACACTCAGGATTTATCAGCTGCCTTGGTGGGGAGACTTGACCATATGTTTTCCTGAGCCTTTGTTTTTCCATGTCTCCCCAGACATTCTCCATATGCCTGAGAAGCAAAGCAGAAAGGGTCTCAGGATTCACACATGAGCCCTAATTCCTGGGCCTGGGAGTGAGGCAAGGGCATTGTTTTCTTCTATGAAGCCCTGCCCTATCATCTCTAAGCTCTTGTCTTGGGTAGCGTTTTCCCTGACACTGGGTTGCTTTTCCTGTCTAAACTAAGTAAAGAGGATCCAATATCCACTCGGTGCTGATCTTTTCAGCAGATACTCAAGGGATAAAGCAAGGATAATTTATTATTCTTCTAATCCCACAGAGTGCATTGTGAACTTCCAAACAGTAAGACATTCTTCTAAAAAAGATCCCCCCTTATCAGTGTGGCCCTGTCTAAAATAATGATGACTTCACCTTGACTGGGGTGTCAGGATGTATTTGTCCCTATCAATAATGCTCAGGATTTCATTTTGCCTATTCAGAAGGGAGCCCAGAAAACACAACAGCCATCCTTCTTAAATGAGCCTCCATGACAGCCCACTTCCCTGTTTAGTTATGCTTCTGATGGAGCTCCAAAGAAGAGAGGGAATGGCAAGGCTCCCTTCAGTTCTCTTGGCTCAGCTTGGTGAAGAAGCACTTCAGGAAAGGTACAGATATGTCCAGTTTATTTCTTCAGAATCTGATTCTTCTATAAGACATAATAACCAGGCAGCTGCTGCAGACCTTATGAATGAAAACTCTAAGTTGCTCTCAAATTGAATTTGAAGTGCAATTTTTAGCTATAGCTGCAGACGATTTGTCTGTTCAAGCTATAGTTAGAGCTGGCTGTTGATATAAGACGTCCATAGAACTATAAGGATTCACCACGGGCTGGCTGCTGGAGACCAGACCAGCAATTAGTGTGTGCCTGTTTTCTTTTCTAAGGATTTGGATAGTAAATATTACAAGGTTCATCAGATAGACTTTTCTCATTAGGTGAATGGCATAAAGGTGGAGTTCTACAGTAGTCCAGGGTTATTATGTGCACGTGTGTGCACACTCACACACATAATTGATATCTATGCAGACTGTGTATAAATACATCTGCATGAAGTATATGTTAAATATTCCCCAGAAAACAAGGAACTTGTGTTTCTCATCCTCATGTTCTTTAAAGTAGTGATATAGTTCATATTTACTAGTGTATTTGGTTCCAAATACAAGTCATATTTTCATGTTTTTTAAATTTAATTTTATGATTTTTTAACTATTTATGAACTTTACTGTATGAACAAATGACATGTTGGTCACATTCGTTTCATGTTATTCTTTTATATCCCCTCTTCTCCACCTCCATTCCACTGAGGGTCCTCCTCAGTGGGGTTGTTGGTATTCAGAGGTTTTAGGGACTGCAACACTATAGTAGACTTATAACACACCTGCCAAGGCTCAGGGAATATTTGGAAGAGGGGGAAAAAAATCACAAGACTCACAAGGTGGAAAGAGTATCCTGAGGCATTGTCCCCTTGTTCACAGAGACTGACTGATGCATTCATCACTCCATGGTGAATAGTTATTTTTTAACTTTTATTTTTATTTGGAAATTTTACACATATATGTGATATATATTGATGATATTCACTCCTGTTGTCCTCTCTTGCCCCCTCCCATTCTTCTGGACTCCTTCCTCTTCTCATTTAATCCCCCTCCTGCTTTCATATTGATTCTAGTGATGGAATAAATTTAATTAGGGTTGCTCACATGTGCATGGGTGCAAGACTACTTGCCAGAGCATGGACAACTTAACAGTGGCTACAGCACTGAAGAAAAGCTTGCTCCTTCTCCTAGCAGCCAGCCGTCAGCTGCCAGTAGTTCCTCAGGGAGGAGTGAGCACTCATGGGCCTGTCCCCCGACCCTGACCAAACCTTGTGCAGGCAGTCACAGCTGCTGTGAGTTCACAAGCACAAAGGCCTCCTCGTGCCTGAAGACAGCATTCCACAGCATGTCTCCCTTCCTCTGGCACTTACTTTTTTTTTTCCTACCTTCGATGAAAATTCTTTATTCCCATGTTCACTCATTCAGACAACTCCACTGAGCACGGTGCCTATGGTGTTCCAAGCAATGGAAGAAGCAGCAGGGAGACCCAGAAACTGTCCTCATAGAGCCACGAGCTGCCAAAGTGAATACTCTTACAAATGGATTCCCAACACTTCTCTCATATATTAAAAGAAGGGGATCGTTAAAGATGAGTGGAAAAGTTCAAACATTTTTACTTTGTATATAACCTCCTAAGTTTATACTAGATAGCTCATTGAAAACAACAATAACCATGGCCTCTAAATCACTCCCCTCTTATCTGCAGTCAGGGGCCACCTAACAGTGTCTGTCAGATGAGCCAGCAGACTGTAGCAGAGCTCGGACATCCCTAGGTCTCAGTGACATTGCGGCACGAAGCATCACCCACCTTAGCAGTGACATTAATGTCAACAGTCCTACTGTGCTGCCAGTCATGTAAAGCGATGACACCTACCAACATGTGCAAGCACAGAACTGAATGTAGCCATAAACTACGATGGACTGGTTTATGTGTTCATAGTTCCATATTTCCTAGCATTAATTTAGAATATACTCCTACAAATTAAAAGGAGAGAACTGGGGGCGGGGGAATCCCTCAGGTGGGTCCCTCAGGAGGAATTCTAGGGACCATTGTGCCCATGGGAGAAGGACCTGCTGCCCCACAGGTCTTGTGTGGTGACAGATGTGAGGTGGAGGACATGACAGTGATGGTCCTGACCCTGTGTGGTCCTAGGCCAATGTGCTTATTTCTAGATTTTAATTTAAAACTTCAAATGGCAATAAGATTTAAAAAAAATTATTGAGAAAAGCTTATAGAATACAGACATGAAGGAAGAAAACACTCTTTCTTAGCCATGCAACATGTTTGTATTTGAGGCAAGGTGTTACTGCAAGAGACAAAAGTTTATAAAGTAAAAAGGTTACAGTAAGATAAACTTATTATTAACAAAGGATTAATTTTTAAAAAATGACTTCAGTGTAGCCCAAATGCACAGCGTTATGAAGTCTATGGTTGGGTGCAACAATGGTCTTAGCATCACAATCTCTCACCACTCACTCACTGACCCATTCAAGGCCACTCCTAGCTCCTAGCTCTGCAAGCTCCATGCTCTACACATATATACCATATTTTATCTTTTACACATCCCATGCCATACAGCATAGGCTTCCAATCTGGGAGCACAGCCTGAGGACCTCACACGATTGTATGGCCTGGGTGTACAGCAAGACATGACTTTGTACAAGAACACTCCACTTGAAAATTAATAAATCAACAATGCTGCATTTCTGAGAACTACACCTGCCATGAAGTTACACACCTGCTTTCTAATTCTTTACCAGAGCATGAAATTATTGAGTATGAAAACTATGGCTCATTGGTTTCTGTATCTCTAATTCCTGGCACATGGTAGGCACTCATTGTTCACAATTCAATTGACTTACCAAGTAACCCCATGTAAAAATTTTCCTGATAACAGGGGCTGGAGAGATAGCTTAGTGGTTAAGACACTTGTCTGCAAAGCCCAAGGACCCAGGTTTGATTCCCCAGGACCCATCTAAGCCTGATGCCCAAGGTGCTGCATGTGTCTGGAATTCATTTGCAGTGGCTGAAGGCCCTGGTGTGCCCATTCTCTGTCTCTTTTCCTCTCTCTTTCATATAAAATAAATTTAAATTAAAAAAAATTCCTGATAAAAGAGAACCCAAGCTTTTAAAAATATTTGTGAAATATTGTGGGAAAAAAAAAAGATATACTGTTGCAAAGAAATAAACAAACACCTCCTAATCTCTTCCCATACTACTTCTAAAAGACATGTCCCATGAGAGAGAAGTGCTTCTCTCATTGGGAAACCATGCTCAGTGCACATGTTTATTTTACGTTACTGTAACGACATACCTGAAGCAGATTAGTTTGTAAAGAAAGGAGGTTTATTTAGGTCACAGATGTAGAGGTTGAAGGACCTGGAACCAACATCAGCTCAGTTCTAATGAGCACCTGATGGGGCATGGAATCACATGGTGAGGGGGCGAGAGAAGAGAATGAGTGGTAAGACAGGAACCCAGAGCCATTCAGGAGTCAGGCTCACTCTGAACAACTTGCTATCCCAAGAAGTAACCAGGGATCTCATGAGAACTCCCTTAGTCTATTTCAGGGCACACTCCAGTCACCTAAGAATTTCTTACTAGGCCTCACCTCTTAAAGATGCATCACTTCCCAACATCACCCCACAAAGTCCCATACCTCCAATGATACCCTGGAGCTTCTGCTCACCATGATCTAGGCATAGCAATCAGTAAGGCTACAAAAACCACACTAATGTCCCAGCCCCGGATGGAGCTCATGGCAAAGCTAAAGGCAGTTAGAAACATACATTATTAGGAGCTGAAGAGATGGCTTAGCAGTTAAGGTGCCTGCCTGTGAAGCCTAAGGATCCAGGTTCAGTTCCCCAGTATCCACGTAAGCCAGGTGCACAAGGTGGCACGTGCATCTGGAGTTCATTTGCAGTGGCTGGAGGCCCTGGCATGCCCATTCTTTCTCTATCTGCCTCTCTCTCTCTCTCTCTCTCTCTCTCTCTCTCTTCTGTCTAATAAATAAATAAATAAATAAAATATAAAAAGTATTTTTAAAAAATAAAAGCAAGAAACATAGATTACTAGCTTTGTGGTGTGCTTTTAAAGGCAGTTCATTTTTATACCCTCCCCCCAAAATAGTTTTCGCAAATTTGTTTCAATATGCTTAGAGAAATGGAAATGAATTGAAGGTTTTTTACTACTTCCTGGACTGAGACCTATTTAAGTGTAAAACTTTGATCCAATATGAGAAAACCATCCTGTGTGAGACAACACGTTTGGACGGCTGGTGATCAGCGCTGGAGAAACAAAGTTCTAAGGGAACTGCAACTGCAAACTTGCACGGTGCAAAATCTGCCTTCGTGCTCATGTCTTCAAGTGCGCTGTGTCAGACAATGGAGGGCCGGCCGGGCACATGATTCCGTCTGCCCTAGCAAGTGGTTTTCTCATGTTGAAGACTAGATCCACTGTGGAGTAGGACCCAGAGGTTAATTGTTGCCAGTGAGTCATGACAGAAAGTGATCGAAGTATCTGATTATAGAAGATGGCCCCTACTCAGTTTCTTGGCACTATGGAGCTATTAATATGTGAGTTGCTGGCAATGCCACATCCTAGGTCTAGGAGTGATTATATACAGAGAGCATCACACCTACATCACATTAAGACTATGTGGATGAGAAACTAAGAGATTCTGTTTTAGGCCAGTAAAGACTTGGGGGCTTCCTGTAGTGGTTGTCATTGCAATATGATCTAGTTTATTCCTGCTGTACTAAGTCACATGCAGAGCTAGAAAATTAGCTTAGGGCCAAAGAAAATCCAAGGCTACTAAGCTTCTCCCCTCTGTTGATCAGCAGAGGAGCTCCATCCTCAGCTAGATGCAGTGAGCAAGCCCAATCCCATGTATGCCTGCTTTGCAAAGTGGTGAGAGCCATGGTCAAAGCCTCTTATTTTGCTTCCAACCCATGATGAATGTTCAGAAAATGGTGGCCGTACTGTAGGTTCCAAGTGTCTGCATTCAGATGTCTTCAGAGTGCCATGAGTCTAGGGAGAAACGGATGGGAGGATGTAGATCTGTTTTCATTCATTCAACAGATATTTATTTGAAAAAAAAAATCTCTCATGGACCAACCTCTACCTATAAGTGCGTTCTTGAGCAAACCCTAAACAATGAGAGGAAGAGTCAGAGCAAAAGTGTGCAGTCCAACAGGGCAGACTCCAATCACAGAAGCTAAGTTGTTACGAGTGTCCAGCTAAGGACTCACTTTGCCAGTCTTGTGCTTCTGGAGGAGGTGATGTGGTGATCAAGATCTATAAGAGAAGTCTGGTATACGCACCATTGGAGAGGACCATCATGGGCAAAGGAAAAAGAACTGTAGTGGCCGCAGCAGAGACCCTAAGAAACCGAAGGAACCAGAGGCACTAAGGAACTATGTACTCTGACATGTCCAGGTAGCATACCAGCCAGTGGAACTTCTCTAATTCCGCTTCTTCTCTCCATCCACGAAGAACATGAAATGAAGCCCTGCTCGGCACAGAAGTCAACAGACTCCGTCAACTGCCCTAACATCTGTGCAGTCATTCAATAACCTGCTCTAACACCAGCTCCCACAGAGCAGGGCCATGTCCTTTGGCTTAATGATATTATACAATTCCAGAAAACGTCCTCATCTCCCCTCCTCCATCTTCCCATCATCTTTATGCAGCTCATGTCCTCTGGCTGCAAAGTTTCCGCAAAAACACGCTGGCAAGGGACTCTGCTTGGCAGTCAACACCCCTGAGTGCTGAGGCGTGGAATGGAATGTCTACCTCTTACCCCACCCATTTATCAGAACCCAGGAAACACACTCTACTTTTTTAATTAGTCATGAGCAAGTCATAGGCAGTGGTGTGGGGGCCAGAGGCACAGCTCTGTGCTACTCCTGCAGAAGCCTGAGGAGGTCTTTTTGGGGACTTCTACCCTGGCAAAGTCAGTGCTCTTCACTTTGCCACAGAAAGGAATTTCAGAATGAACCAACATGAAGAAGATCTGGAACTGAAGAGGAGCTCTGAACCTAGACATGAGCATGGGAGTTAATTGGAGAGGCAACCAGGGCTGCTCAGGCGGCTGCTCAGGAGAGAGCCTCACTGAAGGCTCTTAGCAGGAGCTGTGCACAGGGGTTAGGAAGCTTTTAGAATTACATGTCTTTTTCACTTTTTGATAAGTGAGCTTATAGAACGACTCTGAAGGTACATTGGATAAGATGCTAATCTCATCAAATAAAACCATGGGTCACAAGGGTCACACAAGGCGGTTACAACATGTCATTTACTGAAAATGAGGTTTCTAGTGAGATTCCTCAAAACTTGCAGCTGGA